>CM072098.1:27122877-28322877 GCA_036850905.1 Luffa acutangula
TTCATACATGGGATTCACTTTACCTTTTATTTTTTCCTCTTTTTGTTTTGACAATATTGTTTTTGAAATCCTTTTGGATTTTCTATTGGTGTTCTGACTTTTCTTAATTCAATAACACTAGGCTTCGCCAGTCACAATTGGTGATCGTCAAGCTGTTGTCAAGGAGAAGAGGACTACTACTTGAGGTATTTGAAGTTTACTTTTTTCTTTGTTTGTTTGAAGTTTACCTTCTATTTAAAAAAAACATATACAGGGAATCCAGTGGAGGGTGATGGAATTGAAGCGTGCGTGTAAAAAAATGCAAACTCTCTTTGGAGTTTGCTTCATTTGGAGTTTGCTATTTAATTTTACTCTCTTTGGAGTTTGCTTCATTTACAGCCTTCTATGCAGTAGTTTAGTTTTTTAGTATAGGCCATGAATTTTAGATTGAATGAATAATCTGCAACCTTTTAACAATGTTTATCAATTTCCCACCTCCAAATAAATAGAACAATTGAAGAACAAAAGTTATCTTGAATTAATTAGAGAACAAAAGTTATGTGGTCTTCTGCTAGTCAACCATTCAATTTATTTTGCCAACTACAGAATACTTGGGTTCTAACTTGTAAATGTCTTTTGTGATGTATATGACTAGGACACAAATTTGATTAGAAACCTTCCAATTGGCATAAACAAAAAAAGAAAGTAGCTACAAAATTCTTCCTCCTCCCTCTCCCTCTCCCTCTCCCTCTCCCTCCCCCTCCTTCCCTCATTTATATCTACAAACAAGAAAGTAGCTACAAGAAAAGTTTGTTTGGCATTTAATCATATTTTTGTTTTGCCAACTCACTGCATACTTTTCAATCTAGGAAATTTATGTTCCTAATATTTGCTCGTCTTTTTCCTTCATGAATAATCTAAATTGTGAGGCTAATTACCATGTTAAAGAAATTGACAGCTTCGCTAATGCATTTCATGCATTGCACCCTCTTAAGATTCTAGTGTTTAGGTTTAGGCTATGATACAATTAAAGTCTAATAAAGTTGTGGCTAATAAAGTTTGTTAGATTGCAATGTCCTTTAATAATTGTTTAGATTTAGATTGTGTTTGATGCAAGACCTAACTTGCTTAGTTTTAGGATGATCGAAATATAGTGTTAGTATGTTATGCTTTGATTTTTTTGATAGAAGGTCCCTCTTTATTTGATATCTCCATGATTATGGAAGATATGCATGGCCAACTGATGTACTAACCTCAGGCGAGGGATCTAGAAGCAACAACCACGATTGGTGAAGGAAGACTCGTAAAGGTCGTTCTCGGCTGCCCTAATCCTTTATTCTGCAATTTTAGATGTTCTTCACAAATATGTGATGTTCACATGTATTTCTTTGCTATTATTTTGAGACAAAATTCCTTACGAGGATCATCTATGTATATTGTAAAGGTTTCTTTGTCCACGACGAGAACAACAAAGTTGGACCAAATTAATCCAAAGTTAAAGAAATATATTTAGAAGGCTGAGAACACTTCTATTGTTTCAGTTGACCC
Organism: Luffa acutangula; assembly: GCA_036850905.1. Lineage (NCBI taxonomy): Eukaryota > Viridiplantae > Streptophyta > Magnoliopsida > Cucurbitales > Cucurbitaceae > Luffa > Luffa acutangula. The sequence continues at coordinate 27,124,405 of CM072098.1, forward strand.
TAAGCTCTCTCTAGCTCTTTTCTCCTTACCAACATATGTTTGCTTACTTCCCCTGATCTAGTAATTCTTTTGTGACCTTACGTAGGCAAGAGACTGTAGTATTTGAATCCTATCATAAAAATAGTTTTCAAACATATACTTTTGGGATGAAGTATTAAGTAACTTACGGAAAGTGATAATTGTTGCGATATATGACTAAATGATTTTGGTAAATATTAAGCTTTGGAGTGTTTCATGTGGCATTTGGTCTCAGCTTATGCATTTTTTAGTATGCTTCTATAGTACTGTAATGAAGATTTTGCATCATTGATTTTCTTCTTGGCCATGGTACCGAGTATTATATGAATATCTCCATTCGATTGCTGAAAGAGGGCCAGACAACAAATTTTAGTTGTTATTTTTTAACTGATTATTTCAGTAATGGTCAAAAAGTTCTTCATTCCTCAAGACTGCCATGACTATGTTTCACCAATGCTTTAGCTCATCTGGTAAGATTTACCACCAACCATGTTTCAGTTTACAGTATTTATCAAATTAAAGCATGGCCGATGTTTTCCCTTTGTGTATTATTGGTATTTTGTGAATAAAAAAAACCATCATGTTGCATGCAGCTTTCTTTTTTAGATATGTTTGAGTAAACTATTGCATAGAAATGTTGGATAGAGCTCTTTATTTGTTAATTTAATAGGTGTTCAAGTTACATTCAGATTATAGGTGTCATAGGGATGCCAATTGCTGCTCCTATTGATATTTTGCTCGTAACCTATGTACTATATCAACTAGTACATTTTTTTGCATGGTAGGTGTTATGGACGATTTTTAATCCGATCACCGCAAGCGTACGGGTCGTCACAAGTAATATAGTGATTTTTTAGTATAGAGTATCGTCTCCATAGGGATTGGATTTATTGAATTAAATACCGCAAATAATCTTGCTTAACTTTATTTAGAGAACAAAATCTAATGCCGAAAAGAATAATAAAAAGCTAATCTAGAAAGCAAAAGATAAATGGAGACACAATTTGGAGGGATAATTCTAGAGTTGTTGATTTCGACAATTGGATTAACTAATCATTTGATTCATAAGTCTAGAAGCCTAATGACAAGGACTCTCTTGTCGGTCTCCTCCTATCTCATACCTTTCAATAAAGAATCTCCTTTCAGTCTCATCTTTATTTACTTAGCATGGCATTAGGACCCTTCAGTACAACCTCTAACGTTATTTATCTTGTCCCGTGTCACCCGGGTAAATAAACTTTAGTCATGCATTCAGTTCTAGTCTAAGCTTCTCTCCGTCGAGTTTCCACTTAGTAACGATTCATCTAATCAATGATCAATTGATTAAAAGCATTACGGATAAAAGGCACAAATGAACAATAATGACAATCAAACCAATTAAATTCATTAATCAAGCAAAGGTTCAACATCTAAATCAATCTCATAGAATTTAGGAATTTACTACTCATAATCACTAAAATTCAATAATTTCTAATCACAACAATTCTAGAAACTAAAACATAAAGGAAAAGGGAAGAGAAATGCTCATAAAACTGTCGATCTTCTCGATCCCGCGCCGACCTCCATCGATCCCGAGCTCCAAAGATCTTCAACAAGGCTCAAAAACTCTCCCAAAAATCCCAATTTTAGTGTGGATTCTAGAATGGGGTGAAAACCCACAAATTGGCACACAAACTTCATTGCAAAAGGCTCCTTTTATAGGCTCACAGCAGGCGTAGCGTCGAGACGCTACGTCACAGCGTCACGTCATCTTTTCTTGGGCTCCAAGACGTCGCAGCGTCGCGACGCTGTCGCGATTCCAGAACTCTCCACGCGGCTGCTTAGCGTCGGGACACTCCAGGCTTAGCGTCTCGAGCTAGGCCCTGAATTTTCAATAATGGCCCGATTTTGACCGCATTTTCGGGCCTCCAACTTTCTTTTGGCCCAAATGCTTCATGTAATGGATTTTGGGCACTTTTCTTGACCCAATTTGATAATTTAAGACTTGGAATGTATGAATTTGGGCTTCTAACTCATTCTTTTTAAACTTTTTGACTTGGATCTACAATGGACTTCTCCAAATTGCTCAAAAAGTCTCCAAAATCATTCAAATTCTCTCAAAATTCCGGTTTTGCTTCCTTGGCTCGATTTTCTGAAATTTAAACAGAAAATAGCATTAAAGCACACAATTCAAGCATAAAACTAGCTAAAATTAATAGGAAAATGATGACATTTTTGCATGTCATTAGTAGGGTTGACCTTTTTTGTGAAATTTTGTAATTTTCTCATTTGGTTTGGTTTAATCTTTTAAGCTTTGTTCTTTTTTCCTCTCCCAAGGTATTTTTGTTGGGGCTTGTTTTTTTGTATACTCTTGTATATTCTTTCATCTCATAATGAAAGTGTAGTTTCTTACCAAAAAAAGAAAAGAAAAGTGAAGATTTTATACAAGAACTATGTGGTATGAAACACACCAGAGAGAACTGGTCTAGAATTTAAGTTGGGGCTTGTTTTTTTGGATAGATGTTTAATAAAGGAAAATACATTTTAGTTAGCTCAAACACACTTATTGGTTTTTCATGTGCTTAGTTTTAAGGATATTTGGGGTCTTGTTGTGAACTTGAAGTGTTGTGAGGTTGTAGTTGTTGGGTTTTATGTCCTAAAACTCATAGATAGTGAATGTTAACGAATTATACACATGTATCAATAAAGTGTTATTGAGGTTAATGCGATAAAATGTTATTGTCATTTTAAGTCTAAAATTGCACAATATAACCCAAATCCAATAAACTAAGATCCAAGGTTGTTGATATGTAACTTGAAATAGTATGTGGGGACATACGGGGATCAGTGTTCAAGTAACAACCTAAAAGGTCTGTAGTATAAGGATAAGGTTGGGTACCTTATCCTGGTAACACTATGTGATATGGCCCGCTTTGTATTCGATACAGACGTAATGATCCAAGGCGTCCATGTAGGAGACATGCGAGCGGGGGTATCCTATGCAATGAGTTTGCATAAGACCGGACCATGAAATAGTAAACCACTAAATGTAACACCGTTAACTAGTTAGGTTACTGTTTCAATAGGATGACCTAGGTAACTCAGTCTTAATCCTGAGTGTGTCATGAACTCCTTCTCACGAGGGATTGTCCTTTGATTAGTACGGGTGAGAGTGGCCTGCACGCCGACTCAATAAGCCTACCTTCTTGGGGACAAGACCGAATGGGGGGCTGGGGACATGACAACACAAGATGGAATTCACTCCTTCCCGCTTCTAGGAGAAGTAGATGAGTGTTCCCTTAAGTGGTGACTCCGGGTCTTGAACAAAGGGATCCCACCCTCTCACTGGCCCGAGAGGGACTTTCTGTTTATTGGTTGGACCATAAACATGTTGTTCATTAGAGGAGCACTGGTACTTAAGGAGCTAGAGGTAACTCAGGGGTAAAACGGAAATTTGACCCAGCTGAAGTTACGAACACTCGTGAAGGATTGACTTACTGCTATTGGTCAATATCCGTGGACACAGAAATATTCTACAGTGAGAAGAGTGCAACTGTGGGCCTTTAGTGGAGTGACCCACAGTTAATGAATATTGGTTAACTCGATTAATGAGTTTAGTCAATTAACCTCATATCATTGGAGCTTCTAATCTGTAGGTCCATTAGGTCCCCCTGCTAGCTCGTAAAGAGTAATTGGGAACAATTTATCTTGAAAGAATTTGAATAGTTCAAATTCAATTTGGGAATCAAGTTAATTGTATAAGATACAATTAATATAATGTATGGTAATACATTATAATATAAAGTTTACTTTGTGATTAAACTTTATTAAATTGAGAGAATTATATATTTGAAAGAGTTCAAATATATAACTAATTAAATATGTGGTATTTAATTAGTGAATAAATTAATTAATTGTGAATTAATTAATTATTAAATTAGTCTAATTAAATGTGATTTAATTAAACTATAATATATGAGAGATATATTAGAATGTGATTCTAATATGTAATTAATTAAATATGGGTGATATTTAATTAATTATAAAATTAATTAATTTTTGAATTAATTAATTGTTCAATCTAATTTAGTTAAATGTGATTTAATTAAATTAAAACTATAGATTAATTTTAATGTGAATTTTGATTCATATTAAAACTATAGGTTATAAGAGAGATGCACATTTTGAATATGATTCAAATGATGGATTAATTAAATATGTGATATTTAGTTAATCATTGAATTAATTAATTATGAATTAAATAATTAGTTGGTTAATATTAATTTGGTTAAATTAGATTTAATTAAATTAATTGAAACTATAAATTATGTGAGAGCAATGCATTTAAATATGATTTAAATGCAAATAAGATTAATTGATTAATGTGATTAATTAATTAATATTTAATTAATTAAATTAAATTCGTTTTATTTAATTAATTAAATAATGAAAAAAAAATAAATCTTTGATCTCTCACTTAACTCACGTTAGGGGGATGATCTTAGCTCTCCCTCATTCTGCAGAATCTCTCCCTCTCCATACTCTCACTTTTCTCTCAACCAAAAGGAAAAATACAGAGAAGTTCTTCTCTGTAATACACTTCCCAAATTCAAGAAATAAGAGATCCCACAATCTCGTTTCCAAACTCAGAGAATAACGGGGTAATCTTGTGGTGGTGTCCCAAGATTTCACTTTTGGTCCCTGACATTCAAGAAGGCGTTCTTGAAGAATTCAGAGTCGTCAAACGACGGTGAGTTTGCTTAACCTTATTTTTGTAGAATTATGAATTCGTTTTTGCCAATGTACTAGTATTTTGTAGAACGAAATTAAAATATGATTCGGTCCAATTGCTTCCGCTGTAACGGAATTGGGAATTCCAATCCTTCAATTGGTATCAGAGCCAGGTTGTTATTTCAATTTTGTTTTACAAAATTTGCATTGGTTGATTGGTGGGATTAAAATTCGTGCATTTGATGTATGGTTTTGCTAGCAGATGGTTTGGGTTTTTGGCATTAGAATTTGCAATATTTTCTTGATTTGATCATGTAAAGGCCTATTGTTTTGGGCATTATGTTGCAAATTAATATTTGTAAGTCGGTGTCGGAGATTATGTATCAATTTTGAAGACAATTGATGAAATTTTGGGACCGAATCGATAAAGATTGCTGCTGAAAATCGAATTTTCTGGGTATACAGAGGGCTGAAAAACCCAGAAACTGAAGAAACTCGAGGATTTTCGGAAAAAAAAAAATCAAAAAACAGACGAAAATCGTGTCCGTTGCGGTTCGAACGCGTGCGCTGGGGCTGTTTCGCGTGTGGGCGTGCGTCAGGCGTGCAGATCCTCCTCGTGGGCGTGAGTTCGAGCTAGTTCGTGGGCGTGAAATCGTTATTTTCGCGTGCAGGCCTTTCCGAATTGAAAAAAAAAAAAAAATTCGAAAACGCGCTCCGTTGGACTCGAACTCAGGCGAGCGTTCGTATGGGCGTATGAAACCACTTTCGTGTAACCGTTGTGATCGTGGGTCATTTTCAGTTATAGTTCGTGGGCTTTATATTATATAGCATTTTGTTTGACGCGGTTTGGTCTGGTTCGGCAGTTTGAAGCGCGGTTCGACTTGGTTCGTGATTTAGTTGACCGGTTCTCAGTGGTTCGACGTTTGCTTGACCGGTTCAGCTGGTTTTTGACTGATTCTTTACGGTTTAGCTCGGTCTGGGCATTTTTTGGGCTGGTTCAACAAGGTTTGGACCGGTTCATGCTCATTTCAGCCCGGTTCAACATGTTTTAGGCCGGTTCAACGTGTTTTTTTGAGCTGGTTCAGCGTGGTTTAACGTGGTTCAGCCCATTTTCTTGCCGATTCGAAGAGTTTGGACGCGGTTCGAGGCTGTTTTGGGCTAATTCCCAGCACGATAGGGCTGTAATAGATTAATTAATGCAATTTTTCTATTGTTTTGAGTCCTAGGATGCCAAAACCCGTCTACTTAGCTATTTAATTGCTTTATGAATGTCATATAGTATTTAAATCCCACCATAGGTTAAGCATATTCATGCATATTTATTATTATAAATGTTATAATTGTGTAATATGTATGGATTTAATTTTCATGGATGTTTAATATAAAGTGTTATATTAAATGGATGAAAATTGAGAAGCATGGAGCATGAAATTACTTTAGTTTAAAAATATAAGAGTTATATATCTATAAGTAATTTATATGTTCATTTAATTTTTCATGAGCTATTAATATAATGGGTTATATTGATGTATGAAAAAGTCAATGCATGTTATTAAATTTTCGTGGTTAATTAATTTAAGAGTTAAATTAATTAAAGGAAATTAAATTGCATTGAGCATGACATTACCTTAGTTAATATAATTGTTATATTATTTAATGTCATGTTTGCTATTGTATGGTAATAAATTAATTAGAATTTGATTATTGATTTATTCACCATAGTAGCATGTTATAGGTCTAATTCATTAAAATTTATAATAGTTATAATATTAATGATTAGAAATTTATAAACCTATAACAAAGAGTTGCATGCAAACATATGATCTTAGGAAAAATGAATTAATTTTAAAATTGTTTAAAATTAATTAGACCTAAGATCGCTATTTCTAATAGGATTAGAAATTATGTCTTGCTTAGTATTTTAATAGATTTAAAATATGGTAAGTAGGACAAATAGGATCTTGGTTATAAGGGAACTCTTCTTGTGAGGTTCTGTCTAGGCTGGAGTTATTTCCTACCTGGGAACTGACCCAGTACCTGAGTTGAATTAACCATTGTTCTATTAGCATGCAATGTCACTAGGTAATTAAAAAGGTTTAATTGACCTAGACATTAGTGTAAAGACCTTATTATAAGAGTTATAATAGGCATAAACTTAGATAGATTGACTTAGCCGGATTTATCTAAGTTAAATAACCCTAAAATACGGTAGGACATTTCAGTGGGAGGAAAAATATAAAAACAAGATTTTCATATCGAGTTTTTACTCTCACGTCCCCCTGTGTTCACACCGTGAGATCCATGCTCGGCTTCGTGTCGTCTTAGAGCGGCCTCCCTTCGGAAAGTGTTTGCATGGGTCAATACCAAGGTGAATGGGGAGAATGTCTATAGTAAGTGGGAGCGGGACGCGTGTCAACGTATCCTTCGGTCTCCACCCCTAGGTCATAACGTGAGATTCCTATGATCCGCCTGCGTGTCGTCCTGGAGCGACCATCCCTTCGGAGGGCCTGATCATAGGATTCGGAACACCGTGAACTCCTGAATAGGATAGGATCGCTTAGGCTAATTACCAACAGTTGTCTTTCCTAACGGTAGCCTGTTGGTCCGTGCCTCTGAGATCTGAAAGTGGGAGGGTTACACTTATGGGGAGGAGTTAATTTGTTAACTAATCCTTGACCAAACAACGGTAACTAAATTCTAACGGAATATGAGTTATTCTGGTGTTAGAATTTGGTTGAGATTGTCTCAATTCAGAGGAGGAGTGGCTGACCACCCTTCGGTGGCTGTTGTTCTAAACCTTTGAAGTATCGTTGCAAAAACTAAATCAATAGTTTTATAGGGTTTCTTTGATTGCTTGTTTGTTTTTTGCAGAATTTGATTGGATTATTTGTAATGGGTTAGTGCGATATATTACAAGTAATTTGTTACTTCAGCAATTATATAATAATTTTTATGTGCATTGTCTTACGTCAATTTATAAATAACGGCAATACAACAAGCTTAAACGACAAATTGTGGTAAATAAGTAAAGGATTAGTCTTAACAGAGGAACGTCCTCATGCCCTATATGTTTAATTCATTAAGAATTGTTCTTAGTGAATATGACATAGGACCCTGCTTGGCAAAAGAGAACTTGTTCGAGACCGTAATTTTTATTTACTTGTCTTGAAAACGTGATTAGTAAAGAATAATGATTCTCCCTGAATACTTGATTCAGGGGTTACAAATCATGTTTGTTCTTCTTTTAAAGGCACGAGTTCCTGGCAACAGCTTGCTGTTGATGAAATAACTCTCAAAGTTAGAACTAGAGAGGTTATCTCAGCTGTAGCAGTGGGGAACATTAAGTTATTTTTCCTCAGTGGGAGAATAATACACATTATTAGATAATGTGTATGTATTTCCTAGGATTAACAGAAATTTGATTTCTGTATCTTATATGCTAGAACAATGTTTCTCTTTACCTTTCTCTGCTAACGCAGTTTTATTTCAAGAAAGGGAGTTGACATTTATTCAGTTTTACTGGAAAATAACTTATGTGTTTTAAGACTAATCGAGAGTAAAGCAAGTCATGAGCACTGAGTTGTTTAAGATTGCTTATACTCAGAGAAATAAAGGCAAATGATATCTCCTAAAGGAAATACCTCTTTTTGGCTCTTAAGGTTAGACCATATTGATCTCAATATGATTGGGAACTTATTCAAGAGTGAACTCCTAATCGAGTTAGAAGATGACTCTTAATACCTTGTAGGACATGCCTTATAGGCAAAGTGACTAATAGATCTTTTACTAGAAAAGAACTATAGAGCTAAGGAGCCCTTTGAGCTTGTGCATTTGGATCCTTGTGGTTCAATATGTTAAGGAAGTGGGAGGGCAAGAATAATTAATCTCTGTTATAGACAAATTATTCAAGGTATGAGTGTCTCTACCTAATGCAACTTAAGTCTGGAGCTCTTGAGATATTCGAAAGGGCTTAGGACTGAAGTTGAAAACTTGTTGGGAGAGATGAAAAAACACTTCGATCTGATCAAAGTGTTGAGTTTAGGGATTTGAGATTCCAAGACTATTTGATAGTACATGGGATCACACCCTAAATCTCATTTAGGAGAAATAGAACCCTATTGGATATGGTTCGATCCATCTTGAGCTATGCTCAATTGCCTAGCTCGTTTTGGGATCATGCAGTATTGACTGCAGTAGGCAACCCCAAAGGAAACGAGAAGTGGATACTTCTTCAATTCACAAGAGAATAAAGAATTTGTATCGACAAATGCTAAATAATTATCAGAAGAAGACCACATGAGAAATCATGAGCCACAAAGTAAGGTCGATTTAAGTTGAAAACTAATGAAACTACAAGAACATCAACAAGAGTTGTTGATGAGGCTAGCTGTTCATCAAGAGTTGTTGATGAACCAGTGCATTTGATCAGTCACATCCATCTCAAGAGTTGAGAGTGCCTTGATGTAGTGGGAGGGTTGTTTTATAACCTGAACGTTACATGGGCTTGGTTCAAGCCTAAGTCGTCATACTTGATGATGACATAGAGGGTTCATTATCTTTTAGAAAGAAAATGAATGATGTTGACAATGATCATAGGATTAAAGTCATGGACCTGGAAATGAAGTCTTTGGATTTCAATTCGATCTGGGATCTTGTAAATTTGCTTGATGAGGTAACACCTATAGGTTACAAGTGGATTTACAAGAGGAAACGAGACATTTAAGGTCTCAACCAGAAGGGTCCATTAAGCAAGATCAAAAGCAAAAGGGTTTGCAAGCTTAAGTGGTCCATTCATGGATTGACCTAAGCATTTCGATCTTGGAATTTAAGATTTGATACAGTAACCAAATCTTTTGGCTTTAATCAGAACATTGATGAGTCTTGTGTTTACAAGTAATCATCAATAGTTCAGTAGCTCACTTAGTGTTGTATATGATTGATATCCTAATCATTGGGAATGATGTAGGTTGTCTTACTGACATTAAAAGAGGCTAGCAGCTCATTTCCAAATGAAAGTTTGGGAGAAGTTGAGCTAACCTTGTCTCAAGTGTCTTATGTCTACAAGATGTTAGTCAGATATAAGATGCATAATTCCAAGAAGGGTTCACTATCTTTTCAGGCATGGAATTCTTTAGTCTAAGGAACGGTGTCCTTAGCCACCTCAAGATGTTGAGGACATGAGACATAAACCCTATGCAGTAGGGATTGTCAGTAAGTATCAATCCTATCCAAGATTTGATATCTGGAAAGCCGTTATATTATGACATAGTTGCAGCCTTGACCATTTAGGCCGAACAGGTAGCTGCTAGAGTAACAGCGTTAGAGGCTGTATAACTTGGGAAGTTCTTGACTGATTTGGAAAGTGTTCCAAATATGAATTTGCCTATTGCAAGACAAGCAAGCACATTAAATCTAAAGGATATATTGCTGATTCATTCACGAAGGCTCTCTCGGCTAAAGTGTATGAGGGTCATCTAGAAGGTCTAGGTCTACGAGTTATGTACAAAGATGTAATCTAGGGCAAGTGGGAGAAGTGTAATGGGTATAGTGATGCCCTAGTTTATTGTATTTGTACATTGTAAATACGTTTTACGTATTATACATGCATTTATACACCCACTGTTGGTATAGATTATTGTACATCCCACTAAACTAGATTTTTAGTCCAAGTGGGAGTTTGTTGGGTTTTATGTCCTAAAACTCATAGATAGTGAATGTTAACGAATTATACACATGTATCAATAAAGTGTTATTGAGGTTAATGCGATAAAATGTTATTGTCATTTTAAGTCTAAAATTGCACAATATAACCCAAATCCAATAAACTAAGATCCAAGGTTGTTGATATGTAACTTGAACTAGTATGTGGGGACATACGGGGATCAGTGTTCAAGTAACAACCTAAAAGGTCTGTAGTATAAGGATAAGGTTGGGTACCTTATCCTGGTAACACTATGTGATATGGCCCGCTTTGTATTCGATACAGACGTAATGATCCAAGGCGTCCATGTAGGAGACATGCGAGCGGGGTATCCTATGCAATGAGTTTGCATAAGACCGGACCATGAAATAGTAAACCACTAAATGTAACACCGTTAACTAGTTAGGTTACTGTTTCAATAGGATGACCTAGGTAACTCAGTCTTAATCCTGAGTGTGTCATGAACTCCTTCTCACGAGGGATTGTCCTTTGATTAGTACGGGTGAGAGTGGCCTGCACGCCGACTCAATAAGCCTACCTTCTTGGGGACAAGACCGAATGGGGGGCTGAGGACATGACAACACAAGATGGAATTCACTCCTTCCCGCTTCTAGGAGAAGTAGATGAGTGTTCCCTTAAGTGGTGACTCCGGATCTTGAACAAAGGGATCCCACCCTTTCACTGGCCCGAGAGGGACTTTCTGTTTATTGGTTGGACCATAAACAGGTTGTTCATTAGAGGAGCACTGGTACTTAAGGAGCTAGAGGTAACTCAGGGGTAAAACGGAAATTTGACCCAGCTGAAGTTACGAACACTCGTGAAGGATTGACTTACTGCTATTGGTCAATATCCATGGACACAGAAATATTCTACAGTGAGAAGAGTGCAACTGTGGGCCTTTAGTGGAGTGACCCACAGTTAATGAATATTGGTTAACTCGATTAATGAGTTTAGTCAATTAACCTCATATCATTGGAGCTTCTAATCTGTAGGTCCATTAGGTCCCCCTGCTAGCTCGTAAAGAGTAATTGGGAACAATTTATCTTGAAAGAATTTGAATAGTTCAAATTCAATTTGGGAATCAAGTTAATTGTATAAGATACAATTAATATAATGTATGGTAATACATTATAATATAAAGTTTACTTTGTGATTAAACTTTATTAAATTGAGAGAATTATATATTTGAAAGAGTTCAAATATATAACTAATTAAATATGTGGTATTTAATTAGTGAATAAATTAATTAATTGTGAATTAATTAATTATTAAATTAGTCTAATTAAATGTGATTTAATTAAACTATAATATATGAGAGATATATTAGAATGTGATTCTAATATGTAATTAATTAAATATGGGTGATATTTAATTAATTATAAAATTAATTAATTTTTGAATTAATTAATTGTTCAATCTAATTTAGTTAAATGTGATTTAATTAAATTAAAACTATAGATTAATTTTAATGTGAATTTTGATTCATATTAAAACTATAGGTTATAAGAGAGATGCACATTTTGAATATGATTCAAATGATGGATTAATTAAATATGTGATATTTAGTTAATCATTGAATTAATTAATTATGAATTAAATAATTAGTTGGTTAATATTAATTTGGTTAAATTAGATTTAATTAAATTAATTGAAACTATAAATTATGTGAGAGCAATGCATTTAAATATGATTTAAATGCAAATAAGATTAATTGATTAATGTGATTAATTAATTAATATTTAATTAATTAAATTAAATTCGTTTTATTTAATTAATTAAATAATGAAAAAAAATAAATAAATCTTTGATCTCTCACTTAACTCACGTTAGGGGGATGATCTTAGCTCTCCCTCATTCTGCAGAATCTCTCCCTCTCCATACTCTCACTTTTCTCTCAACCAAAAGGAAAAATACAGAGAAGTTCTTCTCTGTAATACACTTCCCAAATTCAAGAAATAAGAGATCCCACAATCTCGTTTCCAAACTCAGAGAATAACGGGGTAATCTTGTGGTGGTGTCCCAAGATTTCACTTTTGGTCCCTGACATTCAAGAAGGCGTTCTTGAAGAATTCAGAGTCGTCAAACGACGGTGAGTTTGCTTAACCTTATTTTTGTAGAATTATGAATTCGTTTTTGCCAATGTACTAGTATTTTGTAGAACGAAATTAAAATACGATTCGGTCCAATTGCTTCCGCTGTAACGGAATTGGGAATTCCAATCCTTCAGTAGTTGGGTGATTTTTTTTCATATAGAAGTGTGTTTCTCTTGTTTAACAGGTTTAAAAATGACTTGGTGCCATCCTATAAGGTTATTCTTTTTCATGAACTTATCCAACAGCTCCTCAAGCTGCACTTTGAGCTCCTTGAGCTCAGCTGGTGCCATCCTATAAGGTGCCTTAGACAACGGTGCTGTCCCAGAAAGAAGGTCTATACAGAAGTCCACTTCTCGAGCTGGAGGTAGCCCAGGGAGATCTTCTGGAAAGACATCTGGGAACCCTTTCACGATAGGGACAGAGTCCAAACTAGGCGATTCTTTGGAAACATCCACCACACTCGCCAAATAAGCCCAAGCTCCATGCTGCAGAAGATGCTTGGCTTTCAAGGCAGAAACTACCTTAGGACTACCGTTCTTCGCTCCTTTAAACTTGAACCCTTGGCCCGAAGGCAACTTGAGATGCACTTCCTTCTTAGCACAATGAATGGTGGCGTTATTACTAGCCAACCAGTCCATGCCTAGAATCACATCAAAATCGTGCATATCTAATTGAATTAATCTCGCCACAAGGGTCTGACCCGCAATCGAGACTACTCCGAACTTGACTACTTGCTGAGCAAGCAAAACAGAGCCAGAGGGTGTAGATACCGAAAGAAGATAACCTAACGGTTCTAACTCAAGATTTGCTTGGCTAACAAACACTAAAGAAATAAATGAATGGCTTGACCCCGAATCAAACAAAACAAAGGCTGGGACACTCAGAACCAAAATAGTTCCTGTAACCACGGCATCTTCAGCATCTGCTTCTTCTTTCGTGAGGGCAAAGACACGCGCCCTCTGATTCCCACCTTGAGCTTGCACTGGCGGGGCCTTAAGGGCTGGCTTTTCAGCATTTGCTTCACCCTTAGCAGGACACTGCCTGGCATAATTTACCGCAATTAAAACAGACCTTATTACCTGTCCAACATTGACAAGAATGGCGCCTATTGCACGTAGCGCACAAAGGAAGGACAGGAACTGGCCTCTGCTGCTGCTGCTGACGAGGGGCCTTAGCCGGCGGACGCGCGGGCATGGGAGGAGGCTTCCTCTTAACTCCTGACGATGAAGCTTCTCCCCAACGACGCTGCATCTTCCTCGCCACATTTTTATCCATGATCAGTGCGCCTGTGAGCGCTTCAGCAAAGGTTGTGGGTCTGCTCAGGGCCACAGAACCACGAATTTCCTCACGGAGGCCTTTTACGAACCTCTTGATCTTCCTTTCCGGAGCGCTGACGAGGTCGGGAGCGAAACGAGACAATGCAGTGAACTTTCTTTCATACTGCAGAACTGTCATACTTCCCTGGGTCAGATGGAGGAACTCAGCTTCTTTATCATCTTTGACGGTCTCCAGGAAGTAGTAATCGTACAACTGGTCTTTGAACCTTTCCCAAGACATCGGCTGATTGGCATGGTCCTCGGCGGCTGACACGGACTGCCACCACATGCGAGCGTCATCCTTTAGCATGAAGACCGCTCCTTTAATTTTCTAGGAATCATTGCAGTTCATGAGGTCAAACAGTGCCTCTAATCCAGCGACCCAACGCTCTACTGCCAAAGGATTCTCGGACTGCCCGTCAAACGAGGGAGGCCCATAGCGCTTGAAGTCTCTAATGAACTGGGATTCATCTGCGTTCCCAGGTGCCCAATTAGGATTTCGCGGTGGCCTAACATTTCTCTGGGCCATGTTGTCGAACATGGTCTGGAGGGCTTCCGGGGTGATCAACATGGGAGTCGCAGGAGGGGCCGTAGGAGGAGGGGGAGGTGGAAGGTCGTCTCTGTGCTGAACAGGGGGAATCGGAGGATCAACTTCCTGCTGAGCGTTGACATGACCAGCTAGATTTCCTTGCGCATCAGCTGGGATTCTAGGTCCACGTCCACGACCATGACCACGACCACGAGCCATCGACTGGAAAGACGGTGCTAAGGTCAAGAACAGATAGCAACCAGAATTACAGCTCTAACCTAAAAACTAGGCGGCAACCTAACCCTAAAATCATGCAATCATCACGCATCAAGGCAAGCTATCTAACCACCTAAAGGGAGCATCCTAAACCTAGCTACTATATAACAAGCAACATAGGAAAACAACATGCTCAAACAAGGCAAACAAGTCACGCAAGAGGGAATCAAGCAAGCCACAATAATTATGCAAACAATAGAGTAAATCAAAATAATCATGGCAACATCTTAATATCTTAACCAGACCAACGTACCTGGTGATGGAGAGGAGAACGAGGAAGACCATAACCCTAAACATCCAAACAACCTAGATTTCCTAGGCCAGTCTACAGGAACAACTCTGCTCTGATACCAACTGTAACGCCCCAGGATTTTAAAAGCTAACCCAGCGACATTACTAACTCCTAGACCAAAACAAACCGTGAGCACCGAAAATTTCGGTAGCATAACGGGGTACATTGGACTAACCCAAAATTTTTCCTACACCTGCTGAACAAGAAAAGCACTTCTACAAAGCAATACTAAACTACTTCCCACTCCACAACTCAGCAGAACATAAACAGAACCAACAGACAGACAGATCTCGCATAATCAACTATTAGCTAAAACCAATTACATCTTAAACAAAATCTTGAAACGACACCTCATGCGAAACAAACTTATTAAACCACTAACTGAATGAATCAATGGAGTTCTTTAAAACGGAAACAATTTATTCCAGGGATTAACAAGAATGAATCAGGACTAACCAAACTTAACAACTTTCAAAAGCAGCAAACACAACTGCCCTAACTAAAACCTAAGAAAATGAAAGCAAGAACATGATATTAGTTATGGTTCCTCCTCATACGCCTCCTCCGCATCACCATGGTCCACGCGGTCCTCATAACCTGCAAAATCTGGTAGTTGCGGGGGAGAGAGGAGGGGGTCAGTACACTAAGGTACTGGTAAGCAGCCCCTACCTGAGAAGCCATCAAACAGCAAACAACAAACAACGTGCTTTTCATGCGCAGGCAACATACTGTTAAAAGCAGTAAACATAATATCATGCTCCAAAGCTAGTAAAACAAATGACTCTTCTAAGCCATATCTCATGCATTTCTCTATGCAACTCGCTAACCACACAAGCTCCACGAGCTCACTCAATGCTCATATTCAGCCCTCACATGGCTCTCCAAGACTGATCCTTCGAGTCGCACTGTCCCCTGACCATTTGTACCCAGGGCTACAATGCTCTCTACGGAGCTCGGCGTTCGACCCTTGACCATTTGTACCCAAGGCCTCAAACTGTGCATCGCCCCTTGACCATTTGTACCCAAGGCGCACCGATGACTTAGCAAAGTATTGGCCCTTCCCCAGGCGCCCAACACATGCTTTCTAGACTCATCACACCGACCCTTGACCATTTGTACCCAAGGCCTCGATGCTCCTCTTAAAACCAATGGTGACGTGCCACCCCTCGACCATTTGTACCCGAGGTGCACTGACACTCACCCAACTTTCTTTTCTTCCGCACTCTAGGTCCCTGACCTATATCTCACATCCACTAGAATGCATATGCCCTGCAACATGCCTCTATACTCATGCATCATGCCCACTAAGCATATACGTGTGACTACATCTCTTAACTCATGCTTAACTCACTGACGCAAAACAGAACCAATCATGCTTTACATCCGTTCAACATGCAACAACAGTCATGCTTTCCAACGATTTCATATATATATACATATATTCAAAGAAATAGCAATCATGAGAACAGTTTTAAAGCGAGAAAACACTCAGCATGCACCACACAATCAAACAGGCAACATCAGGTAAGAACTACTTACCGGAAGCTCAAACGCTCCTAAACAATCCTAAAGCACTAATGGAAACAACCGGAAGAGCCTAAAGAGCTCCAACTACAAGCAACGATTACCATGGGTTAGAAAACAACTTAGAGCACCTAATAAACTTGAGGAAAGGATCTAGGGATGCTGGAATTTACCGCTCAGCGTCCGAAAGACCTCGAACACGTGTTGTCCAGCAAGCGAAGAGGTTTAAAACCACTTGCTTAGAGGCCCTAAGCACTGGGTGTTCAAGTTTAAGGCTCAACGGATGATGGGTCACAAGGCAAGAATGATTTCGAACCCAAGACGGCACTGCACAGCATTGGAAAATCAAGAAATCAAACCAAACGCTCCATTCTAAGGCCGAACAAGAGTGGGTAATCTAAAATTGAGGTTTATAAAGCATGGGTAATGCTGAGAGCTTACCGAAAGAGCCTAAGCACGCCGAAACGATCCATAAATCAGCCCGAACGCGCCTAAACACCAGAACAATGAAGATTCCAGCTTCTACTCACTAGCCCAGCCGAAAACAAGAGAAAACAGAGGATTAAACTCGCTGCTTGAGGAACTTGAAAGAGAATCGTGAGAGAGACCTTACACGCGAGTTTGAAGGAGAAAAACCAAAGCTGTGGTGCTGGCCGACGCTCGCGAATACAGGGGCCACGGGTCTGCTGCTGTCGGCGACTGAACACTAGAGAGAGAGAGAGCTGCGGCTTCAGCGTGAGGAAGAACGAGAGAGGGAGAGAGATCGACGATGGGTCTCGCTGCCGGCTGAAGAAAATCGCGAGGGGGGAAGCTCTCACAGCGGCGCACACACGGGCAAGAGAGGGAGAAGACCTGCGGCTGGTGCCTGGAGAAGAAGAAAACGAAAAAGAAGGGGCTTGGCGGCTAGAGGCTTCACGAAGAAGAAGAGAAACGAGATTTGGAGGGGGAGGCGGCGGCTGACTAAGAAAAAGAGAGGGAAAAGAGATGCTTTTAGGGTTTCCTTCTTTTTTCCTCCTTTACTTAAAACTAGAATTAAAAATATAACCTTCCCTCACATTTAAAGACTCAATTAAGGCCCTTCAAGCCCAAATTGACTCTTAGAACTCTATAAGGATTAGGCCATATTCTAAAAATTAAATTCACGAAGGAAAAAGAATTTCTTGGCCCAAATACAAATTACCCACTCCAAACAACCACAAAAAATAAATAACTTAAAGCAGTCCAACAGGAACTAAACACCGAATTAAAATAGAAATTCAACAGAATTATTCGCACCTGGAAATGCGGGGCGTTACAAAATCCTAGTTATGCATAACGATTTCTAAGCTAAATCCTCTCTCCCGAGTTAGATTTAAGCAAAAACAACATTCAATTCATGGCCAGTAAATTGAAAGCACTAAGGATACAATTATGCATAAAAGAGTCATTAACATAAACTCATAAAATTAATCCATAACTTGCCCAACGGCTACATCAATCCCTAAGAGTCAAAATCTAGCCAATCATACACCGCGTTACAATATGACTAAGATCTAAAACCGCCATAAAAACTAACTAAAGAGAGGGAAAGGAGAATAGACTCTATGTAGGCCGAGACCGAACGTCCCCGTCACGATCCCCACAAACAATGGATTGGTTTCCACCTTGCGCCCTTTGTTTCAGCCTCCAAAGCCTCTGTTCTGTCCTGTTTTACGGCTCCAAAACGTCCCAAACGAGTGTCCCCAAAAACCTAGCCGCAGAAAGCTTATATTCTGTTTTTTTCGTCATAGCGTCGAGACGCTGCCTTCAAAACGCGCGTTTTCTAGAATCGAACTTACATAGCATCGAGACGCTAAGGTCGCAGCGTCTCGACGCTGTGACCTTTTAGCGCCTGATCAGATATGGAATGCCAGCGTCGAGACGCTCAAGAGCTAGCGTCTCGACGCTAGCTTGTAGTTGACCCTACTTTGACTTTTCCTTCTTTGATTCTCTTTGGTTCTTTTGCAACTTTTCACGTCCCGAGCACCCGATTAACTCCAATATCGCGCTTTAGCTCCAATCAACCATTTCCTACAAAATAAACAAATAAGTGCAATAAAATGGCCAATAAATCATCAAAGACTAGCTAAATTAATTAGGGAAAACTAGCTAGCTATGCTCGCTATCAAGCAATCGGTTAGAATTAGGATAGATGTTTTAGTAATGTGATCTCTAGGTTAAGTATAGAAACCTAGAGCATTACAGGTTCTCTGAAGGGGTTAAAAACTTGATATCTCGAAGTTTGTAAGCTTTTGGAGTTTATTGGGTTTTCTAACAATTTTTTTCGATACTCATCGAGATAGCTTTTTTTTTGTGTATTTTATTGTTAACTAAATTTGTTTTTCTTAGGTTCTTCGAGCTGTTGGACATATGTTTGTTAGGTGAGTTCTTGTTTTGGCATTGTATCGAACCTAATTACAATTTATTTTTCTTAGGTTCTTCAAGTTTGATGTACGAGCAAGGTTATGGTGACAGGAATGAAAGCAGCATGTACGAGAATTTTTGTTTTTTAGTGTAGGTGTAGACTTTAAATCATAAGTGTTTAGTAATTTTGAGGCTTTTAAGTGTGAGTCTTTGTAATTTTATTTTTAATATCAAACTTATATGAATAAAAATTGTATGAACAAATTTGGTTCATTGGCTTATTGGAATGAAATTTGACAAATATTTGATTTCTATACAATTTTGCACATTTAAAATTAAGATTACTTTTTTTACAGGTTGACAAATGAAGAAAATATTGTTGGTTTGCCACCGGGCAACCAAAATTTTTTTTTATTAAATTATGAACAAAATAATGATGGGGAATGCCTGTCATAAAAAATGATATTTAATGACGGACATTTGGTTCGCAAAAACCCTTTTAATGATGGACTTTTCATGACTAATATCTTTTAATGACCGACACTGCCCGTCATTAAAGATCTGGTTGGTTGGAAAATACCCTTTAATGACGGACTTTTCATGACGGACGCCTTTTAATGACAGGCAATGTCGTCATTAAAGATCTAGTTGGTTGGAAAATACCCTTTAGTGACAGACGACTTTTCATGACGGGCATTGACCGTCATGAAAATCGTCTATCATTGTAACTTGCTATGACGGACAGCTTTTAATGACGGGCATTGTCGTCATTAAAAGTCGACAGTCATAACAAGTTACGACGACACTCGTATAGACGACGGACGCCGCCCGTCATGAAAAGTCTTTAATGACGGGCAATGTCCGTCATTAAAAGTGATTTTTGTAGTAGTGTTAACCTCTCTAATTCTAACTTTGAGAGTCATTACACAAGCAGCATGCTATTGCCAGAAACTTATTCCTTTAAAAGAAGAACACACATGATTTGTGGCCCCTGAATCAAGTATTTGGGGAGAATCACTATTCTTCATTAAACACATTTTCAAGACAAGTAAATGAAAATTATGGTCTTGAACAAGTTCTCTTTTGCTAAGCAGGGTTCTATGTCATATTCACCAAGAACAATTCTTAATGAATTAAACGTATGGGGCATGAGGACATTCCTCAGTTAAGAATAATCCTAGACTTATTTACCACAATTTTTCGTTTAAGCTTGTTGTATTACCATTATTTATAAAATGACGTAAGACAATACACATAAAATTATTATATAATTGCTGAAGTAGCAAATTACTTGCATTATTATTTGCACTAACCTATCACAAATAATCCAATCAAATTCTGCAAAAACAAATAAGCAATCAAAGAAACCCTATAAAACTATTGATTTAGTTTTTGCAACGATACTTCAAAGGTTTAGAACAACAGCCACCGAAGGGTGGTCAGCTACTCCTCCTCTGAATTGAGACAATCTCAACCAAACTCTAACACCAGAATAACTCATATTCCGTTAGCGTTTAGTTACCGTTGTTCGATCAAGGGTTAGTTAACACATTTAACTCATTCCCGTACACGACAACAAAAATCACCTTTAATAGCATTTGAAGATAGCTTTTTATATAAAAAGCTACGGAAAAAAGAAAGGAAAAAAGCGGGAATTAGGAAAAGTTAAAAAAAAATGAGCGCGCTGGTTACACTTCTTCTTTTCTCTACCCATTCTTTGCGCATTTCTCTCTATACCCAGCATTCGTCTTTTCTATCTCTTTCATCTTCATCTTCTCCTTCAATATCTCATCTCCTCTATCTCCTTAATCTTCATCTTTGCCTTTCATTAGAGACGATGCCCAACACCTCCGAACCGCCTGCACAAAAGAAGAACATTCATCTCTAGTACACCTCACCAACGACAGCAACGGGACATCCAACTTGAACGACTTCTCCGCCTCCTTATTCACAGCCAAACCATCCTCCTCCTCACTCATAACAGGGAAGATGCCCAACACCTCCGAACCTTCTGTGACCGGCTGCACCAACCCCGTTGAATAACCCCCAACCTCGCTATCAGAGCACTCCAATGGAGCCTTTATGGTCTTATCATCGTTTGCCTTTGTCACCTTATCACCTCTCCCATCGCCTCACTTGCGATCATCACTAGCCCACGAATGCATAGGATTCTTAATCGGTGATTTTTTTTCTCCATCGCTCACTGCTTGCATCACCAGGCCTAGTCGGTGGAATCGGTGCCAATCACAACAAGTCGGCTGGAGAAAAATCAATCTGTTCTAATCACAATCGGTGGAACAATCTCAGTCGGCGAGATAGCTCAGACGGTCACTCAATGCAATCAATGCCGCAAAATTCCAGAATCACTTGGTGCTAAAAATCGGTGTCGCAACCTCAATGTACGACATGGTTGAAACTGGAAAGATCCTCATTTGTGGCTGTCGACACTTGTAAATCTAGGGATTCAACGAATTTTGAAGCAGAATGTGAGTTACATTGTTTTTTTGCTTTCTTTTAACATTTTCTCTCTTTAATCTTTTCCTCTCTATTTCATTGATTTTTTTAATTAATATTGCTAACTTTTTCTCTGAATCTTTCAATTATGTTTTAAACTCAACGCCTTAAAAAGAATGAACAATTTTTTTACTTCCTTTGTGGCTTTCCAAACCACCAACTAGTCAGAAAGTAGAAATCAAAGTTACCAACTAGTTTAGCTTCAAGGTAGCTCAAACACATCAATTCGACAATATGTTAGCTAGTGATCTGATGTTTCTATTACACTTTGAGTTGAGAGGCTAGTTTAACTTAAAAATAGATTTGGCTCATTAATCTTCAAACAAAAATTCCGTAGATTAGTTTAGTAGAAAAATGTTATAATTTCAAGTTGGTTTTTAAAAGAACAAATTGAGCGATATGACTTTTGTTAATGAGTTGAGAATCTAAACTTACTTAATTAGTAATAACTAATTGACTAAAGGGTATTTTTAACAATGAACCACATGATTTAGAGTTGTTAGTAAAATCATGGATTTAGAGTTTGTTACATTTTAAGCATAGATTTAGATTTGTAGTATTGGAAAATTTGTAAAGAAAAGATTGAAAGGTAAGTCAAAAATTTCTGGAAAAAAAGAGCATATGCTTGCTAGTTTGTTATGTACTAGTTTTGGAATTTGGATGAATCACATGTAATTAATTTTGCTTCAAAATAGACTAAAAATTAGAGTTTAGAAGGAATCAATTGGTTCAAATTTGTGGTATGAGAGTCCTGAATTTTTTGTCATTCAAATAGAGTTGCAGTTGTTGGAGTTTTATGAGCATGGTTTTTATTTATCTTAGTCTTAACACTTGTTTCTTGTACCTTATTGATCCTATTGGCTCTCTTGGGTAGACCAAAGTTATCCTTGAATATAAATTCTTAATAAATAGAGCATAATAATTATGTGAATAACATTCTTTTCATTTTCTTTTCTCCTTTCCCATCTTGTAAATAAGTTGCTAACTAATTTCAATTTGTATAAATATAACTTCTTTTGAAATTACTCAACCGCATGTCTCTTCCTCTTGTAACATGGTTGTAGAGGATGAAATCCTCATGTTCACTGGTAAAGACTTCATCTTCTCATATAAATAATCGCTAAAGAAAATCCTAGAAATTAAACCATATTTCTTTCAATGAGTTTTTATTGATGAAACTACAATTACAGCACCTTCAGGCTCAAGATTTCCTAGATAAAGTGAAAAAAATTATTTTAATTGATGGCGAAGGGTTTGGAGCTTGGTGTTAGTACAAAACAATCCTAGTTGAAATTGAAACGTGGGGACAAACGCAGGTTAGATTCCACTCATAGAAACTATTTGGACAAGTTCCTATTCCTATGATGAGTTTATGAGTTTATGTTTTCAAATTTAACTAAAGTTAATCTTTGAAAGATATAGCTTGATATTGGATCTAATATCCTATGTAATTGTTATGTGACTTTTCTTTTGTTGTTATTGTGGTCAATAGCGAGATACACTATATGTCCATTTGAAATTAGACGTAATGAGAAGATTGCTTGCTATGTCATCGTTGAAGTAAGAAGGCGATGCAACTTTTGGAAAGTGGGTTGAAGGTTAAGGAGTATGAGTTGCTTCACAGGAACTTCAATGACACTGGATACTTTGGCTTTGGTATTCGGGAGCACATTGATATTGGAATCAAGTAAGCCTTTATACTTTTGAATATCCTTTTAAGTTATGTTTCAAAATTTGTATGAAACTTATTGTTAAGTCTTCAATCTGTTTGGAGATCTATAATCTGTTTTGTCTAGGTGATTCAGTGTTGTATTGCGTATGAGTGTAATTAACTTAAAATGAAACATTCATTGGGATGAGGTTTTCAGCACTAACTCTCTTTGAATGGGAATGAATGTTGCTTGATTATCTATAGCTAAAGAAGATACAGGGATTGAAATTTTCTATGGAGTTGGGGTTGGGAACATAGATGCATGGAGCTCTCAGGATCTGTCCTGAACAGTTTTATCCCTATCTGTGACAATCTCTTATGGGGAACAAAACTTTCTGTCGGATTGGGGATAAGGAGCCAGGGTAGTCCTGAACTCACTTCAAATGATTTGTGTTGTTCAAATGAGTTTTTGTTCTTTTTGGTGTTTTTGGTTGATCAATTTCAAGCTAGGTTAAAATGAACTTATGACTGGTAGGTAAGTCTAGTCATATGTTCAAGTTTTAAAGTTAGATGGCTTGAAATACTGTCTTGAGATTCTTTGTCTTAGGTGGCCATCACATATACAAGAATTTACAAATGTGGTTGTTTATCATCTAATATGTTAATGAAAAGCAAAAAACTAATCCCGTTCTCTTCTAAATGTTTGTCTTTTGCGGCTTAACATGGTCCATGGAATTACATTTGAGATGTTAATATGAATAATTACAACATGAAGCACTGTGGTTGCCCATTGTGTTGGTTTATTACGATGATATCTATTAAAATTTACCAAGCATGCTTAATTTCTCTGGTTTCTATTGTTTTCCTAATGCTTATAGTATTTCATTTTCCTAATATTTCTATTGTTGTTGTGCTAGCTGATTATGAATGAATTGAACTTATACAATAAGTTTTCCTTGTTCTGGTTTGAGTAAACTAGAGTGTCAATATGATTTCTTTTCTGAATCTACTTTCACCTTTGCATTCTTATACAATATATATATATATATATATATATATATATATATATATATATATATATATTTTTTTTTTTCTAATAACTTTCCACTTTCAGGAATGGTGCATAGAAGTTGTTGGGCATCCTGATAGCTGTTGGTGAGACAATTGCTTATGTTCTCTCGAAAATGTATGGTAACGTTAGGCTCGTTAGCTGACTTGGTGGTGGAAATGCTATTCTTATAATAGTTTAACTCTGTTTTGCCGGTATTATTGTGATATGCTTGGATGAACTTCTCTAGAAAGGATATGGTTTAGGATCTGGAGTTTCCCTCTTCGTTGCAACCAACATGTGGTAAGTTATCTTACCTTTCTGTCATCCTTTCTCATTGAATTTAAATTTTAACAACAGTTGTTATCTGTTCACAATGTCATTGAGGAACTCTTAAGAATTGTTTGCATTTTGCAGTGAGATCATTATCTAGAAGGCATTTAGTCCAACCACCATTAACAGTGGAAGAGGAGCTGAATTTGGAGCTGTCATTGCATTGTTCCATCTGTTGATTACCATAACAGACAAGGTTCGTGCATTGCGATATTCAGTAAAAAAAAGGCTAAAGAAATTATATTTTGGTGCATTGTCATAACTAAATGGTGTAGCTCATATACTAAATGGTGTGCATTTGCACTTAAAATAACTTCATTCTTTGTGAATTCCATTTCAATCCATATGTCATCTTGTTGAAGGGAGCTGTTGTTCTATTCCTTAGATAGAATTTCAAGGATTACAAGGTAAGTTAATCTTTCTCACAAATTTCTCTCTTAATCTCTCTCCAAGAAATTAGTTCTCTATTTATGGGATTTTATTTTTCTTGTTAGGAGATTTTATCTTTGGAGTTTGTTGGTTACAACACAACCAGGTAACCACTTCTAACAGTATCAATCTACTGCTTTATGATTTCTTACAAAATTTGTGCCCAACAAAATAGCCCTTGCTAATTGGGTCATCTAGTCCCTAGTGGAATCTTACAAAGTTTGTTTGTCGTTAATATATTCTATTAGAGAGGTTGAATGAAGTTGATTCTCGAATCGTAGCGGAGTTGACTAGATTCACTTCACAAGAAGAAACTTCTAAATAGGTATGAACTCTATACTTTTGTAATATATAATGGTAGTAAACTATTTTTAGATTTGTTGTACGGCTATCCTACAGTTATGGTAGCCAATGACTTGAGTATATAGGGTGGTGGTTAGTGCTTCAAGATTGATTTGATTACATGTGGTGGACTTCTTTATTTGTACTTGATTTGTTTTGATAAATTTAGTTGTTATGTTCATAAGTTTGTGTTTAGTTAAATTTAGTTTTGATGTTATGCTCATTAAGTTTAGATAAGTTAGTTTAAATTTTGTTGTTATGAACTTAGTTATTTGGTTTGATGTTAAGGTCGTTTGTTTTGAAAAGTTCATTTGTTTAGCTAAATTTATTATGTATTGTAACTTTATTTTTCAGAAGTTACTTATAAATTTTAATGTTATGCTTAGAAAGTTGTGATTGTTTTTTAATTGCGAATAGGATAAACTTTTAAGCCTAGAAGTTTGGATAGCTTAGTCAAGTTTAGTGATTTTTATTGTTTTGAGTGTAGGGGGTGGGGTGGGTGAGTGCTAAGAGATGTAGAGGAGTATGAAAGTTGACTTACTTGTTTATGTTCGTATTTTGAGGGATGAGTTGATTTCTATGTAGGTAAGTGTTATGTTTGTTAACCATTGGTTACTTACCAAATTTTGTTAAATTTAGTTGTTTATCTTTGTTATAAGTTTTGATCTTTTGATTGTTTTTGTTTAAAGATGCTATAAGCTCATTACATGTTCAATAGTTGTTTGGTTTTGTTTGAAGGTTTATGAGCATGTGGGGGTGGGTTACTTTAGCTTTGATTTTTGAACTAGTTCTTATGTTTGGAACTTTGGGTAAGGAAGTAAGATTAGTTCATTTGTTAGTTTATTGTTTATAACCTTCGAAAGTTGAGGGATGAGTTACTTCTAGGTAGTTAGAATATATGTTTCTTACCATTTGGCTACTTGGCAAAAAGTTGGTAAAATTTGGTGTTTATGTTTGTTATGAGTTTTGATGTTATGCTTCTAAAGCTTTGATTGTTTTAGCTTTTCTAGTTCACTTGTTAAAGATTTTGAGCATGTGAGGGTAGATTTCTTTGGATTTGCTTAAAAGTAGTTGTTTTCCTCAACTTGTTTGTTTTTGTTTAACAATTTTATTAATAGGGGGCGAGTTTCAATTGATGCTTTGAGCTAGTTGTTTTGTTGATGATCCATTCATTTTTGTTGTTTAGTTTATGATTTTTGGAACGATAAGGGGAGAGTTGTTTTTAGGTAGGCAAATGTTATGTTTCTTAACCATTGGTTACTTATGAAACTTGGTTAAATTTGGTTATTTATGTTTGTTATAAGTTTTGATGTTTTGCTTCTAAACCTTTGATTGTTTTTGTTTGATTGGTTTTGTTTGAAGGTTTTTGAGCATGTGAGGGTGGGTTACTTTAACTTTGTTCTTTGGACTAGTCCTTATGTTTGGAACATTGGGTAAGGAAGCAAGATTGGTTCATTTTGCATGGTTTGTTTTGATGGCATGCTAATATGTAGTTTTGATTGTTTTGATTCCGTTGATAGTTCATTAGTTGTTTGTTTTTGCTTAAAGGAGTGTGGGGGTGGGTTGCTTTTACATTGGAATATGAAGTAGTTCTTATGTTCGAAACTT
This sequence comes from Luffa acutangula, assembly GCA_036850905.1. Classification (NCBI taxonomy): domain Eukaryota; kingdom Viridiplantae; phylum Streptophyta; class Magnoliopsida; order Cucurbitales; family Cucurbitaceae; genus Luffa; species Luffa acutangula. The sequence goes on from CM072098.1 coordinate 27,151,171, forward strand.
TGTGTAGGCAAGCAAGATTAATTCATTTGGTTGTTTTGTTTATTACTTTTGAAAGTTGAGGGATGAGTTACTTTTAGGTAGGTAGAGTTTGATGTTTCTTAACCTTTGGTTACTTAGCAAAAAGTTGGTAAAATTTGATTGTTTATGTTTGTTATAAGTTTTGATGTTATGCTTCTAAAGCTTGGATTGTTTTAGCTTTTCTAGTTCACTTGTTAAAGGTTTTGGGCTTGTGAGGGTAGATTGCTTTGGATTTGCTTTCAAGTAGTTGTTTTCCTCAAGTTGTTTGTTTTGTTTAAAGATTTTGTTAATAGGGGTTGGGTTGGTTCCTCATGTTGTTTTTTTTTTTTTTTTTTTTTTTTTTTGGGGGGGGAGGGTAGGAGAGTTAGCTTTGTGAATTTATATTGATATTTTCATGTAGAAATCTAGTTTCAAAGTGACTTCAATGGTTTTGCTTGGTTCAGGGAGGGGTTGAAGAGTTTAGGAGACACCTTCTGACTTTATTGTGATCTCTTACTTATGGGATGACTAAAATTTGGTCGAAAAATGACTTCAAGGGGGGGAGAATAAGTGAAATTTTGTTGAAAAAGACTCCAAGAGTGTTGTTTTATTGTTTTATGGAAAATGAGAGACTATGAGTGTTAGCTTTGTGACTTTCTTCTCGATTTATTGTGTTTTTAGTGGTAGTTTAGTTTATGACATGATAGTTTTTCTTAAAACAAGTAAAGTTTATAGTACCGTGGTTTGTACTAACCCACCACTAAATTTTGCAGGTGATGGAGATTACTATGAATTGGGTGACGTTGAGGAGGAGGTCTGAGGAGGAATAACTCAATAAGTCTTAATTTCATTCTTATCTTTTACTGAAATAATGGTTGTTAGAAGGACTTAGTCGTTTTATTCAGTTGAGTGTTATTTAATTTGAGGGATGTATCTTCTTCTTGTAGTTAGCATGGTGTTAGACTTATAAGATTATTCGAGTTATTGAAATGGAATTTGTTACAAGATCTGACTCGTAATTCTATTTGGAATTCTCTGAAGTTATTTATTGTCTTAGTAGGTGGTTGAACCTTTTAGGTTAGCTACAATTATGTCATTATGTTGTCGAAATTTTTGGTAGTCTTTCATTGAATAATAGGATTAAGTCTGGTAATGTCACTTATAGTAAGTAAATTTTGTGGGCGTTACACTACATTATAAGTCAAATGACTTCGATAGATATATATGTTTTTACTTCTAAAAATGTATTTAAATATATTATAAACTAATTTAAGTTGATTTTTTAATATAATAACATTTGAAACAAATGGTATAAAAATGCTATGCTATATTTTCTATAGCATTATTTCAATGTTATAAAAAATGTTATTAAAGACTAATCATAGCATTTTTCTAATGCTGTGAAATTTTTTCATAACATTAGAATTATGCAACAAAAAATGAACTTTTTATAGCGTTTTCTATAGCGTTGAAAAAACGTTATGAAAAGTAAGAAACTTTCAATAACATCGGCTACAACAACGTGACAAAAAACGCTATGATATGTCTTTTATAGCATTGTTTTACAGCTATAAAAAACGCTATGAAAGAGAAACCATAGCGGTATTTTAATGTTATGAAAGGTTTCCATAACACTAGAATAATGCAATAGATATAGACTTTCTACAACAATTTCGATAGTGGGAAAAAAACGCTATTAAAAGTCTCAGACTTTCAATAACATGGGCTACGACAGCGTTTCATAAAACGCTATCGTAGCCTTACGATAGCGTTTTTTCAATGTTATCGTATGTGATTTTTCTTGCAGTGGTAAGTGTAACCCTCCCACTTTAAGATGTCAAAGGCACGCACCAATAGGCTACCGAAGAAAAAGACAACTGTTGGTGATTAGCCTAAGTGACCCTATCCTATTCAGGAGTTCACGGTGTTCTGAATCCCATGATCAGGCCCTCCGAAGGGATGGTTGCGCCAGGACAACCTGTAGGCGGATCACAGGACTCTCACGGTGCGAACTAGGGGCGGAGACCGAAGGATACGTTGACACGTGTCCCGCTCCCACTTACTCTAGACATTTTTTCCATTCACCTTGTTATTGATTCATGCAAACACTTTCCGAAGGGAGGCCGCTCCTAAGGCAACTCGAAGCCAAGCATGAACCTCACGTTGTGAATATAGGGACGTAGGAGCAAAACTTGATTTAAATCTCGTTTTGTAATTTTCCTCCCACTGAAAATGTCCTAAGGTTAATTTAGGGTTGTTTAACTTAAATAAAATTCGGTTAAGTCAATCTATCTAAGTCTGATCCTATTATAACAATTATGGAAAAGATTCAACCGCAATGTTTTAGGTAAATTAAACTTCTTTTAATAAACCCAACTTTGCAAGTCAACATTACTATGGTTAATTAAACTCAAGGTTCAGATAAGTTCCCAGGTAGGAGGTGTTCCGTAAACCGTCATCTTAAGTTCCCCCAGCCTTAGACAGAACTTTACCGAGAGAGTTCCCTTATAACCACAATAATGTAAGGTCTTTACTTTAAAGATCTAGGTGTATTAAATACTTTTAACAAACCTAGTGACCTTGCATGCTAACATTTAACTATGATTAATTCAACTCCGGTATTCCGGGTCAGTTCCCAGGTAGGAGGTGTTCCGTAAACCGTCAACTTAAATACCCCCAACCTTAGACAGAACTTTACTGGTGGAGTTCCCTTATAATCATAGCAATGTTTTTCCTACTTAGTCAATTAAAACTAATTTTAATTCTAAGTAAGAATAATTCTAATCCTATTAGAAATGTGATATTAGATCTAATTAATTTTAAACATTTTAAAATTAATTCATTTGTCCTAGGATCCTATGTTTGCATGCAATTCTTTGTTATAGGTTAACGGTTTCTATTCATTAATTTTATAACTATTATAAATTTTAATGAATTAACCCTATAACATGCTACTATGGTGAACAAATTAACAATCAAATTCTAATTAATTTATAAAACCATACATTAGCATACATGACATACCAAAAATATAACATTTATATTAATCTAAGGTAATGTCATGCTCAATGCAATTTAATTTCCTTTTAATTAACCTAACTCTTAAATTAATTATACAAGAAAATTAAAATTATTTTTCAAAAAGAAAATTAAAATTAAGCAATGCCATTTTCATACATTAACATAACATTTATATTAATAGCTCATGGAAATTAAGCATGTAATTACTAATATAAATATAACTATTATATTTTTAAACTAAAGTAATTTCATGCTCAATGCAAATTAAGTTTCTTCAATTAATCTAACTCTTAAATTAATTGCCAAGAAAATAAGCATTCACATTTTCATACATTAACATAACATTTTATATTAATATATCATGAAAATTAATTAAGCAGGTTAATTACTTATATAAATATAACTCTTATATATTATTAAACTAAAGTAATTTCATGCTCAATTCAAATTAATTTTCTTCAATTAATCTAACTCTTAAATTAATTACCCAAGAAAATTAAAATAAGCATTCACATTTTCATACATTAACATAACACTTTATATTAATTGCCCAGGAAAATAAATAAGCATATAAATTACTTTCATAAATATAACTTTTTTTTTTATATTTTTTACTAAAGTAATTTCATGTTCAATGTTTCTCAGTTTTCATCCATTTAATCATAACAATTTATATTAAATACTCATGAAAATAAAATTCATACATATTTCATACATTATAACATTTATAATAATAAATATGCATGAATATGCTTAACATATGGTGGGATTTTAAGCTAAATGACATACTTTATGCAACAATCAATTAATTTGATACATACATTACATGCATAATTAAATTAAAACTACCAAAATTGACCGGCATATTTGGCATATCCTAAGGAATTAAAAGCAATTTAAATTACAATAATTTAATCCAAGACATATCTTGGTTTTCAAATCTTTTCCTTTTTGGCATTTACAATTGGTCTAATCAAAAGTATAAATCTAATCCCAACAAATATGCCTAAATAATCAATTTTGTAAATTAAACCACATGTCACATATATGAAATTAAAATACCCACCATTGAATCAATGCTAATTTTAGAGAAACGAAATTAAATCTACGATCGGCTCTGATACCAATTGTAAGGATTTGGAATTCTCCAATTCCGTTAAAGCGGAAGCGTAATTGGGACCGATTCGTAGTTAATTTTGTTTATCCAAAAATATCATAACATTGGCAAAAATTATAGAACAAATTCTATAGAAACTTAAGGCTAAGCATACAAAATTTAGATCTAAATCTATAATAAAGAAAAGAGAAGCAAACCTCCGTTGACGTCTCTGAAAATCAAGAATGATTCTTGATTGCTCTGCAACAACAAAGAACACCACCATTTGATCTTCCCCGCTATAACTCTGAGATTAGGAACGTAGTTGTGAGACTACCTAATCTTGAATAGGAAAAACTCTATGAGAGAAAATTCTCCCTAAAGTTCTTCACTTGAGAGAATATGAGAGGGAGCCTAGAGAGAATGCAAGAGCGCATTCCTGTGGCCTTATGTTGTTGTACCTAAACCCTAGGTTTAGTGTTCTATTTATAGGACAAAGGTCATGAATAAAATATTCATTTAAAATCAATTATTTCCATAACTGATTTAATCTTTTCCATAATTAATCAATTTCATGACCAACCAATTTCATGACCAATCAATTCCATAATTGATTAATCTTTTCCATAAATGATTGATCACTTCCATAAGTGATTAAATCATTTCCATAAATGATTAATTACTTCCATAAGTGATTAATTATTTTCATAATTGATTAATTTCCAATTAATTAAACCTTTAATTAATTAATCACCAATTAAATATCATATATTTAATTTCAGACCTTCTATTAGTTAATTAATTAATTACCCAATTAAATATCATATATTTAATTTGAGGCCTTCAATTAATTAATTCTATAATATAAATCAAATTCATATTAAAATTTGAACTCCTTCAAATTCTCTTATATCCTATAAATTTTATATGAATCAAATTCATATTAATACTTGAACTTCTTCAAATATTTATTTCTCTCATAGACTATAGTTTAATTAAATCTCATTTAATTTAAACTAAATTGAATAATTAATTAATTCATCTTCTAATTAAATATCATATATTTGAACTCTTTCAAATATATCAATCTCTCAATTTTATAAAGTTTAATCTCAAATTAGACTTTATATTTTAATGCATCACTATACATTATATTAATTTGTATCTCGTACAATTAACTTAATTCCCAATATGAATTTGTACTATTTAAATTCTCTCAAGATATATTTGTTCCTAATTACTCTTTACGAGCTAGCAGGGGGGACCTAATGGACCTACAGATCAGAAGCTGATAGCGAGCAGAAATGTCGCTATTTTAGTCTCAATTTATTAAGCTTTTTGGTGCTTTAATTGTGTTTTTAATGAATATATTTAATGAATTTTGTTATTTGGTCCTTAGGAGCTAAGTTGGAGAATTTGGGAGAAAAAAGAGCCAAAATTGAAGTCATTATAGCCCAAATCCTAGCTTAATGGAATTGAAGGCCCAAAGAAGACATCCATGAGGAAAAGTCCAAGAGAAATGAAGAAGAAGGCCCAAAAATCAGCCCAAAAAGAAGCTGATTTTTCTGGAAAATCTGGACAGCGTCGAGACGCTTAGCAAGGCAGCGTCGCGACGCTGCCCTTTCTTGTTGCCCAAGCCGCGTGCGCAGCAGCGTCGCGACGCTTGGCAAGGCAGCGTCGCGACGCTACCCCTTTTCCAGGCCTATAAATAGGAGCCCTTGGTGCCTCATTTGGAATCATCAATCAAATCATTACTCACTCATTCCTTTCTTTCCTTTCTTAAGACTCCTTTTTTGGAGCCCCTCTCAAGGCCTTTGAGCCTTTTTGAGAGGGTTCTTCTAGTGAGAATTTTTGGGAATTTTGGGGAGCAATTCTAGAGGCTCGAGGAGTAGTCAGCGGGGGCTCCAAGCGTCAGCAAGGGGTTTTTCGACGGTCAATTCCTTTTCCTTTATGCCTTTTATTATGCTTTCCCTTGTAATTATTGTGAATATTATGTGTAGCTAAACCCCAATTTGGGGTCTTGAAATGAAATGTTAGTGGAAATATTGTTATAATTTCTTGTCTCTTGCCCATGTCCTAATTATTTGTATGGATGTGCTTAATGCTTTACTCAATCTGGCCAATTGTGTAATGATTCGTTTCTTAATGGAAACTCGACGGAGAGAAATTAGGATAGATCATAATCCATGCAACTAGTTTAATTGCCCGTTGTGACACCGGGATTAGTTGATTAAACATAGATTCCTAAAATGAATAAGAGCGTAATAATTAATGATTTTTAATGGCGCTAAGGACACTTAGGTTGTTAAAATGAATTAATTACAATTAGGGGAAACCGACAGGAGATCCTATGTGATTAACGGAGATTCTAGGTTTATAATTAGTTGGGCAATGAGATAGGATAATTATAACAACTATTTAGCTAATCATTGATTTTCAAGACCCCTCTTCCCATTTCAAGAAAACTCTTTCTCCACATTTTATTTCTGATTGATCAAAATTTGTTTTCATTAAGTCATTTTAAATTAAATCTTTTTATCATATGAGCGTGGTCCCTAAATATTATTTCACCTAAGTATTTTCAGTGCTCAAGAGAATTTTAATTATTTGCTTAAAGTTTCGCTTCGCCTCCCTGTGGATTCGATACTCGGAATACTTTCCATTTTATATTACTTGTGGCCCGTGCGCTTGCGGTAACCGACCAACAAGTTTTTGGCGCCGTTGCCGGGGAGGCTTGATTTTTAAGCAAAAAAATTAATTTTTCTTGACATCGAAAAGAAAAGGGTGAATGGTAATTTAGGTGTAAATATTTTTCTTTCATCGTTTTGTGAATATTATTTTATTTTCATTTTTTGTTTGTTTTTTCTTTTTGTTATCTGGGAGCATTGCATGCGAAGAAACAAGGTGGTTGATTTGTTTCCGTTAGATCTTGAGATTAACAGGACTCTAAAATTCATTAGAAAAGAAAAAAGATTAGCAGAAACGATGGCCCACCAAGAAGAAGCTCCCAAGGCAATTAGAGATTTTCTGCAGCCAGTTCTTCCTACCGAGAATTCTGGAATTGTTTACGCCCCCATCCAAGCTACAAATTTTGAGCTAAAAACAGGGTTGATTCAGATGGCACGCGATAACTCGTTCAAGGGACATCCTTCCGAGGACCCTCACTCTCATCTGCGATCATTCCTAGAAATATGTGGGACGGTAAAGATGAACGGAGTTCCGGCCGACGCAATCAGATTGAGGCTGTTTCCATTTTCCCTACAGGATAAAGCAAAAGATTGGCTCGAATCAGCCGAGACGGGCAGCATCAGTACTTGGGACGAGCTTGCCCAGGCTTTTCTGACAAAATTTTTTCCACCAGCTAAGACTACCAAGCTGCGGGCCAGTGAGAGGGCGGGATCCCTTTGTTCAAGTCCCGGAGTCACCACTTAAGGGAACACTCATCTACTTCACCTAGAAGCGGGAAGGAGTGAATTCCTTCTTGTGTTGTCATGTCTCCAGCCTCCCACTCGGTCTTGTCCCCAAAAAGGAAGGCATATTGAGTCGGCGTATTGGCCACTCTCACCCATGCTAATCAAAGGACAATCCCTCATGAGAAGGAGTTCATGATACACTCATGATTAAGACTGAGTTACCTAGGTCACCCTATTGAAACAGTAACCTAATTAGTTAACGGTGTTATAACTAATGGTTGAATATGTCGTGGTCCAGTCTTATGCAAACTCATTGCATAGGATACCCTCACTTGCATGTCTACTACATGGACGTTTTGGATCAATACGTCTGTATCAAATACAAAGCGGGTCGTATCTCATAGTGTTACCAGGATAAGGTACCCAACCTTATCCTTGTACTATAGACCTTTTAGGTTGTTACTTGAACATCGATCCTCGTATGTCCCCACATACTAGTTCAAGTTACATACAAACAACCTTGGATCTAGTTTATTGGATTTGGGTCAAATTGTGCAATATTTAACAATAACACTTTATTGTAGAAACTCAATAGCACTTTTTTTTTTTGAAAAGGAAACTCAATAACACTTTATTAAAACAAGTATACAATTTGTTTACATTTACTATCTACGAGTTTTAGGACATAAAACCCAACAGATGCACATTTCGAGGCCTTGGGTACAAATGGTCAAGGGTCGAACGCCGAGCTCCGTAGAGAGCATTGTGGCCCTGGGTACAGATGGTCAGGGGACAGTGCGACTCGAAGGATTAGTCTTGGAGAGCCATGTGAGGGTTAAATATGAGCGTTGAGTGAGCTCGTGGAGCTTGAGTGGTTAGCAAGTTGCATAGAGAGATGCATGAGTTATGGCTTAGGAGAGTCATTTGCTTACTAGCTTTTGAGCATGGCTTTGTGTTTACCGTTTTTAAGAAGCATGTTGATTGCGCATGAAGAGCATGTTGTTTGCTTGTTTGTTGTTTGATGGCTTCTCTAATAGGGGCTGCTTACTAGTACCTTAGTGTACTGACCCCCTCCCCTCTCTCTCAACTACCAGATTTTGCAGGTTATGAGGACTGCGTGGACCATGGTGATGCGGAGGAGACGTATGAGGAAAGACCTTAGCTAGTTGTGATGTTTTCTTCTTTTATTTTCATGTTATTTATGTTGGATAGTTGTTGTCCCATTGGGTTAATTCTGAAATTGTTATTGTTGAACTCAAGGACTAGTTGTCTTTGTTTAAAGAACTCTATTTATTCATTCAGTTATTAATTATTAAGTTTGTTCCGTATGAGCCAATGTTTATAAGCTTGGTTAAACTCGTGTTCCTGGTAAGTTAGTAGTTGAAAATGCGAGACCTGACTCGCAGCTGGTTCTGTGAATGTTCTACTGGGTTGTAGTTTGGTGCAATCATTTAATAACGCTATATAGAAGTGTTTTATGCAAAGCAGGTTAAAGTAAAATTTGGGTTAGCCCTATGTACGCCGTTATGCTACCGAAATTTTTGGTGCACACGGTTACTTTTGGGATGAGAGTTAGTAATGTCGCTAGGATAGCTATTAAAATCCTGGGACGTTACATTTTCACCATATTCTCAATTCAGCTCTAAAATTGGAGGTTTTGGGAGAGTTTTGGGCGCCTTGTTGAAGATCTTTGGAGCTCGGGATCGATGGAGGTCACCATGGGATCGATGTGATCGACACTTTATGAGCAATTCTCTTCCCTTTTCCTTTACTTTTAGTTTCTAAAATAGTTGTGATTAGGAATTATTGGATGTTTAGTGATTATGAGTAGTTAATTCCTAAATTCTATGAGTTTGATTTAGTTTGTTGAACCTTTTCTTGATTAATGAATTAATTTGGTTTGATTGTCATTATCGTTCATTTGTGCATTTTGTCCTTAATTCTTTTAATCACCTGATCAATGATTAAATGAATTGTTACTAAGTGGAAACTCGATGGAGAGAAGCTTAGACTAGAACCGAATGCATGACTAATGTTTATTTACCCGAGTGACACGGGATAGAATAAATAACGTTAGAGGTTGTTATTAAAGGGATGTAATGTCATGCTTAGTAAATAAAGACGAAATTGAAAGGAGGCTCTTTATTAAAAGGCAGGAGAATAGGAGGATACCGACAGGAGAATCCTTGATATTAGGCTTCTTGACTTATGAATCGAATGACTAATTAGTCTAAATTAGCTAATTGATTAAGCAATTAAAGGTCCAATTAATAAAATTAGCACTCTAGAATTATCCCTCCAAATTGTGTCTCCATTATCTTTTGCTTTCTAGATTAGCTTTTTAGTTTATCTTTTCGACATTAGATTTTGTTCTCTAAATAAAGAAAAGCAAGATTATTCATGGTAATTAATTGAATAAATCAAATCCCTATGAAGACGATACTCGATACTCACAATCACTGTGTGAGAGGACCCTTGAAGGTAAAAATCCACGATCCTGAGATATTTGATACAAGATTCCGGATTTTCAGATGATTTCATGAAGATCCCGCGAATCTCAAAATTCTGTCAGAAAGCCCAGTTGCTGTAGCAAAATCGGGTGCAAAATCTTCTTTGCATTGCCTTGATACTTCTGTCTTCAGCTAGGGCTACTTTCCTTATTAGTTTTGATAATGAGCATAGCAAGTTATTTTTCTTTATCTATTTTAGTTAGTCTTTGAGATTAAATTGGCAAAAATTATGCATTTTAATGTTTTATTTGTAGGAATCAATTATTGGAGCTAAATCGAGAAAATGGAGCTGATCGGATGTTTGGGACCAAAAGGAGAGCAGAAGAACAAAAAAGAATCAAAGTTGGAGGCTTAAGTTTAAGGCAAACCCAAGAGCTAGCATCAAGATGCTGCTTTCTGGGCGTCTCTAAACTGGTTTTCCTTTTATGTTTTTTACAGTAGCAGGGACAGTGTCGTGACGCTATTCACAGCATCGCGACCCTGTCGGCAATTTTTCTATAAATACATCCGTAATTGCTACGGTCAAGGGGAGTCCATTTGGTTAGATTTTAGCCCTAATTTCGACTAGAGACCTTCTGTTAAGCTTGAAGACGTGGAAACCGTGATGGGGACGTGTCAGTTTCAATGGATTCAAGAGTTTTCCCTTTTCTTTTCCATACCTCTTGTTGTTTTTATGGCTTTTCTTTCAAGTTCTATTTGTAGTTCTTTGACTATGAGTAGCTAGCTTGATTTTCTTACAAATTGATGTAGCCCTTTGGGCGTTGATGGATTATTTCTTGGTTATGTATTGCTTTGAATTCATTTATGCATAATCTACTCTTAATGCTTTTGATTCATTGGCCATGAATTGAATGATATTTTCTCTAAGTCTTGCTCGAGAGAGGGGATTTAATTTAGATCGTGTTGTGTATAACTAAGATAATCTTGAGATGGGGAGATGAGAGATAGTCTTAGAAATCGTTAAAGGATTAGACTTAAGACCTTGCATGTTAATGAACTTAGATAGGGATATTGGGTTTATTACATGTATGAGAATTAGTTATGCTCAGGAGAGATAACTATGATAATAGTCTATCCTAGATTTATGAATATTTGCATGTTCACATAGTCTAGCATTTAATTCACAACTCCAATAAGTGAAATCAATTCCCTAAGAGTCTTTCCATTTGAGTCTCCACTTTTATTTTATGTTTTTTGTCTTTAGATTTATCTTTTACATTAAGTTTCGCTCCCTAAATAAAATTGACAAACAGTATCTACGATACTTAGTTTAACTTAAAAACCAATCCAGAGGACGACACTCGTTTTACACGAGAAAACACTATATTATTACTTGACTCGTACGCTTGCTGTAAGCAAATCGCACATCAAGTTTACGGGCACAAATCAAATGCAACTTCCACATGTTCAGGACCAAATGTGGGCTCAAATCTTCAATTTTGACTCTTTTGCTTTGCTAACTCTTTCTCTCCAATTGCGGGTGCATTTCCCTTGCAAAGCCCTCTGCACAAAAACATTAATTTTGGATAAATTCTTGCAAAAACTATCTCTTTTTAGATATTTAAGCATAAATTCTATATTTCTATGATTTCCAACATGATTTTAAGACTTTTGCTAATTTGACTCAAAAAAATATGATTTTAAGCATAAAGTCTTTGCTTTCCTAACAATAACCTAAGTTTTTAAGGCTAAATAATGCACATAAATGAGCATTATCACTCCCCATCACAAAGCTCGAATTAGTTTTCTGAATGTGTTCATATAACACATGTGGAATCAATTTTAGGATCGGATGCACTTAACTTCATCAATTTTAGAAAATGAAAACATTTTGTCTTTTAAACCAAAACAGAGAGCAGAATTGTAACCAACCTTTTGGAGACCAATTGAGCAACTCATTTTGTTTCCTTTGATCACAAACGGTGTGTGGACAACCTCTAGTGTCTTCCCCGCTATCCTCCGGCCTTAGAACGACTTGTGGGAGTCTATTGTGATAGGGATTGGAAGGGATATGCTTGAAGGTTCAAGCTCTAGAGAGTATTGAGAGTGTGAGTTTGAGTAGAAATTTTGGCAGCATAACATTACTCAAAAAACTCATACCTTCTCCATCTTCTAATCCCCTACTTATAGAGGATTTTCATGCATCTGAGATTCACCAATGTAAGACACATGGAGAGGAGAATGACCTTAGTGGATTCTAGGTGTTCTATGGCGATTACATGCAAAGATGCATGTGTGAGGTGTTATTTCAGTATCCTAATCCATGCAAAAATGGATTTTCAGGTGTAATGCCACTATCTCCATCCATGCAAGAGTGAATTTCTACTCTTTGATTTAATTTAAAATGCAATTCTCAATTGCCTTTCAAATTATCAATTAATTGAACAATTTCAATTAATCATATGACATTAATCAAATTAACTCATATCACCTAATTCAATCCACCAATCTTAAAATTCTTGAACTTCCATAAATTCCAAGATTGAATTATCTATCTCAAATTCATAATCATTTTTAAATTAAAACAATAATAATTAAACAATTTAATCAATTATATAATATTAATTTAATATCATATATCAAATTAATATTATGCACTTCATATTCATATATATTGTATTTAAATCATATTTAAATATTTTACTCTCTCAATTAATAGTTTAATCCATAATTAAACTATTGTGTTGATAATATCGTATATAATCGACACTAATTTCCTAAATCGAATTTGAACAATTCAAACTTTCCTATCACTATGTTATAAGGTATAATCTATATGAGCTAGCAGGGGGACCTAATGGACCTATAGATCATGGGCTCCAACGATTCAAGGTTAACCGACTAATCTCATTAACCTGGTTAACCAACATTCGTTAACTACCGAAACACTCAACTATAGCCCAGTAGTTGCACTCCCCTCACTGTAGATATGATTCTGTCCACTTGATATAACCATGATTAGTAAGTTGATCCATCACAAGTTGTTCGTAACCATAGCCGGGTCAAATGTCCGTTTTACCCCTATAGTACTTCTTGTTCCTTAAGTCCCACTGATCCTCTAATGAACAATTGGTTTGTGGTCCAACCAACAAACCAAATCCCTCTCGAGCCAATGAAAGGGTGGGATCCCTTTGTTTAAGCCCCGGAGTCAGCACTTAAGGGAACAATCCTCTCTACTATCCCTAATTTGGGTAGGCGTGAATTCCTTCTTATAGGACTATGTCCCCAACTATCTACCCGTTCTTATCCCTGAAATGGGAGGCTTATTGAGTCGATAATGTTGAGCCACTCTCACCCATGCAGATCAAAGGATAAGTCGAAATAAACAAAGTTCATAGTTAGCTCAGGATTAAGATCGAGTTACTTAGGTCATCGCATGAAATAGTCAGTCTTGTCAGTAAACGACGTTATAAAGCAAGTGTGACTTATTTCTCAGTTTTGGTCTTTTGCAAACTCATTGCATAGGACGCCCCCACTCGCATGTCTCTACATGGACAATTCAGGATCACATTGTTTGTACTATCAACAAAGTGGTCGCGTCTCATAGTTTCCTCAGAATAAGGTACCCAGCCCTATCCCTATATTATAGACCGTTTTGGCTATTACTCGAACCTGATCCACTTTTATGTCTCGACATAAAGCTCAAGTGTTCATCCTATAGCCAGGGATCTTAGTTTATTGGATTTGGGTTATCTAATTGCAATTTACTTATTCAGTAATGATTTTACTAAATGAATCTCGATAACGACTTTATCAATCAAGTATATAATTCACTTAACATTCACTATCTACGAGTTTTACGGCACCAATCCCAACATTTTCATCACCTAGGGAGCCATCAAACAACATACAAACACATAAAGCAAAATTATCCTCTTGAAACACAGAGAACAAGTAAGAGAGGTAACATACTCACTTCAAACATCATAATAATAGATAACATCATAATCACGCATAACATCTCAATTAACATCTAGAGGTCAATCATAACACTATCAACGCAATTCTACCAGATCATCCTCAACCATTCACAAGCCTAACAATCACCTAGCTTAACTAGTCGGTTTCTGACCTTTGCACTCAAGACCCTGACTCTAGCATAGCATTCAAACACATCTTTTAAACTGACAAGACCCTCACTTGCTAATGTATCTATTCTTGGCCTTTGTATACCCAGGTACCCTGATACTTGTATATAGAAAATATTAGCCCCTGACCTTTGTACCCAGCTAAGAAGTACGGACACTTTAATTTGGCTAGTGTGTTCGTGTCCGACACTTGGACACTCCAACACTTGTTGGACACATATCGAACACTTGTTAGAACAATTGATATGTGGCAAACACTAGTTATAGGTTCATTTCAAACCCTTGTTAAGTATACTAAATAGACGCAATGCTTAAATGACAAAAATAATAAATTTTAAGAGTAAAATACATTAAATTCATTTTTTCAAGCATACAAATGCATAAACTTATTGATTTTGAATTTCCTTCTTGTATAAAAACAATAAATATTTTTAAAAATGTATATTTTTCTAAACGTGTCCGTATTCGTGCTTCTTAGGTACCCAAGCACCCCAATAATTTCCATATACTTGCAACATATATCAATCCTGACCTTTTTACCCAAGCACCTCAATATTTGTTGCAATCCAATATGAATAATGATCATCGGCCTTAGTACCCGAGCACCTCGATGTTCATATTTAACTTTATAACTATCTCTATATATCAACTTCTGACCTTTGTACTCAGACACCCTGATACTTGTATAAGAGAATATTGATCCCTGACCTTTGTACCCAGGCACCTCAATATTCCAATATACCTACAACAAATATAGATAATTGGCCTTTGTACCCAAGCGTCTCGATATTTGTTGTACACACTTACGAATATCAACTACTGACCTTTGTACCCGAGCACCTTGATATTCGTCTATTTTACTTACCTTAATATCAACCATCAACCATTTATACCCAAGACCCGAATATCCTTGTCACTTTCCTTTTAACTCAATGTTGATGCCAAAATTTGGCCAAGGGACTCACCTGACGTTCACGTGACATCAACAGTGAATTTGTAGAAACTGAGGAAGACATGACCTGCAAGACCAGCAAAACCTGCTGCACACCGGCGTGGTGTAGGTCACACCGCCTCCGATGCTTAAGTCAGAAAACGGGAGGAGAGCAGGAAAGTAAGAGAAGAGAGTCGATAATCCAGTTCGGGTCTCCTTCTTCAGTGACGAAGAGGAGTATAAATACCTGCTCATGCTCCTAGGGTTTTTTAGGAGTTCGAAGGCGTTTCGGGACAAACCAGGAGGATCTGTGGCGGCTAGAGGCTACAGGGACCTAACAGGGCCCGACGGGCTCGGCCCGCACGAGCGGGCCGAGGTTCGGCCTCGACCGAGTCGAGGGTTGGCCTCGATCGAGCCGAGGCCTACCAGGGATTCGGGCCAAAAGCCCGACCCCTTCGGTCTTGGCTCGTCCCGCTCGCCGGTTTCGCCTCTTGGGTCCATCTTCCGGTCTGATTTCTGCTCGATTGTACTTGTCAGCTCCTTGTGCATCGGGGTGGTCCAAATTAATGTCCTTGTCAGCTCCTGGACCCCGACTCGCTGATCGGGCAGCGAGACCCCCGTACTTGGTCATTCGGAGTGCTTCATTCCAGATCCAAGGCTTATCCATAATTAGAAATAGGAAAAAACAGAAGACTTCACAATCCTGCATTGAAAAGTTAATTTCTACAAAAGAAAGAATGAGAGAGGAGGCTAGGGTCGGCCTTGGGCTCTGGCCCCTGTTAGCTCAACACTTAGTCCCCTGCATTCATATGTACAGTCCTTACTGGAAAATAATGGGAGAGTTACATGGCGATTACAACAAAGGAATGGAATGACCTTAACCTATCCCTATTCCCAGCCCCCACTCAACATGTGCATTTATTACTTCAAGAGTTGTATTTTTCGAGTAAGAAGGACTAATTTCATACCTGTCCTTTTGAAAGTGAATGGTCGGCCTCAGCCTTAGCATGAGGCTGACCAACTCCTCTCTGTTGTTTGCTCGCTCGCTCCACGGTTAGGCTTATGTGTATATTTGTCTGGCCCTACCTTAAGCATCTCCCTGCGGCTTTGAGCACTTCGACCATGCTAAAAAGTGAAGTGACTGAGAACTCGATCCACTCACACTGCTTTGAATGCGTGCCTGAGGGTTGGCTTCGGAGCTGGGATGCTCGACCTCGGCCTTGGCATGAGGCCGAGCATTTCTTCTGCTTTGTTCGCTAACCTGCCATGTTGTATCCATCCTGAGGGTGCGTACACTCAGTCGGGGAAGACTTGGGGAGGTTGAGGAAATACCTGAGCCTCTCTTCAAGTGATGTGTTCATCCCAGGGGTGCAAACACTCTTCTGGGGAAAACATGGGGAGGTTGAGAACATGCGTCAACCTCTCTGCAAGAGTTTAGTCTCTTTCCAAGGGAAAGTGCGGAAGTTTAGCCTCTGCAAGAATCATTCTTGTCTGGCCACATGCGCCACATCCTATGGAAAAATGCTTGGCACAAACATAGTATAAATAACGTTATTAAATTTGCAAGTGTCTACATTGTACCATAGGGAGAAACTATGGACATGTGCTATACAAAATGAAAGTAATTAATCCCAAAACTATGGACTATGACTATGATGGACTTGGTTTGTCCTTATTCCCCAACCCCCCACTCAAAATATGTATTCAATAACTTGGACATACATTTTTTTTGAGTAAGGATAAACTAACTTCGTACCTGGGCTTTCGTGGATGAATTTTGAACTTGGCCTCCAGGTGGTCGGCCTCGGCCTTGGCATGAGGCCGACCAGCTTCCTTATATTATTTGTTTGCTCCCTTATTGGGCTTTTGTGCTGCCTCACTTTCTGTTTGAACATTTATTTGTTGCTTTGGATAGTCGAGCCTCACTGCATGCTCCTACAGTCGTCCTTACGGCTAGAATGCTCGGTCTCGACCTTAGCGTGAGGTCGGGCATTTTTCCTACATTGCTTGTTATTTTGCTCCTTAAGCTGCTGTATTCATCCCAGGGGTGCGTACACTCTCCTGGGGAAAGGCTTGGGGAGGCCTGGGAAATTCCCGAGCCTCTCTTCAAGCATCGTCGTCATCCCAGGGGTGCGTACACTCTTCTGGGGAAAAAGCTTGGGGAGGTGATAACTGCCCAAAAGGTAGTTATTTAGGCCTCAATTATATAGGGATTTGTGTGTCCTTTATGCTTATTAGGGTTGGTTTTGGATAGATATTACATGTTTTAACCCATTTGGAAGAATGGAAGCATTGGAAATTATTTTGTGCAGATTATGCTGCTGAGCGACTGGAGGGAGCAAATTCTATGCTGCAGCAAAACTGGCAACAGGACTGCCACATCACAGCTCGTTAGCCAACTTCATGAACCGACTTTTGTTGAGTTATTCTCATGATAAAGGATCAAGGAGAGCCTTACACGTGTCCTAGTTGACCTAATTCAAAGCCTCCCATCCTTCTATAAAAGGAAGTAGCCGTCAAAGTCAAAGTCATTCCATGTTTTCCCTTGGAAGCCGAATATTTTAGAGAGATTGAAGATCATCAAGAACACCATCTTCCGCAAGCTGATTAGGGAGTTTATTTTCTTTATTAACTTGTGGTTATGGACATGCCTACTCAAATTGTAATTCGTATTCCTATGCCTATTATGAACTAAGTAGCTTAAGGTGTTGGTTAGGAATAATGTGATTACTGTGCTTCATCTCTAGTAATTTATTGACTATCGCATTTTGGTTAATTGTTGTGCTTATTCTCATTTTATGCCCGCCTAGCCAGTCGGTATGGATAGCTCTCTCTAGTTTCAGGGATGATTTAGAGGGTGTGTGGCAATTATCCACACTACGATCATTGTGTATTGGTGAACGCCAGTGACTGAGCTAGGGATAGCCAGTTGCCTAGTGCTTGATCGGTCACTCTTCATTGGGTTTGAAACATATCCCAAAAGATCCGGAGTTCCGGCAGGAATCCGCTAATAATACTGCGAGAAATGCATGATCAATAATATTGCTAGAGCATATTTTAGAACAATCACTAAATCCTAACCAGCGCCTGTCTTTAATCTGTCTATCTATGTGTTTACTTATTGTTTTGTCTATTTTGCTTCAGCATAATTCCGATAAAACCAAATCATTTTACTAACTTTTTAAACCATTAGAAAATTACACAAAATAGGTAGAGTGGAAACTAATTCAGGACTCGGATTGATAATATTACTTGCTGCAGACTGTGTATACTTGCACAGGAATTCTAGAGTCTTTTATACCATATTATTACTCACTCTAGGAACCCAACAAGTTTTTGGCGTCGTTGCTGGGGAACTTGAATAAGTTTTTATCTGATCTATTTTTGTGTATGTGTTTTAGTGGTTTGGTGCTATAACTTTTTGATTGTTTCTTTTGTTTTTGCAGGTGTGATTTTGATGCATGAGCGATCCGCCTAGGGTACGGTTTGAGCTTGATCTAGAAATTGAAAGGACATTTAGGAACCGAAGGAGGAGCAGTGCAGAAACCAAATGGAGAACGTGTCCCGTCTTCCGGTGGATCCTGAAGGTCCAGCAGCAGCGAACCCCCAGCAGAATCCGTTGCTGCAGTAAAACCCGCTGTTTGAGCAAAATGAGCAACAAAATAATCAGGCTGAGAATCCTATCCTAATAGCAAAAGATAGGACCAGAGCCATTCGAGCATATGCTTCCCGATGTTTAATGAGTTGAATCCAGGGATTGCACGTCCCCAAATCCAAGCTGCAAATTTTGAAATGAAACCGGTAATGTTTCAGATGTTGCAAACCTTGGGGCAATTCCATGGTTTGTCATCTGAAGACCCTCATTTACATCTTAAGTCTTTTCTAGGAGTTAGTGATTCTTTTGTAATTCAAGGAGTGCCTAGAGATGCTCTTAGATTAACTTTGTTCCCGTATTCTCTTAGAGATGGAGCAAAGTCATGGTTAAACTCTTTTGCTCCAGGATCAATTAGGACGTGGGATGAGTTAGCTGAAAAATTTTTGAGTAAATATTTTCCACCTAATAGAAATGCTAAATTAAGGAGTGAAATAGTAGGGTTTAGGCAACTTGAGGATGAGACTTTCAGTGAGGCTTGGGAAAGGTTTAAGGAGCTTTTGCGAAAGTGTCCCCACCATGGTTTACCTCATTGTATTCAAATGGAAACATTCTACAATGGTTTAAATTGAGTGACCCAAGGTATGATTGATGCTTCGGCTGGAGGGGCCCTTTTGGCAAAAACTTTTAATGAAGCCTATGAGATCTTAGAGAGGATATCTATTAATAGTTGTCAGTGGTCGGATGTTAGAGGCACGAATAAAAAAGTTAAGAGTGTATTAGAAGTTGAATGTGTGTCCACCATTCGGGCTGATCTTGCTATGATTGCTAACGCTCTTAAGAATGTGACAGTGATTAGTCATTAGCAGCCACCAGCTATGGAGCCTGCTGCGGCAGTGGTGAACCAAGTCACGGACGAAGCATGTGTCTATTGTGGTGAAGACCACAACTACGAGTTTTGCCCCAGCAATCCAGCTTCTGTGTTTTTTGTAGGTAATCAGAGGAACAACCCTTATTCTAACTTCTATAATCCAGGTTGGCGCAACCACCCCAACTTCTCATGGGGAGGTCAGGTAAATAACGTACAAGCGCAACAGAAGATGAAGCAGTCGGGATTTGCTAAAGCGCAGGTAATGCCCCAACAAAACAAGCAGGCTTTGCCCCAGAAAAATTCGAGAAATTCTCTCGAAGCGATGATGAAAGAATTTATGGCTCGTATAGATGCCGCGATTCAAAGTAATCAAGCTTCGATGAGAGCCCTGGAATTGCAAGTGGGTCAGCTGGCCAGTGAGCTGAAGGCAAGGCCTCAAGGGAAACTTCCCTCGGATACTGAACACCCTCGAAGAGAAGGTAAGGAGCAGGTAAAGGCAGTAACTCTTAGGAGTGGTAAGCCACTAGAAGAGTCTAGAAAGACCCAGGATTTAAATAATAATAGTGATAAAAATATTGTTGTTGAGAAAGAGTTGGAGTCTGGTCAGGGTGCTGGAGGCAGCAATAAAAATGTTAGAGCATCTGGTTCTGTGCCAGATGTAGAACCACCATATGTGCCGCCCCCACCTTATGTACCACCTCTACCTTTTCCACAAAGGCAAAAGCCTAAGAATCAGGATGGTCAATTTAGAAAGTTTTTAGAGATTCTTAAGCAATTGCATATAAATATCCCTTTAGTAGAAGCTATTGAGCAAATGCCTAATTATGCTAAATTTCTTAAGGATATTTTGACTAAAAAGAAAAGATTAGGTGAGTTTGAAACTGTATCTCTTACTGAGGAGTGTAGTGTTATTCTTAAGAATGGGCTACCACCCAAGGCTAAGGATCCAGGGTCATTTACTATACCTGTGTCTATAGGTGGAAAGGAATTAGGTAGAGCACTCTGTGATTTAGGTGCAAGCATTAACCTTATGCCTCTTTCGGTCTATCGGAAGCTTGGTATTAGTGAAGCTAGCCCTACCACAGTCACACTCCAACTAGCTGATAGAACTACCACAGTCACCTTATGCCTCTTTCGGTCTATCGGAAGCTTGAGGATGTCTTAGTAAAAGTTGACAAGTTCATATTTCCTGTTGATTTTATTATTTTAGACTACGAGGCTGATAAAGATGTCCCAATTATTCTAGGTCGTCCATTTTTGGCTACTGGTAGGACGTTAATAGATGTTCAAAAAGGGGAATTAACAATGAGAGTCTGTAATGAGGAAGTAAAATTTAACGTGTTTAAAGCCATGAAATATCCAGACGAAATGGAGGATTGCTCCTTCATCAGGATTCTGGAGAGCACAGTTATTGAGACAGCAATACAGGATTCGGCTGATAAGCATTCGGAAAAGCATGGAGAGGTTAGTATAGAAGATTTTGAATTCTATTCTTTAGATAGGAAAAATGAAAAAGAGTTGTTTAGGTATGAGGATGTTTTTGAGTCTTTAGATTTAAATCAAAGGAAGGCTCCTCCCATTAAGCCATCCCTGATTGAGGCACCTACTTTAGATTTGAAACCCTTACCGGATCATCTAAAGTATGTGTATCTTGGGGAAAGTGAGACGTTGTCCATTATTGTTGCATCAGATTTAATGTCGGAGCATGAGGAGGCCTTAATAAAATTGCTGCAGCAATACCGCAAAGCTATAGGTTGGACATTGGCTGATATCCAGGGAATTAGCCCATCTTTTTGTATGCACAAAATCACTCTAGAGGAGGGATCCTTTAGGAGTATTCAGCAACAAAGAAGGCTTAACCCTGCAATGAAAGAGGTTGTTAAAAATGAGGTAATTAAATGGTTGGATGCTGGGATCATTTATCCAATTGCCGATAGCAATTGGGTAAGCCCTGTCCAATGTGTTCCTAAGAAATGAGGTGTCACTGTGGTGTGCAATAAAGATAATGAGTTGATTCCAACTAGGACAGTAACTGGCTGGAGGGTTTGCATGGATTACAGAAGGCTTAATAAAGCTACCTGAAAGGATCATTTCCCTCTACAATTTATCGACCAGATGTTGGATCGATTGGCTGGTCAGGCCTACTACTGTTTCTTGGATGGTTATTCTGGGTATAACCAGATTACTATTGCTCCTGAGGATCAGGAGAAAACCACTTTCACCTGTCCTTATGGGACATTCGCTTTTAGGAGAATGCCTTTTGGCCTCTGCAATGCTCCAGCAACATTTCAGCGGTGTATGTAAGCAATTTTTTCTGATATGATTGAGTCCACTGTTGAGGAATTTATGGAAGATTTTTCAGTGTTTGGAGGGTCTTTTCAGAATTGTTTAGAAAATTTAGGTAAGGTATTAAAGAGATGTGAGGATACCCATTTAGTTCTTAATTGGGAGAAATGCCACTTCATGGTGAAGGAAGGCATAGTGTTAGGTCATAAAATTTCTAAAAATGGTCTACAAGTTGATAGAGCAAAAGTTGAGGTTATTGAAAGACTAGAGCCACCGAATTCAGTGAAGGGAATTCGGAGTTTTTTAGGACATGCTGGTTTTTATAGGAGGTTCATAAAGGATTTCTCCAAAATCAGTAAACCTCTTTGTAACTTATTGTGTACTGATCACGTTTTTGACTTTGATGCAGATTGTAGGAAGGCTTTTGAGACTTTAAAGGCTGCTTTAATCTCAGCACCCATTCTTTGCGCACCTAATTAGAATTTACCATTTGAGGTAATGTGTGATGCGAGTGATGCTGCGGTAGGTGCTATGCTGGGGCAAAAGCAGGGCAAATGTATCCATCCTATATATTATGCAAACAAGGTTTTAAATGAGGCACAAGTCAACTATACAACTACTGAAAAGGAGTTGTTAGCTGTGGTGTTTGCTTTTGAGAAGTTCAGGTCATATTTGGTTGGATCCAAAGTCACGGTTTTCACGGATCATGCAGCAATAAGGTATTTAATGACTAAGAAGGATGCAAAGCCTAGACTAATTCGTTGGGTTTTATTATTGCAGGAATTCGACTTGGAAATAAAGGATAAGAAGGGATCAGAAAATGTCATTGCAGATCATTTATCTCGTCTTGATCCGTCATCATCTTTGCTGGAGCAATCTGCCATTTCCGATTCTTTTCCAGATGAACAAATCTTTGTTGTTGAAGTAAAGGTAGTTAGGGATGTCCCTTGGTATGCTGATATTGCCAACTTTTTGGTAAAGGGAGTCACCCCTATTGACATGGATTGGAGGCAGAAGAAAAAGTTCAAGCATGATGCAAAATTTTTCTTTTGGGATGAGCCATTTATGTATAAGCAATGCTCTGATGGTATTATTCGTAGGTGTGTTTCAGGTGCTGAAGCAAAGGAAATCCTGGAGCAATGTCACTCTTCGCCGTATGGAGGTCATTTTAGCGGTCAGAGGAAAGCTATGAGGATTTTGCATTGCGGATTTTTCTGGCCTACATTATTCAAGGATGTCCATTGGTTCTACAAGCAACTTTGCTGTTGAAGTAAAGGTAGTTAGGGATGTCCCTTGGTATGCTGATATTGCCAACTTTTTGGTAAAGGGAGTCACCCCTATTGACATGGATTGGAGGCAGAAGAAAAAGTTCAAGCATGATGCAAAATTTTTCTTTTGGGATGAGCCATTTATGTATAAGCAATGCTCTGATGGTATTATTCGTAGGTGTGTTTCAGGTGCTGAAGCAAAGGAAATCCTGGAGCAATCTCACTCTTCGCCGTATGGAGGTCATTTTAGCGGTCAGAGGACAGCTATGAGGATTTTGCATTGCGGATTTTTCTGGCCTACATTATTCAAGGATGCCCATTGGTTCTACAAGCAATGTGATGCTTGTCAAAGGAGAGGAAATTTGGGGCCTAGAGATGAAATGCCTCTTACTTACATTTTAGAAGTTGAATTATTCGATGTATGAGGTATTGACTCTATGGGGCCATTTCCTCCTTCTAATGACAATGTTTTTATCTTATTGGCAGTTGATTATGTGTCCAAGTGGGTGGAGGCCATTGCATGCCATCAGAGTAATGCCAAGACAGTTGCAAGGTTTATTCAATCGCACATCTTTGCGCGGTTTGGGACACCTAGGGCTCTAGTGAGTGATGAGGGTACACATTTTGTTAATAATATCTTAACTAAGCTCTTAGCTAAGTATGAGATTAAGCATAGGATAGCTACCCCTTATCACCCACAAGCAAATGGTCAAGCTGAAATCAGTAATAGGGAAATTAAATCGATTTTAGAGAAAGTAGTCCATCCATCTAGAAAAGATTGGTCTTTTAGGTTGGATGAGGCTCTTTGGGCTTATAGGACAGCTTATAAGACTCATCTAGGTATGTCTCCCTATAGGTTAGTATATGGGAAAGCTTGCCATTTACCATTAGAGCTTGAGCATAAAACATTTTGGGCTTTGAAAAAGTTAAATTTTGATCTGAGTCGTGCGGGAGCAATAAGAATGCTGCAGCTTAATGAGTTAGAAGAATTTCGTCAATTCTCTTACGAAAATGCGAAAATGTATAAAGAAAAGACTAAGCTGTGGCATGACAAGAAAATAAAATGTAAAGAATTTGTCAAGGGTCAAAAAGTTTTGCTTTATAATTCTAGATTAAAACTATTTCCTGGAAAATTAAAATCTAAATGGTCAGGACCGTTTATTGTGATTGAGGTTTTTCCCAATGGAGCAATTACTTTGCAGGATGAAAAAGATGAGAGAGTGTTCAAGGTGAATGGACAGCGTGTGAAGTATTATTGGGGTGAGGAGTTTCGGTTGAAATATCCTTCCCTAAGGTTGGTTGATGATTGAGAGAGTAGGACTTTTGCGGGAGCATTTCACAGAGCAAAATTTTGAGCTCCCAGAAGTTTGTATTAATTTTATTTTTTCGCTGATTTGATTTTTAAGTTAGATTTGATTTTGCATGGTTTATTAGATTTTATCTTTAGAGTATTTTTATTATTGTTGGTAGTTAGATTTGATCTATTTTAAATTTGATTTGATTTTATTTTCGAGTTATTTATTTGGATTATCTTTGAATTATCTTTTAATTGGTTTGATTTTTATTAGATTGTATCGAGATCTTATTTTCAGTTATTTGAATTCGGTTTAAATTGAATTAATTAAGATTTTGTCTAATGTATTCGGCTTTTGGTGAAAATACAAGATAAGATTGGTCGGTTAAATTTTGAATTTGAATTTCCGTATCTGAGATTCTGCAGGGTAAGGAGGTTGTTGCGGCAAAGTTATGGCTGGAGCAAAATCATCCGAATAGAAGGGATTTCGTTGGGGTAATTATTATTTTACCGTGGGGATTTTTCTATGAATTCTTGCAGGTAAAATTATGCATGAGTCATCTGTTGAGGCCATGTGTCACACAGCAAGCATCCAACGGTCTCATTCGATGACAGCACATAATTAATTACTGCGGGCAATTTGAAATCAGGAAATTACTGTTGATGGTTTGGAACTCCCGAATTGGCATGCAATTAAATTAAACGGTAAAATGATTTAATAGGAACAAATCTTTTCGGTTGGGATTTCAAATTGTTGAAGCCCAATTTATTCGCAATCTCTGGAAAGTACGTTTCACTTCGTCTTCTTGATCAAATCTTTGTGCGTGTATTATTCTTTCTTTCTTTGCATTCTCTGTCAAAACCCCATTACACCTTCAATGGCTAAGACAAGAGCTAGAAAAGAGAGGGAGAGTGAGGAGGAAGAGATACCCGTGACCCCCGAAGTTCAGAAAGTAAAAACAAAGAAGAGAAGGACACCGGAGGAGAAAGAAGCAAAGAAAAGAAGACGACAACAGAGAGTTGAAGAACAAGAAAAAGCGAGAGAGGATGAGGTTGTTGCAGAAGAAGAAGGAGACCCAAAAGAATCTGACAAACAGAATCAAGAAGAGGATGGACAGGAAGTGGCAACTACAGAAGAAGCTCAAGAGGAAATTCAGCAGAAGCAGAGTGAGGATGTGCAGACGGAGGCTGTAGAGGAAGAAGGCAGAGAGCCAGTTCAGGAGGCTCGTGTGGAGGTTATCATACCTGAACCTCCGAAACGTCGCCGCATTAAGCAGAAGGCTGGGCGCATTCCAGTGATCAGGACTAATACCCCATCGCCTCCATCATCAGATTCCAAGAGAGAGAAGGCAGAGCGAGAGGAACGAGAGAAAAAAGAGGTTGAGGAAAGAAGGCGAGAAGAAGCAGAGAAACAGGCAGAGGAGGAACAGTTGCTGAAGCGGAGAGAAGAGAAGGGCAAAAATATTGCTGAAGCATCGGAGGAACACGATGAAATAGCAGAGCGACAGGTGCCATACGATCGCTTCGTCAATAATTTTGCTAGAGCAAAATACACTGAGCTCTTGAAAAGGGATTTTCTGTTTGAAAGAGGTTTCAACGGTGATCTTCCGCCATTTCTGAGGACCGGAATAGCTGACCACGGTTGGGAGCTGTTTTGTGCTAAGCCGGAGGCTGTGAACGCACAGTTGGTGCGTGAATTCTATGCCAACATTGATAAAGAAGAGGGTTTCCTGGTAATTGTCAGGGGAGTCGAGATAGATTGGAGTCCAAGTGCGATCAACGCACTGTACCATCTTCAAAACTTCCCCCATGCGGCATTTAATGAGATGGCAGTCGTGCCATCTGAGGAGCAGTTAAGTAATGTTGTGCGGGAGGTAGGAATCGAGGGGGCGCAGTGGCAACTATCTAAGACTCAGAAAAGGACATTCCAGTCGGCTTATTTGAAAAAGGAAGCGAACACATGGATGGGTTTCATCAGGCAGAGGTTGCTTCCGACAACGCACGACTCGACAGTATCCAGGGAACGAATTCTTTTAGCTTTTGCTATCTTAAGGTCTCTCAGTATTGACGTCGGAAAAATTATTTGTAATGAAATTGCTGGCTGCTGGAAGAAAAAGGTGGGGAAGTTGTTCTTCCCGAACACAATTACTATGCTATGCAGACAAGCAGGGGTTCCAGTGGATGAGAGTGATATAATTCTATTCGATAAGGGGATCATTGATACGCCCAATTTGGCGCGGCTCCAGCGCACGCAGGAGATACGACAAGGAGGGCTAATTTACGACATGAATACGATTCTAGAACAACTGGCACTGCTGGCCAGTAGGCAGGAGTTTGCTGAGAGGCAAACTTTAACCTTCTGGACTTACGTTAAGAATCGTGATGCTGGTCTGAAGAGGGCACTGCAAGAAAATTTTTCAAAACCTTATCCAGCCCTCCCTGCATTCCCCCGAAGACCTGCTGAACCCCTGGATTCCACTGCCGCCTGCTGAGAAAGAAGATGAAGAGGAAGATCTGGGTCAGGAAGATTGAAGAGGGATTTGAACGCACAATCTTTTTGATGAAATATTTTATTTGCTGGCGCATTCCTGACCCCATCTTCTATATGATTGCTTGTCTTGTTTCTTTTTAATTTTTCTATTTTAAAAAATATATCTCTACTTTTGTAATATTTTTTAATATTTTTAATGAATTTCCGAATATTTTTGTTCCATGAGCACTGAGTAATGCCTAACTTAACTATTTTCTTCTGAATTTTTGAAGCTTGGACTGATTACGCTTAATTAGATCAAGGTATTCTGATCTCCAGAAACCTTTTGCTTGAGCATTTCTTCTAGCCTGGACTGTTGCTGCGGCAAAGAAGATTTTCAAGGTAGTATTGACTTATACGATCCACTTTAAGCTTAAATCTGAGTCCCATGTTTAGTTTAAAAATTCAGATAGAAAAATTTAAGTTTGGGGGTATAGTTGCTTAATTAATGATTCATTGGGGACAATGAATAATTCAAGTTTGGGGGACTTTTTGCTACTCCAATTATTTTGCTCGAGCATTCCTCTCCTTCAAATTAAAATTTGTTAGGTTATTGAGTAACCGGGGACAATTGTGATACCCACAGTTTGTTTCCGCGTCAAAAGATGACCTAGGAAATGAGAAAAATTATTTGCTGAAAAAAATTATTTGTTGAAGATTTTGCTGAAAAAATTGACAGAGCAGAAGTTTTGAGGGATGAATGATGATCCAGTAGTTTTTCTGTCTCCCAGAACTTAGGTGAGCTTCATCATAAAATGTTGCCATTCTGAGGGGCAAGAGATAGAATAACAAAGGATTTTTTAGCTTTATAATGAGTATTGAGCCTAGTTGGTGATAAGCTTGAGGCAAGGGTATACTGCACCATAAAGTGGGTCATCCCATGCTTAAGAGCTTATGACTGTAAGGCTGCTTTAAGTCTGATAAATAATGATATAAACTCCTTTAAAAATATGTTTTGAAATGTCTGATAATAGAGCTAGGCTGTGGTGAGTTCTTAGAATTAAGTTGAAAAGTGGTGATTATTTGTCCATGCCGGAGGAATCATTTTGCTGCAGCGGAGCTTGGTTTTGCAGAGTGCTCAGGTAAAGGTTAAAGGTAGTGTTGGACTGTCTGGTTTGATTAAGCTATTCTTTGTCTAATGTTTTGAATTCTTGAAGGAAGGTTGGTTAGTATTGCTCGGGACGCGCAATAGTTCAAGTTTGGGGGTATGATAACTGCCCAAAAGGTAGTTATTTAGGCCTCAATTATATAGGGATTTGTGTGTCCTTTATGCTTATTAGGGTTGGTTTTGGATAGATATTACATGTTTTAACCCATTTGGAAGAATGGAAGCATTGGAAATTATTTTGTGCAGATTATGCTGCTGAGCAACTGGAGGGAGCAAATTCTATGTTGCAGCAAAACTGGAAATAGGACTGCCACATCACAGCTCGTTAGCCAACTTCATGAACCGACTTTTGTTGAGTTATTCTCGTGATAAAGGATCAAGGAGAGCCTTACACGTGTCCTAGTTGACCTAATTCAAAGCCTCCCATCCTTCTACAAAAGGAAGTAGCTGTCAAAGTCAAAGTCATTCCATGTTTTCCCTTGGAAGCCGAATATTTTAGAGAGATTGAAGATCATCAAGAACACCATCTTCCGCAAGCTGATTAGGGAGTTTATTTTCTTTATTAACTTGTGGTTATGGACATGCCTACTCAGATTGTAATTCGTATTCCTATGCCTATTATGAACTAAGTAGCTTAAGGTGTTTGTTAGGAATAATGTGATTACTGTGCTTCATCTCTAGTAATTTATTGACTATCGCATTTTGGTTAATTGTTGTGTTTATTCTCATTTTATGCCCGCCTGGCCAGCCGGTATGGATAGCTCTCTCTAGTTTCAGGGATGATTTAGAGGGTGTGTGGCAATTATCCACACTACGATCATTGTGTATTGGTGAACGCCAGTGACTGAGCTAGGGATAGTCAGTTGCCTAGTGCTTGATCGGTCACTCTTCATTGGTTTTGAAACATATTCCAAAAGATCCGGAGCTCCGGGAGGAATCCGCTAATAATACTGTGAGAAATGCATGATCAATAATATTACTAGAGCATATTTTAGAACAATCACTAAATCCTAACCAGTGCCTGTCTTTAATCTGTCTATCTATTTGTTTACTTATTGTTCTGTCATTTATTTTGCTTCAGCATAATTCCGATAAAACGAAATCATTTTACTAATTTTTGAAACCATTAAAAAATTACACAAAATAGGTAGAGTGGAAACTAATTCAGGACTCGGATTGATAATATTACTTGCTGCAGACTGTGTATACTTGCACAGGAATTCTAGAGTCTTTTATACCATATTATTACTCACTCTAGGAACCCAACAGGAGGCCTAGGAATTTCTCGAGCCTCTCTTCAAGCATCGTCGTCATCCCAGGGGTGCGTACACTCTCCTGGGGAAACGCTTGGGGAGACCTGGGAAGTTCCCGAGCCTCTCTTCAAGCATCGTGGTCATCCAAGGGGTGCGTACACTCTTCTGGGGAAAAAGCTTAGGGAGGCCTAGGAATTTCTCGAGCCTCTCTTCAAGCATCCTCGTCATCCCAGGGGTGCGTACACTCTCCTGGGGAAAGGCTTGGGGAGGCCTGGGAAGTTCCCGAGCCTCTCTTCAAGCATCGTGGTCATCCTAGGGGTGCGTACACTCTTCTGGGGAAAAAGCTTGATGAGGCCTAGGAATTTCCCGAGCCTCTCTTCAAGCATCGTCATCATCCCAGGGGTGCGTACACTCTCTTGGGGAAAGGCTTGAGGAGGCCTGGGAAGTTCCCGAGCCTCTCTTCAAGCATCGTGGTCATCCTAGGGGTGCGTACACTCTTTTGGGGAAAAAGCTTGGGGAGGCCTAGGAATTTCCCGAGCCTCTCTCCAAGCATCGTCGTCATCCCAGGGGTGCGTACACTCTCCTGGGGAAAGGCTTGGGGAGGCCTGGGAAGTTCCCGAGCCTCTCTTCAAGCATCGTGGTCATCCCAGGGGTGCGTACTCTCTTCTGGGGAAAAAGCTTGGGGAGGCCTAGGAATTTTTCGAGCCTCTCTTCAAGCATCGTCGTCATCCCAAGGGTGCGTACACTCTTCTGGGGAAAAAGCTTGGGGAGGCCTGGGAAGTTCCCGAGCCTCTCTTCAAGCATTGTGGTCATCCTAGGGGTGCGTACACTCTTATGGGGAAAAGCTTTGGGAGGCCTAGGAATTTCTCGAGCCTCTCTTCAAGCATTGTCGTCATCCTATGGGTGCGTACACTCTTCTGGGGAAAAAGCTTGGGGAGGCCTAGGAATTTCCCGAGCCTCTCTTCAAGCATCGTGGTCATCCCAGGGGTGCGTACAATCTACTAGGGAAAAAGCTTGGGGAGGCTTGGGAAGTTCCCGAGCCTCTCTTCAAGCATCGTGGTCATCCCAGGGGTGCGTACACTCTTCTGGGGAAAAAGCTTGGGGAGGCCTAGGAATTTCCCGAGCCTCTCTTCAAGCATCGTCGCCATCCTAGGGGTGCGTACACTCTTCTAGTGAAAAGTTTGGGGAGGCCTGGGAATTCCCCAAGCCTCCCTTCAAATATTCTTCCCGAGGGTGCGTACACTCAGTCGGGGAACAAAGTATGCTTAAACTGCCTTCTTGATGTGCAATTTGCTTACCGCAAGTGTACGGGTCAAGTAATAATATAGTGTTTTCGTGTAAAACGAGTGTCGTCCTCTGGATTGGTTTTCTAGCAAATTAAGTACCATGAATACTTTTGTTCAATTTTATTTAGGGAGCAAAACTTAAAGATAAAGATAAATCTAAAGACTAAAAGCATAAAATAAAGGCGAAGACTCAAATGGAAAGACTCTTAGGGAATTGATTTCATTGATTAAGATTGAGGATTGATTAATAGGAATAAATTGACCGTGCAATTATTCTACATGCCAAAGAAACTTTTATCACGATTACCTCTCCCGAGTATAATTGATTCTCATGCATATAAACTAACTTGATATCCCTATCTAAGTTCATTAACATGCATGGCATTATTCGGTTCGGTCCTTGTTATACTTCTAAAGTAATTCCAAATCCTGTCACAAACTTAGAATTTCTACTCTAGTCATGCAATTAAACAAGGTAAGTCTTAGGCCAAATCCCCTCTCCCGAGTTAGATTCAACACTTAAATCATTCAATTAGTTATCAAGTAATTGAAAGCATTAAACAAAATTGCATGCATAAAATAAAAGCACATTCATACCAAAAATCAATCCAAAAACTAAAACAACTACATCAATCCCTAAGACAAACAACTAGCAATTCATAGTCCTTGAACCACAAACAGTAATTGCAAGAAAAGCCATAAAAACTACAAGAGTTAAGGGAAAGAGAAAGGAAAACTTGAATCCGTCGAAACCAGCACATCCCCGTCACGATCTCCACGTCTTCTCGCTTGATTCCCGCTCCTTTGCCTTGCTTTAGCTCCCACCAAAGTTCTCTAGTCGAAATTAGGGCTAAAATCTCACCAATTGGACTCCCCTAATCCGTAGCTGAAAAGAGGAATTTATAGAAAATCTGTCGATAGCGTCGCGACGCTGTGTACATAGCGTCGCGATGCTATGAATTTTTTTTTTTTTTTAGGATTGAACTTCATTTGACTCCAATTGCTGAATTAGGCTTCAAACACATACTTCCTACAAATAAAACATAAAAATGCATAAATTTGGGCAAATAATTGTAAGAGACTAACTTAATTAATCAGAGAAAAATAGCTAGCTATGCTCGCTATCACTTCTATCATATTTCCACACAATTTTGATGGCACATGAAGTAACAAAGTATTTTAAAGGGAGAAACTGCTTGAAAATAGCCAGGCAACAACCATTGCAATATAACTCATGATTACTCCCAGTCCCCCACTCAAAAACATGTATTCAATACGCAAAACATGCATTTTTTGAGTAAGGAAAGACTTACCTCGTGACCGGTCTCTTGAAGGTGGTGATCGACCTTAGCCTCTAGGTGGTCGGCCTCGGCCTTGGCATGAGGCCGACCAACTCCTCTATGTCATCTGCGTGCTCAGTCCGTGACTCGACTTATGTGTAGAGCACCTCCCTTTCGGCTCGAATCGCTTCAGCTACGATAAAAGGTCAAGTGTTGTGGTCTTCCCAGGGGTGCGTACACTCTTCTGGGCAAAAGCTTGGGGAGGCTTGGGATTTTCCCGGGTCCCTCTTCAAGCTGCTGTGTTCATCCCAAGGGTGCGTACACTCTCCTGGGGAATGCCTGGGGAGACCTAGGAAGTTCTCGGGCCTCTCTTCAAGCAGCTGTAAACTTCTTGCCCTTCGGGTCTCGCTGTGCCTCTCGAATCGCTACCTTTCGCTTTCTGCCTGACTCTCCACCGGATGGTCCTCCTAAAATTGTTCGTATCTCGAGCGGTGGGTTGACATCGCCTTCACCTTGATCTGCTCATAATAGCCTCTAGCTTCTGTCATTCCCCACAAACTCCTTGCGGTAACCCTCTCGGATTAGGGCTTCTATCTTGTCCCTCAACTTTATGCATTCTCGGGTTGTGTGATCGTGGTCTCTGTGGAACATGCAGTACTTGTTTCAATTCCTCATGTCTGGGTCCGACCTCAATTTTTTTGGGCACTTAATTAGGTTTGTATCTTGTATTGTGGCCAGGGCCTCTTCAAGTGGAGTTGTTAGTGGTGTACACCTGTCAAACCTGGCTTTTGGTTCTGCACGACCCCGAGGCTCCCTGGACTCTGGTCGGCCTCGGCCATTGGCTGAGGACTGCTCTTGCCAGCTTCGACCTCTCTCTCTTCTTGTTTGGACCTTAGCAGTTCCTCGGCGCTTATGTACCTTTGTGCTCGGGTCATGAATTCCGCGTATGTCCGTGGCTGGCTCTCACCGATCGAGTTGAGCAGTCTTTCATCCTGCAGGCCTGAAATCACAGCAGTCAAGGCAAATCCATCGCCATAGCCTTATACCTGCAAAACCTCGTTATTAAATCTGTTAATATAATCCTTCAAGCTTTCTCGGGGCCCCTGCTTTACTGTTAGCAAATTGATCTGAGGCTTCTGTCGGCTCCGAGCCCCGAGGAATTGCGTAACAATCGCTCGGGCCAATTCTTTAAACGAACCAATTGACTTCCGTGGGATCTTACTAAACCATTGCCTTGCCAAACCTAAGTGTTGGCGCAAAGGCTCGGCACCTTGTCGCTTCGTCTTTTAGCCGTTTGGATAGCTACCGCCCCTTTTGGCCCTACTCGGCCTCGAACTTTGCCCGAGCCTCCGACTTTTTCCTGTCATTATTCCCTGTGTACGTACCTGACGCTGCCTTTAGCGGCGAACTTCTGCGGACCTTTTTGCGATTAGGCTTTTGCTCGGCCTCGACCATCGGCCGAGGAGTGCTCATGTCGGATCTGGCCTCCATCTTCAACCCGGCGTCTTTTTCCTCTGTCTTCTCGATGCTGGTCGGATACAAAAACTTCCCGGATCTCTCTCTCCTTCTGCTGGTTGTCCTCTTGGGTCAAGTCCACAGCATCGCGGGCACACGAAACCTTACAATAGTCTCCAAAGTTAGGGTCGGCCTTTTCCATACCGAGGTCGACCCCAGTCTGGTTCGGCGCTTTCTGCTCATACCCGAGGTTTCTTTCTGGTTTTTGAACCCGATCCATCCTGCAGACCACCACCGATGCGCGATCTGAACTGGCAAGCACTCTTTCCCCACAGACGGCGCCAACTGTTGATGCCAAAATTTGGCCAAGGGACTCACCTGACCTTCACGTGACATCAATGCTGAATTTGTAGAAACTGGGGAAGACATGACCTGCAAGGCCAGCAAAAACCGCTGCACACCGGCGTGGGGAAGACATGACCTGCAAGGCCAGCAAAAACCGCTGCACTCCGATGCTTAAGTCTGAAAATGGGAGGAGAGCAGGAAAGTAAGAGAAGAGAGTCGATAATCCAGTTCGGGTCCCCTTCTTTAGTGACGAAGAGGGGTATAAATACATGCTCATGCTCCTACGATTTTTGAGGAGTTCGGAGGCGTTTCGGGACAAACCAAGCGGATCCAGGGCGGCTAGAGGCTACAGGGACCAAACGGGGCCCGACGGGCTCAGCCGAGGCCGAGCAGGGGTTCAGGCCAAAAGCCCGACCCCTTCGATCTTGGCCCGTCCCGCTCGCCGATTTCGCCTCTTGGGTCCATCTTCCGGTCTGATTTCTACTCGTTTGTCCTTGTCAGCTTCTTGTGCATCGGGGTGGTCCACCATTTATACTCGAGACCCTGACATTTTCTTATCACAACTCAAGGTCCTCTAACCAAATAGTCTTTCTAGACCATACTATGCCCAAAAAAAACAAAACTCATGCATTTTCAAGCAACCACTATGAAACAATACATGGATCATACCAGCGGCGGATTTATTAAGGGCCTAGGGGGCTCGAGCCCCCCTTCAACTTAAAAGTTTTCTTATAATTATATTAAACACGACAATTAATTATAGAATTAGTTCTTCCGTTTGTTGGCATTAGCCCCCTGCAAGGTCCTTCCGCCCTAGTTCGAGCCTCTCCAAGCGTTCGGTTGAGTGTTTTTTTGTTATTTTTTAAATTTTTCCCTTTCAGTTTTCGAGCCTCCAGCGGCCTTTTTTTTCTTTTTTTTTAATTTTATTTTTCCTTTTCAGTTTTTTACGCACATTTTCCTTTTTAATTAATAATTGGTTTTTTTACGCATATTTTTTTTCCTTTGTTTCTTTTTTTCTTTTCAATTTTCTTTTACAAGTATTTTTTTTTCATTTTTTCATTTTTATTTTTGTTAACCTGCATTCTTGAACCTTAACCTCTTTTTTTTTTTTTTTTTTGTAACTTCAGTTTTTTTTACAAGTATTTTGATTTTTTTTCGTTTTTTGTTTTTAATTTTTTGTTAACCTGCATACTTGAATCTTAACCTTTTTTTCTTTCTTTCTTTCTTTTTTCTTTTTGGTCTTTTAGTTGCTTTGTAACTAGGTGTAAAATACTAATTACATTGTGCTTCATTTTCAACCTGAAATTTAAAATTTCTTTTCTTGGATCAATATATGTGAAAATAAATAAAATTAATTTTAAATTTCAGTAAAATATTTTCTTAACGAAATGAATAGCATGAAACAAATGTATTATCTTTGTAAAGGAGGAAAAAAAATCTAACTTGTTGTTTCAATATCATTCTTTTTTCTTTTATATTTATATTGAAAATTCTTTGAACGAAAATTTACAATAAGGTAAAACTGCAATACTTTTTAAAGTTACAACACTAATCCAAGTTCAACGTGCAATTGGATAACATTGAAAAATTAAGGTCAAAACCGAAACACTTTACCAATTTTAAGGTTAAAAAATTGTTATTTTCTTTATTATTTCTATGTAGCCCCCCGACATGAA
This sequence comes from Luffa acutangula, assembly GCA_036850905.1. Taxonomy (NCBI): domain Eukaryota; kingdom Viridiplantae; phylum Streptophyta; class Magnoliopsida; order Cucurbitales; family Cucurbitaceae; genus Luffa; species Luffa acutangula. Next base: position 27,186,471 of record CM072098.1, read on the forward strand.
GTTCTGGATCCGCCACTGGATCATACGAAATCAAATCACAACATTTCAGCATGCTACATATAACCAACCACCAACACTTAGCACAACACAATGTAGATTAACACAATTCAACATGCTCAAAACTTGCAGCAACCATAAACATGAATACATATCCACTCCATATAATTAAACTAAATCAATACGACATATAGCATGCTAGCATATAAGGCAAATAGACCCACAGGTAGTGTTGGGGGAAATTACAAATAACAGAGGAAAATGGAGAAAATATTGAGAAACAAACACATAAACAATTAGGTTGAGGCGCGGGTATCTCGCTCTCTTTAAGGAGATTCAAGCTCTCTGCGGTGTATAACTCTTTATCAACCACCGATGCAGCAAGTATTCTCAAGCATGTCCCATCCATGATACAACAACCCAACTGAAACGTTGTGTAGCTCAAACCACTCTACACTAAGAGGTTGAGCTCAAAGCTCCACAACAAAGAACACCCCTCTTTTGGCCAATTGCTCTTAAAAGAGCAAATGAGAGAAATATGAGAAAGTAAGGAAAAGAAGATAGAAATTGTTGTATTTCTTGTTGTGTTTTTCTTATATTGAAAGTGTTTGTGAGAGAGGTATTTATAGGAGAATTGTAGATCTAGAAATTTAAGACAAAACAAAAGTAACCCAAAAATTAAATAGATAAAATCTCTCCAAATACGTTTTCTCACTTTTGAAATGAGAGAAAACTCTTCAAATTTTAACATCCAAGATTGAAACTCATATTTAAATTACAATTAAATATTAAAATGTTACAATAGGTAGAAATCCACTTACTATATGTTAAGTGCTCCGAAGATGATCTAATGAACTCCTACAATAAGAAAGGCAAGGTTTCAAATCAAGGATTCTATTCAAACTTTAATTGAAAGTGAAACGACATTTAGGAGAAACACTCTTACCCAACAATAGCCTCAAAGCTTAAACGAACATTCCAAAACAAGCTCAAAACTATAAACAAGGAGTTTTCAAGTATTAGAGATTGAGCTAAACTAGTATAAATGAGTTCGAATAGGCTAAAGTGCATGGTTACCTACTGAACACCACCAAACAGCCTTCAGACCTTGCTGGTTATAGTTCGGACAAAGGCTAATCTGCACATTTGAAATCGTTAGAGGATGGGTAATGTAAATCTATAGAGTGTGAGTCGATGCCTAACCGTGTTGAAATGGAAGAATGAAGTTAGTTGCTTGCTGAAAAGCTCAAAGGCCCCACGCATATGTGGGATTCGATTTGTAGGTTTGCCGGTCACCGTTGTTCGTCGCTTGGGAGTCGCTGGAACCAGGGAGTGTGTTGTTAAGGGTCACCGACATGTGGGTTTGATAAGGGGGCGTGTCGATTGAGGGTCACCCACGTTGCAACAACGATAATCGACGTTGTTGCTTCGAGGAGAGGGTGTCAAGGAGGGAGAGAGAGAGAGGGAGGGAAATTGCTCACGCATCTCGTCGGAACACTACCAGAGAAGAAGAAGAAGAAGAGTGATGGGACGGTTGAGGAAAAAATCGAGAGGGAGGGAGGCGCGCACGGTTGAATGAGGGGGAGGAGAGGAAGATGGTCAAAGTTTTTTTTTTTTTTTTTTTTTTTTTTTTTGAAGAGAAGAAGATGGTAAAAGTTTGGGTTTGGTTATTTTCTCTTTATAATTCCCCTCACAATGGACAAGGGTCCAATCGATAAAATAGGAGAAAAACTTTGGGCTTTTTAATTTCCAAATTAACCTAATTATACTCCTACAAGGATTGGAAAAAGGGAAATCCTTATACATGACCAGATATACACTGTATTTTTTTAAAAATGATCAAACAGATTTTTTTCAATGAAAAATGGCTATACCGTTTTTTTAACCTATTTTCGTGAGGATCGTCATTCCAATTATACCCTTGAGTCAAGTTTCACGTTCACACCCTATTTTTAGGAAGCCACTATCTTATTTAATTTTTTTAAAAAAAAAAAACAAAATAGTTTATCCGATAAATCAAGGAATTACAGTATCTGTCTTCTCTCTCCTATCTCTCAAAATTCAATTTCAGATTTTATCTTTACTAAAAGTGAAAGATTACATAGAAATTAGGTTTTCATTTTTAATTTTCGATTAGATTCTTAGATTGTAACATCGTTTTTCCCAACTGTTTGCCATCCATCGATTTTTTGTTTTGTCGTCCATATCACCATTGAAAGGGTTATTGTAGGTATGTTAAATACTGTATTTTGTATTTATGTATCATTATTTTCCTCCTTGTATCTTTTCAACACAAAGAAGTATTTTTTTTTTTTTATTTCTTTCAAAGTCTTCAATGATTTTCAGATGAAAGCTTTTGGAGGAAGAATAGAATGGAGAAATGTGTCCAAAAGAAAATCAGAGGTTTCTCAAGACTTTCGTTTGTAATGGTTGGAAGAAGATGAGAATGGAAAAGATCGCACAAATCGAAGAAAATGGAAAGCATCTCAAGGGTTTTAGATTTAAAAAAAAACAAGGTGAATACTAAATCCCAATTTTCGAATTAAGTTGAAGGGGAATAGTAAATTATTTGCATGTTGTCTAATATGTTAGTTTACTATATACACTGTAGTTGCATAATTTGTTTACTGAATACACTGTATTTGCATGAATTTTCTTTTTAACTTGAATGTTTTTTTATTGTTCCAGTAACCATTTGTGAGTAATGATTTCTTCCCATTTTTCAAGATTGAAATTATTTGCAAGTTTACTGAATACACTTTGAAGTTAGGTTATTGAATACCCAATGAGAGACAATATCTGGTAAGGGTTTGGAAAAGAAAATAGGGTTTTGTGTGTAAATGAATTTAGTAATTTAAATACACACAAGTTAACTGATTCAATCATTTTTGTGCACTCCCTATTTTTAGTAAAGAGTTAACAATTTTTTTTTTTAATTATACAACTCTCTCCCTTGATTTGATTCGTGCTAATTGATTGATTTTTGTTATCTTGTTTGTTATGTTTGTTAAATTTGAATTTGATTGATTTTCAATCGACCCTTAAATTAAGGGTAAAGCCTAGATTCTCTCCTAAATTTACGTTGTATTTATATTTATAGTTCAGTCCATTTACGTTGTATTTGAATTTATCAGTTCATTGGATTTAGATTTCGTTTAGGGTCATTTTTGTCTGATTCGTTGTAAAAAAAAAAAACCTACTAAAAATAGCAATTGACCATTTTTCAGATGTAAAAATCATATGGCCATTTTTCAAAAGGCCCAATTAAAAATAGTCATTTATCTAGTTTCCCCTTGGAAAAAAATAGTCATTTATCTAGTTTCCCCTTGGAAATTGTGCTAGATGACTAGAAAAAAATAGGCCATTAAGTTTTTTGGCTAAATAACTTTCATATTTTCATTTGTGGCTGCCGTAAATCAAGGGACCTGCAGACAGGAGGTTTTTTCCAGTTTTACCCCTGGGTATATCCGTGCATATACAGACGCCGTTTACTGTACCGTTAAATGTATAACGTCTTTTTTGTTCCACATTTCATGGGATCCGCTCATTTCATATAACTGATTTCACCAGATCCCGTTTTCTTCTCCATCTAACAGCAAAAATCGTGGTTTTGTTGGTATGTTCAATTTGTACAAAAATCTCCAAGCCCTCTCTCAATTAATTCAAATATATAGCATATTCTATTAAGTTAAGGAACAAAAATCTCCAAGCCCTCTCTCAATACCATTAACACAAAATGGTTGGACATCAAATTATGATTTTGTTCGGGGTGTTTGGGATGTGGCGGGAGTCTACAGTGGGTTCAAGTCCGGCATTGTGACATGCCCCTGTGATGCTAACCTCTCCCAACTAAAGGTATGTGCTGCGAACACCTCAATTTGACGGACAGTAGTAGTATTTGCAGGTTGACACTCTTTAGGAATTGGTCAAGCAACCCGATAAATATAGTCCTCTCAGAAGACAGGGATGTCTTTTGGATGGTAAACGGGTTTCAGAATGGCACGTATAGGGACTGTTGCTTAGTTGTCGACGTGCAGGGGGTAGATACTAATATACACAACGGGGGAGGGGCAATTGCAAGTTCATCCCGGGGGAAGAAAAATTTTGAGTTTGTCAACTCATATGGGATTGATGCATTGACCGACATAGTATCCGTAACAGAGGGGTGCGTATTTTCATGCAAAGAACATCTCAAGAAGGTAGTCTCTTCACTGGCTCTAAAAGGGAGTTTCCAATTCAAGACAATTAAATCCAATAGCATCAGTATACAGTGGAATGCATAGACGACTCATGCCAATGGTATATGCGCGCATCTACCTATTGCACGGGGCAATTGTGGATTGTGAGGAAGTTTATCAACGACCACACTTGTTCTTTCGATGTCGTTTAGAATGATCACAGGCAAGCGACAACGAATATTGCATGTGAGTATGCGAAGACTATAATGAGGATAACTAACAGGATGCAACTGTACACCTCGGGACATAATAGAGTATGCTAGGAAAACGCACGGGATCAATATCAGTTATGACAAAGCATGGAGGGGTAGAGAAAAGGCGTTAAATGAGTTGAGAGGATCTCCTGAAGTGTCTTATGCGCAAATTCCGTTGTTTGCTGCCAGGTTGATCGAAAGGAATTCAGGTATTTACCATCTGTACTTTCATTTTATAACATTCTGTCACAGTGTATAATGATATTTACTGTATAAAATTACAGGTACGTACACCGCCCACGAAGTTGATTCAAATGACAGGTTCAAGTTCTTCTTCATGAGTATTGCAGCATCCATAAACGGGTGGAAACACTGTCTCCCAGTTATTTCGGTAGATGGTACATCTTTGAAGAATAAATTCAGTGGCACCTTTTTGACGGCCTGCACATTTGATGGGTCGGCGGGAGGAGGTCTACACGAAGGCGATGGCTGGAGGTTGGATCGGCGGGAGGTGGGGGTCGGTGGTCTGTACGAAGAAGGACTGGCGTTTGTGAGAAGATGGAGGGTTTTGCTTGTCTTGAAGAGGGCTGTTTGTGGGAGATGGAGGGTTTTGCTGATTTGACATGCAATAAGTGAGGTGAGATTTAAATTCACTTTTTTAAATACCTACATTGAGTATTCATTTTTTCATACTATACATGAGAATTAAGCTAAAAGTTCAATTTCGTGGGGTAATTCCATGTAAATACGTTATTGAGTGTTTCATTATGTGTATTCCGTTATCCCATTTTATCATCTACTCAGTCTTATTTTTTGTTTTTTTGTGAAAGATGTGTTTATTTAAACGGGGACATGGTTTCATTTTTTTTCCCAGATTGTAGATTTTGTCGATTTTGTCGTAGGAAATTCAAAATAGGTTGCTAGGGTGTTACAATCTTATATTTTTCTATATTCCTAATAAATCTCCAACTTTTTAGCTGTAGGTCTCTCTCCTAATATTTGATTTAAATGATAGGAAGTTCTTAGACGTTTTGTTAGGGGCAATTTTGTCCGCTTAATTTGGGAAATTATTAATTAAAATCACGTTAGTCATTTAGTTAGTATTGAAACATTTTTAGCTATTTTTCAAATCCCACCTATTTTTTTTAGTCATATATCTCGTTGCCCCTTGATTTTTGTTATCTTGTTTGTTATGTTTGTTAAATTTGAATTTGATTGATTTTCAATCGACCCTTAAATTAAGGGTAAAGCCTAGATTCTCTCCTAAATTTACGTTGTATTTATATTTATAGTTCAGTCCATTTACGTTGTATTTGAATTTATCAGTTCATTGGATTTAGATTTCGTTTAGGGTCATTTTTGTCTGATTCGTTGTAAAAAAAAAAAAACCTACTAAAAATAGCAATTGACCATTTTTCAGATGTAAAAATCATATGGCCATTTTTCAAAAGGCCCAATTAAAAATAGTCATTTATCTAGTTTCCCCTTGGAAAAATCCTAATTGAATAGGAATTTGGGTTCCTCTTGAAACTCTGAAAATAAGGTCTAAAATTAAATCTCCAAATTTTAGAGAATTACATATTTAATTAGAAATTTCTTTTTCCCGAAATTTTAGAAATTGAATTCATGGAACTTACGGGACTAAACCACAAGTATTAATTTTTCGAACTAGAACTCTAACGAATAGGCTCAAATAATCTATAAAAATAGCTTAAATTTGGAATGCGAGACGTTACAATATGAGGGCGAATCTCCTAAGAAAGTATTTTCAAAATAGTAAGTGGAGAAGGAAATGTATCAACGTATCCCACGGTCTCCATCATTGATTCACAATGAAAGTTCCATGTAAGGACTCCCAGCGACTTTTGGAGCGTCCCTACGGAAGGTGCTTGCATGGGTAAATATCATGGTGAACTCCTCAAAAGGATAGGATTATAGTTTTATTTCTAATACTAGACCTACTCTACGATGACACTTGTTGGTATCAAACTACGGGATCTAAAATGATGGGTCACACTTACAAATGGCTTATTAAGGTTATTAATGATGTCCTTGACCAAATTAATGATAACTAAATATTGTAGGCATAAGAGCTATTATGGTATAATACTCGATTGAGATCATAATACTCGGTTATGATTGTTATATTTAGTGAGGGAACACTTAAACCATAAAATTGCCCTTTCACTCATTAGCCTGCGCGAGCGGCTTAGAGCACATTCGTGATAAGATTGAATTAGTTTTTGTATTTCAGAAAATTTATTTATTGCAACTCGCTCTTTTTAATTTATCATGCAAACTTTCTTTTTTATTTTTAGGGAAATTGCAATGGGTAGAAAAAAACATTAGTACATTTGCAAATTTAGCTATACTTTTTGAGATTTGCAAATATAGGAAAAATTTTAAAATCTGATTTTCGATTTTTTTTACTATTCCAATTTTACCCTTGTTGGTATATCAATAGGTATATTAGTGGTATATCTGATATACTTTATATTTATTGATGTACGAAATATAAAGTATATCAGTTAACTGATATACCAAAGTTGATATACTTGAATGAATACAATGATATGTCTATATAATTGATTTGATAAACTCAATCATGAGTATTGATATAAGAATGATATACCTGATATATATATATATATGAATGTTGATATACTTGATATGTTACTTTTCTTTACTTATATTAGTTATGTTTCATTTTCTCTTTATTGAATTGTGTTGTGTTATTTACATATTTTAAACGAAATGTTTATTTTTTATAACATAAAATGTTTATCTCATATATTTGTTATGAACGTTGATATACCTCCTATGTTATATTACTCAAATAATTAATAACATTGATATACCTAATTATGAGTGGTTAAATACATCAACAATAGACTTGTTATTTAAAAAAAAATATTGATATATATTTTTAATTATCAGTGATATACTTTATTTTAAGTATATTTTTTATATTGAATATGAAGTGTTGATATATTGTTGATATATAATTCATATTAGGAATATCATTTCAATGATATATCATAGTGTATTAGTAGTATATAAGTGGTGTACTTAGGTATATCTTATATACCGAATATAAAATAATGATATACTGTTAATATACTTTATATTAGGAATATCATTCCACTAATATACCAGAGTAAAGTATATCAACGGTATATCAATATATTTCATTTTAGGTATATCATTAGTATATCAACAATATATCTGAGTATTTCATTTTAGGTATATCAGTAGTATAGCAACAATATATCTAACTAATATACTTCATAATAATAAAACACACGAAAATGTTGGAAAGGGTATTTATGACTTTTTCTATTTACGTTTTGGGTTGGACTAAATTTTTTTTGTCATAATTGCAATCTTCAAAAAGTGGAGACACGCTTGCAATTGAGAATTTCTCTTTGGTTATTGCTGTAACCACCCCTTATTTTCTTATATCACACTAATATTGCTAAACTTTCATGCTTTAATTATTTGACACTAAAAATATACAAATAAATTTAGGACCGGTTGCAAATCTACCAAATTGGGCCAAAATATTTGCACATATAGCAGCCCGCAAAAGAATTTGCAAAAATAGCAAAAAGTTGCAGTCTGAACGTCAAATTTACAGAAATGTCATTCCTAACCCGTGTTTGTTTCTCTTCTTCTCTTCACTCTCTCCACCTTCGACCCTGCCATTAAAATGAACCTCACTCCTCCATGAAGGCTCCTCTCCCAGAAATCGACGTCGATTGAAGTCCGTACGCCGTCAGAGAATCGGTGGAATTGGTTCTGCGAAATGTGGAAGTAGAAACTGTCCACGGTGAAGAGGACCACCGCCGCTATTTCGATGGTGGCGCTGCAACGAATGGGGACTCTCTACATGCGAGGTACTCGAGCCATGGCAAACCTCGCGGTCGTCCACATACCGGAAAGACGTCGAAGAAGACGACTTCCGCCTCTTTCTCCGACTGTTCCATCGGTCCGGCGTCACTGCGAAATCCGACTCCGTATTCATCTTCCCCTCACTAGTTTTCTCGGAGACTGATAGAAGTTTTCTATCAGAATCTATCAATGATAGAAAAACTTTCTATCATTCTATCACTGATAGAAAGTTTTCTATCAGTGATAGAAATCTTCTATCAGTACTGATAGAAGCGATAGACATTCTATCACTGATAGAAAGTTAATTCTATCAGTCATAGAAGATTTCTATCACTGATAGAACGTTTTTCTATCACTGATAAATTCAATCAGTGATAGAAAAACGTTCTATCAGTTATAGATAACTTCTATCACTGATAGAAACCTCCCAAATAAAAAAGAGATGAGAGAAATCCATGTGATCCGGAAAGAAGAAAACGAGAAGATGTGTGCGCGCAATTCAAGGACAACCCGTAGATATAAAAAATTAATTCAAAAATTTTACCATATTTACAAATATTTTAAAAAATTGCTAAATTTGTCATTATTTACCCTAATTTTGCCACCCATTACAATTATCTATAAATTTAACACCCAAGTAAATATAAGTTCGTAATGAATAAATATTATTGAACATTTTATATTTAGAGAATTGAAAATTTCAAGACTTGGAGATGTTGATCGCTTGGTAACTCGTCCACAATTTAGTTCATTTGCTCCATCAAACTTTATACATAGGTATATATAACATTCTAATTTCAAAGATACTTTCAGAAAAAGTTAATTCATGTGGTCTACTTTAAGTTTATTTTCAATAGATTATTTTAATGTAAGCTTATTATTATAACAACAAGTTAAATAGTGACCATTAGCTAACAAAAATAGTGAAGCTCCTTAAGTTATGGTTTATTATTAAATACTGTTTCGAAATGAAATTTTATTTTAATAATAAAAATAAATCTCAAAAGTGATTGCAAGTATTTTTAAATATTTTAAGTAATATAAGAACGAAAATCTCAAACGTGTTGCACCTAGTACAACTAATCTATAATCTATACTATATTAAGAAGTTAGGAGTCCTGAAAAACATTTTTAGACCAGAATGTCCTTTAAATTTCAGTTAATTACATAATTAGTTTTAAAATTCCAGAATCAAATTTTGTAATTTAATATCTATCTCGATCTATATCTATACTATATTAAAATGTCAGGATTCTTGAAAACATCTTTAGACCAGAATACCCTTTTAAATTTCAGATAATTACGGCCCTGTTTGATAATCATTTCAGTTTTTGGTTTTTGGTTTTTTCTGTTTTTGGTTTTTTATTTTTGGTTTTCTGTTTTTTAAAAACAAAAACCATATATATTTAATACCTATTTTTAAAAAACTGAAAACCAAACTTGTTTGATAACTGTGTTTGGTTTTCATTTTTTAAAAAATTAGAGAGATGAAAAGATGTTTTAGAGAGAGAAAGATGTGTAAAGACATTGAAACGAAAATTTAGAGACACAAATATAAATATTTTCGAGAGAAAAGTTAAACATAGAAAAGTTAGAGACGTGAAAGAAAATGTTTATCTATACTATATTAAAAGGTTAGGATTCTTGAAAAACATTTTTAGACCAGAATATCCTTTTAAATTTCAGATAATTACGGCCCTGTTTGATAACTATTTCAGTTTTTGGTTTTTGGTTTTTTCTGTTTTTGGTTTTTTATTTTTGGTTTTCTGTTTTTTAAAAACAAAAAACCATATATGTTTAATAACTGTTTTTTGTTTTCTGTTTTTAAAAAACTGAAAACCAAACTTGTTTGATAACTGTGTTTGGTTTTCATTTTTTAAAAAAATTAGAGAGATGAAAAGATGTTTTAGAGAGAGAAAGATGTGTAGAAACATTGAAACGAAAATTTAGAGACACATATATAAATATTTTCGAGAGAAAAGTTAAACATAGAAAAATTAGAGACGTGAAAGAAAATGTTTAGAGAGAGAATATTAGTTAGACTCCCTAAAAGATATTAGTTATAGAAAAAAGAAAAAAAAAGTTAGGGTAGAAGAGATAAATTTTAGATAGAAAGATTAAATAAAAAGAAAAATTTTAGAGAGATAGCAAGGTTAAGAGTAAAAGACATGCTAGAAAAAATAACGATCAATTAGAAAAATAAAGAAAAGGTGTAGCGAGAGAATATTTTGGGAGTTTTTTTTTTCCAAAAGAAAATGTAGAATATGTTTATTATGAATATAAAAGTTATATATGGATAAATTTTTAGAAATAGATGAGTCATAGAGGAAAAAAAAGTTTTGAGAGAGAAAATTGTAGAGAAAGAAAAAGAAATTTTGTAGAGAGGAAAATGTTTTAGAGAGAGAAAAAAATATAAAAAAGAATTTGTCGGAAAGAAAGAGGTAAAAGAGGAGGAAAAATAAGCATTAGAAGAAAAATGAGTTTTTGAAAAACAAAAATCTGTTTTTAAAAACATTTTTTTAAAGATTTGCTTATAATTTCAAAAACGTTTTTAAAAAAAGAAAACAAAAAGCAGAAATGGTTATCAAACAACTCTGTTTTTAAAAATGAAAAACAAAAACAGAAAACAGAAAACAAAATGGTTATCAAACGACCTCTACATAATTAGTTTTCAAAGTCTAGAATCAAATTTGGTAATTTAATATCTACTATATTAAAAGGTCAGGATTCCTGAAGAATATTTTTAGACCAGAATATCCTTTTAAATTTCAGTTAATTACATAATTAGTTTCCAAATTCCACAATCAAATTTCATTATTTAATAAAAATCTATATCTATACTATATGAAAATGTCAGGATTACTGAAAAACATTTTTAGACCAGAATACCCTTTTAAATTTCAAATAAATACATAATTAGTTTTCAAATTCTAGAATCAAATTTCGTAATTTAATTGCTATACTATATTAAAAGGTCGGATTCCTGAAAACCTTTTTAGACCAGAATACCCTTTTAAATTTCATATAATTACATAATTAGTTTTCAAATTCCAGAATCAAATTTCGTAACTTAATATTTATACTATATTAAAAGACCAAATTCCTGAAAAACATTTTTACATCAGAATACCCTTTTAAATTTCATATAATTACATAATTAGTTTTCAAATTCCAGAATCAAATTTTATAATTTAATATCTATCTATACTATATTAAAAGGTCAGGATTCCTGAAAAACATTTGTAGACTAGAATACCCTCTTAAATTTCAGATAAATACATAATTAGATTTCAAATTCTAGAATCAAATTTCGTAATTTAATATCTATACTATATTAAAAGGTCGGGATTCCTGAAAAACCTTTTTAGACTAGAATACCCTTTTAAATTTCATATAATTACATAATTAGTTTTCAAATTCCAGAATCAAATTTCGTAATTTAATATCTATATTATATTATTATATTAAAAGGCCAGGATTCCTGAAAAACATTTTTAGACCAAATACCCTTTTAAAATTCATATAATTACATAATTAGTTTTCAAATTCCAGAATCAAATTAAATTCAAATGTTTTTTTGTTTACGTTTTGTGTGTGGGAAGGATTTTTATTTGTCAATTCTTTTTTTTAAAAAAAATCAAGTTTCTTAATTATTATTTTTTCACGTTTTGTATCGTATTTCGATTTTTTCAATTTTTAATTTTATTTAAAAATGAAGTTTCCTTAAAATTTTATTTTCTCAATTAGATGTTTTTTTTTTCATGTTTTGTAGGAAGGATTTTGGTTTTGCCAATTTTATTATTTTTTTTAAAATCAAGTTTCATTCAAATTTGATTTTTTCAATTAAAATTTTTTGTTTCACATTTTGTGTTTATTGGGAAGGACTTTAATTTTTTCAATTTTCCTTTTTGAAAAATCATTTTTAAATTTAAATTTGTCAATTTAAAATTAAACATGATAATTTCATTCCAAATGAAAGGAGATTCAAAATCTTAATTGGATAAACATTGAATTGAATTCAAAATCTTGATGTCATGATTTTTTTTTTTTTTGTGTATTATATTTTTTCAAACAATTTCTTAGATTTCTTTTTATGCAGACGTCAGATATGTTAATTAGAGAACTCAAACAATTTCTTAGATTTCTTTTTAGGAGCGGCCGACGTCCTTTCCTAAGGGTCTCTTTCGAGAGGAGAGGTTTGGAGTCGCCACCAATCATCTTGGGGTGTGATTGGTCACTCATTTTAAAGAAAAAACTGGTCTTTGAAAACCAAAAATTAGGCTCGGGAGTCGATTGAGTGTAGGGAAGGTGTTAGCACCCCTACAACACCCGTTTAAAAAAACGGTTACCACATTTTATTTTAAAATTATCCTTTTATAACATAAAATGATCCTTATTATTTTGAAGAAATAAAAGAAATAAATAACAAATGTCTCACTTGATCTTACCTTAGCTTTAAGCGATAAAGTAAGAGTCTGATGTAGTGAGTGGGGTTATACCCAATAATTGTTTGTCATGTTGAAATTTTCTTTTAATTAAAGAAAATTTGTCACCTCAAGAATTTGAGAAATTCTCAACTCCGTCATAGGTTATACATGAGCTATTTTGTCTCATATCTATTATTTCACATTTCAACAATAAAATGTGAACTAATAGTCACGAGTGGTATGACACCATAACGAAAAAAATACGTTTTCATTTTTAAATAAAATTCAATTAAAAATTCATTTGAAATTTCTAAAGTAAAACCATTTTGAAATTCATTTGGAAAATTCAATTTAGAATTAAATTGAAATTGATTTGAAAAGATCTAAGTTAATCAAATTTAAATTTTGATTGCCAAAATAATCGATAGTTAAACTTTAGGCTAATTTCCAGGCAAGGTGTTCCCTTTCGGTCAGCTTAAGTACCCATTCTTAGACAAAATTAGCCTTAAAGTTTCTGTAATCGATCTATTTTAGCCTTTCAAAATATTAAATAATGTTTTTGAAATTTGATTTAACCTTTGAATTTGATTTCCAATTTAGTTTAAAACTGAAATTGATTTTCAATATAAAACCAAATAGACATTGATTTTGAAATTCCAATGAGAACATATTGAAATTTATTGAAAAAATCTAAATTAAAACCAAACCGAAATTGATTTGGAGATTTCAATGTAAATTCAATTTGAAATGAAATTTATTCGTGAAATGACACTGTCAAGGTAATTTGAAATTTATTTAAGAAACCCAATTTACATCAAACTGAAATATATTTTAAAAATCTAAATTAAAATCAAATTGAAATTCATGTGTGAATATCAAATAACGACCGAATTGACATTCATCCAAGAATTACAAATTTGAGATTTTATTCAAATTAAAATCAATCAAAGAAAAATTAAAAATCTATTTGAAAATTTCAAACCAAAACTAAATTGAAATTGAGTTAATTTAAAACCAAGAATGAAATTGAATTGAAATCCAAATTAAATCAAATTGACTTTGATTTTTTAAAATCCTAAAAGAAATTAAATTGGATATTCAACTTTAGAATCAAAATGAGATTGAAATCAAAGCTTCAAATAAAAATTAAATTGAAACTGAATTGAGATCTCTAATGTGAATTAAAGACATTGATTCAAAAGTCAATTAAAACCAATGTGAAAATCAAATTAGAAATTTCATGTTAAAGCCTAATTTGAACTGATTTTGAGATTTTAATGTAAACCAAAATTGAAATTGAATTCCAATTTAACTAAGGTCCATAGACATTCCCAATTTAATCAAAATTGAAATTGATTTCCCATTTAGAACCAAATGGACATTGATTTGTTTCAAATTTACAAAAGTTGAAAATGACTTCCAATTTAAAACCAAATAAACATTGATTTGCAAATTACTAATTTCTAACCATGATGAGTTCAAGATTTGAAACTAGATTGAAATTGATTTGGTCAATTGAATTGAAATTTTTTCAAATTAAACCCAAATTGAGATCTATTTTAGAGGGACAAAAAATGTTAAGGCCATTTTGAACTTTGTTTGGAAAGACCAAAGTAAAAATATTTTGAAATTTGTTTGGAAAGCCCAAAGAAAAAATCATTTTAAAATTTGTTTGGAAAGACCAAAGTGAAAATCATTTTGAAATTTGTTTGGAACATCCATATTATAAACATATTGAAAGTGATTTGGAAATTTCAATAAAAGAAAAAAAAATTGGAATTGATTTGAAAATTAACTTTAAAATTCAAATTGGAGTAAAATAAAACAAAACTCATAAAATTAAAAGGGAAAAAGGAAGCTTGTTTTCTTTTTTTTTTTCAAAAAAAAAATCTTGTTTTTTCCTAAAAAATAAAAAAACTAAATAAAGAAAAGAAAGAATGAACAAATAAAAAGAAATGATAAATAGCAAAATAATAATAAAGAGTGGGACCCACCATCATTTCATCCTCTTCCTCACTTTCTTTCTCTCTCCCCATTCTTCTTTTCTTTTTCCTTTTCTACCTCCACTTAACTCTTCTTTACCTTTCTCTTTCATGAAAATTCACTTGAACGTGGGTCAAAGTTACTCCTGGTTCTTCGGATGGTTGGAGTTCGCGGTGGCGACGGATGTCGGATCGGGATTGGATTAGTGGCGGAGTTCGTCGGAGTGGCGGCGGCGTAGGTCTTCAACGGCGGCGACGATGTGGTGAGCGGTGGCGGCGAAGCAACGAGCAACTCAATCTTTCAAAAGATTAAAATTTCTCTCCCTCTCTTAAATTTCACTATTTTCTCTCTCAAACTTCACCTATTTCTCTCCTTGTTCTCCCATTTCCCACCACCTTTTCTTCTTGTCGTCCCTTCTCCATAAGCTCTCCTTTTATAGGAGACCTTGGAGAAGGGGCTGAGAAATAAAGGGAGGGGTTGAGAAAGTGGGGGAGATAGTGGAAGGTTGGGAGAAGAAGGGGGAGAGGGAGAAGGAGAAGGAAGGGGGAGTGGAAGACCTAAAAAGAAAAAAAATAATAAATAATAAATAAATAAAAACAAAAAAGAAAATAAAATGAAATGAAAATAAACAATTCAAACCAAAAAACGAATGTTTTCTATAATATGTGGGGAGGAGGATTTGAACCATAGATCTTGGGATTATCGATACAATTTTATGCCAGTTGAGCTACGCTCTTGGTTGCATACCAAAATTCAA
This sequence comes from Luffa acutangula, assembly GCA_036850905.1. NCBI lineage: Eukaryota > Viridiplantae > Streptophyta > Magnoliopsida > Cucurbitales > Cucurbitaceae > Luffa > Luffa acutangula. Next base: position 27,201,958 of record CM072098.1, read on the forward strand.
ATATTATTACTAAAAATCAAGTCGGACCAAATACGGTGTCTACAGTTTGCCCCCCATTGTGTATCCTTGAAGGATTGAAAGGGTAAACAAAGGAAAAAGACAAAGTATTGGGAGGGCGAAGATTTTTAGTTAAAAATAAAAGAAAGGGTTTCATGCTTAAACCAAGCATGACCTAAAATTGGAAAAAAGAACACGAACCTTACTTTGACCAGACTTTCATCTCTATTCAAAGATAAGGTTCGATTTAACCAAAAGAAAATGAATTGGACCTGACTCTGACCAGGCTTCGACCTTTAAATAAGAACGGGGTTCGATTTAACAACCAAAGTGAAATAGGAAATGGACCTGACTCTGACCAGACTTCGACCTCTAAACAAGAATAGGGTTCGATTTAACTAAAAGAAAAGGGGAATGGACCTGACTTTGACCAGGCTTCGACCTCTACTAACTAGCAGGGTTCGATTTAACCGAAAGGAAATTGGAATGGACCTGACTCTGACACAGGCTTCAACCTTAACTGAATAGTCAGGTTCGATTTAACCGAGAGAAAAAGTGAAAACTGACCTGGATTGACACATGCTTCGACCTACACTTAATAGACGGGATCGATTTAACTGAAAGAAAATTGAAAACGGACCTGGATTGACACAGGCTTCGACCTTAACTGAATAGTCGGGTTCAATTTAACTGACTGAAATGGAAATGAAATGGACCTGACTCTGACCAGGCTTCGACCACTAAACAAGAATAGGGTTCGATTTAACCAAAAGAAAAGGGGAATGGACCTGACTCTGACCAGGCTTTGACCTCTACTAGCTAGCAGGGTTCGATTTAACCAAAAGAAAAGGGAATGGACCTGACTCTGACCAGGCTTCGACCTCTACTAACTAGCAGGGTTCGATTTAACCAAAAGAAAAGGGAATGGACCTGACTCGGATCAGGCTTCGACCTCTAAACAAGAATAGGGTTCGATTTAACCAAAAGAAAAGGCGAATAGACCTGACTCTGACCAGGTTTCGACCTCTACTAGCTAGCAGGGTTCAATTTAACCAAAAGAAAAGGGAATGGACCTAACTCTGACCAGGCTTCGACCTCTACTAGCTAGCAGAGTTCGATTTAACCAAAAGAAAAGGGAATGGACCTGACTCTGATCAGGCTTCGACCTCTAAACAAGAATAGGGTCCGATTTAACCAAAAGAAAAGGGGAATGGACCTGACTCTGACCAGGCTTCGACCTCTACTAGCTAGCAGGGTTCGATTTAACCAAAAGAAGAGGAAATGGACCTAACTCTGACTAGGCTTCGACCTCTACTAACTAGCAGGGTTTGATTTAACCAAAGAAAAGGGAAATGGACCTGACTCTGACCAGCCTTCGACCTCTACTAACTAGCAGGGTTCGACTAAACCAAAATAAAAGGGAATGGACCTGACTCTGACCAGACTTCGAGCTCTAAACAAGAATAAGGTTTGATTTAACCAACAAAGTGAAATAGGAAATGGACCTGACTCTGACCAGGCTTCGACCTCTACTAGCTAGCAGGGTTCAATTTAACCAAAAGAAAAGGGAATGGACCTGACTCTTATCAGGCTTCGACCTCTAAAAAAGAATAGGGTTCGATTTAACCAAAAGAAAAGGGGAATGGACCTGACTCTGACCACGCTTCGACCTCTACTAGCTAGCAAGGTTCGATTTAACCAAAAGAAAAGGGAATGGACCTGACTCTGACCAGGCTTCGACCTCTAAACAAGAATAGGGTTCGATTTAACCAACAAAGTGAAATATGAAATAGACCTGACTCTGACCAGGCTTCGACCACTAAACAAGAATAGGGTTCGATTTAACCAAAAGAAAAGGGGAATGGACCTGACTCTGACCAGGCTTCGACCTCTACTAGCTAGCAGGGTTCGATTTAACCAAAAGAAGAGGAAATGGACCTAACTCTGACTAGGCTTCGACCTCTAAACAAGAATAGGGTTCGATTTAACCAAAAGAAAAGGGGAATGAACCTGACTCTGACCAGGCTTCGACCTCTACTAGCTAGCAGGGTTCGATTTAACCAAAAGAAAAGGGGAATGGACCTGACTCTAACCAGGCTTCGACCTCTAAACAAGAATAGGGTTCGATTTAACCAACAAAGTGAAATATGAAATCGACCTGACTCTGACCACTCTTCGACCACTAAACAAGAATAGGGTTCGGTTTAACCAAAACAAAATGAATAAGGATTTCATATTTCAGAAATTGACAACGATTTTTATTTCAAAACTTAGTAGCCAAAAAGAAAGATTTAAAACAGTGACTTCGTATTTCAGAAAATTTTTTTAAAATGAGACAACGGTTTTTATTTCAAAACATAGTTGCCAAAAGTGAAAGATTATAAAACAGGGACTTTGTATTTTAGAAATTTGTTTTAAAATGAGACAACGGTTTTTATTTCAAAACTTAGTTGCCAAAAATGAAAGATTTTAAAACAAGAATTTCGTATTTCATAAATTTGTTTTAAAATGAGACAACGGTTTTTATTTCAAAACTTAGTTGCCAAAAATGAAAGATTTTAAAACATGGAATTCGTATTTCAGAAATTTTTTTTAAAATGAGACAACGGTTTTTGTTTCAAAACTTAGTTGCCAAAAATGAAAGATTTTAAAACAAGGATTTCGTATTTCAGAAATTTATTTTAAAATGAGACAACGGTTTTTATTTCAAAACTTAGTTGCCAAAAATGAAATATTTTAAAACAGGAAATTCGTATTTCAGAAATTTGTTTTAAAATGAGACAACGGTTTTTATTTCAAAACTTAGTAGCCAAAAAGAAAGATTTAAAACAGGGACTTCGTATTTCAGAAATTTGTTTTAAAATGAGACAACAGTTTTTATTTCAAAACTTAGTTGCCAAAAATGAAAGATTTTAAAACAGAGAATTCGTATTTCAGAAATTTGTTTTAAAATGAGACAACGGTTTTTGTTTCAAAACTTAGTTTCCAAAAATGAAATATTTTAAAACAAGAAATTCGTATTTCAGAAATTTGTTTTAAAATGAGACAGCGGTTTTTATTTCAAAACTTAGTTGCCAAAAAGGAAAGATTTTAAAACAGGAAATTCGTATTTCAGAAATTTGTTTTAAAATGAGACAACGGTTTTTATTTCAAAACTTAGTTGCCAAAAATGAAAGATTTTAAAACAAGGATTTCGTATTTCAGAAATTTGTTTTAAAATGATACAACGGTTTTTATTTCAAAACTTAGTTGCCAAAAATGAAAGATCTTAAAACAGGAACTTCGTATTTCAGAAATTTGTTTTAAAATGAGACTTAACTGCCGAAAAAAAAAAAGAATCAATTATAAGAAAAAAGACTCTTTTGAACATATTGGGAGTTTTTGTGAATGAAGTATACCCACATGCATGAAAGTGAGTTAAATCATCTTGAAATGATAGATAACACTCCAAAGAGGTTGGTAGATATGGAAATGCAAGCTATAACATTTATGCAATCTTTGTGTAGATATGGAAATGCAAGCTATAACATTAATGCAATATATGATGCACTATTTTCATGTGAACATCCTACGTGAAATATATGCATGCTTTGGCCCCAGTGTCATGGATTGAACATGCTCATTGACCACTCTAAGCAATGATAATGCAACGAACCATGTATGACGACTTATGCCTTGATGATGATTGAGTAAGTAAATAAATTTGACTCTAAAGGCATGATGTATGGATGCATATGCATGTCAAATGTAGATGTATGCATGATATTCATGTGATCTATTTTCACCAACTCCGTGGTATGAAAACAAATTTCTTGTGAGAAATAGCGATGCAAACGATGATGAATTGATAAATAAGAGCTTGATTTGTGAAAGATAACCATATGTGTTTTCCATATTTAACGAAATGATCATCATTGCTTACTTTCATCATTCTTATCAATCAATGTTTAGAAAGGAATCAAAGGAGAACCTCGTAGTCATCATTGGAGGAAACATTTTCTTTTTCTTTCATTTCTTTCTTTTTATCTTGTTTGCTTCTTTTTTTCTTTTTTTTTTTAATGCCTTCACCTGAAAGGGATCATGTATGTTAATAAAAAATTGCTCAATCTGAAAGGAAACATATATGTCAATCATAGATTGCTCAATCATATCAGGTATGGTGGGCTTTTTTAGAAGTGTCTCATGTGCTAGTTTAGAGAACTATCAATGGTAATTCATAGCATTAAACATCTTACTTGATTCAACTGCTTCATAACCTTAGCCTTGTAGTGGACAAAAGATTGGATACAAGAAGATGAATTTGGTCTCGAGACAAATGAGAATGATTTTCGAACAAAGAAACCAAGTTTCTTTTTCGAAGAAAAAAGAATGAAGAAGGAAAACATGGATCACAAATGCCTTTATAAAAAAAAAAAATCTCTTGAACAATAAGAGATTGAACATAATTTTGAACACTCACATACTAGAATATGGTTCAAATGAAAATATGTGCTAAGGTGACCCCATTTCTTTGGCAACTACTGTGAAAACAATGAGTAGCTTCTCGATAGATCATCTCATATATCTCTTTCTTTCTTTGAGTCAACTCAAGATCTTTGATGAAACCCCCTCATTATTGTGATTGTCCTTTCCCTGAATGTGATTCTTCTATGAAAATATGATTCAACTTTCTATTCTTGAATGTGGAGAACCGCTCGAGATTGAAAGATTCTTTGTAAGAGAAGTGTGATTCTCTTAACTTGGCCTTTGCCCCAGTCTAAAACAACTTGCATAAGTGGTTGAATGACCTTGCCCCAGTGTAGCAATGGAGATTCTTGCTCCAATTTAATAACGTTGGCTTTGCCCCAGTCTAGTGACGATGGCTTTGCCCCAGTCTAGTGATGAAGGTTCTGGCTTAGTTGATGATTGTTTTGCCACAGATTAGTGACGATGTCTTTGTCCCAATGTAGCAATGAAGGCTCTTGCTCAAATTTAATAATGTTGACTTTGCCCCAGTCTAGTGACGATGGCTCTACCCCAGTCTAGTGATGATGGTGAAGGGAATAAAAGTCCCCACGCAGCGGAAGCGCATCGATTGGACCTTACGCCGTATATTAATTAACATTAAAATATCGTTACGATAACTCAAACATAACTTTAAACAACCTTTAAGGCTGCTGTAAAATTGGTTTAAACATGCTAAAATAAATCTAAATTTATTTTTAATACTTTTCTAAAGAAAAGAGGAAGAACCGTTACAAACCTTCGTTGAAGACTTGACCGTTCTTCGCCAACGACGCTCCACGAACGAAAACGCAGCAACCGCCTTTGTTTTTCTTCGCTGGAAATTTCTTCTTTGATTGACACAATCACCACAGAGGTTACACCGGTATGTCTCTAAGTCTAGGAGGCAAAAGACTTGTGGGAGTCTTTCTCTAAGAGGGAGGCTAGAGAGAATTCTAGGTCTTGTCTTTCAAGAGTGTCAAGTGTCATGACCAATTAGGTCTAGTGTTCTATTTATAGAAGAGATGTCATGAATAAAATATTCAATTAAATCAATTTTTTCCATAATTGATTCAATCTTATTCCTTAATTAATCAATCATGATCAATCAATTCCATAATTGATTAATCTTTTCCACAAATGACTAATTACTTCCATAAGTGATTAGATCATTTCCATAAATGATTAATCACTTCCTTAAGTGATTAATTATTTCCATAATTGATTAATTCCCGGTTAATGAATTCTTTAATTAATTAACCACTTAAATATCATATATTTAATTCCCGGCCTAGAATTAATTAATTTGCCCAAACACATTTTAGGCCTTAAATTAATTAATTCATTATTTTGAACTCTTTCAAACTTCCATAAATTTATATTTGAACTTTTCAAATATTAATTTCTCTCATAATAATATATCAATATATATTATATTTGTTCCCCTTAATAAATTGAACATTTTCAATTTACTTTTATTACTTAGTTGCCTCAAATTACTTTACGAGCTACCAGTGGGACCTAATGGACCTGCAGATCAGAAGCTCCAACGATGTGAGATTAATTGGTCAAACTCATTAACCACATTAATCAATATTCGTTAACTGTGTGTACATTCCACTATAGACTCACAGTTGCACTCTTCTCACTGCAGACATATTTTCTGTGTCCACGGATCTAGACCAATATCGACTAGTTAGTCCTTCACGAGTGTCCGTAACACCAGCTGGGTCAAATTACCGTTTTACCCCTGGGTTACCTCTATTTCCTTAAGTACCAATTCTCCTCTAATGAACAACCTGTTTGTGGTCCAACCATCAAACAGAAAATCCTCTCGTGCCATTGAGAGGGTAGGGCCCTTTGTTCAAGACTCGGAGTAACCACTTAAGGGAACACTCATCTGCTTCCCTAAAGTCGGGAAGGAGTGAATTCCATCTTGTACGATTATGTTCCCAGCTCCCCATTCGGTCTTGTCCCCAAAGTGGTAGGCTTATTGAGTCGGCGTATTGGCCACTCTCACCCATACAAATCAAAGGACAATCTCTCATGAGCAGGAGTCCATAATCAACTCAGGATTAAGACTAAGTTGTCTAGGTCGTCCTAGTAAAATAGAAAACCAACTAGTTAACGGTGTTATAACCAGTCGTTACTATTTCGCAGTCCGGTCTTATGCAAACTCATTGCATAGGATACCCCCACTCGCATGTCTCCTACACGAACGCGTTGGATCGCAGCGTTTGTATCAAATACAAAGTGGGTCGTATCCATAGTGTCACCAGGATAAGGCACCCAGTCTTATCCCTATACTATAGACCCTTTAGGTTGTTTCTTGAACAATGATCCCATATGTCACTACATATAGTTCAAGACTCATATTACAGCCTTGGATGTCAAGTTTATTGGATTAGGGTTATTATTAGGCAAAGACAAATATAAAATAACTAATAACAATTAATGGAAAAATATATCAATATTATTTCATTAATATCCGGTCAACGGTTACATTCACTATCTACGAGTTTTAGGGCATAAAACCCAACAAACTCCCACTTGAACTAAAACACTAGTTAGTGGGATGTAAATGCAATAATCTAAAGCTGGAAATTTCATGTATATTAATACAATGAACTAGGGCATCCTTATACCCATTATACATTTCTCCCACTTGCCCTAGATTAGATGGCATACATATCTCAGGCAAAACTTATTGAAAGATTGTGAGACTTCGAGACAATTTCTCAAGTTACTAAGTCCAAGTTCTCAAGATTATCGTTCTTAGTCTTGGAGTCACCTTCTAATAAAAGGAGAGAAGACAAAAGATAGAAATGGTAGGAAGCGTGTAATTGAAAAATAGTTGAAATATATGAATATTCAAACAACTACAAGTCTTAATTATGAAGCAGTAAATCATAAGTGTGACGCCCTGTGCCTTGCTGGTGTTAATTAAATTCCATGAATAGTCAAGAGGAATATAAATTCTATTTTTGGCTTGAACTTAGGGATTTAATTATATACTAAGGTGTTTGGGAAATTATTATATGTTATATTAATTTATTTCCCTTCCCTAAAGCTTGATTTAATTGGTTGGTCGTTGTTACAAGGTTGGTATAAGCGTTGAAATATTCACGCTGAATTAATGGAGTTCCTATTCTTGAGTCCCTATTTTTGGGCTTAATGGGTTTAAAGAAAAAGAAAAAGGAATTAATAAGGATTAAAAAAAAAAAAAAAGAAGCCCTAGAAGCTCTCTCTCTCCATCTCTTTCTCTCAATCTCACGTGAGGCAGCCCCAACCGTGAGCTTCAGCAGCCGCCGGAGTTCGTGTTGCAGGTTACGTTGATGAGCTGGATCCTGGTGAGGAAGAGGAGAACTACGAGGAGGAACCCTAGGGCGTTTGGTTTTCTTCCATTTGGGTTGATAGGCTAGATTTGGTTATAATTTCCATTATTTTTGCCATGCTGGAGTAGACTAGTTTAGTTTTGTGGTGTGTGGATCTGTTAGTGAGTCTTGGTTTAATGGTTTGGTCTATGGACCTAAGTTTAGTTCCATTGTTTTATGGTTTTTGAAATGAAACTGTTAGTTGTCATTTTTTTTGGATTAAAGCTGATGTTAATAAAAGTTAGTGAATATTGAGTTCTATTGCGTGATTTGAGTTAATGTATGTTGCAATGAGCCTTGATTTGTCTAGAGGAGATAGGTTGTGGAATCTGGCTATAGTTTGGTGGAGTTTGGCATGTTGTGTGCCCTCAGATCTAGGTTGTTGCTTTAGTTTTCCGTAGAGCAATACGTCAGGAGGTTCGAAGAGTTGTCCTGTTGTGTCGCGGAGTTGGTTGCCACCAAGGAAATTAGGATCAATCGATTCGTTAACGGGCTCCGCGCAGAAATTCGAGGTTTGGTCAGGCTGGGTCGACCAACCACGTTCACAGCAGCTCTGGCAAGCGCCCGGATGTTGGATAGGGACATCCCCAGGACAGAGCAGTCCCAAGAGGTTGGCACGTCATCTGGTGCCAAGAAGAAGCATGAAGAGGAAGCGCCTGTGCGTAGTCAGAAGGTTAGAAGATCTCCATCAGGATCTCGCGAGTGCGCTAATGAGTTCTGGCCCTGTGTCACCGATGAGGAGCTCAAGGCAGAGTACCCAGAACTTTATGATGACGATGACTCTGATGATGAGGAAAGCTCCTAAGGTGGGGAGTCAGTGTACCCCTCGCTCAAGGTTAGTGATTTCTCTCCTTAAATCTATAATCTTTGGCTTGAAATCTCTCTTCTTGTGATTTATGCTTGTCTCGTGCATATCTGTTGGGTGTTGTGTGTATGCATGAGTCGCTCCTTTATTTTGAGCCTTTGTTTGTGAAGCAAATCTTGAAGCTAGAATTGCTAGGGTATCCCTTTTTTTTGGTGTCTTGTTATTTAAATCTCCTTGTATAGGCTAGCTTCAAGGGGAAAAAGATCTTCCGAGAATAGGATTTGTGATCTAGCTTCTTAAGTTGAGATCATGGAATTATCGTTCCAAAGTTGTTTTCAAAATCAAGTTTGAGTATTGCAAGCTTGATGTGAGGTCTTCGGGCTAAAATAGCTTTGCAACGTTTATGGATGCTTCGTAAGTGCTTAGGTTCTTTATTCTTTAGTTCATTTCAAGGCTTTGTTGGTGATGCCTAGTTCCTAAGGAGTTGAGAAACTTCCTTTGAGATAAGCAGAAGGTTTCCTTAGGATAGTTATGTATCCCATTCAAGGAGTTAGCTTTCCAAGGATGCCTAAGAATCCCAGTTTGAACGTTGCAAGCTTCGGGGATGTCTCCAGACTCCTTATTAGCCTTGCTGTTGCTTGGATCTAATAAATCAAGTCTCGAGGGTTTTTGGGCTTGCTCGTGACGATGCTCTCAATGGTGTTGGTTCTCAAACCAAGAGTTAGAGCATTTTCCTCATGCAGTAAGGTCTCAACCAAAGCCAAGGTGATATTGAGAATCAGTATCGAGTCATGACTGCAGCGTCAGTTGTCGTCACGACGAAGTTACCTTGGTTTGCAGTTATAAGGATGTGTCAACGGTGGGGTAATTGTCATCTCGTAGCCATTTTTGAAGGATGGTTTGAAAAGGTGAGTTGGCGCAGCGGAAGCCGTTTCAGAGTTATTGTTCCTTCCTCAATGATGCCTAGTTGAAGTTGGTAGTTGGAACTTACCAACTGAGTGGGTTTAAATTGGTGAAGTTGTGGATGAAGCTTCCTGCAGATTGTAGTCGTAGTTAATTCGTTGATGGTAGGTTCTAAAGTGTCTAGCTCTAGGTTAAGCTGGCATTGGCAACTTATGTGGTGTAAGTAGCATCAGCGAATAAAAGTTCCTGAAGGTTGTGCAAGGCCGAAGTTTGGATTCAATCTTGTTAGGTCGTTTGAGTTCTTGGTGTGTGAAGTTTGGCTGCTCGTAAGCAAGCTTTGCTTCAAGTGTTGTATGTTCAACACGACTCGTCTCAGGAGTTGTTGTGATGCATACACATCACTTGTTCCTCTCGTGCCTCAGTTTGAGCTTTGGGATCCTAGAGGAAATTGGTTTGATGAGCAAAAGCCTCTAGTGTTAAATTCCTTGCGAAGCTTGAGTTGGGGTCAAGGCCAGTCCACCAGTGTGGTTCGGCGAGCACTTTCGAGAATCTAGAGTTCAGCTTTGGTGATCTCGTGTTCTTGCCCTTGGAATATGAAAAGGCTTCTTTGCTCATTGATAAGAAGCTTAACCTGGGTTATTGGTCCTTAAAAGGTCTTGGAGCGCATCAAGCCTGTTGTTTACAGACTGGCGTTATCGCCGAGCATGTCAGCTATGCAGGATGTGTTCTATGTGTCCATGGTGTGGAAATGCGTGCGTGATCCTTCGCATGTGTTGAATCCTGAACCCTTGTCATTGAACGAGAACTTGACGTATGTGGAGAAGCCTGTCAAGATCCTAGACAATGAAGCGAAGGTTCTGAGGAGCAAGACCTTTGTTTTGGTGGAAGTGTTATGGTTGAATCGTAAAGCAGAAGGTGCTTTTGGGAAAGCAGATGAAGTTGTCCAGGCGATAGTCTTTCGAGGACGAAAGCTTTTTAAGGTGGGAAGAATGTGACGCCCCGTGCCTTGCTGGTGTTAATTAAATTCCATGAATAGTCAAGAGGAATATAAATTCTATTTTTGGCTTGAACTTAGGGATTTAATTATATACTAAGGTGTTTGGGAAATTATTATATGTTATATTAATTTATTTCCCTTCCCTGAAGCTTGATTTAATTGGTTGGTCGTTGTTACAAGGTTGGTATAAGCGTTGAAATATTCACGCTGAATTAATGGAGTTCCTATTTTTCAGTCCCTATTTTTGGGCTTAATGGGTTTAAAGAAAAAGAAAAAGGAATTAATAAGGAATAAAAAAAAAAAGAAGCCCTAGAAGCTCTCTCTCTCAATCTCACGTGAGGCAGCCCCAACCGTGAGCTTCAGCAGCCGCCGGAGTTCGTGTTGCAGGTTACGTTGATGAGCTGGATCCTGGTGAGGAAGAGGAGAACTACGAGGAGGAACCCTAGGGCGTTTGGTTTTCTTCCGTTTGGGTTGATAGGCTAGATTTGGTTATAATTTCCATTATTTTTGCCATGCTGGAGTAGACTAGTTTAGTTTTGTGGTGTGTGGATCTGTTGGTGAGTCTTGGTTTAATGGTTTGGTCTATGGACCTAAGTTTAGTTCCATTGTTTTATGGTTTTTGAAATGAAACTGTTAGTTGTCATTTTTTTTGGATTAAAGCTGATGTTAATAAAAGTTAGTGAATATTGAGTTCTATTGCGTGATTTGAGTTAATGTATGTTGCAATGAGCCTTGATTTGTCTAGAGGAGATAGGTTGTGGAATCTGGCTGTAGTTTGGTGGAGTTTGGCTTGTTGCATGATTTAGAAGTGTTTATATTTATATCAGGTGAAAAAAAAAATGGGTTTAGGCCATTTTACGCCGTTATGCTGCCGAAATTTTCGGTACATCCGGTTTAAGTGGTCCAGTTCCATAGACAAGGGTTTAAGGGATGAAGTAGCGTCTCTAGGCTAAGGGTTGGAAAACCTGGGGCGTTACAATAAGAGTCTAATTCCTATTTCATTACTATTGAAGCTCTCTTGGTAACATCAGATGGGTAGTTTTGAACGTTTGTCACATGGTTAGATGTGACAGGTTTTGATAATGCTCTCAAGTGGGTAAACAAATGTAGAGATTCATCGCATCTATACATGATGAGTTTAGCAAAAGGTTTGATGGTGAATCAATAATTCATGTTGGCTTACCACAAAATCACATATGTGGTGGGTTAGGCTCAAGGTTTTTTAGTGAGTAATTTTAGATCCTCACTATAAGGGGTATTTACCCTAGTGTGAAAATTCAAACCTTGTTCGAGGAGGTATGGTAATATGATATTTTAACAGATGAGAAATATGGAGGTCAGGATAAGATTGCCTTTAATTGAGACTATGATTTTGCAATAATGGAGTGTGAAAACCATTCAGAAGGCAACAAAAATGATTGAGACTTGACCACTTTCCTTTTTTCTTGGTGAGAGTAGTGAGGGCATTCTATTTTTTTTTGCTTCTCTTCTTTTTTGTTCTTTTTTGTTCTTTTCTTTTTTGTCTCATTTTTTCACAATCCCTCCAAATGAAAACTTACTTGCTAAGCTCTTAACTGACAAGAATGATCAAAGTAAACTTTGGTCCTAAAAATTTTCTGGAAGAAACATGTGGTTTTACTTTTGTTTGCAATAAAAAAAATCACTTTCTTTTTGAAAAAAAAAACATATGAAATGAATGATGCATAAATGCATGTATGATGAAACCTTGACCAAAAGAAAATAGCTCAATTTTCACATGTCCACGTTCTTCCTGATTACTTAGCTAACTTATGATAATCATATTCCATGCATGTGTTCTTGACTCATGGACCCTTCTCTATCTTTGAATCTTCATAATCTTAAGGGCAGTTCAAGGAGAAGTATGCTTTATTGATAATGAAGAATAATCAAGTACACAAGATATTTCTTCTCATGATGAATAGAAACCCTTAACTCTAGTGACTAACGTCTGAACTGCCTTCATTCGATCTTGCACATGATGCTTCGATTCTTTCAAATGTGACCTAAAACTCTTCCATGATATTGGGATCACACTACTTTGGATATGGAGAGATTGAATTGATGGTATTGTAAGCATGAGCACCAATAGATTTTTTCTGAATAAGCACAACGAAGCCTCGATAAATGCAATTGGTACTGGATGAACATTCACCACCTTTGCTACTTCTTACCATTATGATTGTAAGATACAATCAACCTTGTTGGTTGTGGATTATGCTGCAAAATAAGTGAATGAGCAAATGGTTTTGAGGAGAACTTTGCTGATTTTCTTTGTAGTTGTGCATGAGTTTTGGCGTAGAAAATATTACTTGGACTTGTTGATCCTTTGAGCAGTCTTCTTCATCTTCGATTCAATTGCATTATCGATTATCCTTCCATGCTTAACCCCGTATTCTATTCTTTCTCCAATTATCATGATGTCTGAAAAATTGGTGGATGCACTTCCTATCATTCGATCATAGTAGGGAGATTCAAGGGTATTAAGGAACATAGTTGTCAATTCCTTGTTAGTTAAAGATGGGTGAGTACTTGTGCAGTTGTATACCTCCACCTTTGAACATATTATGTAAAACTCTCGACTTTCTTCCTCCCCATGTTCTGCAAGTATAATCGATCAGGAGTCATGTCTACCTTATGCATGTATTTCTTCAAAAATGAATCAACCAAGCTCCTCCAAGAACGGATGTGTCTACTGTCTAATTGGATATACCAACGAGATGCTAGACTAGTTGAATTATCTTGAAAATAGTGTATGAGGAGCTTGTCATTTTGAGAATGTACTGACATCTTTCTGCAATACAAAACGAGGTGGCTTGTGAGACAAGACGCCCCATCATAGTTTCCAAACTTAGGTACTTTGAATTTGGGTGGAATAACCTCGTTTGGGTGGAATCACCCCGTTCGACACCAGACATAATTGGGTAGGACCAACATTACCCAAGATGTCAGTTCCTTTAATCACATTTAATCTTTTCTCAAGCATGTCAACCTTTTCTTGGTAATAACTTTTTACCTTTTCCAGTCAAGGCTCTTCAAATTACGGGATCATGAAGTTTAGGAACATTGGAAGTTGCTTTTAGTGGGATAGGTTTCTGGAACGCAGATTCAGTTTGACGACTTATGCTAGATTGACCCTCTTGAAAAATTGATAGCTTGCTGAAGGGGGGTGATGACTGTGGTTGAGTGAAATCTCTAGTTGGCTGACAAAGAGGTATTTCTGACTTGTGCGAATGAGGTGAGTCACCAGGATTATTGACTGGGATGTCAGATTGAGAGACATCTATCACTGTTTCACCATTCTCCAAAAGAGAGAATTTTCATGGCTTGTTCATGAGACTGCTCAACATTCTGTCCTTCCATGTCTTTGCCTTGTAGTCTGTAAGAACGACGAGCATGTGGTTGTTGAGCCATTCTCTTTTAGAAAAAAGACAAAATAAAAGAACTATGCAAGTTTTTTTTTCATGAAATGCAACTGAATGATGTGATCGAAGAATGAAAATTGATGCATGAGAAGATACTATGCCATTATTGAGTCAAAAATGCAAGAAGTTTTTTTTTAAATGACTTTAACATGAAATATGAGATAATGATGTATGAGAAAAATGTGTAAATTGTAAACATGGATTGAAATGCATGAAAAATGCATACTAAGTCCTAAACATGAGTGAAATATTCTCTGTGTTTGCATGAGAGTCAATGTGTCACAACTTTACGCAAATATGAACATGGATTCAAATGCATGACACTCTTGTTCTAAAGATGAACTCGAGATCCTTATGATGAATGAGTGGATATGAGGAATGAGAATATTAAAACTCGACCCTACTCTATCGTACGAATGTTCTAACCCTAGATGATGGTTTATGAAGAAAATATTGTGATGAAGGGTGAAATAAAGATAATTCTAACCCTAATAAAGTGAGAAATTCAAACCTAATCTAAAGGTTCAAAAATTAATTTCAATGTTATAAAATAACAAAGAATTAACTTGAGTGAAGATTTTTCATGTGCCTGCACGGGGGCAATTATATCCCCTCGAAGGTCGACACTACTTCATCATGTATGATCCTAAAGGTTGTGAATGAAATGAACCTAAACTAAATGGTGCATGACTCTTAAGACTCAAATATTTTCTAGATCGATGAAAAAGAATTTTTTCTTTTCCTGAAAGGTATATGGAGAATTTATTTCAAAGTGAAAATTTATCTCCACAATTTATTTCTTAAAAAAAATGGAAAACAAAAAATTTAAAGGAGAGATTCACTTTTCCTTTTTTATTTTCTTCTTTTTTAAAAAAAGAAAGGAAACAATAAAAAGCTAATAAAAGAAATTCTTTTTGCGCTCTTTTTTTTACAAAAGATCCTATTGTTTCCAAACAAAAAATATTAATATTCTTTTTTTTCTTGTTTCACAAGAATATTTACAAAGAAATGATAAAATGAAAATAATGAAGAAGATATTTGACCAAGAATTGTAAAAGTGACAGAGAATAAAATTTCTAATCCTAGGAAACAAAGGATCCCAAATTAATTTCAATGTTATAGGATCACAATTGAATTAACTTGACTTGAAACAAAGGATCTCAAATCAATTTCAATGTTATAAGATAACAATTGAATTAACTTGAGTGGTGAGGATAATGTGAAATTAAAATTCTAATCCTAGACAAAAAGGATATCAAGTCAATCTCAATGTTATAAAATAACAATGGAATTAACTTGAGTGATGGAGAATGATTTGAGGATAAAAATTCTAATCCTAGAAGGAAAAATGGTCTCAAATTAATTCAAATGTTATAAAATAACAAATGAATTAACGTGAGGGGTGTGGACAATGTGAGATTAAAATTCTAATCCTAGGAAAAAAAAATGGTCCCAAATTAATTCAATGTTATAAAATAACGATTAAATTAACTTGAGCCAAAATTTTCATGCGCCTACACGAGGGCAATGATGTCCCTTCGAAGGTCTGCATTACTAATTTTGAATGTGATGCATGACTTAAAGGAGAATGAGATAAAAAAAAAATGGCCAAGGATTGACTAGATGGAATATAATTGAAGAGGATGAAAAAAAAAATCTTCATTTCGAAGACATTTTCTACCTCTTTAAAAAGAAATCCAAAAGAAAAAGAGAAAACCTTAAAAGAAACGAAAATGATAAGAATACTTGAATTTTTGAAAAAAAAACAACGAAGATAGAAAGAATTTTATTTTTAAAAAAAACAACAAAAATAGAAAGACTCCTTATTTTCTTAAAAAAGTTTTTTTCAAAACAATGAGGATAAGATGACTTCATTTTTTAATAAAAGCCTTACAAAAAAGGTAAAATGGTATAAAAAAGAAAGAGTTGAAACCTAAATACCATGATTAACCCCATGTTTGTTTAAAAAAACACAAAAATAATGATAATACAAAATAGATGACCCAGAACTATGAGAATGAAGTGAGGGCAGAAAGATTCTTACTCTAATGGATAAAAGGCTCCCAAATTAATCCAGATGTTATAAAATAACAGATGAACTAACCTAAGTGAAGATTTTTCGTGCGCCTATGCGAGGGCAATTATGTCCCTTCGAAGGTCGACACTACTACATCATCGATTCTAATCCTAAAGGATATAGCACGGGTATAGAGCTGTGATTGTGTGAAATGCATGATGATCTAAAAAAGATAAAATTACAGAAAAAAAATTATACAAACAAAACAACATAAGACAAAATAAATTAATAAAAGGATAATAGAAAATAAAATTTGGAGTGGCTTGACTCTCTAAAGGTCCCCAGCGGAGTCGCCAAGCTGTCGCAACGTCATCGCGACGCAGAGCGACCGACGTCCTTTCCTAAGGGTCTCTTTCGAGAGGAGAGGTTTGGAGTCGCCACCAATCATCTTGGGGTGTGATTGGTCACCCATTTTAAAGAAAAAATCGGTCTTTGAAAACCAAAAATTAGGCTCGGGAGTCGATTGAGTGTAGGGAAGGTGTTAGCACCCCTACAACACCCGTTTAAAAAAACGGTTACCACATTTTATTTTAAAATTATCCTTTTATAACATAAAATGATCCTTATTATTTTGAAGAAATAAAAGAAATAAATAACAAATGTCTCACTTGATCTTACCTTAGCTTTAAGCGATAAAGTAAGGGTCTGATGTAGTGAGTGGGGTTATACCCAATAATTGTTTGTCATGTTGAAATTTTCTTTTAATTAAAGAAAATTTGTCACCTCAAGAATTTGAGAAATTCTCAACTCCGTCATAGGTTATACATGAGCTATTTTGTCCCATATCTATTATTTCACATTTCAACAATAAAATGTGAACTAATAGTCACGAGTGGTATGACACCATAACGAAAAAAATACGTTTTCATTTTTAAATAAAATTCAATTAAAAATTCATTTGAAATTTCTAAAGTAAAACCATTTTGAAATTCATTTGGAAAATTCAATTTAGAATCAAATTGAAATTGATTTGAAAAGATCTAAGTTAATCAAATTTAAATTTTGATTGCCAAAATAATCGATAGTTAAACTTTAGGCTAATTTCCAGGCAGGGTGTTCCCTTTCGGTCAGCTTAAGTACCCATTCTTAGACAAAATTAGCCTTAAAGTTTCCGTAATCGATCTATTTTAGCCTTTCAAAATATTAAATAATGTTTTTGAAATTTGATTTAACCTTTGAATTTGATTTCCAATTTAGTTTAAAACTGAAATTGATTTTCAATATAAAACCAAATAGACATTGATTTTGAAATTCCAATGAGAACATATTGAAATTTATTGAAAAATTCTAAATTAAAACCAAACCGAAATTGATTTGGAGATTTCAATGTAAATTCAATTTGAAATGAAATTTATTCGTGAAATGACACCGTCAAGGTAATTTGAAATTTATTTAAGAAACCCAATTTACATCAAACTGAAATCAATTTTAAAAATCTAAATTAAAATCAAATTGAAATTCATGTGTGAATATCAAATAACGACCGAATTGACATTCATCCAAGAATTACAAATTTGAGATTTTATTCAAATTAAAATCAATCAAAGAAAAATTAAAATTCTATTTGAAAATTTCAAACCAAAACTAAATTGAAATTGAGTTAATTTAAAACCAAGAATGAAATTGAATTGAAATCCAAATTAAATCAAATTGATTTTGATTTTTTAAAATCCTAAAAGAAATTAAATTAGACATTCAACTTTAGAATCAAAATGAGATTAAAATCAAAGCTTCAAATAAAAATTAAATTGAAACTGAATTGAGATCTCTAATGTGAATTAAAGACATTGATTCAAAAGTCAATTAAAACCAATGTGAAACTCAAATTAGAAATTTCATGTTAAAGCCTAATTTGAATTGATTTTGAGATTTTAATGTAAACCAAAATTGAAATTGAATTCCAATTTAAATAAGATCCATAGACATTCCCAATTTAATCAAAATTGAAATTGATTTCCCATTTAGAACCAAATGGACATTGATTTGTTTCAAATTTACAAAAGTTGAAAATGAATTCCAATTTAAAACCAAATAAACATTGATTTGCAAATTACTAATTTCTAACCATGATGAGTTCAAGATTTGAAACTAGATTGAAATTGATTTGGTCAATTGAATTGAAATTTTTTCAAATTAAACTCAAATTGAGATCTATTTTAGAGGGACAAACAATGTTAAGACCATTTTGAACTTTGTTTGGAAAGACCAAAGTAAAAATATTTTGAAATTTGTTTGGAAAGCCCAAAGAAAAAATCATTTTAAAATTTGTTTGGAAAGACCAAAGTGAAAATCATTTTGAAATTTGTTTGGAACATCCATATTATAAACATATTGAAAGTGATTTGGAAATTTCAATAAAAGAAAAAAAAAATTGGAATTGATTTGAAAATTAACTTTAAAATTCAAATTGGAGTAAAATAAAACAAAACTCATAAAATTAAAAGGGAAAAAGGAAGTTTGTTTGTTTTTTTTTTTTTTTTTAAATCTTGTTTTTTCCTAAAAAATAAAAAAAAAACTAAATAAAGAAAAGAAAGAATGAACAAATAAAAAGAAATGATAAATAGCAAAATAATAATAAAGAGTGAGACCCACCATCATTTCATCCTCTTCCTCACTTTCTTTCTCTCTCCCCATTCTTCTTTTCTTTTTCCTTTTCTACCTCCACTTAACTCTTCTTTACCTTTCTCTTTCATGAAAATTCACTTGAACGTGGGTCAAAGTTACTTCTGGTTCTTCGGATGGTTGAAGTTCGTGGTGGCGACGGATGTCGGATCGGGATTGGATTAGTGGCAGAGTTCGTCGGAGTGGCGGCGGCGTAGGTCTTCAACGACGGCGACGATGTGGTGAGCGGTGGCGGCGAAGCAACGAGCAACTCAATCTTTCAAAAGATTAAAATTTCTCTCCCTCTCTCAAATTTCACTATTTTCTCTCTCAAACTTCACCTCTTTCTCTCCTTGTTCTCTCATTTCCCACCACCTTTTCTTCTTGTCGTCCCTTCTCCATAAGCTCTTCTTTTATAGAAAACCTTGGAGAAGAGGCTGAGAAATAAGGGGAGGGGTTGAGAAAGTGGGGGAGATAGTGAAAGATTGGGAGAAGAAGGGGGGGAGGGAGAAGGAGAAGGAAGGGGGAGTGGAAGACCAAAAAAGAAAAAAAATAATAAATAATAAATAAATAAATAAATAAAAACAAAAAAGAAAATTAAATGGAATGAAAATAAACAATTCAAACCAAAAAACAAATGTTTTTTATAATAGGTGGGGAGGAGGATTTGAACTACAGATCTTGGGATTATCGATACACTTTTATGCCAGTTGAGCTACGCTCTTGGTTGCATACCAAAATTCAAATATTATTACTAAAAATCAAGTCGAACCAAATACGATGTCTACAATATGCAAATAGGGGTTGGAACTAAATACCATTCATCATTCTTTCTCCATTATATATTCAAATTACATATTTAAATCAATATGAAAAACATGAAAAACCACGTGCGACGCA
This sequence comes from Luffa acutangula, assembly GCA_036850905.1. NCBI lineage: Eukaryota > Viridiplantae > Streptophyta > Magnoliopsida > Cucurbitales > Cucurbitaceae > Luffa > Luffa acutangula. Next base: position 27,221,537 of record CM072098.1, read on the forward strand.
CGTATGAAAAATCTAGTATAATAAAAAAGTATAAATCTAAAATTTAATACCACAAAACTATAATTAACGATAAAAATTAACATTTAAAATGATTTAAATAGCTTTTATGTTACAAATGAAAAACTAACATCAGAAACCATTCAAAACTATTTAGATATAAGATTTAAATAGTAAGAAATAAAAACTTAGCAGACAAATAAGAACTCATACACACTTGACATTCATGGATAAGTAACAGTACTGGTACGCATTATTATGAGTGTACAAATATTATCCATAGCACATGTAGAAGTTGGTGAATTGACAATTTAGGTTAAATAAAAGCAAGTGTAAAAGTGGAAAATGTTGATCTCATGCAATCTGAACTCGACCCACAACCACAATCAACATGATGATCAAAGCCAGAAAAAATGCAGAATTGATTTTTTCGAGTATCTCGTCTTTTTCCTCTGGCTTCAGTTTCTCCCTCCCAGGATTACCAACAACATTCTTCAACAGTATCACAAAGTCTTGAATTCCCTCCAAGATTTTTTTCAGTGAAATCTCCAAAATCCACCTTAGAATGAAGTTAATGAAGTCAGGTCCCTGTTTCGAGTTCCCAGGGTTTCCATTTCCACCTGCAAGAGGATACACACACCTGTGTTATGAGGACCTAAGAAAATATAATTATTCATCAACCATCTTCACCCCTTTTACTCTTTTATACATAATTATACATAAATAGAAATATTCAACGCCTATTATTCTGGTATCAGAGCACATTGAGATTTGGAAACAATTTAAAAAAAAAAGGCTCAGAAAAGGTTGGATGCGACAAAAAAGGAGTTGATTGAGATAAAAGAGGAGTTGCAGAAGATACCTGATCTGGAACGTTCTTTGGAACATTCGGCCCAAAATATAGCGTGTATAGTGACGACAGTTGATGAAAATCAACAAACGATGGCCACTCTTTTCCCATTTCACACTGGCGATAAGCAAAAAACAGTGATGGAATTGGAGCTGGAGGACTCTATCCAGTAGAACGAGTCCTCAAAAGGAGATAGGATCTCTGATGAGAAAATGTTCAAGTTGGGTGAAAATGTTCATCAAGGAACCCAACAAGTTGAGCATTTAGACTGAAGCAAAATTAAGAAAGTCGAGATGCCAATTTTTACAGGAGAGGACTCGGATGATTTCGTCTATCCCAAAAGGAACTCTCCATGAACAATTTCTTTCAATTAAACAAGAAGGAACACTGGCTGAGTAGGAGATGTTTGAGAGCTTGTTGATGCCCTTATCGCACCTTGGTGGAGAGTTTGGATCCAGTGGTACGGGCCAAAGTGCGATGCAATAAGCCCAACAAACTTGAGGAAATTATAGAGGCAGCTCAACTAGGCAAGGATCGAGTCCAAATGATCGTGGAAGCTTAAGAACTTGATTTAGGTAAGCCCATTAAAACCACCTGTACCAATTTCTAAGTCCTCAAGCGAGAGGGCCAAACAAAATCCAACCCAAAGGTGACATTGATGGAAAAGACTACTTACCTCTTGTAAGGATACACTTCCTCCAAGTTGTTGTCAACGGCGGAAGAAAAGAGCTTGGGTTATTGATGTGATGAAAAGTTTACCATAGGTGTATAAATACAAGAAGGAACTCAGGGTCCTTTCAGTTCAAGACAGAGGAGGGTGAAGAAAGCCTAGTGGACACGTATGGAAATTGAAGAAACGATTGGGTTGTTGTTGAACTCAGTGGTTGGTCTCACTTTGCTGGGCACGATCAAGCTTAAAGGTACAGGAGACAACACAGTAGTAGTAGTGATGATAGACAGCAGCGCCACCCACAACTTCATCGCACATGTGCTGATGGAAAATTTGAAAACCTAGTGGTCAAGACTACACTATGGGGTTATCATTGAAACAGGGGAGGACCATCAAAGGAAAAGGGATTTGCCAATCCCTTGGGTAAAAATTTCCAGGCATGTCAGTCATAGAGGACTTCTTATTGTTAGAGTTGGAGGGTATCGATCTCATTCTGGGTTTAAATGGCTAAGAAAACTAGAGAGAAATATAAGTAGACTGCAAGACTTTGGAGATTGATTTCCATGTGGGTAATGATATTGTCTTGCTCAAAGGGGACCCATCCCTGGTCCTGGTCCAAAATCCAAATCAGTGTGATGTTGAAAGCATTTGCACGTTCTTAGGACAATCAGGACCAAGAGTTCTTAGTGGAATTAAGGCACTTATCGACCCTTAGGGGGATTAAGATTGAGCTCGCAACTTCGATCATCTAGCAACTTTAGCCTGAGGTAGAAGAGATTGTCAAACAATTCAAACCAATTTTTTGTTCCTTTGAACATTTCCCTCCTCAGCATGGAAATTGACCACTACATCCAACTTATAGAGGGTCACCCACCAGTTAATGTGCATCCCTATAGCTATTGCCCACGTTCAAAAGTCTGAAATTGAAAAATTGACCGAAGAGATGCTGAAGGCGAGAATTAACAGACTTAGCCCAGTTTTATTAGTGAAGAAGAAAGATGAAAGCTGGAAGCTTTTTTCTTTCAATTATCAAGGTCGAACACAACAATAATACTTGGTTAACTACCTACTACAATTATCAAGGAATTTCAAAGATCAATTATTTTTTTCCCAAACTCGACTTGAAATTGAGGTGTCTTTAGATAAGAGCTCACAATACAACATTCCAAACACACGAGGGATAGTCCTCTTCATGCCCTTTGAAACCAACACACCCATGCCCTTTGAAACCAACACACCGACAATGGACAACCTTCCAAGCGCCCATGAATCAGGTGTTTCGACCTTACAAAAATTTGTGCTCTTTTTTTTAAAAGATATTTTGGTTTATTGTCCAGACTTGCTGGCCGATTTAACACCTCTACTAACCATGTTCCAAGTTAATGAGAGACAACCAACTCTTTGCTGATCTCAAGTGTTGCTTCGCTCAGAATGGAGTTGATTATTTGAGCCACTGGATTTCCTCAAGAGAGGTGGAAGCAGAGCTAGAAAAATTAATGGTGATGAATCAGTGGTCAATGGTCATCCCTACTTAGCTCAAGGAATTAAGAGGATCTTTGGGCTATTGGGCCATTACGAACTGTTAACACAACTACTTAAAAAAGATGTCTTCCAGTGGTATGAAGAGGCCACAAACGCCTTCAGAAAGCTTAAACAAGCCATGATATCCTTACCTATGCTCATTCTACATGATTTCTCCCTACAATTTGTTTTGGAAATGGATACTTCAAGCATCAGCCTGGGAGTGATGTTAACGCAACATGACCAATTGCTTATTTTAGTCAAATTTTATTTGCACAATCACAATTGAAACCGATATTACACGCGGGGGACTCATGACCATAGTCCCTTTCAATATAGAAATGGCCCATTATTTACTTGGAAGGAAATTGATTGTCAAGACTGATGAAAGAGCCTTGAAATGCATCTTGAAACATGTAATTTCTTCAGAATATCAACGGTGGGTAACAAAATTATTGGGGTATGATTTCAAGATTCAATATCAATCGAGAGAATAAAGCAGCTGATTCATTGTTTAGATGCTCTCAAGTGGCTTTGTTTTCATCCTTGTTAGTACTATCTCTTATTTTATTATTATTATTTATTTTTTTCATAAAAAACCAAACTGTCATTTGTAGAAATGAAAGGATGTACAAGGGGATACAGATGGTTAAAGCACAAGTGGCCAATGATCCTCAATGAAGCAAAATCATTTCGTAGCTCCAAAGTGACCCTTACAGTGCACCAAAATTCACTTTACAGCTAGGTAATGTATTGTATAAGGGAAGATTGGTGCTACCCTAGTTTTCTTCGATCATCCCAACTACTCCACACATCATGATTCAGATATGGGGGGCATTTGAGATTTCTTCAAACCTATAAGCGAATGACAGGTGAATTATTTTGGCATAACGACACTAACAAGTACATGGAGGAATGTGAAATTTGAAAGAAAAACAAGCGGTTGGCTCACAAACTTAACCCTTCAACAGGCTTATCCAAGATTATTCAGAGAGGCTAATTGAAAAGAATTTTTTATTTCCCAATATTGTTTGAATCTCGAAGGGGATGGGATCTGAAGTTCAGAAGGAATCTTTTTGATTTGGAGGTGGATGAGTGGACCTTACAATTGCATGTCCTAGCTGATTTTACACCAAACAACAGAGAAGATTTGAGGGTTTGGAAGGTTGAAAGCAATGGAGTTTTTTCAATGAGATCCTTAATTCCCAAACTTGTGAATCAGAATGCTCTCAATTCAAAAGGAGAATTATGCAATAGCTGACTCCAAAAGGATTACTATTCGTAATTGTTGGTCAGCTGAAGGTGGAGCTTGGGATTTAAAGTTCAGAAGAGATCGCCTTGACAGAGAATTGGAAGAGTGGGATTCTCTTACCACATGAAGTCCGAGGATCAAGTTTTTTTGGTGCCAGAGACTTCCGCAATTCTTTCCAGAAAGTTATGACAGCCCCATCTTCAGCTTGTTGTTCGCCGTCGTCCCACCCACTCTCAGATCAGCTTCGCCGTTTGTCGTCGCCTCACCCACTCGCTTTTGCCCTTCGCCAGTTCGCCATCGCCCCACCCACACAGCACTTCGAGTTAGCCTTCGCCGTCATCTCACTCGCCAGTCCGCAGCACTTCGCCGAGAGTTCAAGATTCATCGCCGTCTCTGTTCTCCCTCGCCGTCTCTCTGTTATAACTTGTCGTCGCCGGCAGCTCGCATTTCTTCAACAGTCAGCAATGTATGTTCTTATTTTATTATTATTAATTTTTTTTAAAAAAAAAAAAAGAACCGACCGAACCGACCAGTCAGTCGGTCAGCTGACGACAGTCGTCGGAGGACTTCAGTTTCCAGAATTCTGGAAAACCGACCGACCGATGAACACCCCTAAGTTAGCCTCAAAGTTATCGCATGGAAACACTGCTTATTTGAATCACGGTCTTACCAAGATGATATGGCAAGGAAACAACCCAAAGAAAGTAAAATTCTTTATATGGTCCTTAGCTCAAGGCAGTCTAAACACAATGGACAGAATACAAAGAAGCCATCAAAACCTAGCTCTCTCTCCTAACATTTGCCTCTGCAACAAAAGCTATGAAAACAACAACTATATTTCCCTTTAAGGCCAATTTTCCTATAAGGAGTGGATATTCCTCATGAATCTCTTTGATTTGACTTGGTGTCCTCCAAAAGATGTGAAAGATGGTCTTCTAGTGGTTTAAGAAGGCAAGGATTTTGTAGAACAACACGAGCAGAGCTCTCATGTAATCAATTTGGAAAGAAAGGAACAACAGATTGTTCCTAGATAAGTCCTCTCCAAGTGATTCTTTTTGTGAAAATGAACCGTTACTGCCTCTGTATAGAGTGTTTTCCACAATTCTTATACACAAAGTTATCTCATTAATTTAGATTGCTGGTCCTTCATTCTCAACCCTTTGATTTAGGCTTAAGGTCCCCTCATCCTGATCGCCTTTAGAGGTTGTGTTCACTTTTAATGAATATGTTGTCATGTTTCCCATAATTTTTTTTTTTTCAAATTGAGGTCTATAATAGGGACGTTTTTTGGGGCATAGTTAAAATCTTTGCATCTTCTTGGCCTTCTACTTCTAAAGATTTCTGCAATTACAGCGAAATGCTAATATTTGCTAGTTTCTTTGTAATCCTTTGGCATGTGAGGATGGAAACTGTTGGCTGGCTGGTAACAAGGAGTCAACTAGCAATGCCAGCTTCTGAAAGATTATCCCATCTCCCCTTTGCCGTACCCTCTTTTGATAACTAAACTCAGGAGTGATCAGACAAACTCTAAAGTTGTTCTCTCTGTCAGGAAGTGCCTAAGTCACTTAGTAAGTAAAGTTCCTGTTAGGTATCTCCTTCTCGTAACCTCCACAAAAACACCTAATAGCCAAGAATACTAACAGCAAACATCACACAATAATGGATATCAATGCCCACTCTGAAACATTGAGAGTTCTTCTGGGGTTATTTCCAGCCGATATATATTCAGAATGCTCAAAGTCAAGAACAGGCTTAGGTTCTATCCCTCTCTTAGACCTCACTGTCCAAGAATTACCCAAAAATTAAAAATTTAAAAATTTAAAAAAAAAATTAAAAATACAGAATAATCCCAACATTCCCTGCTCTCCCCCTACAAAACACTCACACTCACGTAGGTGGTGGTCCCTGCTGCCTTTCCTAACTGATTTTGCTGTCATTTACCTGATTTCCCCCTCCTTGTGGGTCTTAGTAATTGGGGGTCTCACAGCTCCTTCTTCCTAATGAGGTTGCTAGTACCTAGGCCACCCAACTTTCCATTGGTGGGTCAGCGATGTTTAAGGGTGCAGTGCAACAGCTATTCTTGAGAAAGTTTCCTTTGCTAGCTTCACTGGTGGAAAGATTTCAATAGATTCTTGTTTTTCTTCCATTCAAGCCTTGTATGGATAAATGTTTGGTTTAGGGTATTGCCCTTTTATTATTTATTTTTGGTGTTTTATGGTGGCTGTTTGTACGAATATTTACTATTTCAGGGGAGTTCTTTGTATCGATTGTAACTTCACAATTTCAATGAAAAGTAGTGTTTAACCCAATATTTGGGTCACTTTTCCACCATGTCACTAAAATAATTAAGAAATACGGTATTCATTCAGCAAGTAATAATTTTTTTTTTTTATAATCTCTATATCAGATAGTAATTAAAACTTTCAGAGTTAACTACAAACCTGAGGAAGGTAACTCCTGGAGCTTCTCCGTTATTTCATTATTTCTAATAGCATCCCAAACATCTTTGTCCAAACACAGTGAAACTACCAGAACCTAAATGAAACGGAGATCCTTGAAAAAGAGAACTTCCAAGAAAAAACATACAATAATGAAAGATGGTGGTTGGGTTATATACTCTTATCTTAATAAAATTAAATAAACAATTTGAACGGTCCTGTCATGTTAGTTGCAGTCAGAAGGGAGTAAGGGTTTTCCCGTTGTCAAATATATGCCCTAGCTGATCAACACGAGTAGGATTAAAGACTCTAAAGTAACGACTGATATTTAAACAGAACAGATTTATTATAATATTTTTTAATTCCAAAATGTTCTATGTATGAGAGTGAGTGGGTTTAAAAGCCATTATAAGTGGCTAGAAATAAAAGGAAACTGCTGAAAACGCAATGAGAGAAGAAACTTGTTAGGCCTCCAATTATCAGGACTTATGAACGCAGGGGTAGAAAAGGAAATGTGGCAGCTGAAGCTTCTAATAACGGTTTGAACCGGGGGAGTGGGGACCGTTAGGATCGTGGGATTGTGGCTTGTGGGGTCTGTGTACGTTGTCGGCTGCTGAGGTCTTTTAGGCTGTAGGAGAGTATGTTTGTCATTATGTTTTGGCTGTAGGCTTTCTTGTGGGAGAGGTTAACCGAGCTCTCGAACCCTCGGTGTGTTTGTTCCTAGTTCTTGCGTGTTTTTCCCTGTATTTCGTGTTGAAAGACTGTTGTGGGCTGTTTTCACTGTGTATTTGTTTCTCAATATTAATACCAGTGCCTCTCGTTGCCCTGTTCTTGTGTTTGTTTGGCTCTTTGAGTTGTTTTGTGCAGGAGAAGTTGTTAGATACCTAACAAAACTCTAGCCTGTTTATTTAAAATAAGGATATTCTTTACCAGTTTACCTTCATCAATCTTTTTGCTTTTCTAACAATCCAGGAGAGAGTATGAGGAGTTGTAAATTGAGCAGAAGGTGTTCACCAGTGGTTACACTAGAGGGGGTCAAGGAAAGTCAAAAAATAGGTTTCGAAATCTTCTTAAGCTAGAAAAAGACAAGATTGGATGGTAAGTGGTTTTGAAGATATTATTTTCTTACGACAAGGGAGGATGTGTTCGGAAAATTAACATGGGAAAAAGAAATTATATGGATTCGAGTTCTATTGAATCATGGAGGAATATTTATGGAGATTGTTACTCTCTACAATGGAGGGCAAACAAGGGATAAGTCTACACCAGAAAGAAACAGAAGAGATGGCTGAATCTTATTCCAGGACCCTCGGGAGAGTTGATTCAGATAGAGGATTGATAGAGACTATATCAAGGGGGGTTTGTGTTTATGCACATAGAAGTTTATGGTAAAGATTAAGAAGAGAAATATCAAAATCAAGGTGGGACCGAATGTGGTGTTTGTTTAGTAGCTCAGAATAGAGACTATTGTTCCATGATGGAGGAGGTTCTTTTGCATCCGTCATTTTGCAATAAGGGTCAGACCTACAGTATGTTGGCTCTTTTGTAGTTTCGTGGAGCCTTTAACTTGAGGGGAATAGTGGGATTTATAGAGGGGTAGAGAGTTGTGGTATGTTAATAAGTAAGGCTCCTCCTTGGATGTTAGTCTCAAATAATTTTTTAAAATATCTATTAGACTTAATTATTATGAATTGAAGACTTTTAATTGTATATAATTTGTCCAGGTTTTGTTTTGGTTCCTATGATTGGGTAGTATTTTTGTATTCCCTTTTGCGCATCTTCATTTTTCTCATAGAAGCCTGGTTTTCCACAAAAAATGAGAAAGGTGGGATCAAGTGAAGAGTGAGGTTTTGAATGGATATTTGGCTTATTGACCAACCTTAAATGCTGAAATTTCTTAATCTCTGTGTGGTGTCAAAAAGACATATAGATAGGGGAGGTGTTGGAAAGTGAAGAAAAACCACATAAAATCTTGATTAGAAGAAACTTATCATATGTGGAGGCCAAGGGCATTGGGGATTTTTTGGACGTGCTAAAGGGAGCATGGATTCAAAGGAAGGAAGATTCAACGTGATATGGAAAATTGAAGCAGGAGATATCAGGAAGTATTAGATAACGAATATCTTCAACAATTCCGAAGTCATAGGTGCCATAGAAATTTAAGTTCTTTTGCTGGTCTTCTTGCCTTGAAAGTATAAATACAGCTAAAATGTTGTAAAGGAGATATCTAGACATGTTTTCACCGCTCAGATGGTATGTCTTATGCAGAAAATCAGGGGAAATTTGAACCTTTACTTTTGTTTTTGTGATTATGGCCGGAGATTTTGGATTTTTTTTTTTTTTTGGGAACTTCACGTTTTTTGGGTATTGATCAACACAATCAGAAATAATATGATTCAAATACTGAGTGTCCATGGACTGAAAGGGAAAGTTACAATTATCTGGATGAATGACGTCAAAACATTTATTTAGCAATCTGGTTAGAAAGAAATACTAGGGATCATAATGATAAGCTCAGAGATAAAAGAAAGGTCTTGGATTTGGCCAAGTTTCATTGTTTTTCTTGATGTTCGTTTCTAAGTTATTTTATAAATTATAACTATGACTCTTTTGTGATGTTTCTTGTCAAAAAATAATAATAAATAATAAAATATAAAAATATAAAAAAAAAAATAACTATGACTCTTTTGTATTTCTCAAAAAAAAAAAAAAAAAAAAAAAACTGACTCTTTTGTAATAAATTTGTATTTGAAAAACTTTTTGTAAAATATCCTTGGTGGGATGGTGGGGAAGATATTTTCTGTCCTTTCGTAAATTGTAATTAAATTATATTTGGGGGCCTTTTGTCAGATTTTTTTTGGAAAGGGTTATGGGTGTTATTGACAAGATAAAAGATATAAAAAGGGTCAACCTTTGTTGTACTTTTGGGTTGCTTTTGAGATGTCTAAAATTTTTCTTTCTTTCATGCTAGTTATGTTGTAAGGTTTCACCATATCAATGAAAGTTTTGTTTCCTTGATAAAAATGAAAAATAAAACGTATTGAGATAAAGAAATTGTCATTTAAGAGGCAAGATCATCCCTGATTAAGACGTTGCACCTTGAAAGTAGGATCCGTTAGCAGCCATTTAAACCCTTTACAAAGCCATCGATAACCATCAGAATGCAAAATGCTTGAATCGTAGGAGCTTGTTAGCGGCTGAAGCCATTTTGACATCGATTCAAGTGAAAAACTCTCCTGCAGAAAACTGGTTAAGATTGCAACTGCATGTGAACTTTTTATTGAGTCAATAAATTACTAAACAAAAGTTAATTCTGAAATTTTAAACCATCTCCCATTAGAAAGATCCTCATGTCAACTAACAGTGCGTTACCACAGAAAGCTGTAGGCATGATAAACAACAAAGTTGAGCAAAATAGATATCCTAAATTTTCAAATTCTCCTTCGTTTTGTTTATCCTATAAATGTTCAAGGGGCAAAACATCCCGAAATGGAGAATTGTCCAAGAATGTGAAAGGTCAATATTGAAACTTTGACAAATCTCAACATAAATATCTGTATGATAGTTTAGACAGATTCAAAAAGTTATTGAAATTTCCTAAAGCTTTTCAGATAACCCTTCTCAAACAGACCTAAAAAGGAGGTCAACATTCTAAAGTATTTGGACCATTTAATCCACAAGAACTTTTAAGTTACCCATAACTCAACAAGTTTCCATAATGTAAAATAGATAAATCTTGCTAGCACATTAGAGGGAGAGAGAGACTTTAAATTGTTGGTTAAGAGAGGAAAACTCTATGATTTGAAGGGGCATGGCAGAGCAAAAAAGGAAGGAGGAAGGCAATTATCCCCCTTAGTGTAGAGTTTTGGGTGAGCTTCATAAGGAAAACTCTTGAAGGTCTCCAGAATCTGGGCTTTGGAGCGAGCCCTAGACAATTTTTAAAAGGAAAATTCAAAAGGTACATATAATATTAAAGATTTTATAGTTTTTCCTCTAATTTGTCATTTAAAATTTATTAGCATCGAGCTCATAAGAGTAAAATGTTAGAATCAAAAATTTTTGCCTCCTTAAGAAAATATCTAACTCCGTCCATCATGAAAAGGAGTAACTAATAGAGTCTCCCCTCTCGCTTGTGAATAGCTGAGGGCTACAAGTTGAGAGAGAAAAAAGGAAGGATGAGCTTTATGTGTCCATATGTGTATGTATACAACAAGAAATGGACGATTGCAATTCTTCCTATACATATAAATCTACAAGGTGTAACCGCAGACAGTTCACACAACAAAAACGTACAAAATTTGCTCGTCTTCAATCTCTTACACAGATAACAAAACAGGAACCCGAAAAATCACGAAAAGATACCAAAAATACACAATCAAATGTTATGTATAGTCACCTCTGAAGTTGAGTAACTGCAGCATCAACTTCAATAGGTGATGGAACAGGTCCCAAATCGATTTTGCGAAGAGATTTCCCAGCTTTTCTATCTATAGCCTGGATTTCTCTTCCACAGCGTAAGCTGTTGCAAGTACCACCACCGCAATTGCAGGCAGATGAAACTACACATGGTGATTTGAAGGCCATCGTAGAAGAAGAAGAAACAGAGTCTTGAGTAGGGAGTGCAAATCTCTATAGAATCGGACGAATTGTCGCCAAATTGGTAAGCCATCTGAGTTTTAGTGATATGGGAATTTTCCGTACAGGAAGGTTCCGTTTCTATATATATATTTTATTGGATAAATTAAATATTTGCAATTTGAAACAAATAAAAAATAGAGAATTTGTCGTGGCAAATTAGAATTATATAATTGCAAATATAGCACAATGTAAAAAAAAAATTGTACATATAGCAAAATCAATCAGAGTATATGAATGATAGATACTGATAGACTTCGGTTAATTAGAATCTATCCGATAAACTTCGATTATCAGAGTTTATCAGCGATAGACTCTCATTAATCAGAATCTATTAGACTTCGATTATTCAAAGTTTATTAGTGTCTATTGCTGATAGACTCCGGTTATCACGGATAGATTTCGATTAACCAGAGTCTATCAGCGATAGACACTAATAGACTCTAAATAATCAGAGTCTACCCGTAATAGACACGGATAGAATCTGACGACAGTTTTTTGGTCTTGTACAATTAATTTTACTATATATGCATTTAGTTTGTAATTGTGTTATATTTGCTATTAATTTGGTCCAATTTGTCATATATGCCCCCTAAAAAATAAATGGGAAAAATACTCTTTAGTCTCTTAGGTGTGGGTTAGGTTTCATTTTGGTTCCTGAGTTTTCAAGCTCTAGCTTAAGTTTGGATTTCCATTAAAAACTAACGTTTTGTTGACGTGACCATATTTTTTTATTAAAAAGTATTTTTTAATTTTTTTAAATAAAAATATAATTATTTTTAAATTTTTTATTTCTTATCTCTCTTCTTTATTTTCTATTCTCTCTTCTTCTTTAGCACACGTGTTCTTATTTTCAATTCCATAACATTTTTTATTATTATTTCAATTTTACTTTTGTTGGTGTATTGGTATATAATATAAGTAGTATATCTGATATAATTTATATTTTTTATATTAGTCAACTCAAAAGAAAAGTCTGATTTTGATATATTCAAAATTAACCCAACTCATAAGAAAAGTCCAAAAAGTCCTCATTCATGTATGATATATGTTGATATACTCAAAATACTACTAAAATGATATACTCATGTTTTACCACAAGTGAATATTGATTGATGTATATATTGCTTATATTCAAAATACTACTAAAATGGTACACTTATGTTTTACCTCAAATAAATACAATGATATATCTAATATACCAATGATATATTTGAAATATATACTTGATTTGATAAACCTTTGATATACTTGATTATGAGTATTGATATATGAATGATATGCTTGATATGAATGTTCATACACCAATGATATATTTGATATCTTACTTCTTTTTACTTCTTTTTATTGTGTTTTCATTTTCTCTTATTGAATTGTGTTGGATTATTTACATATTTTAAATAAAATATATATCTTTTATAACCTAAATGTTTGTCTTTTATACATGTTATAAATGTTGATATATTATTGATATACCTCATTTGTTTACTTAAGAAATTAATAACACATTAATATACTTGATTATGAGTATTTAGATACATCAATGATACACTTGCTATTTAAAAAAAAAGTTATATATTTTTAAATTGTTGGTGTATTATGAAAGTCGTGAAATGCAAAATTTGTTATAAGTATATCATTGGTGTATTAAAAGTCATTACAAGAAAAATCACATACAATAACATTGAAAAAAGCGTTATCGTAAAGCTACGATAACATTTTATGAAACATTGTCATAGTCCATATTATTGAAATTAAACATTGACATAGCTCATGTTATTGAAAATCCAATAAACTAACATCCATGGCTATATGATATGAATACTTGAACTATATGTAGTGACATAAAAGTGGATCAAGTTCAAGTAATAGCCTAAGCGGTCTATAGTATAGGGATAAGGTTGGGTACCTTATCATGGGAACACTATGTGATGTGACCCACTTTGTATATAGTGCAAAGATGTGATCTCGAATCGTTCATGTAGAGACATGCAAGTGGAGGCGTCCTATGCAAATGAGTTTGCAAAAGATCAGGACTGATAAATAAGTCACTCTTGCTTTATAACGTCGTTTAATGACAAGACTGGCTATTTTAGTGCGATGACCTAGGTAACTCGATCTTAATCCTGAGCTAACTATGAACTCCTATTTATTCGGGCTTATCCTTGTAAGGATTTGGAATTCCCCAATTCCGATAAAGCGGAAGCATAATTGGGACCGATTCGTAGTTAATTTTGTTTATCCAAAAATACTATTGCATTGACAAAAAACATAAAACAAATTCTATACAAACTTAAGGCTAAGCATACACAAATTATTAGATCTAAATCTAAAGGGGAGAAGCAAACATACCGTCGTTGACAACTCTGAATACTTCAACGGACATCTTTCTTGATTTTGGACCAAGCGTCAACAATTGGGACACCACCAATTGATCTTCCCCGCAATAACTCTGAGATTAGGAACGTAGTTGTGGGACTACCTAATCTTGAATGGGAAAAACTCTAGAGAGAAAATTCTCCCTAAAGTTCTTGAGTTGAGAGAATATGAGAGGGAGGCTATAGAGAATGCAAGAGGGCATTCTTGTGGCCTTATGTTGTTGTAACTAAACCCTAGGTTTAGTGTTCTATTTATAGGAGAAAGGCTATGAATAAAATATTCATTTAAAATCAATTATTTCCATAACCGATTTAATCTTTTCCATAATTAATCAATTCCATGACCAACCAATTCCATGACCAATCAATTCCATAATTGATTAATCTTTTCCATAAATGATTGATCACTTCCATAAGTGATTAAATCATTTCTATAAATGATTAATTACTTCCATAAGTGATTAATCATTTTCATAATTGATTAATTTCTAATTAATTAATTCTTTAATTAATTAATCACCAATTAAATATCATATATTTAATTTCAGACCTTCTATTAGTTAATTAATTAATTACCTAATTAAATATCATATATTTATTTTCAGATCTTCAATTAATTAATTCTATAATATGAATCAAATTCATATTAAAATTTGAACTCCTTCAAATTCTCTTATATCCTATAAATTTAATATGAATCAAATTCATATTAGTATTTGAACTTCTTCAAATATTTATTTCTCTCATAGATAGTTTAATTAAATCTCATTTAATTTAAACTAAATTGAATAATTAATTAATTCATCTTCTAATTAAATACTATATATTTAATTACACATATATTTGAACTTTTCTTATATCAATCTCACAATATAATAAAGTTTAATGTCAAATTAGACTTTATATTTTAATGCATCACTATACATTATATTAATTTGTATCTCATACAATTAACTTAATTCCCAATATGAATTTGAACTATTCAAATTCTCTCAAGATATATTTGTTCCTAATTACTCTTTACGAGCTAGTAGGGGGACCTAATGGACCTACAGGTCAGAAGCTCCAATGATATGAGGTTAATAGATTAAACTCATTAATCAGGTTAACCAATATTCATTAACTGTGGGTCATTCTACTAAAGACCCACAACTGAACTCTTCTCACTGTAGAACATTTTTGTGTCCATGGATGTAGACCTATGCCGGTAAGTCAATCCTCCACGAGTGTTCGTAATCACAGTTGGGTCAAATTACCGTATTACCCCACTGTTACATCTGTCTCCTTAAGTACCAACGCTCCTCTAATGAACAACCTGTTTATGGTCCAACCATTAAACAGAAAGTCCCTCTCGGGCCAGTGAGAGGGCAGGATCCCTTTGTTCAAGTCCCGGAGTCACCACTTAAGGGAACACTCATCTACTTCACCTAGAAGCGGGAATGAGTGAATTCCTTCTTGTGTTGTCATGTCCCCAGCCTCCCACTCGATCTTGTCCCCAAAAAGGAAGGCATATTGAGTCGGCGTATTGGCCACTCTCACCCATGCTAATCAAAGGACAATCCCTCATGAGAAGGAGTTCATGACACACTCAGGATTAAGACTGAGTTACCTAGGTCATCCTATTGAAACAGTAACCTAATTAGTTAACGGTGTTATAACTAATGGTTGACTATTTCGTGGTCCGGTCTTATGCAAACTCATTGCATAGGATACTCCCACTTGCATGTCTACTACATTGACGTTTTGGATCAATACGTCTGTATCAAATACAAAGCGGGCTGTATCTCATAGTGTTATCAGGATAAGGTACCCAACCTTATCCTTGTACTATAGACCTTTTAGGTTTTTACTTGAACATCGATCCTCGTATGTCCCCACATACTAGTTCAAGTTACATACAAACAACCTTGGATCTTAGTTTATTGGATTTGGGTCAAATTGTGCAATATTTAACAATAACACTTTATTGTAGAAACTCAATAACACTTTATTGAAACAAGTATACAATTTGTTAACATTCACTATCTACGAGTTTTAGGGCATAAAACCCAACAAACTCCCACTTGAACTAAAACTCTAGTTTAGTGGGATGTACAATAATCTATATAGCAGTGGGTGTATAAATACATGTATAAAACATATATAATGTACAAATACAATAAACTAGGGCATCACTATACCCATTACATAATGGTATCACTATACCTATTACATTTCTCCCACTTGCCCTAGATTACACCTTTGTACATATCTCGTAGATCTAGACCTTCTAGATGACCCTCAAATATTTTAGCTGAGAGAGTCTTTGTAAATGAATCAGCAATATTTCATTCAATTTAATGTGTCTACTTGTCTTAGACTGCAATGTTCTTTTGAATTTGCCACAACACCACTATATCACTATAAAGTGTGATGGGTAAGTTCACATTTGGAACACATTCCAAATCAATCAAGAACTTTCTAAGCCATACAGTTTCTATCGCTGCTTCACAAGTAGCTATTTTTTCCAGCCTATACGGTCAAGACTGTAACTATGTCATACTATAGCTCCATCGTAAAGAGTGACCACAGATACTGATGTAGATTTCCTCAAATCCTTATCAGTCTTAAAATCTGTTTCAGTGTATCCTGTAAGGATCAAATCCTTAGTCCCATACACGAGCATATAGTTCCTCGTTCTCCTCGAATACTTGAGGATATTCTTAACGGTTTTTCAATGGTTAAATCTTGGATTAGATTGATACTGACAATCCCTATTGCATTGGGCATTCGTCTCATGTCCTCAATCTCTTGAGGTGTCTTAGGAAACATTTTCTTTGACAAAATATTTCCATGTCTGAAAGGTAGTGAACCCTCATTGGAATTTTGAATCTTATATCTAACTAAAATTTTGTAGATATAAGACACTTGAGACAAGGCTAGCTTTTTGTTCTTATGGTTCCTAACAATTTGAATCCCAAGAACAAACTCAACTTCTCCCAGATTTTCATTTGGAAATGAGCTACTAGCCTCTTTTAATGTCAGTAAGATAACCTACATCATTCCCAATTATTAGGATATCAATCATATACAACACTAAGTAAGCTACTGAACTATTGATGATTATGTTGAGTTTTATGCCCTAAAACTCGTAGATAGTGAATGTAACCGTTGACCGGATATTAATGAAATAATATTAATATATTTTTCCATTAATTGTTATTAGTTATTTTATATCTGTCTTTGCCTAAAAATAACTCTAATCCAATAAACTAGACATCCAAGGTTGTAATATGAGTCTTGAACTATATGTAGTGACATATGGGTGTAGGGATAATAGCCCTTTGCGCAGCGGAAACAATCAGAATCACACTAATTTTTAATCGAGATTAAAAAACCAATACGGATCACAAATGACAAGTTTACAGCAAGAAACTGGAAAATTAACATGCTGTAAAACAAAGGAAAAACATGCTGAAAATTAAGAAACAATTCTAGATCTAATCTAGAAAAGGATCCTATTGATCCTAGTTCAAGAACAAACTCACCCTTGAAGAACTTCTTGAACCGCTTCGCCAAAAAACCTTTTGACACCAAAATTACAGCAGCAAGAAACCTTTGATTTTGTTGGAATAGTAAACACGAACACCACCACGAGGAATCACCGGTATTCTCCAAAGGAATATGTTGAGTGGTTGTGTGGGAACCTTGAAAGACTAAGGATTTTTTTCTGGAAGAAACTTCTCTGTATCACAGATTGAGAAGAGAATCACGAGAGAGAGCCAGAGGGCAGACGTGAGGGAGGCGTGAATGAGGGGAGAGACTTAACTGCCTCTTGACCCTTTCCTTTTTTTTTAACCTAAAACCTCAGGAGAAAATGCCACCTCACATAATATCAGGTAACTGAAATATCAGTTACCTGATATTTTTAATTAATCAGAATTTAAAATCATAATTTTAAATTAAAATTAATTAAATTTTAATTAATCCATATTAATTAAAATAACATTAATTTAAATCAAATTTAAATTAATATCCCTCTTATCTTATGGTTCAATTAAATCAAATTTAATTAAACTAGAACAATTAACTAATTCAAAATTAATTAACTTTAAAATAATAAAATTGAACATCATATATTCAATTATTATTATTCTCTCTCATGAACCTATAGTATTAATGTACATCCAATGCACATTAATTATAACCTATAGTTTTAATATGAATCAAATTCATATTTTAGTTTGACATTCGAACCCCTTCGAATACTTAACTTAACCTTAGAATTTTATCTCAACGCTCTTATAGAGCTACCGGTGGGACCTGATGGACCTACAGATCAGAAGCTCCAACGATATGAGATTAGTTGGCTAAACTCATTAACCAAGTTAATCAATATTCGTTAACTGTGGTTCACTCCACTAAAGAACCACAGCTGCACTCTTCTCACTGCAGATATATTTCTGTGTCCACGGATATCGACCGTCAACAACAAGTTAGCCCTTCACGTGTGTTCGTACCCCAGCTAGGTCAAATTACCGTTTTACCCCTGGGCTACCTCTTGATCCTTAAGTACCAGTGCTCCTCTAATGAACAACCTGTTTGTGGTCCAACCAACAAACAGAAATCCCTCTCGTGCCATAAAGAGGGTAGGGCCCATTGTTCAAGACCCGGAGACACTACTTAAGGGAACACACCTCTACTTACCCTCATATCAGGAAGGAGTGAATTCCATCTTGTAAGACTACGTTCCCAGCTCCCCATTCGGTCTTGTCCCCAAAATGGTAGGCTTATTGAGTCGGCGAACTGGCCACTCTCACCCGTACAAATCAAAGGACAATCCCTCATGGACAGGAGTCCATAATCCACTCAGGATTAAGGCCAAGTTGCCTAGGTCATCCTAGTGAAATAGAAACCGAGCTAACCAACGGTGTTATAGTTAGTGGTTAACTATTTCGCGGTCCGGTCTTTGTGCAAACTCATTGCACAGGATACCCCCACTCGCATGTCAACCACATGAACGTGTTGGATCACTACGTTTGTATCAATATACAAAGCGGGCCGTATCCATAGTGTCACCAGGATAAGATACCCAACCTTATCCCTATACTACAGACCCTTTAGGCTAAAACTTGAACATTGATCCCCGCATGTCCCTACATACTAGTTCAAGCCTCATTCTATTAGCCATGGATGTTTAGTTTATTGGATTAGGGTTAGCAAGACAAGATATAATACAAACATTAAATAATACATCACTTTATTAATGTTCGGTCAAATGTACATTTACTATCTACGAGTTTTAGGGCATAAAACCCAATAAACTCCCACTTGAACTAAAACTCAAGTTACAGGGAAAGTATATACAAAATAATCCAAAGCTGGAAACGGTACATGTATATTTGTACATTACATAAAAGGTAAATATACAAAATACAATAAACTAGGGCATTCTTACACCCATTACACATCTCCCACTTGCCCTAGATTACGCTATATACATATCTCGCAGACCTAGACTGTCTAGATGACCCTCGAACACTTTAGCCGAGAGGGCCTTCGTAAACGGATCAGCAATGTTATGCTCAGAAGCGATCTTGGTCACGACCACATCTCCTCTTTGCACAATCTCTCGAATTAGATGGTACTTCCTCTCTATGTGTTTACCTCTTTTGTGGCTGCGAGGTTCCTTTGAATTGGCTACTGCCCCACTGTTGTCACAGTATAACGTAATGGGCAAGTTCATATTTGGAACAACTTCCAAATCTGTCAAGAACTTCCTTAGCCAAACAGCTTCCTTAGCTGCTTCACAAGCAGCTACATACTCAGCCTCCATCGTGGAGTCTGCTATACATCCCTGCTTTATGCTCCTCCAAACTACAGCTCCCCCGTTAAGGGTGAAAACTGACCCTGACGTAGATTTCCTAGAATCCTTGTCAGTTTGGAAGTCAGAGTCGGTGTATCCAGTGAGAACTAATTCCTTAGCCCCAAACACCAACATGTAATCTCTCGTTCTCCTAAGATACTTGAGGATTCCTTTAACGGCGGTCCAATGGTCTAACCCTGGATTTGACTGATATCTGCTGACAATCCCTACAGCATAACAAATGTCAGGCCTCGTGCATAGCATGGCATACATTAGGCTACCCACGACTGAGGCGTAGGGAATCCGTCTCATATCCTCAACTTCTTGAGGTGTCTTAGGAGACTGTTCCTTAGACAAGTGAACCCCATGCCTGAAAGGCAACAAGCCCTTCTTGGAGTTCTGCATCGAATATCGAGCCAACATCTTGTCGATATACGTTGCCTGAGACAGAGCTAGCGATTTGTTCTTTCTATCCCGAATAATCTGGATCCCAAGAACATATTGGGCCTCACCCAAATCTTTCATTTGGAATTGAGCTGCTAGCCATTCTTTTACGTCAGATAGATACCCTACATCATTCCCAATGAGTAGGATGTCATCTACATAGAGTACGAGGAAAGCTACTTTATTCTTGTTGATCTTCTTGTATACACAAGGCTCATCAACATTCTGGTCAAAACCATAAGATTTGATCGCAGTATCAAACCTAATATTCCAAGATCTAGAAGCCTGTTTCAACCCATAAATGGATCGATTCAGTTTGCAAACCTTTTGCTCATTACCTTGGGATATGAACCCTTCGGGTTGAGACATAAAAATACTCTCGTCAAGATTGCCATTCAGAAAAGCTGTCTTGACATCCATTTGCCAAATTTCATAATCATAAAATGTGGCAATGGATAAGAGAATTCTTATGGACTTTAGCATAGCAACTGGAGAAAAAGTTTCTTCATAGTCCACTCCTTCTCGTTGGGTATAACCCTTTGCTACGAGTCTTGCTTTGAAAGTCTGTACTTTCCCAGCAGCATCTCTTTTTCTCTTATAGATCCATTTACACCCAATGGGTTTGACCCCTTCAGGTAGATCTACAAGTTCCCAAACTTGATTGAAGTACATCGACTCCATCTCAAGGTCCATGGCTTTGGCCCACTCGTCCTTATCTACATCATTCATTGCCTGACGATAAGACAATGGATCTTCTACGCCGTCATCAGGTATGAGCACTTGTGTTTCTGTTAAACCCAAGTAGCGGTTAGGTTGTATCACAACCCTCCCACTGCGTCGAAGCTCTCCCACTACGTGAGGAGGACTAGATTGACGAGAAGAACTGCATTCTCCAACAACTCTTGTTGAAGGACCAGGTTCATCAACAACCCTTGTTGATCCTTCTGTAGCTTCTCCTAATACTAACTTACTTCGTGGTCGATGATCTCGTATGTGGTCTTCCTCCAAGAAAGTTGCATTTGTCGATACAAATACTTTATTATCTTGAGGGTCATAGAAAAGACCACCTCTCGTTTCTTTCGGGTACCCAACAAATTGGCATAATCTCGTACGTGGTTCCAATTTCTTAGGATTTGTCACTAGCACATGTGCAGGACAACCCCAGATACGGAAGTAACACAAACTAGGTTTACGTCCCTTCCATAGCTCAAAAGGAGTTTCAGAAACACTTTTTGAGGGAACACTGTTAAGAATATGTACTGCAGTCTCTACTGCATACCCCCAAAACGAGCTAGGCAACTGAGCATAGCTCATCATAGATCGAACCATGTCTAACAAGGTTCTGTTTCTCCTTTCTGATACACCATTTTGCTGAGGTGTACCAGGTGCTGAGAGTTGTGATTGGATTCCATGTTCTATCATATAGTCCTGGAATCGCTGATCTAAATACTCTCCACCTCGATCTGATCGAAGTGTTTTAATTGTTTTACCCAATAAGTTTTCTACCTCAGCCTTAAACTCCTTGAACTTTTCAAGAGCCTCAGACTTATGGCCCATTAGGTACAAGTAACCGTATCGTGAATAATCATCTATGAAAGAGATGAAGTATTCAAAACCACCTCGAGCCTTTACATTCATAGGACCACAAAGATCCGAATGTATTAGTTCAAGTGGTTCTTTGGCCCTGTAACCTTTTCCGGTAAAAGGCCTCTTGGTCATTTTACCCTCGAGACACGATTCACAGGGTGGTAAAGATGAATCTTCTATGTCACTTAGAAGCCCATTTTTAACCAAACGATCGATCCGATCGATGTTAATATGACCAAGACGAAGATGCCAAAGATACGTGTTGTTACTTAAAGGAGAAACTTTTTGCCTTTTGTTTTGCGTTTCGGCCGTTTTAAACATTTCATGACTTAAAATGGCCTTTGCATCATTTGGTCTTAACACAAATAAATTATTCTCACGTTTAGCTGAACAAATGTAAACTCCATTCTTTGAAATTAAAGCTTCGTTAAGCAAGAATGAAACAGTATAACATTGTTCTAATAAAGCTGAAACAGAAATTAGGTTCCTTTTAATTCTAGGAACCAAATACAAGTCCTCTAAAATTAAAAACCTATTTCTAAAGAATAATTTTGCAGCTCCCACTGCACGAGCTGAAACGACGTCTCCCGTTCCGACCTTGAGCGTCATTTCACCCTCTGCCAGCTGCTGGAAATTATTTCCCTGAAAAGAAGAACAAACATGATTAGTGGCTCCCGAATCCAGTATCCAGGCAAACTCATCATGTTCAACGAGACAAGTCTCTAACACAAGTAAATCGAATTTACCTTCTTTTTCTCTTCTCTTCTCAGCAAGGTAGCGGGGACAGTTGCGCTTCCAGTGACCATCTGCATTGCAGTGGAAGCATCTACCTTTATCGGCCACGACCTTGGCCTTCCCCTTCCCTTGCACAGCCTGTGCAGGAGCCTTCCCCTTGTCTCCCTTCCTCTTCTGGATTTGCTTCGATGAAGAAGCCTGGGGTACAGATTTAGTCCCTGAGGATGAACCCTTCAGGAACTTCTTCTTGGAATGGGCCACATTGGCCTCTCCTTTCACCACATTCTTTCCCTTGCTCTTTTGCAGGGATTCGTAAATCTGTAACTCCGAGAGGAGGGTAGTCAGGTTGAACTGAATCTTATTCATGCTCGCGTTCGTCCTGAAAGACAGATAGCTCGCCGGGAGCGAGTGAAGGATGAACGCAACCTGACTGCGCTCGCAGACAACCCCGCCATTTGCCTCAGCTATATTGAACTGGTTAATCATGTCCAGGACATGTTCCCGAACAGATTGACCTTCCAGCATCTTGGCATTGAAGACGTTCTTCAAGGCGTCGTGGTGGAGCTGGTAGGACGGAAGTCCAAACATCTCCTGCAGGGAATTCATAATTTCCCTGGCAGTTGCCACGTTCTCATAACGCTTGGCCAAAACTTCAGACAAGCTGACCAATATATAGACCTTGACCTTTTCATTGGCCTTGGTCCAGCGTTCATGGGCGTCTTTAACTGCCTGAGAGGCAGTGCGAGGGGGAACGGGAGGACATTCCTCCGTTAAGACGAATCTTAAATCCTCAACCACGAGTATTGTATTGAGGTTTGATTTCCATTGTGGAAAATTCTCGCCGGTAAGTTGTTCGTTTTTAAGAAGGGATATTATAAAGGAAGACATTGCTGAAAAACAAACAAGTGACCGTATTAGTTATCTTTGCCTTAACCCATCACACAAGCAATACAAACAATTGCATACATCCAATCAATTTTGCAAACAGTCAATCAAAGAACCCTAATAAAACTATGATTGTGTTTCGCAACGATGCTTTAGAGGTTTAGAAGAACAGCCACCGAAGGGTGATCAGTTGTTCCTCCTCTAAAATGAGACTCTTCTCAGTCAATTTCTAATACCAGAATAACTCATATTCCATTAGAGATTAACCACCGTTGTTCGGTCAAGGATTTGTTAACAAATTAACTCCTCCCCGTAAGTGTAACCCTCCCACTTTCAGATCCCAGAGGCACGCACCAACAGGCTACCGTTAGGAAAGACAACTGTTGGTAATTAGCCTAAGTGATCCTATCCTTTTCAGGAGTTCACGGTGTTCCGAATCCTATGATCAGGCCCTCCGAAGGGGTGGTTGCGCCGAGACAACACGCAGGCGGATCATAGGAATCTCACGTTGTGACCTAGGGGTGGAGACCGAAGGATACGTTGACACGAGTCCCGCTCCCACTTACTATAGTCACTTTCCCCATTCACCTTGGTATTGACCCATGCAAACACTCTCCGAAGGGAGGCCGCGCTAAAACGACACAAAGCCGAGCATGGATCTCACGGTGTGAACGTCACGGGGACGTAGGAGCAAAACTCAATTTAAATTAAGTTTTGTAATTTTCCTCCCACTAAAGTAACTGATTAATTTTAGGGTTTGATTAAACCTAGATAAATCCGGCTAAGTCATTTATCTAAGTCTAGTCCTATTATAACTATTATAATAAGACCTAATGTCTAGGTGTATTAAACCAATTTAATTAACCTAGTGACATTATTCTAACATTAACCTGAGATTAATTCAACTCCGGTATTCCAGATCAGTTCCCAGGTAGGAGGTGTTCCGTTTACCGTCAACTTAAATACCTCCAATCCTTAGACAGAACTTCACTGGTAGAGTTCCCTTATAATCTTAGGAATGTTCGTCCTACTTAGTTCATTAAAACTATTTTAAAACTAAGTAAGATCTTCTAATCCTATTAGAAAAAATGATCTTAGGTCTAATTAATTTTAATCCCATTAAAATTAATTCAATTTTAACCTAAGATCCTATGTGAACATGCATATCTTGATTATAGATTGACGGTTTCTAATCATAAAATTTTAAACTATTTCAAAATTTTATAATGATTAGTCCTATAATCATGCATACTATAGTTTTTAAAAACAATTAACAATCATATTCAAGTTAATGAAATTTTAAACTATAGTACTATGCATTGCATGATAATTAATATAACCCTTATATTAATCTATGGATGTATCATGCTCAATGCAATTCGATTTCCATTTATATAATAAACAACTTTATTATAGCCAATAATGGAAAATCAACTTAGCATGCTGCAAACAAATAATTTTTAATATAACTCTTATATTAAAACTATGTAGTTGCATGCATCATACTTTTCCATTTTCATGAATTTAATATAACTCTACTATATATTAAATATTTCATGAAAAACCATGCATTATAATCCAAAATAATAATCATATTATAACATCCATAATGCATGAGCATGCTTTATATCCTAAGGTGGGATTAATTTAAATGACATCCATAAAGCATTTAAATAGCTAATGAACCGGTCTAATTGGCCCCTAGGATAGAATAAAGCTTAATTACACTAAAAAAGCAAATAATCTATCCTATTACAAGAGTCTGCAGCTCCAAAACCGGACCAACTAGCATGAACCGACCCGAACCACGTCGAACCGACCTTGAAGAACCCGAACCGAACCAAAAATGGGTTGAACCGAACCAAACCGGTCCCAGCTCGACCCATTCACGCAAACCGAACCAGCAGTTAGGGTTTCTCCCACGTCTCCACGTAAAAACGAACTGCCGCACGAAATCGTGACAGCGTCGAGACGCTTTAAGGAACAGCGTCCCGACGCTGACGCGATTTCAACTCGTCCGCAGCGTGAAATCGCGATAGCGTCGAGACGCTTAACGCTTAGCGTCCCGACGCTTACGCGTCTGGAGCAATTTTCTGGGCAGAACAGCGACTGAAATCCTCCCAATTGGCCTCGAATTTTATCGTGTTCTTCACAAATCTTCATCCTAAGCTAGACCCGGACTTACAGACTCCAAATTTATGAACAATTGCCCAAAACACAGGGGCCCTTACATTTGATCAAATCAAAAAAAAAATTCATAAAAACTATGGCCAATTAAACCGAAAACGTTCACAGCAAACCAACATTCACAATGCAATTTTAATCCCACCATCAGTGAAACCGTAAATTTTAATCAACGAAAAAAAAAATTTAGAGATGCTCTGATACCAATTGTAGGGATAATAACCCTTTGCGCAGCGGAAACAATCAGAATCACACTAATTTTTAATCGAGATTAAAAAACCAATACGGATCACAAAGGATAAGTTTACAGCAAGAAACTGGAAAATTAACATGCTGTAAAACAAAGGAAAAACATGCTGAAAATTAAGAAACAATTCTAGATCTAATCTAGAAAAGGATCCTATTGATCCTAGTTCAAGAACAAACTCACCCTTGAAGAACTTCTTGAACCGCTTCGCCAAAAAACCTTTTGACACCAAAATTACAGCAGCAAGAAACCTTTGATTTTGTTGGAATAGTAAACACGAACGCCACCACGAGGAATCACCGGTATTCTCCAAAGGAATATGTTGAGTGGTTGTGTGGGAACCTTGAAAGACTAAGGATTTTTTTCTGGAAGAAACTTCTCTGTATCACAGATTGAGAAGAGAATCACGAGAGAGAGCCAGAGGGCAGACGTGAGGGAGGCGTGAATGAGGGGAGAGACTTAACTGCCTCTTGACCCTTTCCTTTTTTTTTAACCTAAAACCTCAGGAGAAAATGCCACCTCACATAATATCAGGTAACTGAAATATCAGTTACCTGATATTTTTAATTAATCAGAATTTAAAATCATAATTTTAAATTAAAATTAATTAAATTTTAATTAATCCATATTAATTAAAATAACATTAATTTAAATCAAATTTAAATTAATATCCCTCTTATCTTATGGTTCAATTAAATCAAATTTAATTAAACTAGAACAATTAACTAATTCAAAATTAATTAACTTTAAAATAATAAAATTGAACATCATATATTCAATTATTATTATTCTCTCTCATGAACCTATAGTATTAATGTACATCCAATGCACATTAATTATAACCTATAGTTTTAATATGAATCAAATTCATATTTTAGTTTGACATTCGAACCCCTTCGAATACTTAACTTAACCTTAGAATTTTATCTCAACGCTCTTATAGAGCTACCGGTGGGACCTGATGGACCTACAGATCAGAAGCTCCAACGATATGAGATTAGTTGGCTAAACTCATTAACCAAGTTAATCAATATTCGTTAACTGTGGTTCACTCCACTAAAGAACCACAGCTGCACTCTTCTCACTGCAGATATATTTCTGTGTCCACGGATATCGACCGTCAACAGCAAGTTAGCCCTTCACGTGTGTTCGTACCCCAGCTAGGTCAAATTACCGTTTTACCCCTGGGCTACCTCTTGATCCTTAAGTACCAGTGCTCCTCTAATGAACAACCTGTTTGTGGTCCAACCAACAAACAGAAATCCCTCTCGTGCCATAAAGAGGGTAGGGCCCATTGTTCAAGACCCGGAGACACTACTTAAGGGAACACACCTCTACTTACCCTCATATCAGGAAGGAGTGAATTCCATCTTGTAAGACTACGTTCCCAGCTCCCCATTCGGTCTTGTCCCCAAAATGGTAGGCTTATTGAGTCGGCGAACTGGCCACTCTCACCCGTACAAATCAAAGGACAATCCCTCATGGACAGGAGTCCATAATCCACTCAGGATTAAGGCCAAGTTGCCTAGGTCATCCTAGTGAAATAGAAACCGAGCTAACCAACGGTGTTATAGTTAGTGGTTAACTATTTCGCGGTCCGGTCTTTGTGCAAACTCATTGCACAGGATACCCCCACTCGCATGTTGATGACCGCAAAGTGCACGGGCCGCAAGTAATATAAAACGGTAGTAATACCGAGTATCGAATCCTCAGGGAAATTGAATTAATTCCATTAAGTACCAAGAATCATCATGACTTAATTTTATTTAGAAGATCAACTCGAATGATAGTGCGAAAATTAAAGGAATTAATAAAAATAAACATGCAATAATGAAATGAAAATAACCAAATAAGGGAACTTGACCTAGGGTGTTATCTAGCTTTCTTGGATTTGTAGCTCAATTACATGGATGTATGTGACTAATAATCTTCAATTCCATAAATCTAGAAGTAATTTTAAGCGGATTTCTCTTTCAAGCTCCTCCACATCTCATACCATCATAACTAATTTATGTGTCCATCTCCTTAGTTAATCATAGTATGGCATTAAGCAACTTCATAATCAATTTCTAACAATTCTCTTTCACTCTCGTGTTCCAAGCAACCGTTAGCCATGCAATTAGGATCTAATCTAATTTCTCTCTGTCGAGTATCAATTTAGACCAACATATCATTTAATCCGTGATCAAGAGATTAAAAGCATTAAGCAAGAATTGCATAGATGAAATATGAAGAATTTCATTACATAATCCAAGTAATTGCGCTACAATATCCAATTGACTAGAATAACGGCCCTAGGTCTCAAGATCTACTCACAAATGGAAATAATTTTGCCAAAATGATCTTGATCCATAGGCCTAACTCAAATTACAACAAGGAATTATAAAGAAGTAAGGAAGAAATAACCGATAAGTTGATCCCAAGCTCCCGTCCCGATCATCTCGAATCCCGAGCCTTGGAATCTCGCCCAATTCCACCTTTTTCCTCACAATTCTTCTCACTTTTTCTCTCTATTTGAGCTAGGGGAGAGCTCCCCCAAATTTGGGATGATTTGAACCAAAGGGAAGGGGCCTTTTTATAGTGCAAGGGGCTGGAAATTTCTTGCTGAGCAAGTCGACAGCGTCGAGACGCTACGTCACAGCGTCTCGACGCTGTGACGTCATGTTGTCTTGGGGCAGAAGTTGTCGCAGCGTCGCGACGCTACGCAGACAACGTCGCGACGCTGTCGCGATTTTTGCACGCGCGAATCGGACCACCTAGCGTTGAGACGCTACGGTCCTAGCGTCTCGACGCTAGGCCTTCTAGAAGCCTGATTTGTGGATTTTAGCCTCCTTTCTTTACTCTTTTGGGCTTTTTGGGCCTTCCCACTTCAATTGTCTTTTCTTCTTGGACCTTGGGGCTTGGATCTTCAATGGTTATTCTTTAATTTGCCCAAAAAGTCTCCAAATTTACCCAAATTCTCTTAAAATCTCAGTTTTGCTATCCGAACTCGGTTTTCTGTAAAATCAACATAAAAATACATTAAAGCTCACAATTCATGCACAAAACTAGCTAAAATTAATAGGAAAATGATGACATTTTTGCATGTCATCACACCCCCAAACTTAAAGTTTTGCTAGTCCCGAGCAAAATAAAGTAATACATATGAATCATAATTTGCATGCTAACAACTCTATCTTCAATGCTTCTAGCCATGAATGCAAACTATTGAAACAAATAAGTAAGCATAGTCAACCATCAAGAAGTTTAAAATTTAATCCTATCTTCCCTTGCAGAAATGAATCATCATTTGTTTTATCATAATCTTTACTGGCCCGGAATCATTTATATACTCCTCCATTCATCTTCCCCCTACACTGGCACTAAAGCTCGCCCTTTTAGCCATCATACTTATCTAGCAAGTACTACCTTACTTAGGTGCTCAAATTTCTTGAGGTGTCCCCCAAACCTTTCTCTTTTTTTTTTTTTTTTTTTTTTTTTTTTTTTTTTTTTTGCATAGATGTGAAGATAATCCTTTTAGATGTAACGCCTTCGTTCTGGCTTGCCAACATTGGTGATGAAAGCATCCAACTACGAGCGCTTCATCTTTCAGGATGCCGAAGCATGCTTATTTCTTTCCAGCGTTTTCATGCAAAGGCAAACGATGGGTGTCATGAATGCCCCTGGTTACTAACACTTTCAAGAAAGTGGAGCATTTATTATTATTAATATTATTATTCTTGAGCAAATCATTTCTTTTTCCCAAAGCTCAGTATTACTAACTATTACGCATGAAAGCTATCTAGACAAACTTTACACCTATCGGAGTGACAACAAACTTCCAAAGCATATAACTTTCATCTAGGCTTTCAAAATCATACTAAAACAAGTGAATCATCATACTTTGCAAGGGGATCAAAGAAAAATTTTAAATTTTCTTGAATTTAGACATACTTCCAGATTTGCAACAATAAGAGAGAATCATGGCTAAAAGCAAATCATCAGACGTCATCATCATCAACATGCATTTAATTCATCATAAGCATTACTTTTCTTATGCAAAACCTAAGCAGAGCGAATCTCCCCCCCAAACTTAAAATATACATTGTCCCCAATGTATGAACATTTAATCAGATAAAGAGAGATCGATACTGCCCTGAAAAAGCGAGAGAATCTGAAACGTCTTGAATTTTCGTCCGAATGAGCGGATAGGTGTCATTTCACGAGTTCCCTACATAAGGATCAATCTCAAGGGAGCATTGTGATCAATACAAAAAACAAAAATGAAACCTTCAAAAAACTTTAAAAGCTTGGGTTGCCTCCCAAGAAGCGCTTGTTTAACGTCCTGAGCTAGACGGGATTCGGTGTTTTCAACCGAAGTCCACTTCCTTGATCCTCAGAGGATCTTTCTTCTTTTTCTTTCTCAGATCCTGCATAAAAAATTTCAACTTGCACATTGGGTGCACAGCATAAGAAATTTTAATCAAGTAATCCTCCGCTTTCTCGAACATATTATTTAGATACCATCTAAGCCTAACAGCAAGGGGATCAGGTACTGCAATCACTAAGCCTAAATCATGCATTTCAGAGTTATGATTCTTAGGAGACAAAGAAATAAGCATGGAATGATATGAATTTTTCTCAATATCCCATTCTCCTAACTTGCATGGATTACTATATGAAAAAGGCTCATAGGGAAAATTAAGTTCAAGCTCACTTACCTTGATGGGATTTTCTTTTAATTTACCTTCCTGCTGCTGCTCTGAAACTTGGCATTCTGGCTCATCATGAGGAGTGGCATGGAATTGAGTAGTTTCTGTCAGATTTTCATTGATCTCCCATGCCTCATTGGGTGTCGTAACAAGCACATCACCATCAACAACTGAATCTAGCATCTTTAACCTTTCATAGAAGCTTTCAATCAAAGTCTCCTCGGGTAGTGAGGTATAAGGTACCATGCAATATCCACTGGAGCAGTCCACGAATTCATGGGACGTCTTTTCAGGTAGAGATGGCGGCGCTTTCTCCTCCTCTTCTGTGTTTTGATCATCATCTTCATCCAGAATCCTCCTAGTGCTGGTCTGTTTGACTTCTTTTCTCTCAGCTTCCTGCTTTCCACTTCTCCGAGTTATGGCCAGGCATTGTTCTTGTGTGTCCATGGCGATGACATTAGATAAATTTCTTTGCTGGATTTCCTTTAGAAATATTGTCATTTGATCCATTTTTGCTTCCATCTTATTAATGACAATATCTACTTTGGCTTGCATATTTTCATACAAATTTCTAGTCTCATTCATGATGTTTCTTAGCATTTCTTCCAAAGGGCTTTTCTTTTCTTTAAACTCCTCTTTTAATTCAGCTTTCGGCGAACTTGGAGTTTCTGATCCTGTGAGCTTGTTTAGAGCCTTGGTTAGAGCTTCGACTTGCAACCTTAAAGCACTTATCTCATTATTCTCACATGGTTTCCCCTTAATTTTGGACTCTGGTTGCCATTGGTAACTTGTCAAAGCCAACTCTTCTACTATGGTTCGTGCCTCCTTGACATTTTTGGCTAAAAAGTTTCCTCCAGCCGTAGTGTCGAGAATTGTCTTTAAATTCCTATTTAACCCACTGTAGAAAAGTTGAATTTGAAGCCAATCAGGATATCCATGCTGTGGGCATTTCCTTAACAAATCCTTATATCTCTCCCAAGCTTCATATAATTGCTCTTCCTCTAATTGTTGAAACTTTCCAATTTCAGCTCTAAGCTTGGTAATCTTTTCTAATGGGAAAAATTTTGCAAGGAAAGCTTTGACTAAATCATTCCAACCAAGGATGCTATTTGAGGTTAACGAGTCTAACCAATCTCTAGCCTTGTCTTGCAAAGAAAATGGAAATAACTGCAACCGAATTGAGTCAGGGCTAACTCCTCCCATTTTTACAGTTCCACAGATATTTAAAAATGATCTTAGGTGATGATGTGGATCTTCTGATGGGTGGCCTTTGAAAACATTCTCTCTCACCATTTGAATGAGACTAGCCTTGAGCTCAAAATTATCGACAGTGACTGGCTCATAAGCTATTCCAGAATAGTTTAATGGAAATTCAGGCAAGAAATAATCTCGAATTGCTTTGTCTTCTGCCATGATTAAATCTCAAAAGAACAGATTATCCACCTTATAGCTCCACAAAACTAAAAAAATAAAATGCAGAAAAATAAATTTCTAAATTAAAATCAAACACTTAATTCTCAATATTAACGAAAAAAATTACAATTTCCCCGGCAACGGCGCCAAAAACTTGATGACCGCAAAGTGCACGGGCCGCAAGTAATATAAAACGGTAGTAATACCGAGTATCGAATCCTCAGGGAAATTGAATTAATTCCATTAAGTACCAAGAATCATCATGACTTAATTTTATTTAGAAGATCAACTCGAATGATAGTGCGAAAATTAAAGGAATTAATAAAAATAAACATGCAATAATGAAATGAAAATAACCAAATAAGGGAACTTGACCTAGGGTGTTATCTAGCTTTCTTGGATTTGTAGCTCAATTACATGGATGTATGTGACTAATAATCTTCAATTCCATAAATCTAGAAGTAATTTTAAGCGGATTTCTCTTTCAAGCTCCTCCACATCTCATACCATCATAACTAATTTATGTGTCCATCTCCTTAGTTAATCATAGTATGGCATTAAGCAACTTCATAATCAATTTCTAACAATTCTCTTTCACTCTCGTGTTCCAAGCAACCGTTAGCCATGCAATTAGGATCTAATCTAATTTCTCTCTGTCGAGTATCAATTTAGACCAACATATCATTTAATCCGTGATCAAGAGATTAAAAGCATTAAGCAAGAATTGCATAGATGAAATATGAAGAATTTCATTACATAATCCAAGTAATTGCGCTACAATATCCAATTGACTAGAATAACGGCCCTAGGTCTCAAGATCTACTCACAAATGGAAATAATTTTGCCAAAATGATCTTGATCCATAGGCCTAACTCAAATTACAACAAGGAATTATAAAGAAGTAAGGAAGAAATAACCGATAAGTTGATCCCAAGCTCCCGTCCCGATCATCTCGAATCCCGAGCCTTGGAATCTCGCCCAATTCCACCTTTTTCCTCACAATTCTTCTCACTTTTTCTCTCTATTTGAGCTAGGGGAGAGCTCCCCCAAATTTGGGATGATTTGAACCAAAGGGAAGGGGCCTTTTTATAGTGCAAGGGGCTGGAAATTTCTTGCTGAGCAAGTCGACAGCGTCGAGACGCTACGTCACAGCGTCTCGACGCTGTGACGTCATGTTGTCTTGGGGCAGAAGTTGTCGCAGCGTCGCGACGCTACGCAGACAACGTCGCGACGCTGTCGCGATTTTTGCACGCGCGAATCGGACCACCTAGCGTTGAGACGCTACGGTCCTAGCGTCTCGACGCTAGGCCTTCTAGAAGCCTGATTTGTGGATTTTAGCCTCCTTTCTTTACTCTTTTGGGCTTTTTGGGCCTTCCCACTTCAATTGTCTTTTCTTCTTGGACCTTGGGGCTTGGATCTTCAATGGTTATTCTTTAATTTGCCCAAAAAGTCTCCAAATTTACCCAAATTCTCTTAAAATCTCAGTTTTGCTATCCGAACTCGGTTTTCTGTAAAATCAACATAAAAATACATTAAAGCTCACAATTCATGCACAAAACTAGCTAAAATTAATAGGAAAATGATGACATTTTTGCATGTCATCACACCCCCAAACTTAAAGTTTTGCTAGTCCCGAGCAAAATAAAGTAATACATATGAATCATAATTTGCATGCTAACAACTCTATCTTCAATGCTTCTAGCCATGAATGCAAACTATTGAAACAAATAAGTAAGCATAGTCAACCATCAAGAAGTTTAAAATTTAATCCTATCTTCCCTTGCAGAAATGAATCATCATTTGTTTTATCATAATCTTTACTGGCCCGGAATCATTTATATACTCCTCCATTCATCTTCCCCCTACACTGGCACTAAAGCTCGCCCTTTTAGCCATCATACTTATCTAGCAAGTACTACCTTACTTAGGTGCTCAAATTTCTTGAGGTGTCCCCCAAACCTTTCTCTTTTTTTTTTTTTTTTTTTTTTTTTTTTTTTTTTTTTTTGCATAGATGTGAAGATAATCCTTTTAGATGTAACGCCTTCGTTCTGGCTTGCCAACATTGGTGATGAAAGCATCCAACTACGAGCGCTTCATCTTTCAGGATGCCGAAGCATGCTTATTTCTTTCCAGCGTTTTCATGCAAAGGCAAACGATGGGTGTCATGAATGCCCCTGGTTACTAACACTTTCAAGAAAGTGGAGCATTTATTATTATTAATATTATTATTCTTGAGCAAATCATTTCTTTTTCCCAAAGCTCAGTATTACTAACTATTACGCATGAAAGCTATCTAGACAAACTTTACACCTATCGGAGTGACAACAAACTTCCAAAGCATATAACTTTCATCTAGGCTTTCAAAATCATACTAAAACAAGTGAATCATCATACTTTGCAAGGGGATCAAAGAAAAATTTTAAATTTTCTTGAATTTAGACATACTTCCAGATTTGCAACAATAAGAGAGAATCATGGCTAAAAGCAAATCATCAGACGTCATCATCATCAACATGCATTTAATTCATCATAAGCATTACTTTTCTTATGCAAAACCTAAGCAGAGCGAATCTCCCCCCCAAACTTAAAATATACATTGTCCCCAATGTATGAACATTTAATCAGATAAAGAGAGATCGATACTGCCCTGAAAAAGCGAGAGAATCTGAAACGTCTTGAATTTTCGTCCGAATGAGCGGATAGGTGTCATTTCACGAGTTCCCTACATAAGGATCAATCTCAAGGGAGCATTGTGATCAATACAAAAAACAAAAATGAAACCTTCAAAAAACTTTAAAAGCTTGGGTTGCCTCCCAAGAAGCGCTTGTTTAACGTCCTGAGCTAGACGGGATTCGGTGTTTTCAACCGAAGTCCACTTCCTTGATCCTCAGAGGATCTTTCTTCTTTTTCTTTCTCAGATCCTGCATAAAAAATTTCAACTTGCACATTGGGTGCACAGCATAAGAAATTTTAATCAAGTAATCCTCCGCTTTCTCGAACATATTATTTAGATACCATCTAAGCCTAACAGCAAGGGGATCAGGTACTGCAATCACTAAGCCTAAATCATGCATTTCAGAGTTATGATTCTTAGGAGACAAAGAAATAAGCATGGAATGATATGAATTTTTCTCAATATCCCATTCTCCTAACTTGCATGGATTACTATATGAAAAAGGCTCATAGGGAAAATTAAGTTCAAGCTCACTTACCTTGATGGGATTTTCTTTTAATTTACCTTCCTGCTGCTGCTCTGAAACTTGGCATTCTGGCTCATCATGAGGAGTGGCATGGAATTGAGTAGTTTCTGTCAGATTTTCATTGATCTCCCATGCCTCATTGGGTGTCGTAACAAGCACATCACCATCAACAACTGAATCTAGCATCTTTAACCTTTCATAGAAGCTTTCAATCAAAGTCTCCTCGGGTAGTGAGGTATAAGGTACCATGCAATATCCACTGGAGCAGTCCACGAATTCATGGGACGTCTTTTCAGGTAGAGATGGCGGCGCTTTCTCCTCCTCTTCTGTGTTTTGATCATCATCTTCATCCAGAATCCTCCTAGTGCTGGTCTGTT
Source organism: Luffa acutangula (assembly GCA_036850905.1). Lineage (NCBI taxonomy): Eukaryota > Viridiplantae > Streptophyta > Magnoliopsida > Cucurbitales > Cucurbitaceae > Luffa > Luffa acutangula. The sequence continues at coordinate 27,256,886 of CM072098.1, forward strand.
TGACTTCTTTTCTCTCAGCTTCCTGCTTTCCACTTCTCCGAGTTATGGCCAGGCATTGTTCTTGTGTGTCCATGGCGATGACATTAGATAAATTTCTTTGCTGGATTTCCTTTAGAAATATTGTCATTTGATCCATTTTTGCTTCCATCTTATTAATGACAATATCTACTTTGGCTTGCATATTTTCATACAAATTTCTAGTCTCATTCATGATGTTTCTTAGCATTTCTTCCAAAGGGCTTTTCTTTTCTTTAAACTCCTCTTTTAATTCAGCTTTCGGCGAACTTGGAGTTTCTGATCCTGTGAGCTTGTTTAGAGCCTTGGTTAGAGCTTCGACTTGCAACCTTAAAGCACTTATCTCATTATTCTCACATGGTTTCCCCTTAATTTTGGACTCTGGTTGCCATTGGTAACTTGTCAAAGCCAACTCTTCTACTATGGTTCGTGCCTCCTTGACATTTTTGGCTAAAAAGTTTCCTCCAGCCGTAGTGTCGAGAATTGTCTTTAAATTCCTATTTAACCCACTGTAGAAAAGTTGAATTTGAAGCCAATCAGGATATCCATGCTGTGGGCATTTCCTTAACAAATCCTTATATCTCTCCCAAGCTTCATATAATTGCTCTTCCTCTAATTGTTGAAACTTTCCAATTTCAGCTCTAAGCTTGGTAATCTTTTCTAATGGGAAAAATTTTGCAAGGAAAGCTTTGACTAAATCATTCCAACCAAGGATGCTATTTGAGGTTAACGAGTCTAACCAATCTCTAGCCTTGTCTTGCAAAGAAAATGGAAATAACTGCAACCGAATTGAGTCAGGGCTAACTCCTCCCATTTTTACAGTTCCACAGATATTTAAAAATGATCTTAGGTGATGATGTGGATCTTCTGATGGGTGGCCTTTGAAAACATTCTCTCTCACCATTTGAATGAGACTAGCCTTGAGCTCAAAATTATCGACAGTGACTGGCTCATAAGCTATTCCAGAATAGTTTAATGGAAATTCAGGCAAGAAATAATCTCGAATTGCTTTGTCTTCTGCCATGATTAAATCTCAAAAGAACAGATTATCCACCTTATAGCTCCACAAAACTAAAAAAATAAAATGCAGAAAAATAAATTTCTAAATTAAAATCAAACACTTAATTCTCAATATTAACGAAAAAAATTACAATTTCCCCGGCAACGGCGCCAAAAACTTGATGACCGCAAAGTGCACGGGCCGCAAGTAATATAAAACGGTAGTAATACCGAGTATCGAATCCTCAGGGAAATTGAATTAATTCCATTAAGTACCAAGAATCATCATGACTTAATTTTATTTAGAAGATCAACTCGAATGATAGTGCGAAAATTAAAGGAATTAATAAAAATAAACATGCAATAATGAAATGAAAATAACCAAATAAGGGAACTTGACCTAGGGTGTTATCTAGCTTTCTTGGATTTGTAGCTCAATTACATGGATGTATGTGACTAATAATCTTCAATTCCATAAATCTAGAAGTAATTTTAAGCGGATTTCTCTTTCAAGCTCCTCCACATCTCATACCATCATAACTAATTTATGTGTCCATCTCCTTAGTTAATCATAGTATGGCATTAAGCAACTTCATAATCAATTTCTAACAATTCTCTTTCACTCTCGTGTTCCAAGCAACCGTTAGCCATGCAATTAGGATCTAATCTAATTTCTCTCTGTCGAGTATCAATTTAGACCAACATATCATTTAATCCGTGATCAAGAGATTAAAAGCATTAAGCAAGAATTGCATAGATGAAATATGAAGAATTTCATTACATAATCCAAGTAATTGCGCTACAATATCCAATTGACTAGAATAACGGCCCTAGGTCTCAAGATCTACTCACAAATGGAAATAATTTTGCCAAAATGATCTTGATCCATAGGCCTAACTCAAATTACAACAAGGAATTATAAAGAAGTAAGGAAGAAATAACCGATAAGTTGATCCCAAGCTCCCGTCCCGATCATCTCGAATCCCGAGCCTTGGAATCTCGCCCAATTCCACCTTTTTCCTCACAATTCTTCTCACTTTTTCTCTCTATTTGAGCTAGGGGAGAGCTCCCCCAAATTTGGGATGATTTGAACCAAAGGGAAGGGGCCTTTTTATAGTGCAAGGGGCTGGAAATTTCTTGCTGAGCAAGTCGACAGCGTCGAGACGCTACGTCACAGCGTCTCGACGCTGTGACGTCATGTTGTCTTGGGGCAGAAGTTGTCGCAGCGTCGCGACGCTACGCAGACAACGTCGCGACGCTGTCGCGATTTTTGCACGCGCGAATCGGACCACCTAGCGTTGAGACGCTACGGTCCTAGCGTCTCGACGCTAGGCCTTCTAGAAGCCTGATTTGTGGATTTTAGCCTCCTTTCTTTACTCTTTTGGGCTTTTTGGGCCTTCCCACTTCAATTGTCTTTTCTTCTTGGACCTTGGGGCTTGGATCTTCAATGGTTATTCTTTAATTTGCCCAAAAAGTCTCCAAATTTACCCAAATTCTCTTAAAATCTCAGTTTTGCTATCCGAACTCGGTTTTCTGTAAAATCAACATAAAAATACATTAAAGCTCACAATTCATGCACAAAACTAGCTAAAATTAATAGGAAAATGATGACATTTTTGCATGTCATCACATGTCAACCACATGAACGTGTTGGATCACTACGTTTGTATCAATATACAAAGCGGGCCGTATCCATAGTGTCACCAGGATAAGATACCCAGCCTTATCCCTATACTACAGACCCTTTAGGCTAAAACTTGAACATTGATCCCCGCATGTCCCTACATACTAGTTCAAGCCTCATTCTATTAGCCATGGATGTTTAGTTTATTGGATTAGGGTTAGCAAGACAAGATATAATACAAACATTAAATAATACATCACTTTATTAATGTTCGGTCAAATGTACATTTACTATCTACGCGTTTTAGGGCATAAAACCCAACAATGGGATCATTGTTCAAGAAACAGCCTAAAGGGTCTATAGTATATGGATAAGACTGGGTGCCTTATCCTGGTGACACTATGGATACAGCCCACTTTGTATTTGATACAAACATTGCGATCCAACGCGTTCGTGTAGGAGACATGCGAGTGGGGGTATCCTATGCAATGAGTTTGCATAAGACCAGACCGTGAAATAGTAACCACTCGTTATAACACCGTTAACTAGTTGGTTTTCTATTTCACTAGGACGACCTAGACAACTTAGTCTTAATCCTGAGTTGATTATGGACTCCTGCTCATGAGAGATTGTCCTTTGATTTGTATGGGTGAGAGTGGCCACTACGCCGACTCAATAAGCCTACCACTTTGGGGACAAGACCGAATGGGGAGCTGGGAACATAATCGTACAAGATAGAATTCACTCTTTCCCGACTTTAGGGAAGCAGATGAGTGTTCCCTTAAGTGGTTACTCCGAGTCTTGAACAAAGGGCCCTACCCTCTCAATGGCACGAGAGGGTTTTCTGTTTGATGGTTGGACCACAAACAGGTTGTTCATTAGAGGAGAATTGGTACTTAAGGAAATAGAGGTAACCCAGGGGTAAAACGGTAATTTGACCCAGCTGGTGTTACGGACACTCGTGAAGGACTAACTATTCGATATTGGTCTAGATCCGTGGACACAGAAAATTGTCTGCAGTGAGAAGAGTGCAACTGTGAGTCTATAGTGGAATGTACACACAGTTAACGAATATTGATTAATGTGGTTAATGAGTTTGACCAATTAATCTCACATCGTTGGAGCTTCTGATCTGCAGGTCCATTAGGTCCCACTGGTAGCTCGTAAAGTAATTTGAGGCAACTAAGTAATAAAAGTAAATTGAAAATGTTCAATTTATTAAGGGAAACAAATATAATATATATTGATATATTATCATGAGAGAAATTAATATTTGAAAAGTTCAAATATAAATTTATGGAAGTTTGAAAGAGTTCAAAATAATGAATTAATTAATTTAAGGCCTAAAATGTGTTTGGGCAAATTAATTAATTCTAGGTCGGGAATTAAATATGTGATATTTAATTGGTGGTTAATTAATTAAAGAATTCATTAACCGGGAATTAATCAATTATGGAAATATTTAATCACTTAAGGAAGTGATTAATCATTTATGGAAATGATTTAATCACTTATGGAAGTAATTAGTCATTTGTGGAAAAGATTAATCAATTATGGAATTGATTGATCATGATTGATTAATTAAGGAATAAGATTGAATCAATTATGGAAAAGATTGATTTAATTGAATATTTTATTCATGGCCTCTCTTCTATAAATAGAACACTAGACCTAATTGGTCATGACACTTGACACTCTTGAAAGACAAGACCTAGAATTCTCTCTAGCCTCCCTCTTAGAGAAAGACTCCCACAAGTCTTTTGCCTCTAAGACTCAGAGACATACCGGTGTAACCTCTGTGGTGATTGTGTCAATCAAAGAAGAATTTCCAGCGAAGAAAACTTTAAAGCGGCTGCTGCGTTTTCGTTCGTGAAGTATCGTTGGCGAAGAACGATCAAGTCTACAACGGAGGTTTGTAACGGTTCTTCCTCTTTTCTTTAGAAAAGTTTTAAAAATAAATTTAGATTTATTTTAGCATGTTTAAACCGTTTTTACAGCGACTTTAAAGTTCGTTTAAAGTTTTTTTTGAGTTATCGTAACGGTATTTTAATGTTAATTAATATACGACGTAAGGTCCAATTGATGCGCTTCCGCTGCGTGGGGACTTTTATTCCCTTCACTTAACCGTTCCCCAGTGGTCCAACCCTGGATTAGACTGATACCTACTGACTACTCCCACTGCATAACATATGTCAGGCCTAGTGTAGAGCATAGCATACATTAAGCTGCCCACAGCTGAGGTGTAGGGAATGTGTCTCATGTTCTCAATTTCTTGAGGTGTCTTAGGAGACTGTTCCCTAGACAGGTGTACCCCATGTCTGAAGGGTAGTAACCCCTTCTTGGAGTTTTGCATTGAATATCGAGACAACATCTTGTCAATATACGTTGCTTGAGACAGAGCTAGCGTTTTGTTCTTACGATCCCTAATGATTTGGATTCCCAGAACATATTGAGCCTCTCCCAGATCTTTCATTTGGAATTGGGCTGCTAGCCATTTCTTAATGTCAGTGAGGTATCCTACATCATTCCCAATGAGTAGGATATCGTCTACATAAAGTATTAGAAAAGCTACTTTCATTTTGTTGATTTTCTTGTACACACAAGGCTCATCAACGTTTTGGTCAAAGCCAAAAGATTTGATTGCAGTATCAAATCTAATGTTCCATGATCTGGATGCTTGTTTCAATCCATAAATGGATCGATTGAGCTTACAAACCTTTTGTTCCTGACCTTGGCCTATGAACCCTTCGGGTTGAGACATGAAGATATTCTCTTCAAGATTACCATTCAGAAAGGCAGTCTTGACGTCCATTTGCCATATTTCATAGTCATAATATGTGGCTATGGATAAGAGAATTCTTATGGACTTTAACATGGCTACAGGAGAAAAAGTTTCCTCATAGTCAACCCCTTCCTTTTGGGTATAACCCTTTGCCACTAGTCTAGCTTTGAAGGTCTGTACCTTTCCAGCTGCAACTCTTTTTCTCTTATAGATCCATTTGCACCCTATGGGTTTTACCCCATTTGGTAGATTTGTAAGTTCCCATACAGAATTGGAGTACATTGACTCCATTTCAAGGTTCATGGCTTTGACCCATTCATCCTTATCTTCGTCATTCATTGTCTGTCGATAGGACAATGGATCCTCAATGCCATCATTAGGTATGACAACCTGAGTTTCAGTTAAACCCAAGTAGCGGTCAGGTTGTAATACAACCCTCCCACTGCGTCGAGGCATTCCCAACGTTTGAGATGGACGGGATGGATCTGAAGAACTAGTTCCTTCATTAACCCTTGTTGAAGGTGCAACTTCATCAACAACTCTTGATGATTCTTCAGTAGCTTCTCCTAATATTATTTTGTTGCGTGGTTTATGATCTCTCATGTGGTCTTCTTCTAAGAAAGTGGCGTTTGTCGATACAATCACCTTATTTTCTTGTGGGTCGTAGAAATAACCACCTCTCGTTTCTTTAGGGTAACCAACAAATTGGCACAGTTTTGAACGAGGTTCCAGTTTCTTAGGATTTATCACAAGCACGTGTGCTGGACAACCCCAGATGCGAAAGTGATGCAAACTAGGTTTACGCCCCTTCCATAATTCGAAAGGTGTTTCAGAAACACTTTTCGAGGGAACATTGTTCAAGATGTATACTGCAGTCTCTACTGCATACCCCCAAAACGAGCTAGGCAATTGAGCATAGCTCTGTTGGGTTTTATGCCCTAAAACTCGTAGATAGTAAATGAAACAAATTAATCGATCTCAATAAAGCGTTATTTGAGTGATTCAGTAATTGGGTTATTGAATAATCGAGTTTGCATTAATAAACCCTAAATCCAATAAACTAAGATCCAAGGTTGTTTAAATGAAACTTGGACTAGTATGTAGGGACATACGGGGATCAGTGTCCAAGTAACAACCTAAATGGTCTATAGTATATGGATAAGGCTGGGTACCTTATCCTGGTGACACTATGTGATACGGCCCACCTTGTATCCGATACAGATGCAATGATCCAAAGCATCCATGTAGGAGACATGCGGGTGGGGGTATCCTATGCAATGAGTTTGCATAAGACCGGACCACGAAATAGTAACCACTAGATGTAACGCCGTTAACTAGTCTAGGTTTCTATTTCAATAGGATGACCTAGGTAACTCAATCTCAATCCTGAGTCTGTTATGAACTCCTTTTCAGGAGGGATTGTCCTTAGATTTGTACGGGTGAGAGTGGCCTGCTCGCTGACTCAATATTCCTACCATATCAGGGGCAAGACCAAATGGGGGCTGGGAACATAACAGTACAAGATGGAATTCACTCCTTCCTCTATTGAGGTAAGTAGATGTGTGTTCCCTTAAGGGCTGATTCCGGGGCTTGAACAAAAGCGCGCTGTCCTCTCCTGGCCCGAGAGGAATTTCTGTTTAGTGGTTGGACCCTAAACAAGTTGTTCATTAGAGGGATCAGTGGTACTTAAGGATCCAGAGGTAACCCAGGGGTAAAACGGTAATTTGACCCAGCTGGTGTTACGAATACACGTGAAGGATTGACTTACTGCTATTGGTCAATATCCGTGGACACAGAAATATTCTACAGTGAGAAGAGTGCAGCTGTGGGTCTTTAGTGGAGTGACCTACGGTTAACGAATGTTGATTGACTCGGTTAATGAGTTTAGCTGATCAATCTCGTATCGTTGGAGCTTCTGATCTGTAGGTCCATTAGGTCCACCTGCTAGCTCATAACGGGTTCTGAGATAATTTAATCTTGGTATTAAAGGGAATTAATATAATGTATGGAGATACATTATAGTATAAAGTTTAATTAAAGAATTAAACTTTATAACTAATTTTGAATATGATTCGAAATTAATTATTGAGAGAATAATGAATTTAATTAAATATGTGATATTTGATTAATTCATGAATTAATTAATTGGGGAATTAATTAATTTAATTTAATTTGGTTAAATGTGATTTAATCAAAATTAATACTATAGTTTATATTAATGTACATTTTGATGCACATTAAAACTATAGGTTAAATGAGAGATAAAATTGAATGTGATTCAATTATAAAATTAATTAAATATTTGATATTTAATTAATGTGGATTCAATTGATGAGATTAATTGAATGGCCAATTTAATTCAATTGAATATGATTCAAATTGAATTAAATACCTTAGGTTATAATTGGCTTAATTAATATTGGTTTAATTAAATTAATTATAATTATTTAATTAATTAAATGATAACTATTATTTAATTAATTGACGGCCTGGATCGCGTTGATTATGATCAACGGTAGAGATCAAGTAGGGATAACTCCCTCCCCACTTATCGTAAAGTTGGGAGGGAGTTTCCACAACAATCTCTCACTCTCTCATTTTCACGAAAGACAGAGAAGAGAACTCTCAAAATTCTCTCAAAAGTTCCAGCACTTCCTTGCTGTAAAATTCCCATCCAAGACCAAAAATTGGTTCCCACAAGCCAATCTCGAATTCCAAGAGTCATAGTGGGTGATCCGACGTGGTGGTGTTCGTTGGGAGGAAGAATCACATACATTGGAGCATTGTGCTGTGTTCTTCAATTCCACGTAAGTAATTTCTTCAACTCTAAAGTGGTTTAGAGTAATTTTTCAGCATGCTTAACATAGAAAATTAATAGAAATCGTTTCTGTTTTTTTTGCCCAACGTATCGGTATTCTAATTAGAAATTAAATCACAAACGGTGAAAACCGCTTCCGCTAGAGGATTCAATTCCTTCAAGCTCATCATTGATCGAACCATGTCTAACAAGGTTCTATTTTTCCTTTCTGACACACCATTCTGCTGAGGTGTACCAGGGGCTGAGAGTTGAGATTGGATTCCATGTTCTATCATATAATCCTGGAATCTTTGATCCATATACTCCCCTCCTCGATCAGATCGAAGTACTTTAATAGATTTACCTAATAGGTTTTCAAATTCAGCCTTAAACTCCTTAAACTTTTCAAGGGCTTCAGACTTATGTCCCATTAGGTACAAGTAACCATATCTTGAATAATCATCTATAAATGAGATGAAATATTCGTACCCTCCTCGAGCTTTTACATTCATTGGACCACACAGATCCGAATGTATTAACTCTAAGGGTTCTTTGGCTCTGTAACCTTTTCCAGTAAAGGGTCTCTTGGTCATTTTTCCCTCGAGACAAGATTCACAAGGTGGTAGTGAATCATCTCCTAACTTGCTTAGAAGTCCATTCTTTACCAAACGACCGATCCTATCGATGTTTATATGACCAAGTCTAAGATGCCAAAGATGAGTATTGTTACTTGATGGAGAAATCTTTTGCCTTTTTCTTTGAGTTTCAGCAGTTTTAAATAATTCGTGATTTAAAAGTGCTTTGTTTTCGGTTGGTCTTAAAACGTACAAGTTATTTTCCAATTTGGCTGAACAAATAAGTACACCATTTTTATAAATGAACGCTTCATTCATATCAAAAGTAACTATATACGATTGTTCAATCAAACATGAAATAGAAATTAAGTTCCTCTTAATCTTGGGAACGATTAACAAACTTTCTAAAAGTAAGAATCTATTTCTAAAAAATAACTTCGCAGCTCCCACTGCTTTAGCTGAAATGACTTCTCCAGTTCCGACCCTGAGTGTCATTTCCCCATCGTTCAACTGCCGAAAGGAACTATTTTCCTGAAAAGAAGAGCAAACATGATTAGTTGCTCCTGAATCAAGTATCCAGGTAAACTCATCATGTTCTACCAGACATGTTTCTAAAACAAGTAAATCAAATTTACCTTCCTTTTCCTTCTTTTTCTCAGCAAGGTACTTTGGGCAGTTTCTCTTCCAATGTCCATCTACATTGCAGTGGAAACACTTGCCCTTGTCTGCCATAGCTTTGGCTTTTCCCTTGCTTTTAGCAGCAGTGCTGGGAGCTTTCCCTTTGTTTCCTTTCTTCTTCTGAGTTTTCTTTGAAGAAGTGACTACAAATTTAGTTCCAGAGGATGAACCCTTCTCGAACTTTCTTTTAGAGTGGACAACGTTTGCCTCTCCTTCTATCTGTCCCTTGTTCTTAAGAAGAGACTGATAGAGTTGTAGCTCATTCAAGAGGCTAGTCAGGTTGAATGTTATTTTATTCATCATTGCATTGCTTCGAAACTGTAGAAAACTCATCGGAAGAGATTCTAAGATGAATGCAACCTGACTACGCTCATCTATGACCGCCCCGTTTGCCTCTGCCACGTTGAATTGGACCATCATATCCAGGACATGCTCCCAAACAGACGTGCCCTCTTTCATGCGACAGCTATAAACGTATTTGAGAGCGTCATGGTGGAGTTGGTAGGATGGTTGTCCAAACATCTCCTGGAGAGAGTTCATAATCTCCCTCGCTGTTACCATGCTCTCATGCCTTTTAGCCAAAACTTCAGATAAGCTGGCTAAGATATAGACGCGAGTCTTATCATTGGCCTTTGTCCAGCGGTCATAAGCATCCTTAACTGCTTGGGATGCATTACGAGTAGGGGCTGGAGGACAATCCTCCGTTAAGACGAACCGCAGATCATCGACAACAAGAATCGTATTCAGGTTCGACTTCCACGTAGCATAATTTTCGTCGATTAATTTCTCATTTTTAAGCAGAGAGACAATTGAGGAAGACATTGCTAAAATTCAAACAATGACCGTATTAGTTATCTTTGCCTTAACCCATCATACAAGCAAACAATTGCACACAATCCAATCAATTTAGCAAAACAGATAATCACAGAACCCTAAAACTATCGATTTAGTTTTGCAACGACGTTACAGAGGTTTAGAATGTCAGCCACCGAAGGGTGATCAGGCACTCCTCCTTTGAAATGAGACACATCTCAGCTAATTCTAATCCCAGAATAACTCATATTCCTATAGACATTAGCCACCGTTGTTCGGTCAAGGATTTGTTAACACTTTTAACTCATCCTCGTAAGTGTAACCCTCCCACTTTCAGATCTCAGAGGCATGCACCAACAGGCTACCGAAGGGAAAGACAACTGTTGGTGATTAGCCTAAGAGCTCCTATCCTTTTTCAGGAGTTCACGATGTTTCGAATCCTATGACCAGACCCTCCGAAGGGATGGTTGTGCCAGGACAACCTGCAGGCGGATCATAGGACTCTCATGGTGTGAACTATGGGCAGAGACCGAGGGATACGTTGACACGTGTCCCGCTCCCACTTACACTAGACATTTTTCCCATTCACCTTGATATTGATCCATGCAAACACTTTCCGAGGGAGGCCGCTCCTAAGGCGACTCGAAGCCGAGCATGAATCTCACGTTGTGAATATAGGGACATATGAGCAAAACTTGATTTAAATCTTGTTTTGTAATTTTTCTCCCACTGAAAATGTCCTAAGGTTAATATAGGGTTATTTAACTTAGATAGTATTCGGCTAAGTCAATCTATCTAAGTCTGATCCTATTATAACAATTATGGAAAGGATTCAACTGCAATCTTTTGTGTGAATTAAACTTCTTTTAATAAACCCAACATTGCAAGTCAACATTACTATGGTTAATTCAACTCAATGTTCATGTCAGTTCCCAGGTAGGAGGTGTTCCGTAAACCGTCAACTTAAATACCCCCAGCCTTAGACAGAACTTTACCGAGAGAGTTCCCTTATAACCTCAGTAATGTAAGGTCTTTACTCTAAAGATCTAGGTGCATTAAACACTTTTAATAAACCTAGTGACATTGCATGCTAACATTTAACTATGATTAATTCAACTCCGGTATTCCAGGTCAGTTCCCAGGTAGGAGGTGTTCCGTAAACCGTCAACTTAAATACCCCCAACCTTAGACAGAACATTACCGGTGGAGTTCCCTTATAATAATAGCAATATTTTTCCTACTTAGTCAATTAAAACTATTTTTAAATACTAAGTAAGAAAAGATTCTAATCCTATTAGAAACTAATCTAGGTCTAATTAATTTTAAACAATTTAAAATTAATCCAATTCATCCTATGATCTTATGTTTGCATGCAAATCTTGATTATAGATTGACGGTTTCTAATCATTAATATTAAAGAACTATTTCAAATTTTAATGATTAATCCTATAATCAAGAATCTAGGGTTTAATTCATTCAACAATCTCATTCAAATTAAACCACACTAATTGCATGAATAATATAACAATTATATTATTAACTATGGATGTTTCATGCTTCATGCAATATTGATTTTCTTTTAATATAACAATTATAAGCCAATCAAGAAAATCAATCAAGCATGCTTCATTCATTACATTAAACATAACTATTTATATTTAATTTAAGTAATGACATGCTTCATGTTTTCCAATTTTTCATATAATTAATATACACTTATATTAAAAAAATATGAAAACAAATTCATGCATTTAAACATACATTATAACAATTTATAATATATAAAAAATGCATGAGCATGTTTATAACCTAAGGTGGGATTAAAAATTATATATGACATCCATAAAGCATATAAATAGGAATTGAACCGGTTAATTTTGGCCCCTAGGATAAAATAAAGCATTAAATTACATTAATTTAGCTAAATTCTATCCTAAAAATCCTTGTACAACTCCGGAATTTTGTCTAGACGTCACGAACCGCCCCGAACTACCTCGAACCGGCCTCCAGAAACACGAACCATGCCAAAATTTGACTGAACCGGGCCAATAACACAGAAAATCGGGTTGATCCAGCAAAATAAACCGAACCAGACCGATTTCCCGGTTAGGATCCTGGTCGGGATCCCGGTCTCGATCCCGGTCGGGATCTCGGTCTCGATCTTGATCTCGATGGCAGTCTCGATCTCGATCGAGATCTCGGTCTCGATCGCAGTCTCGATCTCGGTCGGGATCTCGGTCTCGACCTCGGTCTCGATGGCAGTCTCGATCTCAGCAAACCCTAAATCGTCGATTCCTCTGTTCTGCACTCTGTTTTTCCGATTTCCAGCGCCGTTTTTCATGATTTTCGCCCAAAATCATCTCGATCTCCATCGATAACAGCCCTAAATCTAGACACGGACTTACAAGGACTCAATTTGCATAAAAATTACCCGAAACACCGGGCCTTACATGATCAAAATCACATAAAAAAAATCTATGGCCATAAAATTAACCCAAACAGTTCAACGCAAACCGAACATACATTATGCATAAATCCCACCTATTTGAGCCTATCGCAACTTTTAATATTAATTAATAGGGACAGCGATGGCTCTGATACCAATTGAAGGGAATAAAAGTCCCCACGCAGCGGAAGCGCATCGATTGGACCTTACGCCTTATATTAATTAACATTAAAATACCGTTACGATAACTCAAACAAAACTTTAAACAACCTTTAAAGCCGCTGTAAAATTGGTTTAAACATGCTAAAATAAATCTAAATTTATTTTTAATACTTTTTTAAAGAAAAAAGGAAGAATCGTTACAAACCTTCGTTGAAGACTTGACCGTTCTTCGCCAACGACGCTCCACGAACGAAAACGCAGCAGCCGCCTTTGTTTTTCTTCGCTGTAAATTTCTTCTTTGATTGACACAATCACCACAGAGGTTACACCGGTATGTCTCTGAGTCTTGGAGGCAAAAGACTTGTGGGAGTCTTTCTCTAAGAGGGAGGCTAGAGAGAATTCTAGGTCTTGTCTTTCAAGAGTGTCAAGTGTCATGACCAATTAGGTCTAGTGTTCTATTTATAGAAGAGAGACCATGAATAAAATATTCAATTAAATCAATCTTTTCCATAATTGATTCAATCTTATTCCTTAATTAATCAATCATGATCAATCAATTCCATAATTGATTAATCTTTTCCACAAATGACTAATTACTTCCATAAGTGATTAGATAATTTCCATAAATGATTAATCACTTCCTTAAGTGATTAAATATTTCCATAATTGATTAATTCCCGGTTAATGAATTCTTTAATTAATTAACCACCAATTAAATATCACATATTTAATTCCCGGCCTAGAATTAATTAATTTGCCCAAACACATATTAGGCCTAAAATTAATTCATTCATTATTTTGAACTCTTTCAAACTTCCATAAATTTATATTTGAACTTTTCAAATATTAATTTATCTCATAATAATATATCAATATATATTATATTTATTTCCCTTAATAAATTGAACATTTTCAATTTACTTTTATTACTTAGTTGCCTCAAATTACTTTACGAGCTACCAGTGGGACCTAATGGACCTGCAGATCAGAAGCTCCAACGATGTGAGATTAATTGGTCAAACTCATTAACCACATTAATCAATATTCGTTAACTGTGTGTACATTCCACTATAGACTCACAGTTTCACTCTTCTCACTGCAGACATATTTTCTGTGTCCACGGATCTAGACAATATCGACTAGTTAGTCCTTCACGAGTGTCTGTAACACCAGCTGGGTCAAATTACCGTTTTACCCCTGGGTTACCTCTATTTCCTTAAGTACCAATTCTCCTCTAATGAACAACCTGTTTGTGGTCCAACCATCAAACAGAAAACCCTCTCGTGCCATTGAGAGGGTAGGGCCCTTTGTTCAAGACTCGGAGTAACCACTTAAGGGAACACTCATCTGCTTCCCTAAAGTCGGGAAGGAGTGAATTCCATCTTGTACGATTATGTTCCCAGCTCCCCATTCGGTCTTTTCCCCAAAGTGGTAGGCTTATTGAGTCGGCGTATTGGCCACTCTCACCCATACAAATCAAAGGACAATCTCTCATGAGCAGGAGTCCATAATCAACTCAGGATTAAGACTAAGTTGTCTAGGTCGTCCTAGTGAAATAGAAAACCAACTAGTTAACAGTGTTATAACCAGTGGTTACTATTTCGCGGTCCAGTCTTATGCAAACTCATTGCATAGGATACCCCCACTCGCATGTCTCCTACACGAACGCGTTGGATCGCGACGTTTGTATCAAATACAAAGTGGGCTGTATCCATAGTGTCACCAGGATAAGGCACCCAGTCTTATCCCTATACTATAGACCCTTTAGGCTGTTTCTTGAACAATGATCCCATATGTCACTACATATAGTTCAAGACTCATATTACAGCCTTGGATGTCTAGTTTATTGGATTAGGGTTATTATTTAGACAAATATATAAAATAACTAATAACAATTAATGGAAAAATATATCAATATTATTTCATTAATATCCGGTCAACGGTTACATTCACTATCTACGAGTTTTAGGGCATAAAACCCAACAGGGAATTCGGAGTTTTTTAGGACATGTTGGATTCTATAGGAGGTTCATAAAAGATTTTTCCAAAATCAGTAAACCTCTTTGTAACTTATTATGTACTGATCATGTTTTTGACTTTAATGCAGATTGTAGGAAGGCTTTTGAAACTTTAAAGGCTGCTTTAATCTCAGCACCCATTCTTTGTGCACCTAATTGGAATTTACCATTTGAGGTAATGTGTGATGCGAGTGATGTTGCGGTAGGTGCTATGTTGGGGCAAAAGCAGGGCAAATTTATCCATCCTATATATTATGCAAGCAAGGTTTTAAATGAGGCACAAGTCAACTATACAACTACTGAAAAGGAGTTGTTAGCTGTTGTGTTTGCTTTTGAGAAATTCCGACCATATTTGGTTGGATCCAACGTCACGGTGTTCACGGATCATGCAGCAATAAGGTATTTAATGACTAAGAAAGATGCAAAGCCTAGACTAATTCGTTGGGTTTTATTATTGCAGGAGTTTGACTTGGAGATAAAGGACAAGAAGGGATCAAAAAATTTCATTGCAGATCATTTATCTCGTCTTGATCCATCATCATCTTTGCTGGAGGAAACTGCCATTTCATATGCTTTTCCAGATGAACAACTTTTTGTTGTTGAGGTAAAGGTAGTCAGGGATGTCCCTTGGTATGCTGATATTGCCAACTTTTTGGTAAAGGGAGTCACTCCTATTGACATGGACTGGAGGCAGAAGAAAAAGTTTAAGCATGATGCAAAATTTTTCTATTGGGATGAGCCCTTTATGTATAAGCAATGCTCTGACGGTATTATTCACAGGTGTGTTTCAGGTGATGAAGCAAAGGAAATCCTGGAGCAATGTCACTCTTCACCGTATGGAGGTCATTTCAGCGGTCAGAGGACAACTATGAGGATTTTGCATTGTGGATTTTTCTGGCCTACCATATTCAAGGATGCCCATTGGTTCTACAAGCAATGTGATGCTTGCCAAAGGAGAGGAAACTTGGGGCCTAGAGATGAAATGCCTCTTACTTATATTTTAGAAATTGAATTATTCGATGTATGGGGTATTGACTTTATGGGGCCATTTCCCCCTTCTAATGGCAATGTTTTTATCTTATTGGCAGTTGATTATGTGTCCAAGTGGGTGGAGGCAGTGGCGGATCCAGACTTTCACGTCAGGAGGGGCACAAAACATTAAATGTGGTTATGCATATTTGAACTTTCGGAAAGAGTACATATCAATTACCACTAATCAAAATGCTCATGTTAGTAACTATAATCAATTATTAAAATATCTATTACATCGTTGAATTCGTAAGTCGAAAGATTCAATATCAATATTAGGATCCAATAAGTATATCCAATATTTTATATAAATATCCATAAAATTAAACAAATTATATCATCAATTAATCACCAATATCAATATAAATACTAATAATAAGATTTATAACTTATTTAGGGAGTGAAAAGAATGTTATTATTAATGTAATTTTTCTATAATTTTTTTTAATCACAAGAATATTTACCGATATCAATATGTTATTGAATTATTTCTCAATATATTTGTAGAATTGAAATCTTAATATTGATATTGATATCCGTATTTTAATCGTTGGCTAATTTTAACATCTTGATGCAATAAAAACGAATATATAGTTTAGTGTATTTGTTTTCTTTTTGTTCTTGGAGAAATTTATTTGTTAGAGATAAAAGTTTAAATCTTTTTATTCTTTTTTAAACTAATAATAATTTGTCTATTTTGAAGGAAAAAAAGACTATTTACATATATACATAAATAAGTAAGAAATAAATAAAATTAAAATGTTGAAAGAGTAAGTTTCAAACCCAAGACCTGCACAACAACAAGAGTCGCGCACACCAACGAGCTGGGGGGGCACTTTGCATACGTGAGTAAAAACTGTAATACGTATTTTAAATAACCATTTTAATTATATATTAAAATATAAAAATCGATGAATCGAGGGGAGCACGTGCCCTTCCTGACCCCTTAATAGATCCACCCTTGGGTGGAGGCCATTGCATGCCATCAGAGATGCTAAGACAGTAGCAAGGTTTCTTCAATCGCACATCTTTGCGCGATTTGGGACACCTAGAGCTCTAGTGGGTGATGAGGGTACACATTTTGTTAATAATATCTTAACTAAGCTTTTAGCTAAGTATGGGATTAAGCATAAGATAGCTACCCCTTATCACCCACAAGCAAATGGTCAAGCTGAAATTAGTAATAGGAAAATTAAATCTATTCTAGAGAAAGTAGTCCATCCATCTAGAAAGGATTGGTCTTTTAGGTTGGATGAGGCTCTTTGGGCTTATAGGACAGCCTATAAGACTCCTCTAGGTATGTCTCCATATAGGTTAGTATATGGGAAAGCTTGTCATTTACCATTAGAGCTAGAGCATAAAACGTTTTAGGCTTTGAAAAAATTGAATTTTGATCTGAGTCGTGCAGGAGCAATAAGAATGCTGCAGCTTAATGAATTAGAGGAATTTGGCCAATTTTCTTATGAAAATGCGAAAATGTATAAAGAAAAGACTAAGTTGTGGCATGACAAGAAAATAAAATCTAAAGAGTTTGTCAAGGGTTAGAAGGTTTGCTTTATAATTCTAGATTAAAATTATTTCCTGGGAAGCTAAAATCTAAATGGTCAGAGCCATTTATTGTGATTGAGGTTTTCTCCCATGGAGCAATTACTTTGCAGGATGAAAAAGATGGGAGGGTGTTCAAAGTGAATGGACAGCGTGTGAAGCATTATTGGGGAGAGGAGTTTCAGACGAAATATCATTCCCTAAGATTGATTGATGATTGAGAGAGCAAGATGTTTGCGGGAGCATTTTACAGTGCAGATTTTTTAAGCTCCCAGTGTTTGTTTTGATTTTTTTTCGCTGATTTATTTTAATTAGGTTAGATTTTGTTTGTATCAATTTTGCATGATTTATTTTCAGTCCGTTGGTATTTTTAATTCTGTAGAATTTATTTTAGATTTTATCTGTGTCGTTTTGAATTTTATTCTGATTTTATTTTCGGTTTATGTAAATTATCTTTGAATTATCTTTGAATTAGTTTAATTAGATTTTGTTAAATTTTAGTTTAAATTTAGATTTTATTTATTTATAATTCTGTTTAGTTTTAATAAATGTTTTTCTCTGATTTATTCGGCTTCAATTGAAAATAAAAGATAAGATTTGATTTGATCGGTTAAATTAATTTGAATTTAAAGGAGTTGATTTGCTTATTTTGAAAATTTGAATTTCGTATCTTAGATTCTTCAAGTTGTTGCGGCAAAGTTGCGGCTGAAGCAATTCGTCTGAGTAGGAAGGGTTTTGTTGCGAATTAATTACTTTTTACCGTTTGGAATTTTGAATTTTCTGTGGCAGGTAGATTGCAGGGATGCGGCCACGTGTCATGCAGGGATGATCCAACGGTCTAGCTATTTGACAACGCATAATTATTTCCCATGGGCGTTTGAATTCCAGATTTTACCGTTGATGGTTTAATTCTACAGATTGCATTCGATTTAAAACAGTAATTTTAATTTAATGAGAGCAGGATCTTTCTGTTAGGAATTTGTTTTGTTGAAGCCTTATTTATTGGCAACCCTCGGTACGTTTCTCTTACTTCATCTTCTTGCTTCGATCTTCTGCTTTCTTTTTCGTTTTCATTCTTTGTAAAACCCTTGAATCCTTCATGGAAAAAACAAGAGCAAGGAAAGAAAGAGAGAATGAGGAGGAAGAGATACTGATTACCCCTGAGGGGGAAAAGGTAAAGGCGAAGAAGAAAAAGACACCGGAGGAGAAAGAGGCTAAGCGAAGAAGACGACAACAGAGGGCTGAGGAACAAGAGAAGGCAACAGGGGATGAGGCTGTCAAAATAGAAGAAGAAGCCCCGCAAGAATCTGATGTACAGAACCTAGAGGAGGATGAGCCGAGAATGGAGGTTACAGAGGAAGTTCAAGAAGAAGTTCAAGAAGAAATTCAAGAGAAACAGAATGAGGATGTGCAGGCCGAGGTAGCGACTAAAAAAGAGCCAGTTCAGGAGGCTCGTGTTGAGGTCATCATGCCAGAACCTCCGAGACGTCGCCGCATTAAGCGAAAAGTCGGCCGTATTCAGGTAGTTCGAACTGATACCCCCTTGCCTCCAACTACTGACTCTGAAAGAGACAATGCAGAGAGAGAGGAATGAGAGAAAAAAGAGGCTGAGGAAAAAGAAAGAGAAGACACAGAAAAGAGAGTTGAGGAAGAGCGGTTGCTCAAGCGACGGGTGGAAAAGGGCAAAAATATTGCTGAAGCATCGGAGGAACACGATGAAATAGAAGAACAACGATTGTCGTATGATCGCTTCGTCAACAATTTTGCCAGAGCAAATTACGCTGAGCTTCTGAAAAGGGATTTCTTATTTGAGCGAGGATTCAGCGGTGATCTTTCGCAGTTTCTAAGCACCGGTATTGCAGACCACGACTGTGAGCTGTTTTGTGCGAAGCCTGAGTCTGTAAACGCGCAGGTGGTGTGTGAATTTTATGCTAACATTGACAAGGAGGATGGTTTCCAGGTAATTGTCCGAGGAGTCGAGGTAGATTGGAGTTCTAGCGCTATCAACGCACTGTATAATCTTCAGAACTTCCCCCATGCGGCATATAATGAGATGGTTGTGGCGCCATCTAATGAGCAGTTAAGTGATGCTGTGCGGGAGGTAGGCATTGAAGGAGCACAGTGGCAGCTATCCAAGACTCAGAAGAGGACATTCCAGTCGGCTTATTTGAAAAGGGAAGCGAACACGTGGATGGGATTTATCAGACAGAGGATGCTTCCAACAACACACGACTCGACAATCTCCAGGGAACGAGTTCTTCTAGCTTTTGTAATCTTGCGGTCGCTCAGCATTGACGTAGAGAGGATCATGGCTAGTGAAATTTCTGGATGTTGGAAAAAGAAAGTAGGGAAACTGTTCTTTCCGAACACAATCACAATGTTGTGCAGAAGAGCAGGGGTTTCAGTGGATGAGGGAAATGTGATTCTGTTTGACAAGGGAATCATCGACATGCCCAATTTGGCACGACTCTAGCGCATGCAGGAGGTACGTCAAGGTGGACTTATCTACGGCATCAACACGATTCTAGAACAACTGGCACTTTCGGCCAGTAGGCAAGAGTTTGCTGAAAGGCAAACTTTAACCTTCTGGAATTATGTTAAGAATCGTGATGCCAGCTTAAAGAGGGCGTTGCAAGAGAACTTTTTGAAACCGTATCCAGCCCTTCCTGCATTCCCTGAAGACCTGTTGAACCCCTGGATTCTGCCGCCGCCTATTGAAAAAGAGGGAGATGAAGAAGAAGAGCCTGGTCAGGAAGACTGAAGGAGGAGAATTTGAGCGCGCATATTTTTTGTTGGAATATTTTGTTTGCTCATGCATTTCTGACCGCATCTTCTTCTATCTTTGCTTGTTTGCCTGTTTCTTTTTAATTTTTCTGCTTAAAAAATATATCTCTGCTATGTAATTTCTTTTCTTGGGTTTAATGAATTTCCAGATGTTTATGTTCTATGAGCACTGAGTTTCTCTAACTTGACTAATTTCTTCTGAATTTTTGAAGCTTGGACTGATTACGCTTAGTTAGATCAAGGTATTCTGATCTCCAGAAACCTTTTACTTGAGCATTTCTTCTGGCCTGGTCTGTTGCAGTGGCAAAGAAGATTTTGGAGGTAGTGTTGACTTTTATGATCCACTTTAAGCTTAGTCCTAGTCTCATGCTTAGTTTAAAATTCAGATAGAAAGATTTAAGTTTGGGGGTATAATTTGAAAAATTAATGATTCATTGGGGACAATGAATAATTCAAGTTTGGGGGACTTTTTGCTACTCCAATTGTTTTGCTCAAGCATTCCTCTACTTCGTTTAAAATTTTGTTAGGTTATTGAGTAACCGGGGACATTTGTGATACCCACAGTTTGTCTTCGCATCAAAAGATGACCTAGGAAATAGGGAAATGAGAAAAATTATTTGTTGAAAATTTTGCTGAAAAAATTCATGGAGCAAAAGTTTTGAAGGATGAATGATGATCCAGCAGTTTTTTCTGTCTCCCAGAACTTAGGTGAGCTTCATCATAAAATGTTGCCATTCTAAGGAGCAAGTGATAGAATAACTAAGGATTTTTTAACTTTATAAAGAGTAATGAGCCTAGTTGGTGATGAGTTTGAGGCAAGGGTATACTGCACCATAAAGTGGGTCATCACATGCTTAAGAGCTTATGACTGTAGGGTTGTTTAAAGTCTGAAAAACGAAAATAAAAACCCCCTTGAAAATTTGTTTTGAATGTTTGATAATAGAGCTAGGCTGTGGTAAGTTCTTAGAATTAAGTTAAAAGTGATGATTATTTGTCCATGCCTGAGGAATCATTTTGCTGCAGCAGAGCTTGGTTTTGCAGAGTGCTTAGGTAAAGGTTAAAGGTAGTGTTGGACTGTCTGGTTGGATTAAGCTATTCTTTGTCTAATGTTTTGAATTCTTGAAGAAAGGTTGGTTAGTATTGCTCGGGACGCGCAATAGTTCAAGTTTGGAGGTGTGATAACTGCCCAAAAGGTAGTTATTTAGGCCTCATTTATATAAGGATTTGTGTGTCTTTTATGCTTAATAGGGTTGGTTTTAGATAGATATTACATGTTTTAACCCATTTGGAAGAATGGAAGCTTTGGAAATTATTTTGTGCAGATTATGCTGCTGGGCGACTGGATGGAGCAAATTCTGTGTTGCAGCAAAATTGGGAGAAAAACTGCCACGTCACAGCTCGTTAGCCAAGTTGACAAACCGACTTCTGTTGAGTTATTTTCGTGATAAAGGAGCAAGGAGAGCCCTACACGTGTCCAGGTTGACCTAATTCAAGCCTCTTATCCTTCTATAAAAGGAAGTAGCCGCCCAAGTCAAAGTCATTCCATTTTCTTTGGGAGCCGAATAGGAAAGGGAGGTTGGAACTATCAAGGAGACCATCATTGCAAGCTGGCCGAGGAGGTTAATATTTCCTTTTACTATCTTGTAATCATGGACATGCCTACTCAGATTGTGATTCGTGTTTCCATGCTTACTATGAACTAAGTAGCTTTAGGCGTTGGTTAGGAATATGTAGTTGTCGTGCTTAACTCTAATAATATTTATTGATTATTGCATCTTGGTTAATTGTTGTGCTTATTTCTATTTTATGCCCGCCTGGCCAGCCGGTATGAATACCTCTCTCTAGTTTCAGGGATGATTTAGAGAGTGTGTGGCGATTAACCACACTACGATCATTGTGTATTGGTGAACGCCAGTGACTGAGCTAGGGATAGCCAGTTGCCTAGTGCTTGATCGGTCGTACTTCATTGGGGTTGAAACACATTCCAAAAAATCCGGAGTTCCGGGAGGAATCCGCTAATAATACTGCGAGAGTTTGCATGATCAATAATATTGCTAGAGCATCTTTTTAAACAATTACTAAAACCTGACCAGCGCCTGTTTCTAATCTGTCTGCCTATTCGTTTATTCTTTGCTTTGTCGTTTATTTTGCTTCAGCATTATTCCTATAAAAACCAATCATTTTTACCTTCTTTGAAACCATTAGAGAGTTACACAAAATAGATAAAGTGGAAGCTAATTTAGACCATGGACTGATAATACTTATTACTTGTTGCGGACTGTGTATACTTGCATAGAGTTCTAGGGTACTTTTAGATCATAATTTTACTCACTCTAGGAACCCAACACTACCGAAGGGAAAGATAACTGTTGGTAATTAACCTAAGAGTCCTTATCCTCTTTTAAGAGTTCACAATGTTCCAAATCCTATGACCGGGCCCTCCGAAGGGATGGTTGCTCCAGGACAACACGTAGGCGGACCATAGGACTCTCACGGTGTGAACTAAGGGGGGTGATCGAGGGATACATTAACATGTGTCCCACTCCCACTTAAATGTCCTACCATTTATATAGGGTTATTTAATTTAGATAAATTTGGCTAAGTCAGCCTATCTAAGTCTAATCCAATTATAACTCTTATGAAGAGGATCCTACTGCAATGTTCTAGGTAAATTAAACCCTTTTAACAAACCTAGCAACATTGCATGCTAACATGACCGTGGTTATTTCAACTCAGGTTTCGGGTCTGTTCCCAGGTAGTAGGTGTTCCGTAAACCGTCAGCTTAAAAACCTTCAACCTTAGACAGAACTTCACCGGGAGAGTTCCCTTTTAACCATAGTAATGTAAAGTCTTTACTCTAAAGATATAGGTGTATTAAACTCTTTTAATCAACCTAGTTACATTGCATGCTAACATAACTATGGTTAATTCAACTCAGGTTTCGGGTCAGTTCCCAGGTAGGAGGTGTTCCGAATACCCCCAGCCTTAGACAAAACTTTACCGAGAGAGTTCCCTTATAACCATAGTGATGTTTTTCCTACTTAGTTTATTAAAACTATTTTAACACTAAGAAAGAAAAGATTCTAATCTTATTAGAATTAAAGTGATCTAGGTCTAATTAATTTTAAACAATTTAAAACTAATTTATTTATCTTATGATCCTATGTTTGCATGCAATTCTTGACTATAGGTTTAAGGGTTTCTATTTATTAATTTTATAACACTTATAAATTTTAATGAGTTAACCCTATAACATGCTACTATGGTGACATAAATTAACAATCGAATTCTAATTAATTTATAAACCATACACTAGCATACATGACATACAATAATATAACAATTATATTAACCTAAGGTAATGTCATGCTCAATGCATTTTAATTTTCATTTTATTAATCTAACTGTTAAATTAATTATACAAGAAAATTAAAACATGCATTCTCATTTTCATACATTAATATAACTCTTTATATTAATTGCTCATGAAAATTAATTAAGCATATAAATTACTTTTATAAATATATAACTCTTATATTTTTAACTAAAGTAATTACATGTTCAATGCATTTTAATTTTCATTTAATTAATCTAACCCTTAAATTAATTACCCAATAAAATTAAAAAAAAATATGCATTGCACATTTTCATACATTAACATAACACTTTGATTGATTCTCAGAGAGATGATTAATTTCACACAGAAATGTAGCTGATATGCATTAATCAAAGTATAAATTAAACACAATCAAGTAGTACCTAGAGTATTCTAGGGTCGAATCCACAGGGAAGGAAGACTAAGAGATTTTAATAAACTTTACTAATGAACACTCAAACGCATGGTATTATGGATTAATATTTTCAATGGTAATGATTGTAATGAAATGACAGTGTGCTGTAAAATAAACTATGCGATGAAATAAGAAGAAATATCAGATGGCAAGGCTACCAAGGCTTTTGCTGCGGCAACCACATGTGTTAATAGGCTATCCTGTAGCGCATATTTTGCTTAATTGATCCATTAATGCTTAAGTGAGAAATAAACATGTGATTCCCTTTCGGTACTACTCATGTGTTTGGTGTATAACTAACAACGATCTAGTTCAATTAGTTCATGCGTTGGTGTTGTTCTCTAATGACTTGCAAGTGACTGCGTAGTCCTACAACAGTCTAAGCACAATCATGAAATATCTTATTGCTGCAGTATTAGTTTAAACACGACCAAGACTACATGCAATGCGCTAACTTGCTCTACTTAGATAATTCCACATGCATTATCTGTCATGGATTTATCATGGTGTACCGCATCCGGCTGGCCAGACGAGAGTTAGTAATGAAAACATTATCACATCTAAGCAGAAAGCATTAATTTATCATTCATTCAAAGTGCATACAAAATAATTCTATCACTGCATGGGTGCCTAAGCCAAACCTTGATAAAAGTGAATTAGCTCATGCTAAGACAGAAAAACATAACGCAATACATCCTATCGCAATGATTTTGCTGCGCTAGGAGAATCTTTCTTTCTTCTCTGGTTCATTTCTTTTACTGTGTGTTCTCTCCACCCTCCTCTCTCTCGGTAGCTGGCCGCTTTTTATAGGTTGAGGAGGCTGGCCTCTCCAAGAAATTGGCTTGCGTGCCTCAGTCATCCTTTGTCAGCCTGCACATCAGTCACACATCAGGACGATCATCTTTCCAACTATCATCGTACGAATTATGCTCTGGGAACTACGCCTGCGCTGGAGAAAACTTGGGAAGGAAACAACTACAAATTCATGCGTTAGCGGGTAAAATCACACAATTTCCTACCGCATCTAAAACTACTTCCTTTCAAGATTAGCTACCGCAATTCCCTTACTATTATGCGCTACACTGACGCAACTTGGATCTTCTTAGCCTTATTTAGTTTAGATTTAAGGGAGAAATAACTTGCTTTTTGCAAGTTATCACACTTATATTAATATCTCATGAAAATAAATAAGCACATAAATTACTTTCATAAATATATAACTCTTATATTTTTAACTAAAGTAATTACATGTTCAATGCTTCTCAATTTTCATCCATTTAATATAACACTTTATATTAAACATCCATGAAAATAAAATTCATACATAATTTAAACAATTATAACAATTATAATAATAAATATGCATGAATATGCTTAACCTATGGTGGGATTTTAAGTTATATGACATCTATAAAGCAAAATAAATAGCTAAGTAGACCGGTTTTGGCATCCTAGGACAAAATACAATAGAAAACTTACACTAATTAATCTAAATATGGCCTATCTTAAACATCTACTAGAAAACCTTTCAAACATACATTATGCAGAAAACAATCCCACCATTCAACCAGTAAAAATTTTGAAAAACAAGATTAAGCATACGATCGACTCTGATACCAATTGTAGGATTGGAATTCCTCAATTCCTAAAGTGGAAGCGTAACTGGACCGATTCGTAGTTAATTTTGTTTCTACCAAAATACCAATACATTGGCAAAAAACTTAGAACTATTCTATGATTTATTTATTAAGGCTAAGCAACAACCTTAGATCTAATCTAAAAGGAAGAAGCATACATACCGTCGTTGTCATCTCTGAAATATCAAGAACGTCTTTCTTGATTTGCATCAACAATTGAGACACCACCAATTTGATCTTCCCGTTATGACTCTGAGATTAGGAACGTAATTGTGAGACTACCCAATCTTGAATGGGAAAAAAACAAGAGGAAAAAGTTCCTCTTTGTGTTATTGGTTGAGAGAATATGAGAGAGTGGCTAGGGAGGATGCAAGAGTACATTCTTGGGGTCTTATGTTGTGTCACGTGTATCACCTAAACCTTTGGTTTATTGTTCTATTTATAGGAAAAAAACAATGAATAAAATATTCACAAATAATCAATTATTTTTATAATTGATTAATCATTTCTATAATTAATCATTTTCATAATTGATTAATCATTTCTATAATTAATCATCTCCATAATTGATCAATTCCTCATTAATAATACAATACTTTCTTTCTAAAAAAAAAATGATCAATTCCATAATTGATTAATTATTGATAACTTGCAAAAAGCAAGTTTTTTGTCCTTTTAACTTAAGCTAAAACAAGGCCAAAAGATACAATGATGATTTTATGTGATAGGCTATATTCATGTATGCGGTGAGAAATTATAAAAACAGGGCGCTAACGCAGCTAATTTAGTTGTTTTGCAAGTTTCTTCTCAGTGCAGGCACACATCCCAAGATGATCACGAGACAGACAAGATAGATGAAAGGACAGCGCTGACACAACTGACGCAAGTGGGCTAAAAAAGAGGTTGAAAAGTTGCAAGTTGGCCGTTGATAACTGAAGCAAGTTACTTGGAGAAGTTAGCTTCCCTCGCCTATAAATAGAAGTCACATGCTCAAGGAAAAGAGAAAGATAATTCACAAGAATTGAGGGACGAGAGGAGAAGACGAAGATCAAGGAGAAAGAAAAATCAAGGAGAACTGTGATTAAGAGTAGACTTGCGTTTGCAATGTATTATTGCATAATGTATTGTTTTGCTCGCATGAGCTAATTTCTTCTTCAAGACTTAGCGCAAGCACCCATGCGGTGATAAGTATATTTTGTAAGCACATATTTTGATTTAAATGAAACATTAATTGCCTTCTACTTAGTTGCGATACTATTTTCATTGCTAACTCCCGCTTGGCCAGCCGGATGCGGTAGCAGTATGCTAAATCCCTAACAGGTAATGCATGCGGACATCTCTAAGTAGAACAAATTAGCACATGACATGTAGTCTTGGTAGCATTACAACACTACCGCTAAAAGATAGTGCATGCATGAACTTTGATTGTGTTAAGACTAACGCAATCCCTTGTAAGTTTTAGAGAACTAAACCCCACACATGAACTAGCCAAATAACTAATTGATAGTTTTATGCCAAACGCAGAAGGAGTACCGGAAGGGGAACTTATGATTTTTTCTCACTTAGGCATTAATGGATCAATTAACCAAAAGTATGCGCAACAACCTTGATACTATTCTCCTTAATACTTTTCTTTTCACTCTTGTCGCATGTTTTGCTTTCATCAAGTTTTATTTTCCAAATTTACCAACTCTCTTATTTATTCCTTTATATAATATCACACGTTTTCGAGTTTAGATCAGTAAATATTGTTAAAACTTTGCAAATAACCTTTCCCTGTGGATTCGACCTTAGACTCACTAGGTATTACTTGATTTTGTCAATTTATACTTGGATTGATAAATATCTACGACAAATTCTTATTAATTTGTTAAGCATACTGACAAGCGATCAATTATTTCTATAAATGATTAATTACTTCCATAAGTGATCAATTATTTCTATAAATGATTAATTACTTCCATAAGTGATTAAACTTTATTAATTGAGAGAATTATATATTTGAACGAGTTCAAATGTATGACAAATTAAGTATATGATATTTAGTTAGTAAATTAATTAAATAATTATAAATTAATTAATTATTCAATTTAGTCAAATTAAATGTGGTTTAATTAAACTATAGTATATGAGAGAAATAAATATTTGAAGAAGTTCAAATATTAATATGAATTTGATTCATATTAAATTTATAGGATATAAGAGAATTTGAAGGAGTTCAAATTTTAGTATGAATTTGATTCATATATATAGAATTAATTAATTGTACGCCTGGAATTAAATATATGATATTTAATTAGGTAATTAATTAATTACAAAATTAATTAATTGAATAATTAATCATTCATGGAAATAATTTTTTTTTTACAATATGTGGGGAGGGGGATTCGAACCACAAACCTTGTGGTTATCAGTACAAAGTTATGATTAATTACTTCCATAAGGTAAATCAATCCTTCACGAGTGTCCGTAACCACAGCTGGGTCAAATTACCGTTTTACCCCTATGTTACATTTGTCTCCTTAAGTACCAGTGCTCCTCTAATGAACAACCTATTTATAGTTCAACCATCAAACAGAAAGTCCCTCTCAGGCAAATGAGAGGGTGGGATCCCTTTGTTCAAGTCCCGGAGTCACCACTTAAGGGAACACACATCTACTTCTCCTAGAAGTGGGAAGGAGTGAATTCCTTCTTGTGTTGTCATGTCCCCAGTCTCCCACTCGGTCTTGTCCCCAAAAAGGAAGGCATATTAAGTCGACGAATTGACCACTCTCACCCATGCTAATCAAAGGACAATCCCTCATGAGAAGGAGTTCATGACACACTCAAGATTAAGATTGAGTTACATAGGTCATGCTATTGAAACAGTAACCTAACTAGTTAACGGTGTTATATCTAGTGGTTTACTATTTCATGGCCCGGTCTTATGCAAACTCATTGCATAGGGTACCCCGCTCGCATGTCTATTACATGGATGCTTTGGATCAATACGTCTATATCAAATACAAAGCGGGTCATATCACATAGTGTTACCAGGATAAGGTACCCAGTCTTATCCTTGTACTATAGACCTTTTAGGTTCTTACTTGAACATCGATCCTCGTATGTCCCCACATACTAGTTCAAGTTACATACAAACAAACTTGGATCTTAGTTTATTGGATTTGGGTTAAATTGTGCAATTAACAATAACACTTTATTGTAGAAATTCAATAACACTTTATTGAAATAAGTATACAATTTGTTTACATTCACTATCTAAGAGTTTTAGGGCATAAAACCCAACACTTATAATTCATAATTCTTTTGCAACGATACTTCAAAGGTTTAGAACAACAACCACCGAGGGGTCATCAAACTCTAACACTATAATAACTCTTATCCTGTTAGTATTTAGTTACTGTTGTTTGGTTAGGAAATTTTTAACATCTTAATAATTTCCCGTAAGTGTGATCCGTCATCTTTCAGATTCCAGAGGTCCGTCCCAACAAGTTACGATCAAGAAAGATAATGTTGGAGCAAAACCTAAGAAGCTGATACGGAAATAAGTGACCAACCAACTCAATCAATTACTATGGTGAAAAGTTGCATCCTTTCAATCTTAACAAAGACATCTTTTCAACCAAGAGGCACAATGAATCTAAAAATATAGATTCATCCATCATATTTAATGCATTATGTACCTATTTAATTCATGTATCTATATTTATGATGGTTCATGTATGGATTTGAGAGGTTGGGGTTGAATCTAGACTACATAGATGAAGAGTTGTATCCTTTCATGGTGCCTTTTCAATTATTAGTATAAATATGGATGTAATTTGTCATTTGAACAACAAGTACAAGTTGAATTTGAATGAAATTTCATATTGAGTTTAGTCTCTCTCAAGCTTTTAAGCTTTCTTTGTATTCTTGTGTTTAGAATTCATGCCTAGGACTTTCAATCTAGTTTGATCAATTAGATTGTGAAGAGTTCAAAATCTTGAAGTTAGGAACGAGTTCTCCTTTCTTCTTGATCTTTGATCATCCTTCCAAGCCAAATCTGTTTAACTTTCTTGGGGTTGTCTTATCATTTGGTCAATGAAGTTATTCTTATTATTGTTGTGGGGGTTCACCTAAAATAAGAGGAGTTCTCAAACATAATTGAGGTAGTTCCTTTATCATTTAATAACAATATGTGATTCTAATTTAATAATAATATACATTCTTAATGCATAATAAATTAAACATAACAAAAGTGGACCGATTTTGACATCTTAAATCAAGCTAACAACCTAAATTATTAATACTAATAATTGGAAAAATGCTCGAGCCACTCGTGGGAGTCTCGAAATTGCCCAAACCAAGCCTCCAAATATAAAATCGGACCAAAACGGTGAGGAAAGGTACTGAACTAAGCCAAAATTGAAGAAAAATTGAAGAATCGACTAGATTTGGAAGAATCAAACCGCTGGAAGGAGAAAACCAGGAAGAATTGGACCAAACAAGCGCGAATCGAACCCATTTGAAGAAGAACCACGTTGAATCGCTGACCAATCTGCTAGAATCGTTGACCAACAGCACGATCGATCGAAAAATCAAGTGAACCACACGCGTTTTCTTCATCTGGTCTTCGTCGATTCGGTCCGATTCACCTGCGCCCGTCATCTTTTCTGAATTTTCAGAAACTGCTTGTTCTTCATGCTCTGTTCTTCGGCCATGTGAACTCCGTCTGAATTTTGATCGATTGAAGGCCTAAATGTACTCTAAAGACTCTCAAATTTTACAGACTCATCCTCCACACATTAAAACCCATAAACATCCGAACAATTACAATTAATTCAACAAATTTGAACATAAAATGATGTAAAAATCGTAATATATCCACTTTGGTACCCACAAACATTCATCATGAGAATTATCACCCACCAAGCTAAAATTAATCAAAATTGAGGGCCCAAATCTGTTATGATACCAATTGAAGGAGTGACGAACACCCGAGCGGAAGCAATTTGGATCGATTGACTCTCAATTTCAATTAATTTTAGAAACGAAAAACATGTTCAAACTAACGGAAAAACAGAGCATCATTTTTTACCAACCTTTTGGATGAAATTAACGAGCTCCGTGGATGAATTCTCAGCACAATCAGGTTGTAGACGACCACGAGTGTCTTTCCCGCTATCCTCCGGCCTTAGAACAACTTGTGGGAGCTCAAATGGTGATAAAATTGTGGAGAGAAAAGAGATAACATACATTTTTGAGAGTTTATTTTCTTAAGAGTTTTTCCAGCATGTCCCAACAAATTAACCTTTAATCTTCCTTCTTTCTTCTTTATATATAGAAGAAAACCATGCAACTAAACTCATCTAAAATGAAGCCAAGATCAATTTAGAGAGATAGGTGTAAATGAGGTGGCTCAATGAGGGGAAGAAATGATTTGAGTCATTGAAGAGCACCACCTCTTGAAAATCAATTTCCAAAACTGTTTTCTTTAATTTCATTTAATGAATTTCCATAATTCATTTAATTTAAAATTAATTTATAATAATTAACTTTAAACAAAAATAAATTAAACATTTTAATTTATTATTTAAATATCAAATATTAAATAAATTCCATGCACCAATCTCGATCATTCTTGATCTCGATTTTCCGAATATGAATCATTATTCAAATTCAAATTGAAATATGCATCATATAAATATTATAATATTTAAATCCTATTTAAATATCTCCAACTCTCTCTATAGCTCAATCTATAATTGAAATATTAATGTTAATTATATCGCAAATAACAACAACTCCCTAAATCGTGTTTGAACTATTCAAACTCTTTCATCACATTGTTCTAAGGTTTATTTTGTATGATCTAGCAGGGGGACCTAATGGACCTACAGATCATGAGCTCCAACGATCCGAGATTAACTGGTTAAACTCTTTTAACCTAGTTAATCAACATTTGTTAACTACTGGGACATTCCACTATAGCTCGATAGTTGAACTCCCCTCATTGTAGATATATTTTTGTCCACCCGATATAACCATGATTAGTAAGTCGTGAAGGGATTGGAGTTCCGTAAAGCGGAAGCGTGATTGGGAACGATTCGTAGTTAATTTTGTTTAATCTAAAATACCGATACATTGGCAATAAACTTAGAACTATTCTAGATTTATATTAAAGTTAAACATACAAAAATATTTGATCTAAATCTAATTTATATAGTAACAAGTTACTTACTCTCGTTGACGACTTAGATTAAATTCACCAACTGCTTGTGAAATAATCACGAACTACTGCGAACACTACCACTATGGCTACACCGATATGACTCTGAGACTACTAGAGGCAGGAGACTGGTGGGAGCCTTCAGGAGAATTCTTTAAGAGTAGAAGAATGAATGAGATGTCTTTCACCCCACCTCAAGGGTCCTATTTATAGGAAAAAGTCAAGACCTTTTCCTTATAGGAAAATATCATGAATAAAATCTAATCAAATCTATTATCTTATTCATATCTAATTTTAATAAATAAATAATTAATTGCCCAATTAAATATCATATATTTAATCTTAGGGATTTTATTAAATTATTTATATTAATATGAATCAAATTCATATTAATTATTTGAACTCTTTCAAATATTTTCTCTCAAAAATTAATTTTGAAATTAATTCAAAATTATATTATAAAGTATCATAAACTTTATATTATAGTGTATCAATATACATTATATGATTCTCCTAAATAAATTGAACACCTTCAATTTACAATTTATACTTAATTGCCTCAAGTCTCTTTACGAGCTACCAGTGGGACCTAATGGACCTGCAGATCAGAAGCTCCAACGATATGAGATTTAATCAGCTATACTCATTAACTAATTAATCAATTTTCGTTAATTGTGGGTTCACTCCACTAAAGACCCACATTTGCACTCTTCTCACTGCAAACGTAATTTTGTGTCCACGGATATAGACCAATAACAACAAGTTAGTCCTTCACGAGTGTTCATAACTCCAACTGGGTCAAATTACCGTTTTACCCCTGAGTTACCTCTACCTCCTTAAGTACCAGTGCTCCTCTAATGAACAACCTGTTTGTGGTCCAACCATCAAACAAAAATCCCTATCGGGCCAGTGAGACTGTAGGACCCTTTGTTCAAGACCCGGAGACACCACTTAAGCGAACGCTCATCTACTTCCTCAAAAGTCGGGAATGTGATGTGCAAATTGCTTAACGCAAGTGTACGGGTCAAGTTATAATATAGTGAATGTGAAATTCGAATGTCGTCCTCTGGATTGGTTTTTAATCAATTTCAATTACCGAAAATAGTCTTGCCCAATTTTATTTAAGGAACCAAATGAAGTGAGAATGAAAGTAAAGCAAACACAAAACAATGCAAAAATTGACAATCCAATGGAAACAACGGTCTTAGGGATGTGATTTCACCAATTGGGATTACGGATTAATTAATGGATTAACAACATGCTATGATTCATAAATCTTGGTAAACTAAAATCACACATATCTCTCCCGAGCATACATGATTCTCCCACATGCAATTGAACCCGATATCTTTATCTAAATTCAATAAACATACAAGGCAATAAGGATAACCTTTTTAACGATTTCTAGAATTAACTATAATCTCCCGATTTTTAGCTAAATCCTAGTTATGCATAATGATTTCTAAGCTAAATCCTCTCTCCCGAGTAAGATTCAAGCACAAACATCAATCAATTTATGGCCGGTAAATTGAAAGCATTAAGAACACAAATATGCATAAATGAAATCAATAGCATAAAACCGTAAAATCAATCCATAACGTGCCCAACAGGTACATCAATCCCTAAGAATTCAACTTAGCTACACATAATCCTTATTACAACATAAACTAAGTATGAATCAACCATAAAAACTAACAAAATAAGGGAAAGAAGAAGTAAACTCTATGTAGGCCGAGACCGAACGTCCCCGTCACGATCCCACGAACAATGGGTTGATTTTCACTTTGCTCCCCTTTATTCAGCTCCAAAGACTCTATTTTTGCTCTGTTTTACGGCCTCAAGATGTTACAAAAGAAGTCCCCAATCAACCCTAATCGAAAATTATAAATAGGCTGATTTTTTGTCGTAGCGTCGAGACGCTGTCACAGGGTCTCGACGCTGTCGCCTTATCGCAGAATCTGGAATGGAAAAATACACAGCGTCGAAACGCTAAGGTCACAGCGTCTCGACGTTGTGACCTGTTCACGCCTAATCAGATAAGGAAAGGCAGCGTCGAGATGCTTAAGGAGAAGCGTCTCGACGCTGGTCTGCGGTTGACTTTAATTTGACTTCTTCTTCTTTGATTCTCTTCGGTTCTTTTGCATCTTTTCACGTCCTAAACACCCGATTAACTCCAATATCACGGTTTGGCTCCAATCAACAATTTCCTACAAAATAAACCTTTTCAATGCAATAAAATGGCCAATAAATCATAAAAGACTAGCTAAATTAATTAGGGAAAATTAGCTAGCTATGCTCGCTATCAGAATGAGTGAATTCTATCTTGTGTGATTATGTTCCCAGCTCCCCACTCGATCTTGTCCCCAAAATGGTAGGCTTATTGAGTCTGTTGGGTTTTATGCCCTAAAACTCGTAGATAGTGAATGTAACCGTTGACCGAATATTAATGAAATAATATTGATATATTTTTCCATTAATTGTTATTAGTTATTTTATATATGTCTTTGCCTAATAATAACCCTAATCCAATAAACTAGACATCCAAGGCTGTAATATGAGTCTTGAACTATATGTAGCGACATATGGGATCATTGTTCAAGAAACAACCTAAAGGGTCTATAGTATAGGGATAAGACTGGGTGCCTTATCCTGGTGACACTATGGATACAACCCACTTTGTATTTGATACAAACGCTGCGATCCAACGCGTTCGTGTAGGAGACATGCGAGTGGGGGTATCCTATGCAATGAGTTTGCATAAGACCGGACCGCGAAATAGTAACCACTGGTTATAACGCCGTTAACTAGTTGGTTTTCTATTTCACTAGGACGACCTAGACAACTTAGTCTTAATCCTGAGTTGATTATGGACTCCTGCTCATGAGAGATTGTCCTTTGATTTGTATGGGTGAGAGTGGCCAATACGCCGACTCAATAAGCCTACCACTTTGGGGACAAGACCGAATGGGGAGCTGGGAACATAATCGTACAAGATGGAATTCACTCCTTCCCGACTTTAGGGAAGCAGATGAGTGTTCCCTTAAGTGGTTACTCCGAGTCTTGAACAAAGGGCCCTACCCTCTCAATGGCACGAGAGGGTTTTCTGTTTGATGGTTGGACCACAAACAGGTTGTTCATTAGAGGAGAATTGGTACTTAAGGAAATAGAGGTAACCCAGGGGTAAACGGTAATTTGACCCACCTGGTGTTACGGACACTCGTGAAGGACTAACTAGTCGATATTGGTCTAGATCCGTGGACACAGAAAATATGTCTGCAGTGAGAAGAGTGCAACTGTGAGTCTATAGTGGAATGTACACACAGTTAACGAATATTGATTAATGTGGTTAATGAGTTTGACCAATTAATCTCACATCGTTGGAGCTTCTGATCTGCAGGTCCATTAGGTCCCACTGGTAGCTCGTAAAGTAATTTGAGGCAACTAAGTAATGAAAGTAAATTGAAAATGTTCAATTTATTAAGGGAAACAAATATAATATATATTGATATATTATTATGAGAGAAATTAATATTTGAAAAGTTCAAATATAAATTTATGGAAGTTTGAAAGAGTTCAAAATAATGAATTAATTTAAGGCCTAAAATGTGTTTGGGCAAATTAATTCTAGGCTGGGAATTGAATATCTGATATTTAATTGGTGGTTAATTAATTAAAGAATTCATTAACAAGGAATTAATCAATTATGGAAATAATTAATCACTTAAGGAAGTGATTAATCATTTATGGAAATGATCTAATCACTTATGGAAGTAATTAGTCATTTGTGGAAAAGATTAATCAATTATGGAATTGATTGATCATGATTGATTAATTAAGGAATAAGATTGAATCAATTATGGAAAAGATTGATTTAATTGAATATTTTATTCATGGCCTCTCTTCTATAAATAGAACACTAGACCTAATTGGTCATGACACTTTTGACACTTGACACTCTTGAAAGACAAGACCTAGAATTCTCTCGGTGTAACCTCTGTGGTGATTGTGTCAATCAAAGAAGAAATTTCCAGCGAAGAAAACCAAAGGAGGCTGCTGCGTTTTGTTCGTTGGAGCATCGTTGGCGAAGAACGGTCAAGTCTACAACGGAGGTTTGTAACGGTTCTTCCCCTTTTCTTTAGAAAAGTTTTAAAAATAAATTTAGATTTATTTTAGCATGTTTAAACCAATTTTACAGCGGCTTTAAAAGTTGTTTAATGTTTTGTTTGAGTTATCGTAACGGTATTTTAATGTTAATTAATATACGGCGTAAGGTCCAATCGATGCGCTTCCGCTGCGTGGGGACTTTTATTCCCTTCAATCGGCATCAGAGCCATCGCTGTCCCTATTAATTAATTTTAAAAAGTTGCGATAGGCTATAATAGGTGGGATTTATGCATAATGTATGTTCGGTTTGCATTGAACTGTTTGGGTTAATTTTATGGCCATAGATTTTATTTTTATGTGATTTTGATCATGTAAGGCCCGGTGTTTCGGGTATTTTATGTAAAATCGAGTCCTATGTAAGTCCGAGTCTAGAATAGGTTTTTATGAGATGAAAATCGGAGCAATCGCCGCTGAAATCGGGGCCAAAATCGGAGAATCCATGCTGCTGCTGCCCAGATTCTGCCTCCAGACGCAACAGCGTCGGGATGCTACTTCAACAGCGTCTCGACGCTGTCTCGATACTGAAGGCGCTCGGTAAGGAAAGCACACAGCGTCGGGACGCTACCTCAACCGCGTCTCGACGCTGTCTCGATTATGCAGGCGCCAGATAAGGAAAACGCACAGCGTCGGGACGCTATCAAAACAGCGTCTCGACGCTGTCACGATGGAGGCGCGACCTAGGGTTTCAACAGGCGCGGTTCAAGGCGTGGCCGGTCCGGTTTGGACCGGTTCGGCTGGGCTGGGACCTATTTGGTCCGATTCAGCCAATTTTTGGCATGGTTCGTGATTTTGGAGGCCGGTTCGAGGTGGTTCGGGGCGGTTCGTGCTGTCTAGACCAATTCCGGAGCTGTACATGGATTTTTTAGGATAGAATTTAGCTAAATTAATGTAATTTAATGCTTTATTTTATCCTAGGGGCCAAAATTAACCGGTTCAATTGCTATTTATATGCTTTATGGATGTCATATAGAATTTTTAATCCCACCTTAGGTTATAAACATGCTCATGCATTTTTTATATATTATAAATTGTTATAATGTATGTTTAAATGCATGGTTTTTGTTTTCATATTTTTAATATAAGTGTATATTAATTATATGAAAAATTGGAAAGCATGAAGCATGTCATTACTTAAATTAAATATAAATAGTTATGTTTAATGTGATGAATGAAACATGCTTGATTGATTTTCTTGATTGGCTTATAATTGTTATAATAAAAGAAAATCAAAATTGCATGAAGCATGAAACATCCATAGTTAATAATATAATTGTTATATTATTCATGCAATTAGTGTGGTTTAATTATTTAATTTGAATGAGATTGTTGAATGAATTAAACCCTAGATTCTTGATTATAGGATTAATCATTAAAATTTGAAATAGTTCTTTATTATTAATGATTAGAAACCGTCAATCTATAATCAAGATTTGCATGCAAACATAAGATCATAGGATAAATTGGATTAATTTTAAATTGTTTAAAATTAATTAGACCTAGATCGATTTCTAATAAGATTAGAATCTTTTCTTACTTAGTTTTTAAAAATAGTTTTAATTGACTAAGTAGGAAAAACATTGCTATGATTATAAGGGAACTCCACCGGTAATGTTCTGTCTAAGGCTAGGGGTATTTAAGTTGACGGTTTACGGAACACCTCCTACCTGGGAACTGACCTGGAATACCGGAGTTGAATTAATCATAGTTAAATGTTAGCATGCATAATGTCACTAGGTTTATTAAAAGTGTTTAATGCACCTAGATCTTTAGAGTAAAGACCTTACATTACTGAGGTTATAAGGGAACTCTCTCGGTAAAGTTCTGTCTAAGGCTGGGGGTATTTAAGTTGACGGTTTACGGAACACCTCCTACCTGGGAACTGACCCGAACATTGAGTTTAATTAACCATAGTAATGTTGACTTGCAATGTTGGGTTTATTAAAAGAAGTTTAATTCACCCAAAAGATTGCAGTTGAATCCTTTCCATAATTGTTATAATAGGATCAGACTTAGATAGATTGACTTAGCCGAATACTATCTAAGTTAAATAACCCTATATTAACCTTAGGACATTTTCAGTGGGAGGAAAATTACAAAACAAGATTTAAATCAAGTTTTGCTCCTATGTCCCTATATTCACAACGTGAGATTCATGCTCGGCTTCGAGTCGCCTTAGGAGCGGCCTCCCTTCGGAAAGTGTTTGCATGGATCAATATCAAGGTGAATGGAAAAAATGTCTAGAGTAAGTGGGAGCGGGACACGTGTCAACGTATCCCTCGGTCTCCGCCCATAGTTCACACCATGAGAGTCCTATGATCCGCCTGCAGGTTGTCCTGGCGCAACCATCCCTTCGGAGGGCCTTGTCATAGGATTCGGAACATCGTGAACTGTTGAAAAGGATAGGAGCTCTTAGGCTAATCACCAACAGTTTTCTTTCCCTTCGGTACCCTGTTGGTGCGTGCCTCTGAGATCTGAAAGTGGGAGGGTTACACTTACAAGGATGAGTTAAAAGTGTTAACAAATCCTTGACCGAACAACGGTGGCTAATGTCTATAGGAATATGAGTTATTCTGGAATTAGAATTAGCTGAGAGGTGTCTCATTTCAAAGGAGGAGTGCCTGATCACCCTTCGGTGACTGACATTCTAAACCTCTGAAACGTCGTTGCAAAACTAAATCGATAGTTTTAGGGTTCTGTGATTGTCTGTTTTGCTAAATTGATTGGATTGTGTGCAATTGTTTGCTTGTATGATGGGTTAAGGCAAAGATAACTAATACGGTCATTGTTTGTTTAAATTTCAGCAATGTCTTCCTCAATTGTCTCTCTGCTTAAAAATGAGAAATTAACCGGCGAAAATTGTGCTACGTGGAAGTTGAACCTGAATACGATTCTTGTTGTCGATGATCTGCGGTTCGTCTTAACGGAGGATTGTCCTCCAGCCCCTGCTCGTAATGCATCCCAGGCAGTTAAGGATGCTTATGACCGCTGGACAAAGGCCAATGATAAGACTCGCGTCTATATCTTAGCCAGCTTATCTGAAGTTTTGGCTAAAAGGCATGAGAGCATGGTAACAGCGAGGGAGATTATGAACTCTCTCCAGGAGATGTTTGGACAACCGTCCTACCAACTCCACCATGACGCTCTCAAATACGTTTATAGCTGTCGCATGAAAGAGGGCACGTCTGTTCGGGAGCATGTCCTGGATATGATGGTCCAATTCAACGTGGCAGAGGCAAACGGGGCGGTCATAGATGAGCGTAGTCAGGTTGCATTCATCTTAGAATCTCTTCCGAAGAGTTTTCTACAGTTTCGAAGCAATGCAATGATGAATAAAATAACATTCAACCTGACTAGCCTCCTGAATGAGCTACAACTCTATCAGTTTCTTCTTAAGAACAAGGGACAGATAGAAGGAGAGGCAAACGTTGTCCACTCTAAAAGAAAGTTCGAGAAGGGTTCATCCTCTGGAACTAAATCTGTAGCCACTTCTTCAAAGAAAACTCAGAAGAAGAAAGGAAACAAGGGGAAAGCTCCCAGCACTGCTGCTAAAAGCAAAGGAAAAGCCAAAGCTATGGCAGACAAGGGCAAGTGTTTCCACTGCAATGTAGATGGACATTGGAAGAGAAACTGCCCAAAGTACCTTGCTGAGAAAAAGAAGGAAAAGGAAGGTAAATTTGATTTACTTGTTTTAGAAACATGCCTGGTAGAACATGATGAGTTTACCTAGATACTTGATTCAGGAGCAACTAATCATGTTTGCTCTTCTTTTCAGGAAAATAGTTCCTTTCGGCAGTTGAACGATGGGGAAATGACACTCAGGGTCGGAACTGGAGAAGTCATTTCAGCTAAAGCAGTGGGAGCTGCGAAGTTATTTTTTAGAAATAGATTCTTACTTTTAGAAAGTTTGTTAATCGTTCCCAAGATTAAGAGGAACTTAATTTCTATTTCATGTTTGATTGAACAATCGTATACAGTTACTTTTGATATGAATGAAGCGTTCATTTATAAAAATGGTGTACTTATTTGTTCAGCCAAATTGGAAAATAACTTGTACGTTTTAAGACCAACCGAAAAAAAGCACTTTTAAATCACGAATTATTTAAAACTGCTGAAACTCAAAGAAAAAGGCAAAAGATTTCTCCATCAAGTAACAATACTCATCTTTGGCATCTTAGACTTGGTCATATAAACATCGATAGGATCGGTCGTTTGGTAAAGAATGGACTTCTAAGCAAGTTAGAAGATGATTCACTACCACCTTGTGAATCTTGTCTCGAGGGAAAAATGACCAAGAGACCCTTTACTGGAAAAGGTTACAGAGCCAAAGAACCCTTTGAGTTAATACATTCGGATCTGTGTGGTCCAATGAATGTAAAAGCTCGAGGAGGGTACGAATATTTCATCTCATTTATAGATGATTATTCAAGATATGGTTACTTGTACCTAATGGGACATAAGTCTGAAGCCCTTGAAAAGTTTAAGGAGTTTAAGGCTGAAGTTGAAAACCTATTAGGTAAATCTATTAAAGTACTTCGATCTGATCGAGGAGGGGAGTATATGGATCAAAGATTCCAGGATTATATGATAGAACATGGAATCCAATCTCAACTCTCAGCCCCTGGTACACCTCAGCAGAATGGTGTGTCAGAAAGGAGAAATAGAACCTTGTT
This sequence comes from Luffa acutangula, assembly GCA_036850905.1. Taxonomy (NCBI): domain Eukaryota; kingdom Viridiplantae; phylum Streptophyta; class Magnoliopsida; order Cucurbitales; family Cucurbitaceae; genus Luffa; species Luffa acutangula. Next base: position 27,297,623 of record CM072098.1, read on the forward strand.
AGACATGGTTCGATCAATGATGAGCTATGCTCAATTGCCTAGCTCGTTTTGGGGGTATGCAGTAGAGACTGCAGTATACATCTTGAACAATGTTCCCTCGAAAAGTGTTTCTGAAACACCTTTCGAATTATGGAAGGGGCGTAAACCTAGTTTGCATCACTTTCGCATCTGGGGTTGTCCAGCACACGTGCTTGTGAAAAATCCTAAGAAACTGGAACCTCGTTCAAAACTGTGCCAATTTGTTGGTTACCCTAAAGAAACGAGAGGTGGTTATTTCTACGACCCACAAAAAAATAAGGTGATTGTATCGACAAACGCCACTTTCTTAGAAGAAGACCACATGAGAGATCATAAACCACGCAGCAAAATAATATTAGGAGAAGCTACTGAAGAATCATCAAGAGTTGTTGATGAAGTTGGACCTTCAACAAGGGTTGATGAAGGAACTAGTTCTTCAGATCCATCCCGTCCATCTCAAACGTTGGGAATGCCTCGACGTAGTGGGAGGGTTGTATTACAACCTGACCGCTACTTGGGTTTAACTGAAACTCAGGTTGTCATACCTAATGATGGCATTGAGGATCCATTGTCCTATCGACAGGCAATGAATGACGAAGATAAGGATGAATGGGTCAAAGCCATGAACCTGGAAATGGAGTCAATGTACTCCAATTCTGTATGGGAACCTACAGATCTACCAAATGGGGTAAAACCCATAGGGTGCAAATGGATCTATAAGAGAAAAAGAGATGCAGCTGGAAAGGTACAAACCTTCAAAGCTAGACTAGTGGCAAAGGGTTATACCCAAAAGGAAGGGGTTGACTATGAGGAAACCTTTTCTCCTGTAGCCATGTTAAAGTCCATAAGAATTCTCTTATCCATAGCCACATATTATTACTATGAAATATGGCAAATGGACGTCAAGACTGCCTTTCTGAATGGTAATCTTGAAGAGAATATCTTCATGTCTCAACCCGAAGGGTTCATAGGCCAAGGTCAGGAACAAAAGGTTTGTAAGCTCAATCGATCCATTTATGGATTGAAACAAGCATCCAGATCATGGAACATTAGATTTGATACTGCAATCAAATCTTTTGACTTTGATCAAAACGTTGATGAGCCTTGTGTGTACAAGAAAATCAACAAAAGGAAAGTAGCTTTTCTAATACTTTATGTAGACGATATCCTACTCATTGGGAATGATGTAGGATACCTCACTGAAATTAAGAAATGGCTAGCAGCCCAATTCCAAATGAAAGATCTGGGAGAGGCTCAATATGTTCTGGGAATCCAAATCATTAGGGATCGTAAGAATAAAACGCTAGCTCTGTCTCAAGCAACGTATATTGACAAGATGTTGTCTCGATATTCGATGCAAAACTCCAAGAAGGGACTACTACCCTTCAGACATGGGGTACACCTGTCTAAGGAACAGTCTCCTAAGACACCTCAAGAAATTGAGAACATGAGACACATTCCCTACGCCTCAGCTGTGGGCAGCTTAATGTATGCTATGCTCTGCACTAGGCCTGACATATGTTATGCAGTGGGAGTAGTCAGTAGGTATCAGTCTAATCCAGGGTTGGACCACTGGGGAGCGGTTAAGAATATCCTCAAGTATCTTCGGAGAACGAGGGACTACATGCTTGTGTATGGAGCTAAGGATTTGATTCTTACTAGATACACTGACTCTGACTTTCAAGCTGATAAAGATTCAAGGAAATCCACATCAGGGTCAGTATTCACCCTCAATGGAGGAGCAGTAGTGTGGAGAAACATCAAACAAGGATGCATAGCAGACTCAACCATGGAGGCTGAGTATGTAGCAGCTTGCGAAGCAGCTAAGGAGGCAGTATGGCTTAAAAAGTTCTTGACTGATTTGGAAGTGGTTCCAAATATGAACGTGCCCATAACACTATACTGTGACAACAGTGGGGCTGTAGCCAACTCAAAAGAACCTCGAAGCCACAAACGGGGTAAACACATCGAGAGGAAGTATCACCTGATACGAGAGATTGTGCAACGAGGAGATGTGGTCGTCACTAAGATCGCCTCGGAGCACAACATCGCTGATCCATTTACGAAGGCTCTCACGGCTAAAGTGTTTGAGGGTCATCTAGAGGGTCTAGGTCTACGAGATATGTATGCCATCTAATCTAGGGCAAGTGGGAGAAATGTATAATGGGTATAAGGAGGCCCTAGTTCATTGTATTAATATACATGACATTTCCAGCTTTAGATTATTGCATTTACATCCCACTAACTAGTGTTTTAGTTCAAGTGGGAGTTTGTTGGGTTTTATGCCCTAAAACTCGTAGATAATGAATGTAACCGTTGACCATATATTAATGAAATAATATTGATATATTTTTCCATTAATTGTTATTAGTTATTTTATATATTTGTCTAAATAATAACCCTAATCCAATAAACTAGACATCCAAGGCTGTAATATGAGTCTTGAACTATATGTAGTGACATATGGGATCACTGTTCAAGAAACAGCCTAAAGGGTCTATAGTATATGGATAAGACTGGGTGCCTTATCCTGGTGACACTATGGATACGACCCACTTTGTATTTGATACAAACGCCGCGATCCAACGCGTTCGTGTAGGAGACATGCGAGTGGGGGTATCCTATGCAATGAGTTTGCATAAGACTGGACTGCGAAATAGTAACCACTGGTTATAACACCGTTAACTAGTTGGTTTTCTATTTCACTAGGACGACCTAGACAACTTAGTCTTAATCCTGAGTTGATTATGGACTCCTGCTCATGAGAGATTGTCCTTTGATTTGTATGGGTGAGAGTGGCCAATACGCCGACTCAATAAGCCTACCACTTTGGGGAAAAGACCGAATGGGGAGCTGGGAACATAATCGTACAAGATGGAATTCACTCCTTCCCGACTTTAGGGAAGCAGATGAGTGTTCCCTTAAGTGGTTACTCCGAGTCTTGAACAAAGGACCCTACCCTCTCAATGGCACGAGAGGGTTTTCTGTTTGATGGTTGGACCACAAACAAGTTGTTCATTAGAGGAGAATTGGTACTTAAGGAAATAGAGGTAACCCAGGGGTAAAACGGTAATTTGACCCAGCTGGTGTTACGGACACTCGTGAAGGACTAACTAGTCGATATTGGTCTAGATCCGTGGACACAGAAAGTATGTCTGCAGTGAGAAGAGTGCAACTGTGAGTCTATAGTGGAATGTACACACAGTTAACGAATATTGATTAATGTGGTTAATGAGTTTGACCAATTAATCTCACATCGTTGGAGCTTCTGATCTGCAGGTCCATTAGGTCCCACTGGTAGCTCGTAAAGTAAATTGAGGCAACTAAGTAATAAAAGTAAATTGAAAATGTTCAATTTATTAAGGGAAATAAATATAATATATATTGATATATTATTATGAGAGAAATTAATATTTGAAAAGTTCAAATATAAATTTATGGAAGTTTGAAAGAGTTCAAAATAATGAATTAATTAATTTAAGGCCTAAAATGTGTTTGGGCAAATTAATTAATTCTAGGCCGGGAATTAAATATGTGATATTTAATTGGTGGTTAATTAATTAAAGAATTCATTAACCGGGAATTAATCAATTATGGAAATATTTAATCACTTAAGGAAGTGATTAATCATTTATGGAAATGATCTAATCACTTATGGAAGTAATTAGTCATTTGTGGAAAAGATTAATCAATTATGGAATTGATTGATCATGATTGATTAATTAAGGAATAAGATTGAATCAATTATGGGAAAGATTGATTTAATTGAATATTTTATTCATGGCCTCTCTTCTATAAATAGAACACTAGACCTAATTGGTCATGACACTTGACACTCTTGAAAGACAAGACCTAGAATTCTCTCTAGCCTCCCTCTTAGAGAAAGACTCCCACAAGTCTTTTGCCTCCTAGACTTAGAGACATACCGGTGTAACCTCTGTGGTGATTGTGTCAATCAAAGAAGAAATTTCCAGCGAAGAAAAACAAAGGCGGCTGCTGCGTTTTCGTTCGTGGAGCGTCGTTGGCGAAGAACGGTCAAGTCTTCAACGAAGGTTTGTAACGATTCTTCCTCTTTTCTTTAGAAAAGTATTAAAAATAAATTTAGATTTATTTTAGAATGTTTAAACCAATTTTATAGCGGCTTTAAAGGTTGTTTGAAGTTTTGTTTGAGTTATCGTAACGGTATTTTAATGTTAATTAATATACGGCGTAAGGTCCAATCAATGCGCTTCCGCTGTGTGGGGACTTTTATTCCCTTCAATTGGTATCAGAGTCATCGCTGTCCTTATTAATTAATATCACAGAGTGCTTTACCTAACTCTTTTCCACCTATAGACACAGGTATAGTAAATGATCCTGGATCCTTAGCCTTGGGTGGTAGCCCATTCTTAAGAATAACACTACACTCCTCAGTAAGAGATACAGTTTCAAACTCACCTAACCTCTTTTTTTTAGTTAAAATATCCTTAAGAAATTTAGCATAATTAGGCATTTGCTCAATAGCTTCTACTAAAAGGATATTTATATGCAACTGCTTAAGAATCTCTAAAAACTTTTTAAACTGACCATCCTGATTCCTAGGCTTTTGCCTTTGTGGAAAAGGTAGAGGTGGTACATAAGGTGGGGGTGGCACATAAGGTGGTTCCACATCTGGAATAGAACCAGATGCTCCAGCATCTTTATTGCTGCCTCCAGCACCCTGACCATACTCCAAATCTTTCTCAATAACAACATTCTTATCACCATTATTATTTATATCCTGGGTCTTACTAGACTCTTTTCTTTCTTCTAATGGCTTACCACTTCTAAGAGTTACTGCCTTTACCTGCTCCTTACCTTCCCTTCGAGGGTGTTCAGTATCTGAGGGAAATTTCCCTTGAGGCCTCGCCTTCAGCTCGTTAGCTAGTGTTCCCACTTGCAATTCAAGGGCTCTCATCGAAGCTTGATTACTTTAAATTGTGGCATTTGTACGAGCCATAAATTCTTTCATCATCGCCTCGAGAGAACTTCCCGAATTTTGCTGGGGCAAAGCCTGCTTATTTTGCTGGGGCAATACCTACGTTTTAGAAAATCCCGACTGGTTCACCTTTTGTTGCGTCTGCACATTACTTCCTTGTCCTCCCCATGAGAAATTGGGGTGGTTGCGCCAACCTGGATTATAAAAGTTAGAGTAAGGGTTATAGAGTAAGGGTTATTCCTCTGATTACCTACAAAAAACACAGAAGCTGGATTGTTGGGGCAAAACTCGTAGTTGTGATCTTCACCACAATAGACACATGCTTCTTCTGCGACTTGGTTCACCACTGCAGCAGGCTCCATTACTGGTGGCTGCTGATGACTAATCACTGTCACATTCTTAAGAGCGTTAGCAATCATTGCAAGATCAGCCCTAATGGTGGACACACCATCAACCTCTAACACATTCTTAACCTTTTTATTTGTGCCTCTAACATCCGACCACTGACAACTATTAGTAGATATTCTTTCTAAAATTTCATAGGCTTCATTAAAAGTTTTTGCCAAAAGGGCCCCTCCAGCCGAAACATCAACCATACCCTGGGTTACTCCATTTAACCCATTATAAAATGTTTCCATTTGAACACAATGTGGTAAACCGTGGTGGGGGCACTTTCACAAAAGCTCCTTAAACCTCTCCCAAGCCTCACTAAAAGTCTCATCCTCAAGTGCCTAAACCCTACTATTTCACTTCTTAGTTTAGCATTTCTATTTGGTGGAAAATATTTACTCAAAAAAATTTCAGCTAACTCATTCCATGTCCTAATTGATCCTGGAGCAAAAGAATTTAACCATGCCTTTGCTCCATCCCTAAGAGAATATAGGAACAAAGTTAATCTAAGGGCATCTCTAGGCACTCCTTGAATCACAAAAGAATCACTAACTCCTAGAAAAGACTTAAGATGTAAATGAGGGTCTCTTCAGATGACAAACCATGGAATTACCCCACAGTTTGCAACATCTGAAACATTACCGGTTTCATTTCAAAATTTTCCGCTTGAATTTGGGGACGTGCAATCCCTGGATTCAACTCATCAAACATTGGGACAACATATGCTCGAATGGCTCTGGTCCTATCGTTTGCTACCAAGATAGGATTCTCAGCCTGATTATTTTGCTGCTCATTTTGCTTCAGCGGCGGATTTTGCTGCAGCAACAGATTCTGCTGGGGGTTCATTGGATCTTCAGGACCCTACGGGAGACGCGACACGTTCTCCATCTGGTTTCTGCGCTGCTCTCTCCTTCTGATCCTAAATGTCCTCTCAATTTCTGGATCAAGCTCGAACCTTACCCCAGGCGGATCGCTCATGCACCAAACTTACACCTACAAAAACAAAGGAACAAATCAAAAAGTTCTAGCACCAAACCACTAAAACACATACACAGAACATATAAGATAAAAACTTATTCAAGTCTCCGGCAACGGTGCCAAAAACTTGTTGGGTTCCTAGAGTGAGTAAAATTATGATCTAAAAGTACCCTAGAACTCTGTGCAAGTATACACCGTCCGCAACAAGTAATAAGTATTATCAATCCAAGGTCTGAATTAGCTTCCACTTTATCTATTTGTGTAACTCTCTAATGGTTTCAAAGAAGGTAAAAATGATTGGTTTTTATAGGAATAATGCTGAAGCAAAATAAACGACAAAGCAAAAAATAAACGAATAGGCAGACGTTGGTCAAGTTTTAGTAATTGTTTAAAAAGATGCTCTAGCAATATTATTGATCATGCAAACTCTCGCAGTATTATTAGCCGATTCCTCTCGGAACTCCAGATTTTTTGGAATGTGTTTCAACCCCAATGAAGTACGATCGATCAAGCACTAGGCAACTGGCTATCCCTAGCTCAGTCACTGGCGCTCACCAATACACAATGATCGTAGTGTGGTTAATCGCCACACACTCTTTAAATCATCCATGAAACTAAAGAGAGGTATTCATACCGGCTAGCCAGGCGGGCATAAAATAGAAATAAGCACAACAATTAACCAAGATGCAATAATCAATAAATATTATTAGAGTTAAGCACGACAACTACATATTCCTAACCAACGCCTAAAGCTACTTAGTTCATAATAAGCATGGAAACACGAATCACAATCTGAGTAGGCATGTCCATGATTGCAAGATAGTAAAAGAAAATATTAAACTCCTCGGCCAGCTTGCAATGATGGTCTCCTTGATAGTTCCAACCTCCCTTTCCTATTTGGCTCCCAAGGAAAATGGAATGACTTTGACTTGGGCGACTACTTCCTTTTATAGAAGGATAGAAGGCTTGAATTAGGTCAACCTAGACACGTGTAGGACTCTCCTTGCTCCTTTATTACGAAAATAACTCAACAGAAGTCGGTTTTTCAACTTGGCTAACGAGCTGTGACGTGGCAGTTTTTCTCCCAATTTTGCTGCAGCACAGAATTTGCTCCCTCCAGTCGCCCAGCAGCATAATCTGCACAAAATAATTTCCAAAGCTTCCATTCTTCCAAATGGGTTAAAACATGTAATATCTATCTAAAACCAACCCTATTAAGCATAAAAGACACACAAATCCTTATATAAATGAGGCCTAAATAACTACCTTTTGGGCAGTTATCAGGTAGCCTGTTGGTGCGTTCCTCGGAGATCTGAAAGTGGGAGGATATAAATATAAAAACGAGATCGAGTTTTACTCTCACGTTCCTAGGTTCACATCGTGAGGTCCATGCTCGACTTTGTGTCGCCTTTGGTGCAGCCTCCCTTCGGAAAGTGCTTGCATGGGTCAATAAAAAGGTGAATGGGGAAAATGTCTATAGTAAGTGGTAGCGGGACGCGGTTGATAAGGGCAAAAAATATACCTATTTTGCCTTTATATTTAGCTCATTTCCTTGTCAAACTTGTATGTTTTAGATCAAAAAATGCTATTCCCGAGCTGAAAAAGTGCTAAAGTTGATAAGTTAGAATGTTGAGAGTCATGTGTGTCAAATTATGCATATTTGTGCTTAAAAGAACTCATTTTGGTGTTTTGCAGAAAACAGAGAAATCTGGAAAAATTCTCAGAAATGCTCGCATTTCTAGCAAGGCTAAAATGAAATGCGACCGCATTTCTAGACAGAGGCAAACAATTTCGAGTCTGTCTCGGGTCATTTTGAACGAGTGTTTTGCGCACCTAACCGACTGTTTTGACTTCGAAACTGATTGAGCCACCTGCTAGCACCATTTTCGTGACTCCTAAACCACTCTTATAACTTGCAATAAGCAAGTTATTTCTCCCGTAAATTCAAACTAAATAAGGCAAAGAAAAAGCACAATTGCGCTAAAACAACACAGAAAGATGAGGGAATTGCGATAGTTTCGGCAGAAGGCAAGTTTGCTTATGCGAAAAGAAAGTTAATTGTCTTAAGGCGCTAACGCATAGAAATTTAGTTGTTGCCCAAGTTTCTTTTCAGTGCAGGCACAAATCCCAGAGCATTCGTACGATGAAAGCTGGATGAAAGGATCCCTATGACGTGGACTTTACATGCAAGCTGGCAAAAGATAATTTAGGCACGCATGCCAATTTCTTAGAGAAGTCAGCCTCCTCAGCCTATAAAATGTGCCCATCCGTCCAAGAGGACAGAGACGAGAAGGGAGGGGAGAAAACAGAGAGAGAAGATCAGAAGGCAAGAAGCCAACACATTGAAGAAAGAATATCGCTGCAAGGTAGATTTGTATTGCGTTAGAATTCATTGCGTAATGTATTTTCATTCCAGCATGAGCTAATTCCATTTTAACAAGGGTTAGCATAGGCACCCATGCAGTGACAAGTTATTTTTGTATGTGTACACTTTGATTTAATGAATCATTAATGTCTTCTACTTAGATGCGATAATATTTCATTACTAACTCCCGCCTGGCCAGCCGGATGCGGTAACAACATGATAAATCCCTGACAGGTAACACATGTGGAAATATCTAAGTAGAGCAAGCTAGCGCATTATATGTAGTCTTGGTAGTGTTAAATTAATACCACCACAATAAGATAATGCATGAATGAGCTTCGACTACTTTAAGACTAACATAATCACTTGCAAGTCATTAGAGAACCAAACCAACGCATGAACTAATTGAACAAAACAGTTATTAGTTCTACGCCAAACGCATAAGTAATACTGGAAGGGAACCTTATGATTATTTCTCGCTTAGGCATTAATGGATCAATTAGATAAAGTGGGTGCTACAAGAGTACTTGTAAACGTTCGTACTTGATAACTTTATCATTTGACACTCTCTTAAATTCTTCTCGTATAATTTATGTTCATCACATTATTTTCTTTACAAATATTAATCACCCTCTTTTAATTGATACAATACCATTCGTACATGAGTTTAGTTGATAAAACTTGCCAGCAGTCCTTTCTTGTGGAATCAACCCTAGAACTCGCTAGGTACTACTTGATTGTGTTAATTTATACTTGGGTTAACGCATATCTGTGGCAATTTCTGTATTAATTAATTGACACTTTGTGAAGCGATCAAGTTTTTGGTGCCATTGCCGGGGAAGGCAACCAAGTTTTCATTTACTAACACTCCGTTTGGTATTTCTCTCCTTGTTTCTTTTGGGTATTTTTCTCCAGGTAGGCAAGATTGCATGTGTGCTGCTCGCCAGATCAATATTGAGATTGATCCCGAGATCGACCGAACTTACCACAGAAGAAGAAGAACTCGATGAGCTCGAAGATCGATAGTTGAGCAACCAAGAGAAATGGCAGCACCGAATCAACCAAATCTACCAATAAATCCCATTCAATTGGTTGATGACAGAGCCAGAGGAATCAGAGATTATGCAGCCCCTGCAAACTGCAATTTTAATCCAGCCGACCTTGGAAACTGAAAGGTTCGAGCTTAAGCCTGTAATGTTCCAAATGCTAACTGCTGTAGGACAATTTGGAGGAAGCATAGCTGAAGATCCACACTCACACTTGAAATCATTCCTGGATATCTGCAACAAATTCATCATTCCAGGAGTAACACAGGAACAACTGCAGGTCATCCTTTTTCCTTATTCGCTAATAGATGCTGCCAAAGATGCATGATGGCTATTTTCTCAGATTTTCTAGAAAGACCAGTTGAAGTTTTTAGGATGATTTCTCTGTCTATGGAAGCTCTTTCGCAGATTGCTTAACGCAATTAGAGCGCGTCTGTTGGGCTTCCAGAGTGATAGCGAGCAGAAATGTCGCTATTTTAGTCCCAATTTATTAGGCTTTTCGATGCTTTAATCGTGTTTTTAATGAAAATATTTAATATATTTTGTTATTTGGTCCTTAGGAGCAAAGTTGTGGATTTTGGGAAAAAAATGCCCAAAATGAAGCCAATTAAGCCCAAATTCAAGCTTGGATAAAAAAGGGAGTCAAAGAGACCACTCATGAAGAAAAAGGCCAAAAAGAAATGAAGAGAAGGCCCAAAAAGAAGCCCCAACCAAAGCTGAAAATTTTGAAAAATGGCACAGCGTCGAGTGAAGGATTGGAATTCCATAATTCCGTAAAGCGGAAGCGTGATTGAGACCTATTCGTAATTAATTTTTTTTAATCTAAAATACCAATACAAATATATATAAGTAGCAGAACAAAAACGAATATATAAGTAGGTCTCCCACACAGAACAAAAGAACAACATTATTAGTAGCAGAGACATGAACTTAGATGTTAGGAACCAAATGTATCTTACCTTCGTGAAAAGAATGGATCATCAACAAAAAGTGGACAATATGATACTTTCTATCAGCATGTTTCAACAAATGAATTGAATACTTGCAATTCAACAGCTAGTTGGGCAAGAAGAAAAATTCTAGTTGTCAGTTCAACTGACCAGGTTTGACCATCCATCACAACCACATTCTTTCAGGTCTTCTACATTGATGGATTGCAGCTGAATAAATCCAAGATCTAACAAGAACAACATCATGAGAAAGTCATCGGCTTGTGAAAACTCGAACGCGTTTTCATCCATTAATGGAGAGCTTAACAAAACCAAAGTTCAGACTCCATTTTCTTCAGCATCAGAGGCCTTTGGCAATTACAGTCACCAATATTGCAACTTCCAGTGGCCCAGTAGGTTCATCTTCTGCTACTCGTACCACCCCATGTTATCAGGTTAGTTCCCACAGTTCAAAGTTTGACAAGATCCCGCTTAGGGTTCCCATCGTTCGCTTTAGAGCCTGTCCTTTGAGTACTCCATATATATGCTTGCTTTGCTGCCTTCCCATTACAAGATGATCCCTTATTCTTCTTACCAAGCTGTCACTAAACAAGAGATTTCATGAAGGACTTCATGTTTTTAGTATCGTCTATCAATTCTGGATGTCTTTGTGGTTTGAAAACCTTCCATAATCCAATAGGATGCTGACTCGGGCTCTTCGTTTCGTTATCTCCTGCAAATTTCCCAAACATCTTCCCACATTCTGGATAAGGCTTAACAAAAAGGTTGTAGAACCTGAGTCTACTACGCTTGATAATCTCCCTCAATCCAACCTGAGAACCAAGCCAACCTTTTGATTCCAGATATTCAATCACATTGTAGTGAGGAACAATCTGCTTTTCGAAATTGATTCCCAAATATTCTGGAACATCAATCAAACAGTCAACACCAAAGTTCATCTCATGGATCAAGAAGTCAATCTTCTTCTCGATGTTCTCAATTTCATAAGTGACCAACCTCGACTCTTTCCATAGCAATTTAAATGCCTCTGTACGAATCAGACCATGTTTACATAAACAATCAACTCTCTGTTTCACTTCAAATGCAGCTCTGAAAGCACCATCTCTAAAGATTCTCTCCTTGATTGAATTCATACATTTCAGATTTCTAAGCAACTCGAGGCAACTTGAAACTTCTCCTAATTTTGTGCCTAAAATTCTCGATTCCCTAACAATTTCTCTTGAAATCACATTTTGATCAAGCCCCAACTCCTCGAACTCACAAATCAAACTCTTCAATCTGCCACCGACTCTAAATCCTAAAACTCTGGGAATCGAACAAATGATCCGATCAATTTCATCCCTTTGAATTCCAATTCCCATCAGAAATTCAATCGTTTGCAAGATTTCTCGCTCGTTGGTGAACACTATTTCAGGGTAATCCTCTAAAACCCTAATCACAGCAGCATCACTAAGCCCTAAATGTTTCATTAAATCTACAGTTCTACAAAAAATACTCGACTCCAGCTGAAACCGTCTAGACAATACCAACATACTCCGAATCATCGATACAGATGAAGGATTAAAATTCCTTTTGGCAGCGGAAGCAATCAAGAACGATCTCGTTTTTAAATATCAATTGTAGAAAAAACCAATACGTTGGCAAATTAAAATTAGAAACAATTTCATTACAGATTAAGCATGCTAAAAAAATAAAATCTAAAACTATTTTAGATCTTAGAAAAACTTACATGGAAGAGAAGAACAATCAGCACAAAGCTCCAAATTTCGCGTTCTTCTTCCTTCCAATGAACACCACCAAATCGATTCACCCGCTATGACTCTTGGGACTCAAGATTGGCTTGTGGGAACCCAAAGATCGTCTTGGAAGGGAAAATTACAGCAAGGGAGTGCTGGAATTTTTGAGAGAATTTTGAGAGTTCTCTTCTCTGTGTTTTTTTGTGAAAATGAGAGAGTGCAAACCTCTTGGGGAAACTCCCTCCCAACTTTACGATAAGTGGGGAGGGAGTTAATCCCTACTTGATCTCTACCGTTGATCATAATCAACGCGATCCAGGCCGTCTATTAATTAAATAATAATTATCATTTAATTAATTAAATAATTATAATTAATTTAATTAAATCAATATTAATTAAACCAATTATAACCTAAGGTATTTAATTAAATTTTAATCATATTCAATTGAATTAAATTGGCCATTCAATTAATCTCATCAATTGAATCCACATTAATTAAATATCAAATATTTAATTAATTTTATAATTGAATCACATTCAATTTTATCTCTCATTTAACCTATAGTTTTAATGTGCATCAAAATGTACATTAATATAAACTATAGTATTAATTTGATTAAATCACATTTAACCAAATTAAATTAATTAATTCCCCAATTAATTAATTCATGAATTAATCAAATATCACATATTTAATTAAATTCATTATTCTCTCAATAATTAATTTCAAATCATATCCAAAATTAATTATAAAGTTTAATTCTTTAATTAAACTTTATACTATAATGCATCTCCATACATTACATTAATTCCCTTTAATATCAAGACTAAATCATCTCAGAACCCGTTATGAGCTAGCAGGTGGACCTAATGGACCTACAGATCAGAAGCTCCAACGATACGAGATTGATCAGCTAAACTCATTAACCGAGTCAATCAACATTCGTTAACCGTGGGTCACTCCACTAAAGACCCACAGCTGCACTCTTCTCACTGTAGAATATTTCTGTGTCCACGGATATCGACCAATAACAGTAAGTCAATCCTTCACGTGTGTTCGTAACACCAGCTGGGTCAAATTACCGTTTTACCCCTGGGTTACCTCTGGATCCTTAAGTACCACTGATTCCTCTAATGAACAACCTGTTTAGGGTCCAACCACTAAACAGAAATTCCTCTCGGGCCAAGAGAGGACAGCGCGCTTTTGTTCAAGCCCTGGAATCAGCCCTTAAGGGAACACACATCTACTTGCCCCAATAGGGGAAGGAGTGAATTCCATCTTGTACTGTTATGTTCCCAGCCCCCATTCGGACTTGCCCCTGAAATGGTAGGAATATTGAGTCGGCGAGCAGGCCACTCTCACCCATACAAATCTAAGGACAATCCCTCCTAAAAGGAGTTCATAACAGACTCAGGATTGAGATTGAGTTACCTAGGTCATCCTATTGAAATAGAAACCTAGGCTAGTTAACGACGTTACATCTAGTGGTTACTATTTCGTGGTCCGGTCTTATGCAAACTCATTGCATAGGATACCCCCACCCGCATGTCTCCTACATGGATGCTTTGGATCATTGCATCTGTATCGGATACAAGGTGGGCCGTATCACATAGTGTCACCAGGATAAGGTACCCAGCCTTATCCCTATACTATAGACCATTTAGGTTGTTACTTGGTCACTGATCCCCGTATGTCCCTACATACTAGTCCAAGTTTCATTTAAACAACCTCGGATCTTAGTTTATTGGATTTAGGGTTTATTAATGCAAACTCGATTTATTCAATAACCAAATTACTGAATCACTCAAATAACGACTTATTGAGATCGATTAATTTGTTTCATTTACTATCTACGAGTTTTAGGGCATAAAACCCAACAACTCCCACTTGAACTAAAACTCTAGTGGGCAATGTACATCAACAATCAGAATTGAATGAATAATCATTGAAGTAGGAATAATTGTTTGTATTAATACTGTATAATACATGAAAAGTACAAATACAGATAAATACAATAAACTAGGGCATTTGAATACCCATTACACTTCTCCCACTTGCCCTAGATTATTCTATGTACATATCTCGCAGACCTAGACCATCTAGATGACCCTCGAACACTTTAGCCGTGAGAGCCTTCGTAAATGGATCAGCAATATTGTGCTCCGAAGCTATCTTCGTGACGATCACATCACCTCGTTGCACGATCTCTCTGATGAGATGATATTTGCGCTCTATGTGCTTGCCTCTCTTGTGACTGCGAGGTTCTTTAGAATTTGCCACTGCACCACTATTATCACAATAAAGGGTGATTGGCAAGTTCATATTTGGAACAACTTCCAAATCCATCAAGAACTTCCTAAGCCATACAGCCTCCTTTGCTGCTTCACAAGCAGCGACATATTCGGCCTCCATGGTGGAGTCTGCAATGCATCCTTGTTTGATGCTACGCCAGACTACAGCGCCCCCATTTAGGGTAAACACTGACCCCGATGTGGATTTCCTAGAATCCTTATCAGTCTGAAAGTCAGAGTCTGTGTATCCAGTAAGGATCAAATCCTTAGCACCATACACAAGCTGATAGTCCCTCGTTCTCCTAAGATACTTGAGGATGTTTTTCACTGCAGTCCAGTGGTCTAACCCTGGATTAGACTGGTATCTACTAACTATCCCAACTGCATAGCATATGTCAGGCCTAGTACACAACATGGCATACATAAGGCTGCCCACTGCTGAAGCATAAGGGATCCGTCTCATATCCTCAATTTCTTGAGGTGTCTTAGGACACTGTTCCTTAGACAGATGAACTCCATGCCTGAAGGGGAGTAAACCCCTTTTGGAATTCTGCATCTTATATTTAGACAACATCTTGTCTATATAGGATGCTTGAGACATGGCTAACGTTCTGTTCTTACGATTCCTGATAATTTGAATCCCTAGAACATATTGAGCTTCACCCAAATCTTTCATTTGGAACTCAGTTGATAGCCAAGTTTTAATTTCAGTTAGATATTCTACATCATTCCCAATAAGCAGAATATCATCTACATACAACACCAGAAAAGCTACTGAACCGCTGATAATCCTTTTGTAAACACAAGGCTCATCAACGTTCTGGTCAAAGCCATAAGATTTGACAGCAGTGTCAAACCTTATATTCCAAGATCTAGAAGCTTGCTTCAACCCATAAATGGATCGTTTAAGCTTGCAAACTTTTTGCTCTTGATCTTGAGCGATGAACCCTTCTGGTTGAGACATAAAGATGTTCTCTTCAAGATTGCCATTCAGAAAAGCAGTCTTGACATCCATTTGCCAAATTTCATAATCATAAAACGTGGCAATGGACAAGAGTATCCTTATCGACTTTAACATGGCAACTGGAGAAAAGGTTTCTTCATAGTCCACCCCTTCCTTTTGGGTATAACCCTTTGCCACAAGTCGAGCTTTGAAAGTCTGTACTTTCCCATCTGCGTCTCGTTTTCTCTTGTAGATCCATTTGCACCCTATGGGTTTTACCCCTTCAGGTAAGTCTACAAGATCCCAGACTTGATTGAAGTACATAGACTCCATCTCTAGGTCCATAGCTTTGACCCACTGGTCATGATCCACATCATTCATTGCCTGTCTAAAGGTCAATGGATCCTCAACACCATCATCAGGTATGACAGCGGGAGTTTCTGCTAAACCCAGATAGCGTTCAGGTTGAATAACAACCCTCCCACTACGTCGAGGCATTCTCAACTCTTGAGAATGATGGGCTTGACCAGATGTACTGGGCTCATCAACAACTCTTGTTGAAGGTCCAGCCTCTGAACTGGGCTCATCAACAAACCTTGTTGAAGGTCCAGCCTCATCAACAACTCTTGTTGATTCATTTGTGGCTTCCCCAGAAAGTTCACTCAACACAATTTTACTGCGTGGTTTGTGTTCTCTAACGTGGTCTTCTTCCAAGAAAGTAGCATTTGTCGATACAAACACTCTATTTTCTTGTGGATCGAAGAAATATCCACCTCTTGTTTCTTTTGGGTAGCCTACGAATAGGCATAATTTTGAACGTGAATCCAATTTCTTTGGATTTGCCACAAGCACATGTGCAGGGCAACCCCAAATTCTGAAATGACGTAAACTAGCTTTACGCCCTTTCCAGAGCTCAAATGGTGTTTCAGAAACACTCTTTGAGGGAACAACATTCAAAATATAAACTGCAGTCTCTACTGCATAACCCCAAAAAGAATTAGGCAACTGAGCATAGCTCATCATAGATCGAACCATGTCTAACAAGGTTCTGTTTCTCCTTTCAGATACACCATTCTGCTGAGGTGTACCTGGTGCTGAGAGTTGAGACGTGATTCCATGTTCTATCAAATAGTTCTGGAATTCTAAGTCTAAATACTCTCCACCTCGATCAGATCGAAGTGTTTTAATGGTCTTACCTAATAAGTTCTCAACTTCAGCCTTATACTCCTTGAATTTTTCAAGGGCTTCAGACTTATGACTCATTAGGTATAAATAACCATACCTTGAATAATCATTTATAAAAGAAATGAAATATTCATACCCTCCTCGAGCCCTAACATTCATTGGACCACAGAGATCCGTATGTACGAGCTCTAAGGGCTCCTTGGCACGATAACCTTTTCCAGTAAAAGGTCGTTTGGTCATCTTACCTTCGAGACAAGACTCACACGGAGGTAAAGTACCATCTTCTAACTGGCTTAGAAGTCCGTTCTTAACCAATCTCCCAATCCTATTGAGATTTATGTGGCCAAGTCTCAAGTGCCAAAGATAGGTACTTTGAGAAACTCTCTGCCTTTTAGGTTGAGTCTCAGCTGTTTTAAACATCTCATTGTTCAAAATAGCCCTAGACTCCATTGGTCTTAAAACATATAAATTGTTCTCCAAGTTTGCAGAACAAATATCAGCACCCCTTTTAGTAATGAGAGCTTCATTTACAGAAAAGGACACTGAATATCCTTGTTCAAGCAAACAAGATACAGAAATCAAATTTCTTTTTATTTTAGGAACTATATATACATTATCTAATAACATATAACGTTCCCTGGAGAAGAACATTTTAATGTCTCCCACTGCTTTAGCTGAAATGAACTCCCCAGTCCCAACTCTGAGAG
Organism: Luffa acutangula; assembly: GCA_036850905.1. Lineage (NCBI taxonomy): Eukaryota > Viridiplantae > Streptophyta > Magnoliopsida > Cucurbitales > Cucurbitaceae > Luffa > Luffa acutangula. Next base: position 27,315,190 of record CM072098.1, read on the forward strand.
TCATTTCCCCAGCATCTAATTGTTGCCAGGAGCTCATTCCCTCAAAGGAAGAGCATACGTGATGAGTGGCACCTAAATCAAGGATCCAGGCTGTTTCATCATTTTCCACTATACACGTTTCAATGACCAATAAATCACATTTATTTTCATTGAGTTTTGCGAAGCAGTCTATGTCATATTCATCATGAACAATTTCAGATGAATTAGACATGTGGGCCTGAGGACAATCCTCAGTTAAGACCAAATCCACGCAATTAGTGTTTGAGTGCATTTCCTTAGTTGTATTAGCGATACCAGTTTTATTACATACGGCGTAATTAGAGGCATACAAAGAACGATTCATGCTGAAACAAACAAATTAATTTAATTAGTTATCATGCATTAACCCATTACACAAAATAATATTATTATTATTTTAATCCAATCAATTTAGCAAAAGTAATGGTCGACCCATAGAATAAACATTCATTTTGCAACGATACTTCAGAGGGTTAGAGCAACAGCTACCGTAGGGCAGTCAATTACTCCTCCCCTGAATTGAGACAATCTCAGCCAATCCCTATTCCCAGAATAACTCATATTCCAATAGTTCTTAGCTACCGTTATTCGGTCAGGAAATTATTAACATCTTAACAATTTCCTGTAAGTGTGACCCTCCATTTTCAGATTTCAAAGGTCGGTCCCAACAATGCTACCGTAGGGAAAGTCAAAGTTGGAAATGGACCTAAGAAACCCTATCCATTTCTGGAGTTTGCGTTGTTCCGACTCCCATGATCAAGCCCTCCGTAGGGTGATCGCTATTCCATTTTCGTTAAATTAATATAACATTTTATATTAATATTATACATGAAAACAAGCATTGAAATTTATTTCCATTCATAATATAACTATTATATTAATACTCATGAAAATAAATCTAAGCATGCATGCTACATTAATAAAATATAACATCTTATATTTATCTAATTAATGTCATGCATCATGCTTTTCCAATTTCATATATTTAATATAACAATTATACTAAATAACTCATGAAATTTAAATTCATGCATAATTGTCATATATTATAACATTTATAACATAAAAATGCATGAAACATGCTTAACCTATGGTGGGATCTAGCTAAATGACATTCATAAAGCAATAAATAGCTGAAAAACCGGTATATTGGCCCCTAGGATAATTAAAATAAACAAAAATTACAATAATTTTAATTTAATTATCCTTCTGAGTCTTGAACCGCTCCAGAACCGGCCCGAACCAGCTTGAACCGCTTCAAACCGGACCCATAACACTCGAACCGGACCAGAAATACATGAACCAGACCGGATTGAACTGAACCGGACCGCCCATGATCAAACCGCAGGCCAAAACAAATAACTGAGAATAACTACCCACGCTCGTGCTCGAACACAGGAACTCTCGGACAACAAGCAGGCGCCCAAACCATCTCGTCCAACCACCCAAGTTCGAGTCTTAATTTACGCAGAAACTAGTTATTTCGTAACTGTCTGAATAACTGCTGCCCCACGATGCGTTCAACGCTCCGCAAATCCAAAAACTTCCGTCAGCGTCGAGACGCTGTAGGCATAGCGTCTCGACGCTGCCCCGTTTTTTTCCCAGCAACTGCTCATGAGCGTCGCGACTCCGTTGAGTAGGGTCGCGACGCTACGCCTCTGGACAGCCTCTGTTCTTCGTTTCCAGCAGCCGTTCTTCGCCAAATTGAACCCCGATTCGAGCACCGATCAACAAATTGATTCCTAATTTCTAGACACGGACTTACAAGACTCGATTTACAATATTTTTGCCCCAAAAACATGGGCCCTTACATGATCAAATCATACAAAATTGTAAATCTAAGGCCAAATATAACCAAAACAGTTTTTCAGCAAACCACATTCATAATGCATAATCCCACCAAAACCAACGCAATTTTCATTAATTGAAATCAATTAACGAGATGGCTCTGATACCAATTGAAGGATTAAAATTCCTTTTGGCAGCGGAAGCAATCAAGAACGATCTCGTTTTTAAATATCAATTGTAGAAAAAACCAATACGTTGGCAAATTAAAATTAGAAACAATTTCATTACAGATTAAGCATGCTAAAAAAATAAAATCTAAAACTATTTTAGATCTTAGAAAAACTTACCTGGAAGAGAAGAACAATCAGCACAAAGCTCCAAATTTCGCGTTCTTCTTCCTTCCAATGAACACCACCAAATCGATTCACCCGCTATGACTCTTGGGACTCAAGATTGGCTTGTGGGAACCCAAAGATCGTCTTGGAAGGGAAAATTACAGCAAGGGAGTGCTGGAATTTTTGAGAGAATTTTGAGAGTTCTCTTCTCTGTGTTTTTTGTGAAAATGAGAGAGTGCAAACCTCTTGGGGAAACTCCCTCCCAACTTTACGATAAGTGGGGAGGGAGTTAATCCCTACTTGATCTCTACCGTTGATCATAATCAACGCGATCCAGGCCGTCTATTAATTAAATAATAATTATCATTTAATTAATTAAATAATTATAATTAATTTAATTAAATCAATATTAATTAAACCAATTATAACCTAAGGTATTTAATTAAATTTTAATCATATTCAATTGAATTAAATTGGCCATTCAATTAATCTCATCAATTGAATCCACATTAATTAAATATCAAATATTTAATTAATTTTATAATTGAATCACATTCAATTTTATCTCTCATTTAACCTATAGTTTTAATGTGCATCAAAATGTACATTAATATAAACTATAGTATTAATTTGATTAAATCACATTTAACCAAATTAAATTAATTAATTCCCCAATTAATTAATTCATGAATTAATCAAATATCACATATTTAATTAAATTCATTATTCTCTCAATAATTAATTTCAAATCATATCCAAAATTAATTATAAAGTTTAATTCTTTAATTAAACTTTATACTATAATGCATCTCCATACATTACATTAATTCCCTTTAATATCAAGACTAAATCATCTCAGAACCCGTTATGAGCTAGCAGGTGGACCTAATGGACCTACAGATCAGAAGCTCCAACGATATGAGATTGATCAGCTAAACTCATTAACCGAGTCAATCAACATTCGTTAACCGTGGGTCACTCCACTAAAGACCCACAGCTGCACTCTTCTCACTGTAGAATATTTCTGTGTCCACGGATATCGACCAATAACAGTAAGTCAATCCTTCACGTGTGTTCGTAACACCAGCTGGGTCAAATTACCGTTTTACCCCTGGGTTACCTCTGGATCCTTAAGTACCACTGATTCCTCTAATGAACAACCTGTTTAGGGTCCAACCACTAAACAGAAATTCCTCTCGGGCCAAGAGAGGACAGCGCGCTTTTGTTCAAGCCCCGGAATCAGCCCTTAAGGGAACACACATCTACTTGCCCCAATAGGGGAAGGAGTGAATTCCATCTTGTACTGTTATGTTCCCAGCCCCCATTCGGTCTTGCCCCTAAAATGGTAGGAATATTGAGTCGGCGAGCAGGCCACTCTCACCCATACAAATCTAAGGACAATCCCTCCTAAAAGGAGTTCATAACAGACTCAGGATTGAGATTGAGTTACCTAGGTCATCCTATTGAAATAGAAACCTAGGCTAGTTAACGGCGTTACATCTAGTGGTTACTATTTCGTGGTCCGGTCTTATGCAAACTCATTGCATAGGATACCCCCACCCGCATGTCTCCTACATGGATGCTTTGGATCATTGCATCTGTATCGGATACAAGGTGGGCCGTATCACATAGTGTCACCAGGATAAGGTACCCAGCCTTATCCCTATACTATAGACCATTTAGGTTGTTACTTGGTCACTGATCCCCGTATGTCCCTACATACTAGTCCAAGTTTCATTTAAACAACCTCGGATCTTAGTTTATTGGATTTAGGGTTTATTAATGCAAACTCGATTTATTCAATAACCAAATTACTGAATCACTCAAATAACGACTTATTGAGATCGATTAATTTGTTTCATTTACTATCTACGAGTTTTAGGGCATAAAACCCAACAACAGAAACATTGCGTAATCCATTTTGGGACAAACTTACCTCCCATTTCTTCACAAGCTCCAAGTCCAGAACAGCGGGACAGTCGATCACCATGGAAACGAGATCCGTCGGGAGAATTTTGAAGGATAGAAGAACAGCGAGAGAACTTTCAATGTCCTGCAAATTGGAATTCGTCAAGAAGAGAAGATTCTGTGAAAGAAAATTGTGAATTGGGGATTGTGTGAATCCGGACTTGCGTAGGAGATTAGAGAGTGGCAGTTGCTTCGAGTTTTGCGAATGAGGTGAAACTTTGGGATGATTGGAGAAGGTGGAAACTGGTTTAGATGAAACATGGTGGAATGCTTGAAATGAGGAGGTTGATTTGAGGCGGAGAAATTCAACACTTCTGATTAAGATTCTTCCCACCATTGAAATGGGTTTCCGAGAACTCGTTAGCATCAGGGTTTTACACGAGGTTGCAGGGGGAAGATCTAAACCCTAAAAAATTCCTAAAAAAATTCATTACATTAAAATTAATGCGCCTTGCCTTCAGTGACTTCCCACGCCTTGAATTCGAAGAGCAGCTCCATTAATCAAACCTCTTATTTGGAAGCTTCTCATTGATTAAAACTCAATGAAGCTTCTCATTGATTAAAACTCAATTTTCCCTCTCACCCATCTCCCAAACATTTTAGCGCCAAAATTCCCAGATTCTTCCCAAGAGATTCGAGGCTCCATCACGATCGTTTTTATGCGCCTGCACATGCACAATTTCTACATTCCAAGTTCCAAAACGTGATCCATGGGAAATTGATTGATTTTAGGAAGTTCACAAACAGAATTGGGAGATTTCGAAGGACAGAGAGATTTCTACCAAGAATGGGAGATTAAATCGTGAGAAGAAGGGGAAATTGACAATAATGGGCCCTTTTAAGTTTTCTGCTCAGAAAATTGGGCCCGTTACTGTAAAAAAATGTTGGGAAATTTTAGTGGATGAGTTGTTTTAAATTCATATTTTCATATATGTCCATAGATATGAATATTTTCAAGATTAGATTTCCAACATTTTTTCTTACCATTATACTCTTGTTGTCATTATCTCTCTTCAATTTAAATTATATTTTATAAAATATTATCTAAGCATGTTTTAAGATTACAGATAACGGCCCCAACAATGCTACCGAATGGAAAAGCTAATGTTGGAAATGGTCCTAAGTAATCCTATCCATCTCTGGAGTTTGCATTGTTCCGATCTCCATGTTACAACCCTCCGAATGGTTAGTAGCTCCAGGGCATACAAGCAGGCGTAACATGGAAATCTCACGGTGCAACCTAACGGAGGAGACCGCAGGATGTGTTGACACACTTCCTTCACTCACTTACTATAAATACTTTCTCCATTCACCTTTTTATTGATTTATGCAAACACCTTCCGAATGGAGCAGTTGAGGTATAATCAACACGAGGCCAAGCATAAATCTCACCTTGTGAACAAAAGGGAGAACGTGAAAGGGAAATGGATTTGATATATCTCTCCCCTCCCACTAAGTATTTTAAACGATTTTGGGTATACTTATACTTAGGCGAATTCCGGCTAATTGAACAATCCTAAGTCTAAGTTCTTTTAATCCTACGATGTCTAGGTGATAACGATTAAAACCTCACATCGCACACGTGCATGCTCATAAAACTAGGTTAACTTTAACTCAAGAACCGACTCGATGCCCAGGTAGGAGGTGTTCCGTAAACCGTCAACTTAAATACCTCCAGCCTTAGACAGCATCTCGTCGGGTGAGTTCTCTTGTAACCTATGTTTTACAAGCTTATCGACCTATTTGAATCTAATTGAAATCGATCGAGAGTTGGATCAAATTAACCCTAAGTGAGCATGCACCTTTTTCTTTGTTATAGATTTTAGATTTCTATGTGATTTATAACAATTATAAATCTAAACTATAACAACCTTGCCTTTTGAATATAACTCTTATAAACAAAATTCTAAGGAAATTTCATGCTTCATGCTAGGTTAATTTTATCTTTTGATTAATATAACTTTTATATCAATTAATCAATTTTAATTAACCATTCAAGCATGAATCTCCCTAAATCAATACAACATTTATATCAATTAAACATGAAATTTCCCTCATGCATTTGAACTATTAATAACACTTATTAAAAAATGCATGAACATGCTTTCCTATGGTGGGATTTTAATCTATATGGCATGCTCATAATGCACATACAATCATTTAATTAAATCATACATTCACAATGCATAAAGAAATTAAATCAAGCTAAAATGGAATGGTTTGGCAATCCAAAAACAAACAATTAACTAATTATTACAATAATAATTAATAAAAAAAATGCTTGAATCAATCTCGAGCTTCACGAACCGACTCGAACAAACCCTTCATGGAGTGAACCGGCCTTCAAAAGTGTGTATAGGGGCTGAACCGGCTGCAAACAAACCGAACCGGACTGGAAAAGAAGAAGGGGGAAAAAAAACTGCTGCTGGAATTTTAATTTTCTGCTGCGTCTTCTCCGGTTTTTCTTCGATTTTACAGCCTATATGGACTCTAATGACTCTATAAAAATTACAGACTATAGTACACACATTAACGCTCTTACATATCCGAGCAATTACAATTTCATGAAGATTTGAATGCTCAAAAAATTGCCAAACCAGAACACTTCCATTTTAGCACACAGAAAATTCAATTTAAAAATGGTACCCACCAAAGCAAAATTAAAACGAATTAAGTGCTCTAATCATACTCTGATACCAATTGAAGGTGTACATATTACACATGCGGAAGCAATTGAAGATCGAAAGCACTTAAGACATTCAATTTTGTACCTAAAGCATGCATGTTCTAGAAAGGGTAGAAAAGAGAGTAAATGAGTACCAACCTCTTTGATGCTCACTTGTAAGGAACTCCTTGTGATATTATCTTTCTCCAACTTCTCTTGGACAACCTTTAGTGTCTTTCCTACTATTCTCTTGAGCCTAGAAAGACTTGTGGGAGTCTATAGAAGAAAGAAATAGGAAGGGAATGCTTGATGGTACAAGCTTTTGGAAGGAGATGAAATGAGAGAGAATTTGAGGGAGAAAATTTTCAGCATAACACTAAATGAAAGCTTGCTCTCTTGAATCTAATTCAAGCCCCTTTTATAGACCTCTCCCATGCAAAGACAAGCTTCATGACACTTAGCCACATGGTCAAGATGCAACTCAAAGTGGATTCTAGGTGTCTACTTTACAACACATGCATCTAATGCATGTTTGTGTTGTTTTCCACTATGTATCATTATGCAAGAGTGGAAAAACCACTAAATCCACTATGAATTGAATCCTAATTGTGAATTTTCAGCTTTCAATTCATTTCAAATTCAATTCAAAATTGAAATTGATTTCTAGGCAATTAATTGGGACATTTCAAAGTAATTTTGATATGATTGATCCAATCAATCTTTATCACCTAATGCCATGAATTATATATGATTCCTAATACATATATATAGTATTTAAAACACTTTTAAATACCTCATCTCTCAATTCCTAATTTAATTCATAATTAAATCATTGTGTCGAACACGTTTTATGATAAAACCCTATTTCCCGTTTTTGAACGATTCAAAGTTTCCTATCAAAATATTCTAGGCTTTAATCCGATATGAGCTAGTAGGGGGACCTAATGGACCTATAGATCATGGGCTCCAACGATTCGAAGCTAGCCGACTAATCTCATTATCTAAACTAGCAAACATTCGTTAACTACCGGGACACTCCACTATAGCCCGATAGTTGCACTCCCCTCACTATAGATATATTTCTGTCCACTTGATTTAACCATGTTTAGTAAGTCGTTCCTTCACAGGTTGTTCGTAGCTATAGCTAGGTCAAATAACCGTTTCACCCCTATAGTACTTCTTGTTCCTTAAGTTCCACTAATCCTCTAATGAACAATCAGTTTGTGGTCCAACCATCACAACTAAGTCCCTCTCGATTCAACGAGAGGGTGGGGCCCCTTGTTCAAGTCCCGGAGTTAGTACTTAAGAGAACAACCTCTCTACTATCCCTGAAAAGGGTAGGAGTGAATTCCGTCTTGCGAAACTATGTCCCGAGCTATCTATTCGATCTTGTCCCCAAAATGGTAGGCTTGTTGAGTCGGCGATGCTGGCCACTCTCACCCATGCAGATCAAAGGATAATCTCGTATAAACAGGAGTTCATAGCTCGCTCAGGATTAAAAACGAGTTACCTAGGTCATCTATGTGAAATAGTCAGTTTCTACGGTAAACGGCGTTATAAAGAGAAAGTGACTTATTTCGTGGTCCTGTCTTATGCAAACTCATTGCATAGGACGCTCCCTCTCGCATGTCACCACATGAACGATTTAGAATCTCATCGTTTGTACTTAATACAAAGTGGGTCGCGTCCATAGTGTCTCCAGGATAAGGCACCCAACCGTATCCTTATACTATATACTATTTTGACTATAAACTTGAACTTGATCCTACGATATGTCCCTACATATAGTTCGAGTATTCATTTTATAGCCAAGGATCTTAGTTTATTGGATTTAGGTTAATCATTCCCAATTTATATATTCAATAACATCTTTTACTGAATAACCTCAATAACGTCTTTATTGGAAATAGAATATGTTTAATGATTTACAAACTACGAGTTTATAGGACATTAAACCCAACATGCTGGGCGGGCCCCACTACGACAAAGACGATGGGAGTGCTGGGCGGGCCCCACTACATCGTAGGACTAGTAACGTTGGTTGTACTGGGCGTGCCCTACACAACGTAGATCGGTCATGTTAGTTAAAACGTTGATGTATTTGATATGCCTTGCTAGATTTTTAATGACGAACTTGCGAGATGTTTTAGAAAGCCCTTAACCTTACACGTTTATGTTAAACGCTTTGACTGAGCATATTTATTCGTTTAAAGGTTTATCACGTGTTTTGACTTCTGGATTTAGAGTTTTAAAGTTAGTCACTCACTGGGCTTTGTAGCTCATTTTTTTCAAAATGTTTTCAACTTTTCAGGTAGAGATCGAGCTCCCGGTGCCTGATACACTGCCAACGTCTGCAGAAAGTTTCGGATCAAGCTCCAGTACGTGGGTGGAGTTGTATATTGAGTCTGTTCATATTGTAGATGTTTTGCAAGGATTGGATAATATCGTCCTAGAGGTCGTCGTTGTATAAATCCTAGTTGTACATGTCTTTGGTTATGATATCTATACCAGGTTATTTCCAAACCGAGATATGTCATGGTGACACCTCGTGTATGTTGATATGTTTTCGGGGTTTCCGTTGTGTTGTGGTTCATATGGAATATTTTATATCCATGATTAGTATGTTTATCAGGTTCAACGTTTCACTAGGGTCAACAGGGATCGTTAGAGGTGACGATGTCTGTTGGCTTCACGCCGTCTTTCGAGCTAAGCTAGCAGGTGGTCCGGGAGGGGGTGTGACAGTCACGGTGTATATATTACATGTTTTCAGTTTTTATATTTTATATATTCAAAGGGATATATCGTTTTAGTTAATGTCAGTATCATATATACACATTATAAACATGTTTTTAGATGGGTGCGGTTTTATTTTTTATTTAATATATTTAGTGGGATATCTCATCCCAGTCGATGTCAGTATATATTCTTACGTATATATCATATTTTATATATTTCATAATTTATATACCATATTCCAAAGTATATAGAAATATATATCATATGTCAATATACTTATGTTTCATATATACCATGTGGTATATATTTCTGTATACTCTGGAATATGGTATATAAAAAATGAAATATATAAAATATGATATATACAGATGAATATATAAACCATGTGTGTCTGATACATATTTTGTGGTTCATATATACCAGTAGTAAAGAAGTAAAGGGATTATGAAAAAAACAAAGTGTTGACGCCTTAGGGAGAGTGGGCGAGAAAAAACCCTAAAAACCCGTGGGAATACAGCGCATGAACTAGATATTTCAAAGCAATATACCAGAGTATGTGAAATATACCTCGGAAGTTCGAAATGTACCAGACGTTTTCTGCTACCTGCGGTTCGTCTTCTTCGCGTGCTTTCTGTGTATTATTCTTCGCAACATCGCCAGAAAAAAACGAACCCTATTCCAGTACAAATCGTGGGTTCAAAAGCAAGCTTCAAATTATGAGTTTTTTCCTTTTAGAATTTCTAGACCTAAAGAATATACCTCCGAAGTTCGAAATAAACCAGAGGATTTCTACAAACAGCGGTCCGTCTTCTTCCCGAACTTCCTGTGTCTTCTTCTTCGCAAAATCGCCAGAAAAACGAAGCAAAAATCTTGGATTGAAAGGAAGCAAAAAATCGTGGGTTTTTTCCCCCCAATTGCACGCCCTCTCCTTTTTCGTTCACTCCCTCTCACCCACGGTCTAAAAAATGAAGGAAACGATTCTTTCCTTTTTTGGTTTTTTTTTTTAAATGGTTAGTAGAGTATATGAGGGCTGAATCGTAAAAGGGTCATGATTTTTATGAAAATAATTTTGGTCATTAAGCCTTTTAGGTAAAAAATTGGAAACTTGGACATTTATGAAATATAGGACCCATATTTGGGCTATTTATGTACTTTTCCCAAAAATGTTTCCAAGGATACCAGGCCATTTGAAATGTCAATAATACCCTCATATAAATTCAAACGTTCCCCATTTTTTCTTTTACCGCTTGTTCAACTTCTTCTTCGGTCCAAATCTCGTGCTCAATCTCCCTCTCTCTGATTTTTTACCGCCTCTTCAATTCCCTCTCGGTAGAAAACTCGAGCCCAATCTCCCTCTTACCATTCTGTTTCGTTTCTCTGATAAAGAACTCAAAAGGCTTGGTTGGAAGTTCCCTTCTTCATTCAATAATCGATTGATCAACGAGGTATGGTTTATTTCATTTGTTTTTTTAGGGTTTTGAACATTAGAACTTCTCCATTTGTTGTTTCGGTTAATCTATAGTGGGAAGGGTTTTTTTTTATCTTCTCTTTGGACCTTCGAACTTCTCTGTGTGCGTGGTCTTCTTTTTAAAACTTTTTTTCATCGTGTTTGAATGAAAAATTGAAGGAATCAAAGTGCAGTCGATGAATCTCGGTCGAGATTCATATATAGGGAGAATTCGAGGGAGATTTGAACCGACACAGTGATTTGGAGAGAGTTTTTAATTGAGTTTTGCCGATTTCCTTTAAAATCGATTTCAACCGAGTTTTAAACAAAACTTTTGACCATGTTTTTTACCGACACCATGATTTGAACAGTGTTTTCCTTTAAAATCGATTTCAACCGAGTTTTACACCAAGTTTTGGACCAAACTTTTGACCGACACCATGATTTGGACAGAGTTTCACCTTGAAATTTTGAAGATGCGATTTATACCGAGTTTTAAACCAAGTTTTAAACCAAAATTTCGACCGACACAATGATTTGGACCAAGTTTTTAACCCTGTTTTTGAACCGAACACCATGATTTGGACCGAGATTTTGGGCAGTACCATGGTTTCTTTTAAAAATTATGCAAAACTCTCTGCAAAAAAACTCCATCTCGCTTCTGACCAAGTTTTTGACCGAGATTTTGGGCAGTGACCATGGTTCAACTTAGAAAATGATATTGTATTTGCATGTATTCTAATTAGGGTTTGTTTGTTTGTTAATTTTCTATCTATAGGTGAATCACGATGGAAATGGTTCCTAAAATCTCTCCGACCGATTACTTTCCAGCAGCGTTAACGTGTTGTTCCCACCTAAATAAAACTGTAAAAAAGATAAAAGACAAACTAAACCCTACCCATCTGAACATGTTTAGGCAAACGGTTTTTGGATCTCTGTTGGATCTGTCGATGATTTTTAATGGGCAACTTGTTCATTACATTCTACTTAGAGAAGTTAATGAGACTAGGGCAGATGTAATTAGTTTTGAGTTGTTGGGGGAAGAAAGTCTCATTTGGTAAAAGTGAGTTTGACCTAATCACCGGTCTTAGATATGCAATTACACCGACTAGGAGACACTCAGCGGGTAATCGGCTTAGAGAAACTTACTTAAATAATAGCATAACCATGAGCTGTGAGGACTTGGATAATTTATACTCTAATCTAGAGTTCCAAACTGAGGAGGATGAAGTGAAGATGTCCATATTTTACTTTATTGAGCTCGTGATGATGGGGAGAGAGAAAAGACAGTTAATTGACACATCCCTGTTGAATATCATCGACGATGGGTTGCTTTCTATAATGAGGATTGGAGCAACATGATATTCCAAAAGACTATAAAGAGCCTCAAGAAAGCATTGAAAGGAAAGGCAGAGTCGTACAAGGCAAAAGGATCGGATTAAAAGAAGCAAGCGACTTATAGTTTATATGGATTTCCTTTCGCGTTTCAGGTTGACATATGTTGAATTCAATGTCTTAATTTTTTTAAAGTGTTTTTCTTTCCATATTTCAAACTAATTTATACTATGATGCAGGTTTGGGCGTATGAGACCATTTCCTCATTGACTGGAAGGGTTGCAAATCGCATGAGTGACACGCCCATGCCGCGCATTCAAAGATGGTCATGCTCGCACTCTCCTTCGTACACCCGTCTTGAAACTGAGGTGTTTGCATCGATGGCGGTCAGTACTAGATTTCATTTTGTTCGTTAATTAAATTGATTTTGTTACAAAATAACTTGATTGTTGATAATTTTTGTAGGTTGTTGTCACGATACATCTTGTTCCCACCGACGAAGAGAGAGAGTTTATGTCTCGAACGTTGGAGGCTCCACATGTAGAACCTGACCTCCCCCCTCTCCCTGTCGCTGTCCCTTAGGTGGAGAGGGGTGCAGGGTTGGATGATATGGAGCTGGATCCACTTGAAGTGGGGGATTACTTGGGTGTGAAAGAAGGAAGCTTTGGATCCACTCACTTTATCCCTCAAGAGGCCGAGATGATGAAAGGGAAAGCAAATGACGAGATGGAGATAGTGAAAGAGAAAGATATTAAAGGAGAAAATGGTAAAGATAAAGTAGTGGATGAAGAAGTGATCGAACAAGAAAAGAATAAGAATAAGAAGAAGAAAGAGAAAGAGAAGGAGGTGGAGACGGAGAAAGTGAAAGAAAAAGAAATTGAAGGAGATAAGGGTAAAGAGAAAGTAGTGGATGAAGAAGTGATCGAACAAGAAAAGAATAAGAAGAAGAAGAAGAAAGATAAAGAGAATGAGGTGGAGACGGAGAAAGTGAAAGAAAAAGATATTGAAGGAGATAAGGGCAAAAAGAAAGTAGTGGATGAACAAGTGATCGAAGGAGAAGAGAAGAAGAAGAATAAGAAGAAGAAGCGGAGTTGCGAATGTACGAAGATTCTATTAAGGATGGAGGCGGAGTTACACGACATGCGTAGATTGTTACGGAAGCTTGCCAAGGTATCATTTGATTACATGTGTTCTTTTTACTTCTTATGCCTTTTTTTACATGACAATTAATGAGTGTGTTATATACAAGATAAAGGTGTAGAACCGACTAAGTACATTGGACCTGACAATGATGCGGGTAATAGGGATCCATCCACAAAAAAACATGATGATGAGGGTAATGGAGGTCCATCCACCAAAAACCATGATGACAAGGGTAATGAGCGTGACGCCGAGAACAACGTACTTGGTAGTGGGAAGGGGGTTGGTGATGATAACGAGGGTCCATCCACCAAAAAACACGATGACGCGACCGGGGTACGTGACACTGATGACGACATAGGAGTCAGTGGGAAGGTGGATGACTGATAGCGAGCATAACAAGCTATTTTTCTGTAATTAATTAAGCTAGTCTTTTACAATTATTTGGCCAAATTTATGCATTTATATGTTTTATTTGTAGGAAGTATGTGTTTGAAGCTTAATTGAGCAATTGGAGTCAATTGGAGTTTTCAATCTAAAAAAAAAAAATCATAGCCTAGCGTCGCGACGCTCTCGGCGAACTTCCAGAATATGTGATTTCGCAGTAGCGTCGCGACGCTACGACCAATTTTTGCCTTATTTAAAGATTGCAATTAGGACTGATTGGGGACTTCTCTTGGACGATTTAGAACTGTAAAACAGAGAAAAAAGGGACTTTTGAAGCTGAAACAAGTTGAGGAAAGCGGGAATCAAGCGATTGTTCGTGGGGATCGTCATGGGGACGTGCGGTCTCGGCCTACCTAGCGTTCAATTCTCTTTACCCTTTACTTTTGTAGTTCTTATTAGGGGTGAGCAAATTTAACCGAAAAAACCGAGCCGACCAACCAAAACCGACCGAACCGACCTCGGTCGGTCGGTTTTTATAGAGGATCGGTCGGGGTCGGTTTTTCTGTAGAAAAATCGACCATTCGGTCGGTCGGCGAGCTTAAGAAAGCTCAAACCGACCGAACCGGCCGATACTTATTATATATATATATATTCGCGTACCTTTCTGCTTTCCCACTCCCAGCCAGCTTTTTTTGTCATTTAAATTTGAAACCAGCCACTGGTTTTTTAAAACCAGTGGCTGGTTTTTAGGTAATGATTACCTATTTTATAGGTAAACATTACCTTTTCTTTTTTTAAATTTTCTATTATTAATTTTATTTGGATTTTTCCTTTACCATATCTCATGATTCTCATCTCTTTCCATTTTAGCTTCAGACGGTGAACTCCATCAAATTTCTCTCTTCATTTTTTTTTTGGAATTTTCTTTTCATCTCATCTTCTTCTTTCTTTTTTTTCTCATCTTCTTCCTTCTTTTTTTCTCATCTTCCTTTTTTTTCAATCAGAATGCCCATGGAAGAGAGAAGACAATAGATGATTCAATTGAAACCAGTGGAAAGAACGAAGATGAGAGATGGAAACGGAGAAGGGAGATGAGAAACAAAGAACACGAAAACTTCGTTGTTTCTTATCTTAGCTAGTTTTTTTTCCATGTTATATATTTCTTTCTCATCTCTGTTCTTTCTTTTTCTCCATTCTCTATTTCTTCCAAACTGTTTCTTCTATGGCAGTTCTTTCTTCCTTTCTCATTTTGCTAGAGCTATAGTAGATCAACATCGATTGTTTCTCTTCTCCACACGAACTCCCAAAACCGACCGAAACCGACCAATTTTTTCTTATAGTCGGTCGGTCGGTTCTATAATAGCTTCCAAAACCGACAACCACCGACCGATCAGAACCGACATGTTGGTGGTCGGTGTCGATTTTTGCTCAAAACCGATGCCGACCGACCGATGCTCACCCCTAGTTCTTATGGCTTATTTAGACTTAGTTTATATTGTAACGAGGACTATGTGTAGCTAAGTTTAATTCTTAGGGATTGATGTAGCCATTGGGCACTTTATGGATTGATTTATGGTTTTATGCTATTGATTTCATTTATGCATAATGTATGTTTAATGCTTTCAATTTACCAACCATGAATTGAATGTTGATTGTGATTAATTCTAACTCGGGAGAGAGGATTTAGCTTAGAAATCATTATGCATAACTAGGATTTAGCTAGAAATTGGGAGATAATAGTTAATTCTAGAAATCGTTAAAAATGTTAACCTTAATGCCTTGCATGCTTAATGAATTTAGATAGGGATATCGGGTTCATTGCATGTGGGAGAATCATGTTTGCTCGGGAGAGATATGTGTGATTTTAGTTTTCCAAGATTTATGAATCACAACATGTCATTAAACCATGAATTAATCCATAATCCCAATTGGTGAAATCAAATCCCTAAGACCGTTGACTCCATTAGATTATCATACTTTTTCATTGTTTTGTGTTTGATTACATTCATCTTCACTTTGATTTGTTCCCTAAATAAAATTGGACAAGATTATTTTCCGTAATTAGATTTGATTAAAAATCCAATCCAGAGGACGACACTCGATTGCAAAATCACTTTATTATTACTTGACTCTTGCGCTTGCGGTAGGAAAATTCCACATCAATGACATCGTGGTACCTAAACCAAAGGTAAGTCATCTTTGCGTTTCAAAATTACGTAGTTTAGGGCTTACATAATTATATTTATCTTATTGTGTAGCCTGTTGAGTTTGAGGACGGGGAGGAGGACAAAGTGGACGTAACGGGACCAGACGAACCCATCATGCGTCTTGGAAAGCGTGTCCGTCAGATATCTTGGAAACTACGATTTCCATGGACTGACATCAGACTTGATGGTAAACGAAAGAAATTGAAGATGTATGACCCTATGCGTTCCATTCCCGATGAGTTTGAACAATCGTTTAAAAAATGGATGGACGACCCTGCATCCGATGGATCAGAACAAAAGGTCGTGTATTCATACAAGAACAAGTTCTAGTTTATAAATTTGATAAGTTCGTCATATTGGACAAGCGATGAGGTACACTAAAACCATTACATGTTATTTTCATGCTTGCATATAAACACTAAATAGTGGAGGTTGTTTCAGGTAATTGACTGTCTTTTCATGTTTATCCATAAGAAGATGGACACTCGTCCCGACTTATGTCATTGGAGGTTCGTTACCGGTGACATAGTTGTTACAGTACGATGTTTATGTGTTTTTTTTATTATTCAAATTACTGTTTAGGGTTTATAGTTTGTTATTTGTTATAATGATCTCTTTTTACCCATTTTGTTTTGCTTTGTAGGAGTTCTTAAGGCTAGGGGACGTGTATGAATAACTTGTAGGAGGCAACCCCGAGTCCTTCGACTGGAGTAGGTTCAAGTTCGTCCTCAAATACGTTCGGGGCGAGCACACAAATTATAATGTTCCATGGAGTACAGTAGATGTCGTGTACATGTCTTTCAACCTAGGAAGAGAACACTGGGTTTTGTTATGTGTGGACCTGAAGATAGGTGAAGTGGTCATCACAGATTCACTAGTGGCTTTTACGTCCGATGTTGAGCTGGAAAAGGATATGAAAATAATATGCACCATCCTTCCACGGCTTTTGGAAGAAGGTGTTGTCATGGAGGTGAAATCATCACTACCACGCACTACATGAACATTCAAGAGGAGGATTGGAGTTCCCCAACAGGTAGATAGTGGAGATTGTGGGATATTCATCGCAAAATTCCTCGAGTATGATGTAACTGGGGTGGACATGGGTTCTCTTAGTCGGAATAGGATGGATTTTTGTAGACGATAGTATGTTGTGCAGTTGTGGTGTAATAGGCCTTTTTTTAGTTTATTGAAAACTGATATACTTATGATATCCCTGTTTTTGGTATATGATTGGTTGTCATGGAGTGAGGGTATATGACTGGTTGGTTGATCTGGCTTATAGAGAAGTGTATATATCATCTTGCAGGTGTTTAAAAATTTTGGGTAGTTTATAGTTATGTTGTTATGCTGCCGAAATTTTTGGTGCGTTACACTTTAGTTTTAGTTCAATTTAATTGAATGCACAATAATTACGATGTCCTCAATAACGTTGCAATCAATTTAAAAATAATCCTTGTTCGCAAAGTTGCAACGGTTGTTCACAATAAAAATAACTTTTTAAAACTACAAAAATCAAAACATATGTTTCGAAAGTAAATCGAATACTAGAACAAACAAAAGTATTCTTTGCTGCTCAGCCATAGCTTCTTTTTTTGTCATCTCAGCTCCATTACTCCACTTTTCACATTCTTTGTAGCATAAACAAAAGTATCCTTGATATCACCAGTAGATGTCATTATCTCTATAGTAGAATATAACATAATTTCTGTGAGCGTTGTGAGTTAACCCCAATTGCATATTCTTAAAAAAGAAGGAAGAGGATATTTACTCTTTTCTAAAGCCAGTCCATTGTTTTTCAGAATTTCCGCAACAGTCACAACAGTTGCAATGGCTGCAAAAGCACACATAGAAGTTTAAACACATTAATAAACCAAATGACCATAAGTCATAAGTGCAAGTTCAAAAAGCAAACATAATATTAAAAGTGAACTTCTATAAAGCATGCTTTTTTTATAACAATAAACCATCACATACATAACAATTCACCTAGACCGTGTTGAGTGGTTGTCGACAAGTTTTCCTGTTATGCCTTGAACCACCACATCTACCACACTTGTGGACTTGGCGTACTTCTCCTACAGAAGGTATTCTAACAGTTCGACGTCGACCTACTCGAGAAACTTTTTTAGGTGGAAAGACATCAACATCAACAAAGTTCGATGATCGCTTCCACTCTGTCACATGGCCAAGTGGTCGTATGGGCTCTGCATAAGAATTCAACCAAGATTCCACTTGATAGTCCCTCGAACAAATAGAATAAGGGTCAATGTTACGATACACGCATGCAGCAATCGCATGGGAACATGGGAGTTCGAAGTAGTCAAACTCACTACAACTGCATGTCATAGTGTGTATGTTGACACGTCCACCCATTGACCCATCATCTACATCGAACTCATAACTATCAACCAGACTAACTACATGTCTCCTCGCGTTTTCTTTGGCTAAACTGATTATCATCTCTGCATAGTCTGACAATTGTGTTCCTCGATTGGCTGCATAAATTCGATGCTTGTAATACAAGTCCTGTAGCCAACCTCTAATATGATTCAGAAACGTTGTTATAGGCAATTCTCGTGCATCCACTAGAACGACATTTATGCACTCTGCTAGGTTTGACGTCATTTGATTATATCGACGTCCACATTGAAATGATCGAGCCCACCTCTCGACCTCAATACGCTCCAAATACGTTCGTGCAGTGGCAGGAAGTTGACTCCAATACTCATTAAACTTGCACTCACGAAATGCTTTCGCCGCAAGTTTGAAAATTGGTACGATGTCCTCTTTCTTAAATTTTGTCCTCAAATTTTCGCCCAAATGTTGCATGCATATGCCGTGAAATGCATCAGGAAACACCGTTCTTATGCCCTTCTGAATGCTAGGGTGTTTGTCAGAAACTATTACTAGATTAGGAAGTTGTCTTATTGCACGTTCCATATGTCGAAAAAAATAACCCCAAGATTCATCGGTCTCCCCATCGACTATTCCGAAACCAATTGGGTATATCTGATTATTACTATCCACACCGGTTGCGAGTAACATTTTGCCACTGTATTTTCCTCGTAGGTGAGCTCTATCAACCACTAAAACTGGCCGAATGCAACTCCTAAATCCCCTGATCGATGCACCTAAGGCCATAAAACACTGTTTGAAATATTTATCTTCTTCAAGTTCAAACTCAAACATTGAACCTGGATTCTCAATTTTTAGTGCTTCACCAAACCTCGGTAAGAGTTTGTACGACTCTTCTGGTGACCCACAAACAAGCTTTAATGCTTCTTCTCTCGCTCGCCATGCTCTATCATAACTCAAGTTCACACCCAAATCTTGTCGAACATCTCGTATAATGTCTTTTGGTCTATATGTAGTACCGACATTCTAAAATTTTCGCTTCAGATACTGACCAAGAACAGAACTTGTAGCTTGTCTGTGGCTGTGACTTATCATTACATGTTGGCATGTATGAATGTTGCAATACTTTGAAACTTTGAGTACGTCACACCCTTTCAATCTCATGGCTCGAAGTCTCCATTTACATTCATCAGTGCGACAGACAACTACGTATATATCTTTTCTGGACTTATTAACCTTAAACTCGAAGTTTCTCCTCATCGCCAGAACAAACAATCTTATGGTCAGGTCTTTTTTGCACATGAATATATCCCCAACTTGTATATCATCAGAACCAGAAGATTGACCAGACATGACAATTGAGTTACCTGATGGAGCTGTCACAAAAGTTTGTGGGGCGACCGAAACTGATGCATGCATAGCCTCATGTGCATTAACAGGGGGAGCTTCAGATGCATTAACAGGTGGAGCTTCAGATGCATTAGCATGTGGAGCTTCAGATGCATTAGTAAGCGGGGCCTCCCTATGACCATATCCATCTGCCTCTGTCTCATCAAGTCCATCATCTTTATCCTCATCGTAATTGATGTGGAATTTTCCTTACCGCAAGCGCACGGGTCAAGTAATAATAAAGTGTTCGTATAAACGAGTGTCGTCCTCTAGATTGGATGTTTAAGCTAAATCAAGTACTATGAATTATCTTGCTCAATTTTATTTAGGGAACACAATGTAGTGAGTGAATGATATGAAAACTAAATCAAAACAAATAAAAAGTGGAAATTCAATTTGAAATCATGGGCATTACTTTTCTAATGTATGGTTCAGGCGCGGTTCAAGGATATTAGACCGGGTTTAGAACGGTTCTTGGCGTTTTTGACCAGTTTGAGTTGTTTTTTACCATTCTGGGCAGGTTTTTGGTCGGTTCAGCACGTTCAGACCCAATTCAAGGCTTGTTCGAGGCGGTTCACGGCTAGATAGGGCAATTTTAGATTAATTATTGTAATTTTTCTTATGTATTTTGTCATAGGATGCCAAAAACCCGTCTACTTAGCTATTTATTTTGCTTTATGGATGTCATATAGCTTGAAATCCCACCATAGGTTAAGCATATTCATTCATTTTTAATTATAATTGTTATAATATAAGTATTATGCATGAATTTAATTTTCATGAGTATTTAATATAAATTGTTATGATTAAATGGATGAAAATTGAGAAGCATTGAGCATGAAATTACCTTAGTAAAGAATATAAAGAGTTATATTTATGAAAGTAATTTTATATGCTTGTTTATTTTCATGAGCTATTAATATAAAGTGTTATGTTAATGTATGAAAATGTGAATGCTTATTTTAATTTTTTTGGGTTATTAATTTAAGAGTTAGATTAATTGAAGAAAATTAATTTGCATTAAGCATGAAATTACTTTAGTTTAAAAATATAAGAGTTATATTTATATTAGTAATTAACATGCTTATTTTTTCATGAGCTATAAATATAAATGTTATGTTAATGTATGAAAATGGTAATGTTTAATTTTAATTTTCTCGTATAATTAATTTAAGAGTTAGGTTAATTAAAAGGAAATTAAATTGCATTGAGCATGACATTACCTTAGATTAATATAAATGTTATATTTTTGGTATGTCATGTATGCTAATGTATGATTTTATAAATTAATTAGAATTTGATTGTTAATTTATTCACCATAGTAGCATGTTATAAGGTTAATTCATTAAAATTTATAATAGTTATAATATTAATGAATAGAAACCGTTAACCTATAACAAAGAATTGCATGCAAACATAGGATCTTAGGATAAATGAATTAATTTTAAAATGTTTAAAATTAATTAGATAAAGATCATATTTCTAATAGGATTAGAATTATTCTTACTTAGAATTAAAATTAGTTTTTATTGACTAAGTAGGAAAAACATTGCTATGATTATAAGGGAACTCCACCGGTAAAGTTCTGTCTAAGGCTGTGGGTATTTAAGCTGACGGTTTACGGAACACCTCCTACCTGGGAACTGACCTGGAATACCGGAGTTGAATTAATCATAGCTAAATGTTAGCTTGCAATGTCACTAGGTTTGTTAAAAGTGTTTAATGCACCTAGATCTTTAGAGTAAAGACCTTACATTACTGTGGTTATAAGGGAACTCTCTCGGTGAAGTTCTGTCTAAGGTTGGGGGTATTTAAGTTGACGGTTTACGGAACACCTCCTACCTGGGAACTGACCCGAAACTTGAGTTGAATTAACCATAGTAATGTTGACTTGCAATGTTGGGTTTATTAAAAGAAGTTTAATTCACCTAAAACATTGTGGTTGAATCCTTTCCATAATTGCTATAATAGGATCAGACTTAGATAGATTGACTTAGCCGAATTTTATCTAAGTTAAACAACCCTAAATTAACCTTAGGACATTTTTAGTGGGAGGAAAATGACAAAATGAGATTTAAATCAAGTTTTGCTCCTACGTCCCTATATTCACAACGTGAGGTTCATGCTCGGCTTCGAGTCGCCCTAGGAGCGGCCTCCCTTCGGAAAGTGTTTGCATGAATCAATAACAAGGTGAATGGGAAAAATTTCTAGAGTAAGTGGGAGCGGGACACGTGTCAACGTATCCCTCGGTCTCCGCCCCTAGTTCACACCGTGAGAGTCCTATGATCCGCCTGCAGGTTGTCCTGGCGCAACCATCCCTTCGGAGGGCCTGATCATAGGATTCGGAACATCGTGAGCTCCTGAATGGGATAGGAACTCTTAGGCTAATTACCGACAGTTGTCTTTCCCTTCGGTAGCCTGTTGGTGCGTGCCTCTGAGATCTGAAAGTGGGAGGGTTACACTTACGGGGATGAGTTAAGTGTGTTAACTAACCCTTGACCGAACAACGGTAACTAAACGCTAACGGAATATGAGTTATTCTGGTGTTAGAGTTTGGTTGAGATTGTCTCAATTCAGAGGAGGAGTAGCTGATCACCCTTCGGTGGCTGTTGTTCTAAACCTTTGAAGTACCGTTGCAAAAACCAAATCAATAGTTTTATAGGGTTTCTTTGATTGCTTATTTGTTTTTGCAGAATTTGATTGGATTATTTGTAATGGGTTAGTGCTATTAATAATACAAGTAATTTGTTACTTCAGCAATTATATAATAATTTTATGTGTATTGTCTTACGTCATTTTATAAATAACGGTAATACAGTAAGCTTAAACGACAAATTGTGGTAAATAAGTCTAGGATTATTCTTAACTGAGGAATGTCCTCATGCCCCATATGTTTAAATCATTAAGAATTGTTCTTGATGAATATGACATAGAACCCTACTTAGCAAAAAGAGAACTTGTTCAAAACCGTAATTTTCATTTACTTGTCTTGAAAACGTGATTAGTGAAGAATAGTGATTCCCCCTGAATACTTGGTTCAGGAGCCACAAATCACGTGTGTTCTTATTTTAAAGGAATAAGCTCCTGGAAACAGCTTGTTGCTTGTGTAATAACTCTCAAAGTTAGAATTAGAGAGGTTATATTGGTTATAGCAGTGGGGAACATTAGGTTATTTTTCTCAGTGGGAGAAAATACATATTATTAGATAGTGTGTATGTAATTCCTAAGATCAAAAGAAATTTGATTTCTGTGTCTTATTTGTTGGAACAATGTTACTCTTTACCTTTCTCTGCTAACGCAGTTTTATTTCAAGAAAGGGAGTTGACACTTGTTTAGCTTTACTGGAAAGTAACCTAAATGTTTTAAGACTAATCAAGAGTAAAGCAGTCATGAACACTGAGTTGTTTAAGACTACTACTACTCAATGTGAAAAGAGGCAAAGGATTTCTCCAAAAGGAAAATACATTTCTTTGGTTTTAAGGTAGACCATATTAATCTCAATTTGATTGGGAGATTGGTCAAGAGTGAACTTCTAAGCAAGTTAGAAGATGACTCTCTACTACCTTGTAAGTCATGCCTTATGGGCAATATGACTGATAGGTCTTTTACTAGAAAAGATCTAAGAGCCAAAGAGCCCTTGGAGCTTGAACATTTGGATCCTTGTGGTTCAATATATTAAAGCAGTGGGAGGGCATGAATAATTCATCTTTTTTGGATGATTATTCAAAGGTATGAGTATCTTTACCTAATGCAACTTAAGTCTAAAACTCTTGAGATATTCGAAGGGGCTTAGGACTGAAGTTGAAAACTTGTTAGGTGAGATGATAAAAACACTTCGATCCGATCAAAGTGTTGAATATAGGGATTTGAGATTCCAGGACTATTTGATAGTACATGGGATCACACCCTAAATCTCATTTAGGAGAAATAGAACCCTATTGGATATGGTTCATTCCATGTTGAGCTATGCTCAATTGTCTGGCTCGTTTTTGGGTCATGCAGTGTTGACTGCATTGCATACTGCATTAGGCAACCCCAAAAGGAAACGAGAAGTGGATACTTCTTCAATTCACAAGAGAATAAAGAATTTGTATCGACAAATGCTATATTCTCAGAAGAAGTCTGCATCAAAAATCATAAACCACAGAGTAAAGTCGATTTAAGTAAGTTAACTAATGAAGCTACAGTAACATCCACAAGAGTTGTTGATGAGGTTGGCTGTTCAACAAAAGTTGTTGATGGATCAGTGCATCTAGTCAGTCACATCCATCTCAATAGTTGAGATTGCCTCAATGTAGTGGGAGGGTTGTTTGATAACCTGAACGTTACATGGGCTTGTTTGAAGCCTAGGTCATCATACCTGATGATGGCATAGTGGGTTCATTATCTTTTAGAAAGAAAATGAATGATGTTGACAACGATCAGAGGATTAAAGCCATGAACCTAGAAATGAAGTCTTTGTATTTCACTTCCATCTAGGATCTTGTAGATCTGCTTGATGGGTAACACCTATTAGTTACAAGTGGATTTACGAGAGGAAACGAGACATTCATGTCTTAACCAGAAGGGTTCATACAACAAGATCAAAAGCAAAAGGGTTTGCAAGCTTAAGTGATCCATTCATGGATTGACCTAAGCATTTCGATCTTGAAATATAAGATATAGTGACCAAATCTTTTGGCATTAATCAGAACATTGATGAGTCTTGTGTTTACAAGTGATCATCAATAGTTCAGTAGCTTACTTAGTAATGTATATGATTAATATCCTAATCATTGGGAATGATGTAGGTTATCTTACTGACTAGTAAAAGGAGCTAGCAGCTCAATTCCAAATGAAAATTTGGGAGAAGCTGAGTTTGTTCTTGGGGTCAAAATTGTTTAGGAACCGTAAGAACAAAAAGCTAAGCCTTGTCTCAAGTATCTTATATCTACAAAATGTTAGTTAGATATAAGATGTAGAATTCCAATAAGGGTTCACAACCTTTCAGACATGGAATTCTTTTGTCTAAGAAAATGTTTCCTAAGACACCTCAAAAGGTTGAGGACATGAGATGAATGCCCTATGCAATAGGGATTGTCAGTAAGTATCAATCTAATCCAAGATTTGATCACTGGAAAATCGTTAAGAATATCCTCAAGCATCTTAGGAGAACGAGGAACTATATGCTCGTGTATGGGACTAAGGATTTGATCCTTACAGGATACACTGACATGGATTTTAAGGCTGATAAGGATTTAAGGAAATCTACATCAACATCTATGGTCAATCTTTACAAATGAGCTATAGTATGACATAGTTACAGTCTTGACCATATAGGCCGAAAATATAGCTACTTGTGAAGCAGCGATAGAGACTGTATGGCTTAAGAAGTTCTTGACTGATTTTGAATGTGTTCCAAATGTGAACTTGTCCATTACACTTTATAGTGATACAGTGGTGTTATGGAGAATTCAAAAGAACCTCGCAGCCCAAGACAAACAGACACATTGAATTGAATGATATTTTGCTGATTATTTCACGAAGGCTCTCTCGGCTAAAGTGTTTGAGGGTCATCTAGAAGGTCTAGGCCTACGAGTTATGTACAAAGATGAAATCTAGGGCAAATGGGAGAAATGTAATTGGTATAGTGATACCATTATGTAATGGGTATAGTGATGCCCTAGTTTATTGTATTTGTACATTGTATATATTTTATACATGTATTTATACACCTGCTGCTGTATAGATTATTGTACATCCCACTAAACTAGAGTTTTAGTTCAAGTGGGGTTTGTTGGGTTTTATGCCCTAAAACTCGTAGATAGTGAATGTAAACAAATTGTATACTTGTTTCAATATAGTGTAATTGAGTTTCTACAATAAAGTGTTATTGTTAAATATTGCACAATTTGACCCAAATCCAATAAACTAAGATCCAAGGTTGTTTACATGTGACTTGAACTAGTATGTGGGGACATACGGGGATTGGTGTTCAAGTAACAACCTAAAAGGTCTATAGTACAAGGATAAGGTTGGGTACCTTATCCTGGTAACACTATGTGATACGGCCCGCTTTGTATTCGATACAGACGTATTAATCCAAGGCGTCCATGTAGGAGACATGCGAGCGGGGGTATCCTATGCAATGAGTTTGCATAAGACCGGACCACGAAATAGTCAACCATTAGTTATAACACCATTAACTAGTTAGGTTACTGTTTCAATAGGATGACCTAGGTTACTCAGTCTTAATCCTGAGTGTGTCATGAACTCCTTCTCATGAGGGATTGTCCTTTGATTAGCATGGGTGAGAGTGGCCAATACGCCGACTCAATATGCCTTCTTTTTTGGGGACAAGACCGAGTGGGAGGCTGGGGACATGACAACACAAGAAGGAATTCTCTCATTCCCGCTTCTAGGAGAAGTAGATGAGTGTTCTCTTAAGTGGTGACTCCAGGACTTGAACAAAGGGATCCCACCCTCTCACTGGCCCGAGAGGGACTTTCTGTTTAATGGTTGGACCATAAACAAGTTGTTCATTAGAGGAGCACTGGTACTTAAGGAGACAGATGTAACACAGGGGTAAAACGGTAATTTGACCCAGCTGTGATTACGGACACTCGTGAAGGATTGACTTACCGGTATAGGTCTACATCCATGGACACAAAAATGTTCTACAGTGAGAAGAGTTCAGTTGTGGGTCTTTAGTGGAATGACCCACAGTTAATGAATATTGGTTAACCTGATTAATGAGTTTAATCTATTAACCTCATATCATTGGAGCTTCTGATCTGTAGGTCCATTAGGTCCCCCTGCTAGCTCGTAAAGAGTAATTAGGAACAAATATATCTTGAGAGAATTTGAATAGTTCAAATTCATATTGGAAATTAAGTTAATTGTATGAGATACAAATTAATATAATGTATAATGATGCATTAAAATATAAAGTCTAATTTGAGATTAAACTTTATTATATTGAGAGATTGATATATTTGAAAAAGTTCAAATATATGTCTAATTAAATATATGGTATTTAATTAGAAGATGAATTAATTAATTATTCAATTTAGTTTAAATTAAATGAGATTTAATTAAACTATAGTCTATGAGAGAAATAAATATTTGAAGGAGTTCAAATATTAATATGAATTTGATTCATATTAAATTTATAGGATATAAGTGTTGGGTTTTATGCCCTAAAACTCGTAGATAGTGAATGTAACCGTTGACCGGATATTAATGAAATAATATTGATATATTTTTCCATTAATTGTTATTAGTTATTTTATATTTGTCTTTGCCTAATAATAACCCTAATCCAATAAACTAGACATCCAAGGCTGTAATATGAGTCTTGAACTATATGTAGCGACATATGGGATCATTGTTCAAGAAACAGCCTAAAGGGTCTATAGTATAGGGATAAGACTGGGTGCCTTATCCTGGTGACACTATGGATACGGCCCACTTTGTATTTGATACAAACGCTGCGATCCAACGCGTTCGTGTAGGAGACATGCGAGTGGGGGTATCCTATGCAATGAGTTTGCATAAGACCGGACCGCGAAATAGTAACCACTAGTTATAACACCGTTAACTAGTTGGTTTTCTATTTCACCAGGACGACCGAGACAACTTAGTCTTAATCCTGAGTTGATTATGGACTCCTGCTCATGAGAGACTGTCCTTTGATTTGCATGGGTGAAAGTGGCCAATACGCCGACTCAATAAGCCTACCACTTTGGGGACAAGACCGAATGGGGAGCTGGGAACATAATCGTACAAGATGGAATTCACTCCTTCCCGACTTTAGGGAAGCAGATGAGTGTTCCCTTAAGTGGTTACTCCGAGTCTTGAACAAAGGGCCCTACCCTCTCAATGGCACGAGAGGGTTTTCTGTTTAATGGTTGGACCATAAACAGATTGTTCATTAGAGGAGAATTGGTACTTAAGGAAATAGAGGTGACCCAGGGGTAAAACGGTAATTTGACCCAGCTGGTGTTACGGACACTCGTGAAGGACTAACTAGTCGATATTGGTCTAAGTTCCGTGGACACAGAAAATATGTCTGCAGTGAGAAGAGTGCAACTGTGAGTCTATAGTGGAATGTACACACAGTTAACGAATATTGATTATTGTGGTTAATGAGTTTAACCAATTAATCTCACATCGTTGGAGCTTCTGATCTGCAGGTCCATAAGGTCCCACTGGTAGCTCGTAAAGTAATTTGAGGCAACTAAGTAATTAAATTGAAAATGTTCAATTTACTGAGGGAAATAAATATAATATATATTGATATATTATTATTAATATTTGAAGAAGTTCAAATATAAATTTATGGAAGATTGAAAGAATTAATTAATTTAAGTCCTAAAAGTGTTTGGGCAAAATTAATTAATTCAAGGCCGGAAATTAAATATGTGATATTTAATTTGGTGGTTAATTAATTAAAGAATTCATTAACCATGAATTAATCAATTATGTAAATAATTAATCACTTAAGGAAGTGATTAATCATTTATGGGAATGATCTAATTACTTATGGAAGAAATTAGTCATTTATGGAAAAGATTAATCAATTGGAAATTGATTGATCATGATTGATTAATTAAGGAATAAAGATTGAATCAATTTTGGAAAAGATTGATTTAATTGAATATTTTATTCATGGTCTCTCTTCTATAAATAGAACACTAGACCTAATTGGTCATGACACTTGACACTCTTGAAAGACAAGACCTAGAATTCTCTCTAGCCTCCCTCTTAGAGAAAGACTCCCACAAGTCTTTGGCCTCCTAGACTTAGAGACATACCGGTGTAACCTCTGTGGTTATTGTGTCAATCAAAGAAGAATTTCCAGCGAAGAATACCTTGAAGCGGCTGCTGCGTTTTCGTTCGTGGAGCTTCGTTGGCGAAGAACGGTCAAGTCTACAACGGAGGTTTGTAACGGTTCTTCCTCTTTTCTTTAGAAAAGTTTTTAAAAATAAATTTAGATTTATTTTAGCATGTTTAAACCGATTTTACAGCGGCTTTAAAGTTAGTTTAAAGTTTTGTTTGAGTTTTCGTAACGGTTTTTAATGTTAATTAATATACGGCGTAAGGTCCAATCGATGCGCTTCCGCTGCGTGGGGACTTTTATTCCCTTCAATAAGGGAATTTGAAGGAGTTCAAATTTTAATATGAATTTGATTCATATTATGGAATTAATTAATTGAAGGCCTGAAATTAAATATATGATATTTAATTGGGTAATTAATTAATTAACTAATAGAAGGTCTAAAATTAAATATATGATATTTAATTGGTGATTAATTAATTAAAGAATTAATTAATTAGATATTAATCAATTATGGAAATGATTAATCACTTATGGAAGTAATTAATCATTTATGGAAATGATTCAATCACTTATGGAAGTGATCAATCATTTATGGAAAAGATTAATCAATTGTGGAATTGATTGGTCATGGAATTGATTAATTATGGAAAAGATTAAATCAGTTGTGGAAATAATTGATTTTAAATGAATATTTTATTCATGGCCTTTCTCCTATAAATAGAACACTAAACCTAGGGTTTAGGCACAACAACATATGGCCACCATAAGGCTCTCTCATATTCTCTCAACTCAAGAACTCTAGGGATAATTTTCTCTCTAGAGTTTTTCCCATTCAAGATTAGGTAGTCCCACAACTACGTTCCTAATCTCAGAGTTATAGTGGGGAAGATCAAATGGTGGTGTTCTTCGTTGTTGCAGAGCAATCAAGAATCATCCGTTGAAGTATTCAGAGTCATTTATCTAAGTCTAGTCCTATTATAACTATTATAATAAGACCTAATGTCTAGGTTTATTAAACCAATTTAATTAACCTAGCGACATTATTCTAACATTAACCTGTGATTAATTCAACTCCGGTGTTCCATATCAGTTCCCAGGTAGGAGGTGTTCCGTATACCGTCAACTTAAATACCTCCAATCCTTAGACAAAACTTCACTGGTAGAGTTTCCTTATAATCTCAGGAATGTTTGTCCTACTTAGTTCATTAAAACTATTTTAAAACTAAGTAAGATATTCTAATCCTACTAGAAAGCGATCTTAGGTCTAATTAATTTTAACCCATTAAAATTAATTCATTTTAACCTAAGATCCTATGTGAACATGCATATCTTGATTATAGATTTACGGTTTCTAATCATAAAATTTTAAACTATTTCAAAATTTTAATGATTAGCCCTATAATCATGCATACTATAGTTTAAAAACAATTAACAATCATATTCAAGTTAATGAAATCAAAACTATAGAACTCTGCATTGCATGATAATTAATATAACCCTTATATTAACCTATGGATAATGTATCATGCTCATCCTCAACTTAGCTTCCAATTAATTTTATTTTCTTTGCCCCCACCTTTTTTAACTACTTAACCCAAATTTTTTTTTTTTTTTTTTTATCCACAGGATCATGGTATACTTCGCTGAGCATATCTCCTCCGAGAAGAAATATCTTGTTATTCTCAAGGACAAAGATCAGCCTATTAAATACGGGTTTAATCTCCTTGTTGAGGAACCGAAATCTGGCCCTCTTTCAGACCTATGGCCAAATTTAAATGATGTCGCCTTCTTACCCGAACTATCGACGGAAAAGGTTTTAAGCCAAGAAGAACGAGTGTGGCTTTTGCAATCCTCAATCCATATTGAAGCTTACAACCGAGATCCCGAGTTGACTCTAGGACGTCGAATGATAGATGGCCAAGCCCGTTGGAATTCTGTGATGAAGGTTCCTGGAGACTTCTCCTTCACTTCACTCTATTGGGAATGGTCGGAGCTGGTAGTTGGTCGCAATGAGCAAAAGCTTTATGAGATTCGCTTATTTAATGCGGTGATGGCCTCCCTTTATACGTACGATCGGAATAATGATGTGGTTCGGGCCTTCTGTGAAGCTTGGTGTCCCACAACCAATACTCTTCATACTGCAGCTGGTGAACTATCTATCTCTCTTTGGGACCTATGGATGTTTGGAGGTTTCCCCATTAAGGGTAAGTTCTATGAGGAGGTCATTCATTCTTTTAAAGAGCTGACTGGTGATAGCGAGCAGAAATGTCGCTATTTTAGTCTCAATTTATTAAGCTTTTTGGTGCTTTAATCGTGTTTTTAATGAATATATTTAATGAATTTTGTTATTTGGTTCTTAGGAGCTAAGTTGGTGATTTTGGGAGAAAAAGAGCCAAAATTGAAGTAATTATAGCCCAAATCCTAGCTTGATGCAATTGGAGGCCCAAAGAAGACATCTATGAAGAAAAGACCAAGAGAAATGAAGAAGAAGGCCCAAAAATCAGCCCAAAAGGAAGCTAAAAAATCTGGAAAATCTGGACAGCGTCGAGACGCTTAGCAAGGCAGCGTCGCGACGCTGCCCTTTCTTGTTGCCCAAGCAGCGTCGCGACGCTTAGCAAGGCAGCGTCGCGACGCTACCCCTATTCCAGGCCTATAAATAGGCGCCCTTAGGTGCCTCATTTCTCATCAATCAAACCATCAATCAATTCATCCTTTCTTTCTTTTCTTAGGCTCCTTTTTTGGAGCCCCTCTCAAGGCTTTTGAGCCTTTTTTAGAGGATTTTTCTAGTGGGAAAATTTTGGGAATTTTGGGAGCAATCTTAAAGGCTCGAGGAGTAGTCAGCGGGGGCTCCAAGCGTCAGCGAGGGGTTTTTCGACGGTCAATTCCTTTCCTTTTATGCTCTTTAATATGCTTTCCCTTGTAATTATTGTGAATATTATGTGTAGCTAAACCCCAATTTGGGGTCTTGAAATGAAATGATAGTCAAAACATTGTTATAATTTCTTGTCTCTTGCCCATGTCCTAATTATTTGTATGGATGTGCTTAATGCTTTACTCAATCTGGCCAATTGTGTAATGATGCGATTCTTAATGGAAACTCGACGGAGAGAAATTAGGATAGATCATAATCCATGCAACTAGTTTAATTGCCCGTTGTGACACCGGGATTAGTTGATTAAACTTAGATTCCTAAAATGAATCAGAGCGTAATAATTAATGATTTTTAATGGCGCTAAGGACACTTAGGTTGTTAAAATGAATTAATTACAATTAGGGAAAACCGACAGGAGAACCTATGTGATTAACGGAGATTCTAGGATTATAATTAGTTGGGCAATGAGATAGGATAATTATAGCAATTATTTAGCTAACCATTGATTTTCAAGACCCCTCTTCCCATTTAAAGAAAACTCTTTCTCCACATTTTACTTTTTTGATTGATCAATTTGTTTTCATTAGTCATTTTGAATTTAAATCTTTTTATTGCATGAACGTGGTCCCTAAATATTATTTCACCTAAGTATTTTCAGTGCTCAAGAGAATTTTAATTATTTGCTTAAGTTTCGCTTCGCCTCCCTGAGGATTCGATACTCGGAATACTTTGCGTTTTATATTACTTGTGACGACTCGTGCGCTTGCGGAAAATCGTACCAACAAGTTTTTGGCGCCGTTGCCGGGGAGGCTTGATTTTTAAGCAAAAGAAAAGGATAAATGGTAATTTAGGTGTAAATATTTTTTTTTCTTTCATCATTTTGTGAATATTATTTTTATTTTCATTTTTGTTTGGTTTTTTTGTCGTCTAGGAGCATTGTATGCGAAGAAACAAGGTGGTTGATTTGTTTCCGTTAGATCTTGAGATTAACAGGACTCTTAAATTCATTAGAAGAGAAAAAAGATTAGCAGAAACGATGGCCCACCAAGAAGAAGCTCCCAAGGCAATTAGAGACTTTTTGCAGCCAGTTCTTCCTACCGAAAATTCTGGAATTGTTTACGCCCCCATCCAAGCTACAAATTTTGAGCTAAAAACAGGGTTGATTCAGATGGCACGCGATAACTCGTTCAAGGGACATCCTTCCGAGGACCCCCACTCTCATCTGCGATCATTCCTAGAAATATGTGGGACGGTAAAGATGAACGGAGTTTCGGCCGACGCAATCAGATTGAGGCTGTTTCCATTTTCTCTACAGGATAAAGCAAAAGATTGGCTCGAATCAGTCGAGACGGGCAGCATCAGTACTTGGGACGAGCTTGCCCAGGCTTTTCTGACAAAATTTTTTCCACCAGCTAAGACTACCAAGCTCCGGACTGAAATTGGAACATTCAGACAGCTTGACGAGGAGCAGTTATACGAAGTGTGGGAAAGATATAAGGAAATGCTTAGGCGATGCCCCCAACACGGATATCCTGATTGACTTCAGGTACAATTATTTTATAATGGATTAAACTCCTCCACAAAGACAGTCCTTGACACATCAGCAGGAGGGAGTTTTCTTTCAAAAACAGTGACAGAAGCCAAAGACCTGCTTGAGGAAATGGCGGCAACGAGTTATCAATGGCCGACGGAGAGAGGAACAGTTACAAAAAAGGCTGGATTATATGAATTGGATGAGTCAAGTTCACTGAAAGCGCAACTGGCATCTCTGACCAATGCCCTAAACAAATTGACGTCATCTGAGGTGGTTAAGTCCATTTCCACCTTAGCTGAAGGACATTCAAAGAAGGAAGGTCAAGATGTGGAAGAAGTTCAATACATAGGAAATAGATCATATACTCAAGGAGTACCAAACTTCTACCACCCCAGTCTGCGCAATCACGAGAACTTCTCATATGCGAATACGAAGAATGTTTTGCAGCCACCCCCAGGTTTTGCATCAACGAGTACTCCTGAAAAGAAAAATAATCTGGAGGAGATGGTGGCTTTATTCATCAAGGAACAAAGGATATTGAATGTGAATCTCCAGACATCAGTAAACAACCACGACGCAGCTCTAAAGAACATGGAAGTACAGATAGGTCAGATTGCTTCAGCAGTAAATGCCCTTCAAAAGGGAAAATTTCCAAGTGATACTGAGCCTAACCCGAAAGAGCAGTGTAAGATGGTGGTTCTGAGAAGTGGCAGAAGACTGGAGGACAGTTCAGAGAAGAAAAAGGAAGAAGAGAGAAGGGATGAAGATGAAGGGGCTGAGGCACAAAAAGCCTCCTCTGAAAGGTTCCAACATCCTCCCAACTCTATTGAATTAAAATGTGATTTTTCTAACAGCTTTGCAGGTAGAAAAGAAGATAAGAGGCAGAATGACAATAAGAAGCTGACTGAGGAAGAAGTGGTTCCATGCAACCACCATGACAGAGGTTCGCATATTAGCCCGCCCAAGCGGAGGGGCGAATGTCCAACCTTTGATTTCAGGGAGTTACCTTTTCCTCAAAGATTTAAAAATGTCAAATTAGATGCACAATTTCAAAAATTTTTAGAAATGTTTAAAAAGTTGACTGTGAATATTCCATTGGTAGAAGCTTTGTATAATATGCCAAATTATGGAAAATTCATGAAGGAAATGCTTTCTAGAAAGAAAAGTCTGAAAAAAGAAGTTTTTAATTTATCTGAGAGTAGCAGTACCATTATTTCTGGTAGGATACCCTCTAAGAAGAAAGATCCAGGGAGTTTTACTGTTCCCTGTACCATAGGAGAAGTATCCTTCGATAGGGCCTTATGTGATTTAGGAGCAAGTATAAATTTGATGCCCTACTCTGTGTACAGGAAGATTGGTTTATCAGGTATGACAGACACTGACGTCACTCTCGAGCTTGCTGACAGATCGATTACCCACCCGATGGGTGTGGTGGAGGACGTGTTGGTGAAAGTCAACAAATTCATCTTCCCTGTAGATTTTGTGGTACAGGACATGAAGGAGGACAAAGAAGTGCCAATTATCTTAGGCAGACCTTTCCTAGCCACTGGTAAGGCTGAGATTAGCGTGCATATAGGTAAGCTTACCTTGAACATTGATGATGAAAAAGTCGTGTTTAGTATTTTTGGCCAAGATGAATCTGTTTGTAGTTTGCATACATGTTTTTCTGTTGGGCCTGAATACTTGACTGATGACGATGAAGAGGTAGACTATAATCTTGGCCTAGGCTTAGGAGAAATGCTTGTTGATAATATGGATTTTGATCATGATGCATATATGGATAATCCTCTGTTTGAAAATGATTTGGATCTGCCTAACTTTGAAAATGAATTAGACTTGCCTGCTTGTGATAATGAAAGATCTGCAGTTGATGATTTACCTTCCTTTGAAAATGAATTGGAATTGCCTGAAATGAATAATTTTGATGATGATATTGAATTGCCTGACATTGAGCATGAACATAAAAGGCATAAAAAAGATTGCTCGATAGATAATTTTGAGTCTGACCATGATTACAGTGAATCTATTGAATCTGATCTTGACATTCCTGAATGCATGAATCCTGACAATGTGAATACTTTCTTTTCATGTCCTGATGATGTGTATAGCATAGAATCTGACCCAGAAGAACTTGAATCTGTGAATAGTATAGAATCTGATCCTGAAATTCTTGAATTCTTTAATTCTTCTGATGATGAGTCATGTGATAGCTTAGTTGAATCATTTTTTAATTCTGAGTCTAAAGGATCTTCTGAGCATGTAGATATTTTTTCTGATGAATGGACTGGCATGATTAATAGGCCATCTCTAGATCCTAGACCAGTAGATATTATAACGCTTGATGACTCTGTTAACAACTGCTTTGAAAATAGAGATTTAGAAAAGAGATTTGATGCGGCTGATTATTTTCTGAAATGTTATTATGAGAATCTCTTTAGTGAAGATGGGCCAGGGGAAAGTTTTTTTTCTCCCCTGTTTGTAGTTTGCAATTCGGTGCGTGATTTCTTGCAGGGCCCGGAGGATGATGAAAATTTTTATTTTGAGCCTCCGTAAGCGTGCCGAGCCTAGTCTAGCTAAAGACGTTAAAGAAAGCGCTGCTTGGGAGGCAACCCAAGGATTAAAGTAGTTAGTTGTTTTTGCGGTAAATAATTTTCTTTGCTCCGTGATCCAATTTTGTTTTGCAGGATCACCTTAGCAAATCCCAAAATTCCACATTTCCCATTTTTCATGGATCCAAAGGAAGAGGATGAAGCGCTCCTAGCTCAGGGAAGTCTCAGTATCTCTCTTTATGCTTTTCTGTTTTAAAACATTGGGGACAATGTTTAGTTTAAGTTTGGGGGGGAGGCTTCCGCTGTGTTGAGCATATTTAAATTCTGTTGGATGCATGAATAGATAGCCATGATAGCCAAGGATGTGATTTTTGAAATTTTGGGAGAAAATGGTTTATATGTTGTGGAATCTGGAAGCACGGCAGAAATTGTGAAATTTTAAAATTTTTTGATACTTAGTTTTGATGTCTAAAGCATGCAATAGGCTTATCTAATGACGTCTTTGAAAATCTAGATTCTTATTATGGTTTTCAAAGTTTTTGTCACCCTGATAGGCTTAGTTTCTAATATTAGGAAGTTCATGCTTGATTGCTCTAAAGAACTAGGTAGGAAAATGCTATGCCTGCTGAGAGAAAAGCAAAAGCAACAAAAGAAAATGTGAGAAAAAGAAAATCTGTTGAAAAAGAATTTTTGCTTGCTCAAAAGAAAAAAAAAAGCCTAGGGGTAAAAAGAGCTACCTGCGGTGTGATCAGTTAGGCCAACCAGAGAATAAAATTCGGGTTAAGGGTCCCTGCACCGTAGTGTGAAAGCTAGTACCATTAGATATCAAAATGCAAGTTTGGGGGAGGAGCAAAAGAAAAAGAAAAGAAAAAGAAGAGAAAAAGAAAAATCATGTGAGAATTCTGCTCCCCCATGAAAAAAGAAAAGGATGACAGGCACCCTAGTTACTTTTTTTTTGCATGATAGAAGGACTCCGAAGTATTAGGGGCTCTTAGCCAGTGTAGGGGGAAAACAAATGGAGAAAGCCATAAAACTAATCTAGGTTAGTAAAAGAATCAATAGATAAGTCTTGAGCATGCTATTCATTAATCATAAGTTCAAACTAGTTTAAGATTTCTTCAAGAGTATGCGGTGCTTGCTTATTCCACTTGCATGTTTTCCATTCGATCCTAAGAATTCCAAAATCATTGAGGGTTGAGTGATTCTATTTCATGCATCTTTAGAATTTATTTTGCTCGGGACTAGCAAAAGCTTAAGTTTGGGGGTGTGATAGCGAGCAGAAATGTCGCTATTTTAGTCTCAATTTATTAAGCTTTTTGGTGCTTTAATCGTGTTTTTAATGAATATATTTAATGAATTTTGTTATTTGGTTCTTAGGAGCTAAGTTGGTGATTTTGGGAGAAAAAGAGCCAAAATTGAAGTAATTATAGCCCAAATCCTAGCTTGATGCAATTGGAGGCCCAAAGAAGACATCTATGAAGAAAAGACCAAGAGAAATGAAGAAGAAGGCCCAAAAATCAGCCCAAAAGGAAGCTGAAAAATCTGGAAAATCTGGACAGCGTCGAGACGCTTAGCAAG
The DNA here is from genome assembly GCA_036850905.1 of Luffa acutangula. NCBI lineage: Eukaryota > Viridiplantae > Streptophyta > Magnoliopsida > Cucurbitales > Cucurbitaceae > Luffa > Luffa acutangula. Next base: position 27,352,314 of record CM072098.1, read on the forward strand.
GCAGCGTCGCTACACTGCCCTTTCTTGTTGCCCAAGCCGCGTGCGCAGCAGCGTCGCGACGCTTAGCAAGGCAGCGTCGCGACGCTACCCCTATTCCAGGCCTATAAATAGGCGCCCTTGGGTGCCTCATTTCTCATCAATCAAACCATCAATCAATTCATCCTTTCTTTCTTTTCTTAGGCTCCTTTTTTGGAGCCCCTCTCAAGGCTTTTGAGCCTTTTTTAGAGGATTTTTCTAGTGGGAAAATTTTGGGAATTTTGGGAGCAATCTTAAAGGCTCGAGGAGTAGTCAGCGGGGGCTCCAAGCGTCAGCGAGGGGTTTTTCGACGGTCAATTCCTTTCCTTTTATGCTCTTTAATATGCTTTCCCTTGTAATTATTGTGAATATTATGTGTAGCTAAACCCCAATTTGGGGTCTTGAAATGAAATGATAGTCAAAACATTGTTATAATTTCTTGTCTCTTGCCCATGTCCTAATTATTTGTATGGATGTGCTTAATGCTTTACTCAATCTGGCCAATTGTGTAATGATGCGATTCTTAATGGAAACTCGACGGAGAGAAATTAGGATAGATCATAATCCATGCAACTAGTTTAATTGCCCGTTGTGACACCGGGATTAGTTGATTAAACTTAGATTCCTAAAATGAATCAGAGCGTAATAATTAATGATTTTTAATGGCGCTAAGGACACTTAGGTTGTTAAAATGAATTAATTACAATTAGGGGAAACCGACAGGAGAACCTATGTGATTAACAGAGATTCTAGGATTATAATTAGTTGGGCAATGAGATAGGATAATTATAGCGATTATTTAGCTAACCATTGATTTTCAAGACCCCTCTTCCCATTTAAAGAAAACTCTTTCTCCACATTTTACTTTTTTGATTGATCAATTTGTTTTCATTAGTCATTTTGAATTTAAATCTTTTTATTGCATGAACGTGGTCCCTAAATATTATTTCACCTAAGTATTTTCAGTGCTCAAGAGAATTTTAATTATTTGCTTAAGTTTCGCTTCGCCTCCCTGAGGATTCGATACTCAGAATACTTTCCGTTTTATATTACTTGTGACGACCCGTGCGCTTGCGGAAAATCGTACCAACAACTGGTTTGCGGAAGCAGTATCGATACCTTCCAAAGAGCTGTGAGTATCTCTTTAAAGCCTTTTATCAGATATCCATGTCAAAGAATGACCGCATCTCATCTTCGAAGAATGAGCCCAATGTTAGCATTAACTCTTGGATATCTTTCTGGTTTAGAGGAGTTCAAAAGTATGAGAAACCCCCTCAGCGAAAACCAAAGAAAACCTCTCGCTCAAAATCTACTCGCAATCCAGATGGCACGAGTATCAAATATCAGGATTGGTCAAGCCAAGAGCACAAGTTGTTTCATGAGCTAGGCATAGAAGACGAATGGCAAGAGCATACATATTTAGCTGCCTTTCTATCCTGCTGGTTGTGTCTCTTTGTATTTCCTCGTAGGGGCACCCAACTAATTCGCCCTGGAGTCTTTAGAATTGCTAGCCTTATGGCTGATATTTTTAGCCTTGTTGTCCCAACCTTGGCTAACATATACCATGGATTGGGTCGAATAACAATGGCTTCTAATCCAATCGGACGTATGGAGGTTTTCTTACCCATGCATTACGTTCATGGTTGGTTAGCCCATTATTTTAATACACACTATCCAGTCCCAGTGGAAGTTCGAGGCCCGAGGATGGCTAATTTTTCTGGTGAGGGCGGATCAAAATAATTTGAAGAGTATGAGGCTCGTGAACTAATCCACAAGGGTGCCTCTATCTTATGGAATGTGAATATTCAAGGTAGAAACAAACATGAGACTCTGAAGGACAATAGTACTTTGTCATTTTCTCAATCCTCTTATTTTGCAAGCCTTCGATCATGTTATTTATCATCCGTGTGCGGGGACCAGGTGATCATTGAGTCATATAGTCCTTACCGATTTGGTCGACAATTTGGCTTTTTCCAAGACATACCAAACGATTTAGATGATATCCCGCCTGTGGCTGATATGGATAACGTATTACGTCTTTGGAGAATTTGCACCCAGGGTAAAACATCTTCTCAAGTATTTTTACCAGCTCGTACCCTAAACCCTCATACTCATATTACTTCACGGTATAAAAGGTGGTGGTTGGCAAAACATGGGGATTATCTTGCAGTGAACGTGCATAAATTAGTGGGTAGTGCCATTCCTTCTCCATCTCGTCCTAAACTACCCAAAAATGATGGGGGTAATCACAGAGGAAAGAAAATTCACTTGCCTGAGGATGACACTTCTGCTCCTGTACGAAATGCTTCAAAACATGATGAATCAAGCTGCAGCAGTTCTCACGATCATCATTGGAAGAGACCAACCAAGAAAGCAAAGGTGTCCTCTACGAATGTAGATAACTCTTTTGATGAGGTTCCAAGGGCTTCTCAATTCCCTAGTCCTCCTCCCATTTTGGTTAGCAACTTCCTCTCCTTTTATTATTACTATTATATATATATATATATATATATATATATATATATATATATATATATATATTTAATATATATATTTTTTTTGTAGTCACCTCTGAAAGATCCCCTTGAAGGAGCGGAGGAGCAATGCAGCGAGGAGTCGCTAACAAGTCCAAATGTTTTTGACAACACTACAAAGCATATGAGTAACTCCAAGACATTGTCCAACGAGAAAGCCATGAGCTCTAATCCTCCTCCCAAGACTTCTGAAAATTATCAGCAGAATCAAAAGAGAGTAATTGATGCGGATCCTGAAGCTTCCCATTATTGTGCTGACACCTTGCTTTCTGACCATCAACGACAAACAGCCCTAGCCTTGTGGGACAGCATACAACGAAAGATTGTACGCACTGCTTTTAACAAGGTAGCTGCCCTTGAACCAGAGATACACAAAATATTTGCCGGTATTTCAGAGATTCATCCGAACAACCTGGCCTTCCCTCAAGATTTCGTGAATGACTACTTAAAGAATGTAGAAACGTACAACAAATTGCAACTTTCATATTCTACACAACTAACTCCGACAAGTAGGAATCACCGCTTAGAGGAGAAAAATTCTGATTTACAGAAAGCACTGCTTGCCGAAAAACATTTGCTTAAAAAGCAGGACACGCTTGAACAGCAACTAGCACGATCATCTGAAGAGATAAAGGAACTAGAGGCCAAACTTGAGACAGAAATAACGGAGCATGAGATGCTTTCCAATTCGGTTTGTGAGGGAGAGAAAGCTTTGGAGCAACAGGGACTCGAACTCACTAAAGTCCGTGAAGAGATCGCCAATATTGAATGTGCCCCTCTTATGACTAATGAAGAAGCTAAGTCTTTGGACACAGTTCGTGCCAACTTAGAAGGCCTACGTGAAGAGCTGAGGAACTTCAAGTGGATGATTTGATTTGATTGCCCCATTTGTTTTCTAGATCAGATGTAAAGACACTTTTTTATTGTCGATCAATTGATGTTTCCTAGATTAAATAAAGAGTTAGAAATCCATTCATAGCCATAATTCTTTTTTATTTTCCTTAAGGCTTGTCTCCTGTAAGACTTTTTTTTTAACTCTTCCAACACATTGTATCAAAAGAAAAAAAAAATAATTCTTCCTTTGTCTATGCCGTAATAAAAGTTCAAAACTTTATCTTCAACACAAAATGTTCTTTTTTTATTGCTTTGACTGAACTTAAGTTTTTTTCTTAAGTTGCCTACGTACCCTTCAAGTGGGAAGGGATCAAGTCATAACGTAGTTCAATATACAACTTTTTTTTTTGTGTTGTTCACCTTTTTAACTCATGCAGGCCAGGAGTATCATGCAGTTTAGACTCTTACGATAAGGTGTGTTTACATTTCACGCATAGAATTTTTTAAGGAACTTTCCGTTAATTGGACCGATCCTCAATCCATCTTTGTCAACGATCTTATATGCTCCATTCGAGTAAACTTCTTTGACGACATAGGGTCCATCCCATTTAGGTGTGAATTTGTTTCCCGTGTGTCGCGTTGTAATTATAGGTCTTCGAACAGCAAGTACTAGGTCTCCAACTTGAAATGATCGAAGCTTCACATTTTTATCGAAGGCTTTAGACATCCGTGCTTGGTAGTATTCTAGTGCTTGTTGAGCCTCTAATCTTCTCTCATCAAGCGCTTCTAACTCTCGAAGACGCAACCTTGCATTCTCTTCTGTTGTCAACCCTTCTTGTATGGCCATTCTTAATGACGGAATTTCTCTTTCTAATGGAAGCACAGCTTCTACCCCATAAACGAGGGAATAAGGTGTGACTCCTATAGGAGTGCGATGAGTAGTTCGGTAAGCCCACAGCACTTCACCGATCTTTTCTTGTCAGTCTCTCTTTGACTTGGAGACTACTTTCTTCAGTAGGTTGCATAATGTCTTATTGAATGCTTCTGCCAATCCATTTGCTGCGGCGTTGTATATAGATGACTTGTATTGCTTGAAGTTAAACTTCTCGCACAACTTGTCCATTAAACTATTGGAAAATTGTCTTCCATTATCTGTCACAATACGATGAGGGATACCGTATCGATAAATGATATGGGTTCGGACGAAATCTACAATGTTTTCTTTCTTGGCTTCTTTTAACGCAACAGCCTCAACCCACCTTGAGAAGTAATCTGTCCCTGTAAGAATGTAAGAATGTCCTGCTGAAGACTTTGGTGTTATAGGACCAACAAGATCGAGCCCCCAAGCTTCAAAAGGCCACGAGGCTACGGTTGGATGAAGAGGCTCTGGAGGCTGATGTATGAAATTGGCGTGAAACTGGCAAGCTTCACATTTCTTGGCATATTGCATTGAGTCTTGAATCATGGTAGGCCAATAATAGCCCATTCTTTTTAACTGGAATTGAAGTTTTGGTCCAGACTGATGAGCACCACAAATGCCTGAATGTGCCTCTTCCAATGCTTTTTTAGATTCTTCATTTCCTAGGCATCGAAGAAAGAGGCCTTCATACGAGCGGCAATAAAGAGTGTCCTTATAATAGACAAATTGGGCAGCCCTTCTTCGTATCTCAGCTTTGTGTCGAAGATCTGTGGGAAGCTTTCCATGCTGCAGGTAATCTATGATCGGTTGCCGCCAGTCTTCCTCTTCGATTTCATAAGCTGATGTCACATTAACTTCTTCACACTTATTTGCACTTGGTGGAACAATCCATTTCTGGCAAAGAGAAATATTTATGGCTATATCATCTGAAATTGTTAGAGTAGTGGCCAAGTTTGCTAACGCATCTGCTATTTTGTTTTCTAATCTTGGGACGTGCTCTAATATTAAATTATCAAACTTCTCCAGTAAGTTTCTTGCAAACCCAAAGTAGGGTTTTAAATCCCCGTGTTTTACATCATATTCGAGTAATATTTGATTTATTATCAACTTTGAATCACCATAAACTTCCATGTATTTTATCCCGAACTCTAAAGCCATTTGAAGGCCAATGATGAGTGCCTGATATTCAGCAACATTATTTGAGCATAATTCATTAAGTGTGAAACTGTAGGGCAACATGTGTTTCTCGGGTGAGATGAAAACAATGCCAACTCCTGCCCCACTCCTTCGTGCTGCGCCATCAAAATACATGATCCAGGGTTTCATAATTTCAATATACAATACCTCTTCATCAGGCAAATCTTCGCATAATTTCCAATCTGATGGGATCGGATGATTGGCTAAGAAGTCTGCCAATGTCTGTCCTTTTACTGCTTTTTGCGGCACATACACCATATCATATTGCTGAAGTATGATTGCCCATTTGGCTAGGCGTCCCGAAATGATAGGCCTAGATAGAATATACTTGATAGGATCGGCTTTTGCCACTAAATGTACAGTGAAGGCTTGCATATAATGTCTTAGCTTATCAATAGCAAAGAAGAGAGCGAGACACATCTTCTCGATTTGAGAGTAATTTAACTCAGCTCCTGTTAGAGTTCTACTTAGGTAATAAAGGGCCTGTTCTTTGTGATTTTCTCTTTCTTGTGCCAATAGTGCCCCAATAGACTTGTCTTGTGCAGCGATATACAATATTACTGGCTTTCCTGTCTTAGGGGCACCTAAGACAGGAGGATTGAGCAAGTATCTTTTTATACTATCCAGAGCATTCTAACACATATCATCCCACTCAAAATTCACATTCTTTCTCATCAACCTATGAAAGGGTTGACATCGACCAGCGAGGTTGGATATGAATCTTCTAATGTAAGCCAAACGACCCTGGAGACTTCTCAACTCATGTAGGTTTCTTGGACTTGGCATTTTCTGAATTGCATCGATTTTGGATTGATCGATTTCAATTCCTCTGTGTCTTACAATGAACCCAAGGAATTTTCCTGAAGTCACACCAAATGCGCACTTGAGAGGATTCATTCTCAATTGATATTTTCTCAAGCGATCAAAGACTACCTTCAGATCCTTAGGATGATCTTGTCGCTGTTTGGACTTGACCACAAGGTCATCAACGTAACATTCAACATGTATATGTAGCATATCATCAAATATTTTCTGCATAGCACGTTGATAAGTAGCACCTGCATTTTTCAATCCGAAAGGCATTACTTTGTAGCAATATATTCCTTTTGGAGTTCGAAAAGCTGTTTTCTCCTCATCCTCAAGAGCCATTCGAATTTGGTTGTATCCTGATGACCCGTCCATGAAAGACAAAGCTTCATGTCCCGTGGTTGCATCAACCATGATTTCAGTAATGGGTAATGGAAAGTCATCTTTCGGACATGCACTGTTCAAATCGCGAAAATCGACACATATACGAAGTTGCCCATTCTTTTTCTGAACGGGAACAATATTTGCTATCCACGTTGGATATTTAACTTCCCGGATGAATCCTGCCTCTATCAACTTATTGACTTCAGATTCTATTTGAGGAATGAGTTCTGGTCGAAATTGTCGTTGAGCTTGCTTCATTGGTCGATACCCTTGTTTAATTGCCAGGCGATGGACAGCCACTTTTGGGTCAAGTCCTGACATTTCCTTGTATGACCAAGCATAAATGTCCTTGTATGTCGTGAGTAGACTCATATAATCGCCTTTTTCTTTCGGAGTAAGCGATGTACTTATAAAGGTCGGACGTGGTTCTTCTATTGTACCAAGGTTGACTTCTTTGAGTTCATCAACTGTTGATTGGTTGCCATCTTCAAGTGACAACGGAGCCTCTTCTGCATCTTCTTCAAATGCTTCAAGCTCTGATTCATCCCCTATGGTAATATGGTAGCATATACCTGTGTCATTTTCATCATCAAAGCTTTTCTCTCTGGGTCTTGTGATAACGACATCGTGTCGCTTTACTTTTAACGAAGCCTCTGTATTTACAGAGACAAGCAACTTTCTCTTCATTCGTGAGGGGACAACGCTACGAATTTTCTCATCACCTTTTGCCTTGGTAGTGGTCTCTTTTATGTTTGAGGCTAATATAGGAGATCGTTCTTCACTCCTTTTTGTGGCTACGCTCAACCTTTGGAAAGCTGATAGTCGTGTAGTAGGGGTTGAATGCACATTCCCTTTTTCCTCAGAAGCCATACTCAGCCTTTGGAAGGCCGAAGGTCGTGTGGAGCCATAAGTTGGATGCTGACTTTCATCTTCTATGCAGCTGTACTCAGTCTTTGGAAAACCGAGGATCGTGTAACCGACGGTCCAATGCGATCAAATGCAGAAGTTCTATGATCTATTTCATCTTCTTTAGCCTGTTCGGAATCATCGATTTCTTCCACTGTAATGTGAAGTGTATCTGCAACTTTTGCTTTCCCTTTTCTTGTGATTCGAACCGGCTCAAGAGACTTATATTCAAGACTAGCTCTTGAAATGGGTATAGCATAACCCTCTTTCTGAAGTTTCTTTTGTGTTGAGGATAGTTCAGGCCTTTGGTCACAGATCCGTAAACTTTTAAACTCAGTATGCGCTGTGAAATCATAACCTGCCTTTGCCAAGAGTTTGTATGCTTTAGGATCAAACCCCTCTTCTGTTCGTCTATCAGGCAGAGTTGCTTCTACTTGTGATAAAATTCTCTTTCAAGACTTCAATGTCGCCAACTCTTAAATTATTGGAGCATTCTGCAAATGGCGAATCACCCTTCTTGCGCCGAGATAAAGGAACATAGCGCAAGATAGGAGCGTTTGTCTTCTTCTCTTCCGAACATAGTGTCTTCTCATTTTTCGCCACTTCAACTTTTGTCTGCCTAGGAGATACCCTGCTTTCCTGATTATTAGAAGCACTTGCTTTTAAATTCAACTCTTTTTCTGTGTTTGTCTGTCGCTCTGATTTGTCACTATTTCTTATCAAATGAACTTTTGACGACATAGCTTCCCCTACACTGTCATTCTTCATATAAAACTTCGCGTCTGCATAATGAGACTCAGCCTCTGAAAAGGGGTTGGTATCAGCATCAACCTTCTTGATACCATCTTGATAGAATTTAAAACATTGGTGCAACGTGGAAGTAACTACTCCATTTTCATGAATCCAGAGACGACATAGTAACAACTTGTAGGTGGTCTTAGAGTCTATAACATGAAATAGGGTGTTAGCCTTTAAATCTCCAATGATGAGCTCTAGGCGAATCATGCCAATCGCGTGTTGCCCACCTTGGTTAAATCCTTGAATCACCAACTTACTATTTGACAATTCTTGTATCAGAACGCCTAGTTGGCTCATGGTAGACTTGGGCATTATGTTAACGGCAGAACCATCATCAATGAGAATTCGACTAACTTTCTGCTCTCTGATGTAGCCTGAGACAAACAAAGGCCTATTATGAGGCTTCGACCCAAGTAGTAGATCTTCATCGGTAAAGGCTATGGACGTGCAACATGGAGCAACATTATTTGTCTGGGAAGTGGATGGTTTACAAGCCTTTAACACCTCAATAAGAGTATTTTTGGCCTCTTGAGGGAGTAACAGTAAATCATCTATATTGAAGGATGGTAGGTCTTCCACTTTCGTGATTACTTCTGACGTGGCTGATGTAGCATTATCATCCTCTGTCACATTAACGACGTGACATGTAACAGTTTGATTGAATCCTGAAAGAAAAGTTTTTGGGAAGAATTCTTTTAGAGTTATTGGATGAGGAGGGTGGATATACTCCTCACTTTCCTCTAAGATAGGCTTGAGCCTTCTCGTATACTTCTTCCCATTTTTCCTTCGAGGCCTGCTTCGTCTTTTGTGTTCTTGAAACAAACGAGATTCCTTCTGAACCCAATTTTGCTTTCGGTTCTACCATCGGGTTACAAGTGTCCAGCCTCCATCTCCGTCTTCAATTTGCCTAAACTTTCCTTGAAGATCTTCATCGTAGAGAGCCCTTTCTGGGAAGTCATTTTCTGGGACCTCTGGTTGAGACCAAACGATAATAGCTTCGAAGGTACCAAATTGGATTAAGGTTCCTCTCTTATCATAAGGTAAACTTATAGATGACTGGACGTTAGGATGAGTTACTATGGCAGCGTGATTTGCCTGAGCTACTTCATCAAGATCTAGCTCGATTTTCTTTTCTCGAGCTAATTTCAAGATTAACTCCTTTAACACGAAACATTTCTCTACTGGATGACTGATGACTCGGTGATATTTACAGTAGTTGGGATCATTTACTTTTCCCCTCTCTTCGGGTCGTTTGCATTCAGGGAGTTCAATAAGTTTGTTTTCCAACAGTTGTTCTAACATATCTGGGATGTCAGTATCTGGAAAAGGATAGACTTTTTCTTGTCTTTCTTTCAAAGTCAAGCATTGTTTCTCGCCTTCATTTTGACGCTTCTCTATTTTATTTTCTCTTCTGTTAGAAGTAAACTTCAGAGGGGTCGTATTGACGACCATGGATTCTCTTGTAGCACCCTTCGAGGTTTTCCCGGTGCTCTTCACTTCTTTCACTTCTTTCTTCTCCTTCTTCACATCGGGGACTGGAAAGTCCTTATTTCCTCTAATAGCAATACTCAGTTCCATGTCATGAGCGCGAGTTGCTAATTCTTCGAAGGTGCGGAGTTTTATGCCCTGCAATATATAAAGAAGTTCCCAATGCATTCCTTGCATACACATTTCCACAGCGGATAATTCGGTGAGTCGGTCTTTTCAATCAAGACACAGAGCTCTCCAACGATTAATGTAATCAATGACAGGCTCACCTTTCCGTTGTTTTGTACTTGTGAGTTCTGTCATGCTAACAGTTCGCCTTGTGCTGTAAAAGCGATTTAGGAACTCTCTTTCAAGTTGTTCCCAACTGTCGATCATCCCTGGCTCTAAATCAGTATACCAATCAATGGCATTTCCCTTTAAGGTTCGGACGAATTGTTTAACCAGGAGATCTCCACGAGTCCCAGCATTCTCGCATGTTTCAACAAAGTGAGCAATATGCTGCTTAGGATTCCCCTTTCCATCAAATTGTTGAAATTTTGGAGGTTGAAACCCAGTAGGCATGCTCAAGTTGTCAATTCTCTTAGTGTATGGTTTGGAATACATAAGAGAATTTTGAGTAGGTCCACCATATTGAGCTCTAATGGAGCTCATAATCATATCTTGGAGTTGTTGAACAGACAGCGAAGCAATCGAAGTGGAATGCTGAGGCTGGTTTTCTTGTATGACAGCTGTTGGGTTCCTAGAGTGAGTAAAAATATAGTATAAAAAACTCTAGAATTCCTGTGCAAGTATACACAGTCTGCAGCAAGTAATATTTATCAATCCAAGGTCTGAATGAGTTTTCACTTTATCTATTTTGTACACCTTTCTAATGGTTTCAAAAATAATAAAAATGTTGGGTTTTATCGGAATTATGCTGAATCAAAATAAATGACAGAACAACGAGTAAACAAATAGATAGACAGATTAAAGACAAGCGCTGGTTAGGTTTTAGTGATTGTCATAAAATATGCTCTAGCAATATTATTGATCATGCATTTCCCGCAGTATTATTAGCGGATTCCTCCCGGAACTCCGAATCTTTTGGGATGTGTTTCAACCCCAATGAAGTGTGACCGATCAGGCACTAGGCAACTGGCTATCCCTAGCTCAATCACTGGCGTTCACCAATACACAATGATCGTAATGTGGAGAATTGCCACACACTCTCTAAATCATCCCTGAAACTAGAGAGAGCTATCCATACCGGCTGGCCAGGCGGGCATAAAATAAGAATAAGCACAACAATTAACCAAAATGCTATAGTCAATTTATTACTAGAGATGAAGCACAGTAATCACATTATTCCTAACCAACACCCTAGCTACTTAGTTCATAATAGGCATGGGAATACGATTACAATCTGAGTATGCATGTCCATAACCACAATTTAAGAAGGAAAATAAACTCCCTAATCAGCTTGCGGATGATGGTGTACTTGATGATCTTCAATCTCTACACTATTTGGCTTCCAAGGGAAAACATGGAATGCATTTGACTTTGACGGCTACTTCCTTTTATAGAAGGATGGGAGGCTTGAATTAGGTCAACTAGGACACGTGTAAGGCTCTCCTTGATCCTTTATCCCGAAAATAACTCAATAGAAGTCGGTTCATGAAGTTGGCTAACGAGCTGTGATGTGGCAGTTTCTGCTCCCAGTTTTGCTGCAGCATAGAATTTGCTCCTTCCAGTCGCTCAGCAGCATAATCTGCACAAAGTGATTTCCAAAGCTTCCATTCTTCCAAATGGGTTAAATCATGTAATATCTCTATAAAACCAACCCTATTAAGCATTAAAGACACACAAATCCTTATATAAATGGAGCCTAAATAACTACCTTTTGGGCAGTTATCAACAACCTTCCCTTTGTCATTATTCTTTGCAGCAGGTGTTTGGCTTGATTCAGCAATATCACGACTTTCAATGTGATTTTTTAGAAAGGCAATTTCTCTCTCTTCAACCGCCTTCATCAGCATGTTGACTTTCCTTTCTAGTTCTGCCATTCTTTCTTCGCCTGTACCTATGTCAGCCATCATTACAGACATCACGTCAGGATCTGATATCTCCTTTGCTTGCTCAGAAGATGAAGTAGAATAGCCAAATAAAGGATTTTCTTGGATGATCATTCCGCCTTGATTTGGATCTGCCATCTGGTTCCATATCATATTTGCAATGACAGAGGCTTGTTCTTCTTCTAACTTTTGAATTTCTTTGGAGCGTCCGCGAGTAATTGGTCCCACGTATGAGTCGCTTGAAGTCTTGGAAGCAGCTTTCTTGGATGCCATTGCTTCTTTAGAACTTTTTTTTTCGTAGATCTTGGATGAGAGAAAGAGATGAAAGGTAGAGATGTCCCACTGGGTGTGCCAAACTGTTCACACGAGATTTTCGAAGAGAAAATTTAATTCGTGAAACGATTTCTTGTATATATTGATTTCTATGTATAAGTAATTGTGGAATACAGTCTCTAGTTACACTCCTTTGATGCTTTCTCTCAAGGTAGCTTTGATCTTACAAAGTCTTCGAGAAATTTTAATCTTTGGAGTCTCGAAGGTTTGTTCACCTTTGAAGGATTCTCCTGGATGATTGAAGTAGACTTCAGGCTTCAAGTCTTCAGTCTTTAGATGACTTCACTTCAATCTTCAAGCTTGCAGGAAAATCTAGATTTTGGTCTTCAAAGTCTTGTGGGAGGATTGGAGCTTCAATCTTCAGGATCTTGCAGACAACTTCAATCTTCTAAATCCTTAGGGTCTTGCAGGGAGCTTTGATCTTCTGAATCTTGCAGAGGCTTCAGTCTTCAGAGTCTTGGAGGAAGCTTCAAGCTTTTGAACTTTGCAGAAACTTCGATCTTCAGAGTCTTGCAGCAGGATCTAGACTTCAATCTTCAAGATTCTTGCAGGAGGAATGGAGCTTCAATCTTCAAGTCTTGTAGAAGGGATGGAGCTTCAGTCTTCAAGTCTTATAGGAGGATCAGAGCTTTAGTCTTCAGAATCTTCTGAAAGCTTCAATCTTTCTGCCGCCCCCTTCCAAATGAGCCAATGACTACTATTTATAGAGTTCCCAACGGCTTTAATGGGCTTGGGCTTAAATTGGGCTTGGGCCCATCTATGGGCTTGGATGAATTTTTGGGTTTCAGGCCCAATTATCTTAATGACATTGGGTTTAAATTGAACCAAATTTACCCTAAGCTTAATCATACTTTAATTTAATTTTAAAAACTTTAGGATAAATTAAATAAATGATCATTTGATCTTAAGTTTAATCATCGTTGGATTCGATCAAGACCGTTAACACAATTAGACGACCACAAAAGGACACGTGGCCTTTCTTATTTTGCCATAATTAATTTTGAGATATGTATTAAACCCCAAAATTAAATAATGACGTGGCAATTTCTAATTGGTTGGAAAATTTCTATGCCAACAACTATAGCAACACAGAGGAGAAAAATAACCAACTCCACCCCTTATTTTTGTTGGTGTCCCAAACATTGGGTTGGTTATAATAGCCCCCACTATTATAACCAACCCAGTGGGCCAAACGACCCCTTAGGGAATTGATTTCACCAATTTAGTCTAGGATTGATTTTAAGGAATAAGTTATTATGCACAATGGAATTATGAGCCTAAGACCCTTTAATCACAACTACCTCTCCTGAGTATAATTGATTCTCATGCAAATTAACAAACTTAATATCCCTATCTAAGTTTATTAACAAGCAAGGCAATGAGATCTTTTGACCAATTCCAAAGTTAATCTAAAAACCGTCACGAAATTAGAAAGTAAACTTTAGTCATGCAATCTTGAGTAAGTCTAAATCAAATTCCCTCTCCCGAGCTAGATTCAAAACTTAAATCATTCAACTAATGGCCAATTAATTGAAAGCATTAAATCAAGATTACAAACATAATAACCATTGCACAACTTAAACCATAAATCAATCCATAAATTCAATTGACTACATCAATCCCTAAGCTACAAGTTTAGCTACTCATGATTGGTATTACAAGCTCAACTAAACATGAAAAAGCCATAAAATCTAACTAAAGTGAGGGAAAGAAGAATTAAACTCGTTGTAGGCCGAGACCGAACGTCCCCGTCACGATCCCCACGAACAATGGGTTGATTTCCAACTTGCTCCCTTTGCTTCAGCTCCAATATGCTCTGTTTTTTCTCTGTTTACGGCTCCCAAAAGTCCCCAAATCGAATCCTCCAAAAACCTAGCTGAAAAGAAGCTTATATTCAGTTTTTTCGTCATAGCGTCGAGATGCTGTCAAGACAGCGTTGCGACGCTGCCTCTAAAACGCGCGTTATGAATAAGGGAAAAATGGTAGCGTCGAGACGCTATTGTCACAGCGTCGAGACGCTGTGACGCTGCCGCCTCTAGTAATTAAGGAAAACCAGAGCCGAGACGCTCCAAGAGTGGCGTCTCGATGCTAATGGGCAGAGTGCCCTCTTTTGGCTCCTTGTTGCTTGAATCTTTCCGGTTCTTTGGTGTCTTTTCACGTCCCGAACACCCGATTAACTCCAATTCTACGTTTTAGCTCTAATCAACACTTTCCTACAAAATAAACAATTAAGTGCAATAAAATGGCCCATAAATCATAAAAGACTAGCTAATTTAAATAGGGAAAAATAGCTAGCTATGCTCGCTATCAAATACTCCCAAACTTAAGTTTTTGCTAGTCCTCGAGCAAACTACTAATCAAACATACAGTAAAAGAATGGATGCAACAATCATAACTCAATCCTCAAGGCTCAAAAGTCAATAGCCAAGCAAACAAGAGACGTGCACACAAGGACCAATGAGGGAGACAAATTAAAATTTTTCCAAAATTAACTTGCACAAGCGAGATCTAACTCAACAAGATCAGACTCTACTAGCCTGGGATTGGATTATTAAACTCTCAGCTCATCTTCCCTCTACACTGGCACTAAGGTTTCACTAACGAGTTAATGGAACAAATTAGTTTGTTTTCATCCATACTTAGGTGCTTATAATTGACAATTAAATTAAGCTGGCACTAGCTTTCACACACCTATTGCAGGGACTCTTAACCTGAGTTTTCTCGAGTTGGCCTAACTGATCACAACAGGGGTAGCTCTTTTTGCCAAAATCTTTATTACTCATTGCTTTGTGCGCACAAGTCATGATTTTCTCTTTTTCAAATTGTAACAATAAAATTGATTTTTCTTTATGAGCATGATAAGCAATTATTCTTTTCTTTCCTCCTAAGCAAGATCAAACATGCTAATTTGCAAAAAATTAACTCTTTAGCTCTACCCTACACCTATCGAGGTGACAACAAGCATATGAACCTAATAATTCGCTCCTAAGCATTCAAATCCAAATCTAGCCAAGACAAATACTCTACTCATGCAAGTCATCTCCTAGAAAAAAATTTAAAAAGTCTCCCTTTTTGGGCACTCATGCTTACAACTCATCGCCAGCTTAAAAATTGACAAGAAAGCTTATCCTAGAACATCATAGTCATGCATAAATAGCATCCAGAAAACAATCATATGCTGAATTCAAAGAAAGCTCAAAACTATAGCCCGAACTCAGATGCTCAAGGACTCCACAAACATGCTACTCCACCCCCAAACTTAAAACATGCATTGTCCTCAATGTATAAAGAAAATAAGCCATAAACAAGCATGAGAAATATAAAAGAATGAGAGGAGTGAATAATATTGGCCTGGAATGATGATGACTTCTTGCTTGAAATCTTGAAAGCTTGAAAGCAAAAGAGAGACAGAAAACAAGACGTACAATACAAAAACAAACAATAAATCAAAAGCAAACAGAAAAGCACAACTACACTTACTTGGGTTGCCTCCCATAAGCGTTGGTTTAACATCATTAGCTCGACGTGTTGGTCGTGCTTCAAGGAGGCTTCTTTTCTGTGAATCCAACAGTGGTGCTCTTTCTTGCACCTTTCTTGTAGCCCATGAAAAGCACGTCCGAGTGTCCCTTAGAGTCATCAACTGCTTTAAATATTTCTTTGTCATTCCTGACTCTTACAGTGAGCTCCCTGCTCTCAATATCAATAATCACTCGCCCAGTAGCGAGGAATGGTCTTCCTAATATGACAGGCATTGAAGGATTTTCTATCATGTCCATAACATATAAATCAATAGGGAGGAAAAATCTACCTACTCTGATTAAAACATTTTCTACAATGCCAACTGGTCTAACCACAGACTGATCAGCCAATTGGAGCTTTACAGGAGTAGATTTAATCTCACCTATGTCTAACTTTTTGCACAGAGATAAAGGAATGATATTGATGCTAGAACCTAAATCACATAATGCTCTGAAAGAATAAGTAACAAAACTACAAGGAACAGAAAAACTCCCTAGATCTGCTACTTTTTCAGGTACCTTCTGTTGTACTCTGGTGCTGCATGTGGAAGCGAGATATACGGTGCCAACCTTCTTTTCCTTTCGCTTCTTTGCTAACCACTCCTTCATGAACCTGTTATACTATGACATCTCTAATGCCTCTGCAAAAGGAATATTAATGTTCAGATTCATAAAAGCATTCATAAACTTATCAAACTAAACCTGATTGTTCTTTTTCTTCTTTTTCTTTTTATTTTCTTTGGGAACCATCAATGTGGGAGAAGGAATAGGAGGCTCAGGTTCAGGCTTTTCAGCCTCATCTGATGATATGTCCTCCTCAACTTCCCCTGTAGGCGTGTCATAATCCTCAGACTCAGGTTCCTCTTTAGCTTCCTCTTGGTGCACAGTGATTGCCTTACAATACTCCATCTGGGTTTTCTCTTGCTCAGCTGGGGCCTTACCTTTATTCATGGTGCTTACAACATTTACCAACTGTCTCAGCTGAGTCTCAATATTCTTGATGGCAGCACTGTGGTCATTCACTGTTGAGTTGATGGCAATGACTACCTCCTCCAATTTAGTTGTCCTGTTACTAGACTCTGCAATGAAAGCTCCAACAAGATCTTCTAACTTTTTATTTTCTTGAGTTTGAGGGGCAAACCCAGGAGGATTAAGAACATTCTTAGTTTTAGCATAAGAGAAATTTTCATGGTTCCTATTGTTAGGGTGATAATGTGTAGGTGTAGAATTATTATTATATCCCCTAGAATTAAAATTTGATACATACTGAACCTGCTCGATGGTCTCCTCCTGAGGTCTAGATGCTAAAGTAGCAGCTGATTCAATTGACTGTGCACTCCCTGTTCCTGAAAATTTCATAAAAGCATTAGCAAGGGAGGTCATCTGGGCCTGGAGTGCACTTACTTTATCAACCTCAAACACTCCAGCAACAATCTTTTTAGGTGCAGACCGCTCCGATGGCCACTGATAGCTGTTGGTGGTCATATCCTCTAGAAGTGTACGAGCATTTTCCACGATCTTCGACAACAGAGTCCCACCTGCAGCTGCATCAACAATTGTTTTTGTACTAGGAGTCAAACCATTATAAAACAATTGAACCTGAAGTCAGTTGGGATATCCATGCTGAGGGCACTTCCTCAGTAGCTCTTTAAATCGCTCCCAGGCCTCGAACAACTGCTCATCATATTGTTGTTGGAATGTCCCAATCTCGGTCCTCAGCTTGACCGCCTTTGCAGGAGGGAAAATTTTCTTTAAAAAGGCTTGGACCAAAGCATCCCAGGTGATGCTCCCAGGGGGAATGGACTGCAACCAATCTCGTGCTTTATCCTGAAAAGAAAAAGGAAATAAGCGTAAGCGAATAGCATCCTCAGAAACTCCATTAATTTTTACCGTCCCACAAATGTCCAAAAATGATTTAAGATGAGAATTTGGATCCTCGGTGGGCGATCCTCTATATGCACAGTCTCGAGCCATCTGAATGAGACCGGTCTCCAGCTCAAAGTTGTTGGCATTAATCGGGGCATAGACAATCCCCGATTGTTGCCCCTGAAACACGGGCTGAAAGTAATCTCTTATAGGCCTAGGCTCCTCAGGTGGATTTTGGTCAGCCATTTGAATGATTTCTCTATTTTCCCTTCGAAGCCTATGAATTGTTCTTTCAATCTCGGGATCCAACGGTATCACTTCTCTACTACTACGCATACAAAAACAAATCTACCCTAAAAAAGAAAGAAAACAATTATGGAAAGAAACAAAGAAAAGAAAACAACTAATCTAAATATGGAAAAATATAATATAGACAAGGAAACAAAATAACCTAATATGGAATGCAAAAATAAATATGGCAAACTCAAATAAGGAAACTAACAAGTAAAGAAAAACTAAACTAGAAAACAAATATGGAAATAAAACAAATAAGGAAAAAAAATGCAATCAACCTAGAAAAGTAAAAATACACCCTAAATTAAGATCAAAATTTTTTTTCACAATATCAATCTAGCTAAATGTGCCAATCCCCGGCAACGGCGCCAAAAACTTGATGTGGAATTTTCCTTACCGCAAGCGCACGGGTCATGTAATAATAAAGTGTTCGTATAAACGAGTGCCGTCCTCTAGATTGGATATTTAAGCTAAATCAAGTACTATGAATTATCTTGCTCAATTTTATTTAGGGAACACAATGTAGTGAGTGAATGATATGAAAACTAAATCAAAACAAATAAAAAGTGGAAATTCAATTGGAAGAACACTTAGGGAATTGATTTCACCAATTTAGTCTAAGATTGATTTTAAGGAATAAGTTATTATGCACAATGGAATTATGAGCCTAAGACCCTTTAATCACAACTACCTCTCCCGAGTATAATTGATTCTCATGCAAATTAACCAACTTGATATCCCTATCTAAGTTTATTAACAAGCAAGGCAATGAGATCTTTTGACCAATTCCAAAGTTAATCTAAAAACCGTCACGAAATTAGAAAGTAAACTTTAGTCATGCAATCTTGAGTAAGTCTAAATCAAATCCCCTCTCCCGAGCTAGATTCAAAACTTAAATCATTCAACTAATGGCCAATTAATTGAAAGCATTAAATCAAGATTACAAACATAATAACCATTGCACAACTTAAACCATAAATCAATCCATAAATTCAATTGACTACATCAATCCCCAAGCTACAAGTTTAGCTACTCATGATTGGTATTACAAGCTCAACTAAACATGAAAAAGCCATAAAATCTAACTAAAGTGAGGGAAAGAAGAATTAAACTCGTTGTAGGCAGGGACCGAACGTCCCCGTCACGATCCCCACGAACAATGGGTTGATTTCCAACTTGCTCCCTTTGCTTCAGCTCCAATATACTCTGTTTTTCCTCTGTTTACGGCTCCAAAAAGTCCCCAAATCGAATCCCCCAAAAACCTAGCCGAAAAGAAGCTTATATTCTATTTTTTCGTCATAGCGTCGCGACGCTGCCTCTAAAACGAGCGTTCTGAATAAGGGAAAAACGGTAGCGTCGAGATGCTATTGTCACAGTGTCTCGACGCTGTGACGCTGCCACCTCTAGTAATTAAGGAAAACCAGAGTCGAGACGCTCCAAGAGTGGCGTCTCGACGCTAATGGGCAGAATGCCCTCTCTTGGCTCCTTGTTGCTTGAATCTTTCCGGTTCTTTGGCGTCTTTTCACGTCCCGAACACCCGATTAACTCCAATTCTACGTTTTAGCTCTAATCAACACTTTCCTACAAAATAAACAATTAAGTGCAATAAAATGGCCCATAAATCATAAAAGACTAGCTAATTTAAATAGGAAAAAATAGCTAGCTATGCTCGCTATCAGTAATCTACATCTACATTTGACTCATCATCTCTATCCACACTCCAGTCATCATCTCCATCTACTTCCAACCCTTCATCTCTCAGTTCCCCCCAAACATGGTCTACATCATCTCCCAAGTTATATGCAGATACATTGTTGGACATCGGAGTAAGTGATGCTACTGCACTTTGTCCTTGGTTAGAGATGCTTGTGGAGGGGATATCTTGTCCTTGGTTAGAGATGTTTGTGGAGGGGATATCTTGTCCTTGGTTATACGGGAAGGATGAGGAAGGATTACATTGATTGGGGTTATTTGATACCGTGTATGGAATGGGAAGTGACCTATGTCTCTCATTACTCGAAAACTTTGGCACAGTCGATACGTAGAGAGGTCTTACAAAGACCTCTTCCCACGTCAGGAAAGTATGAAGGTCTTCGTCATCTTGGTTAACAAATGTTGGAGCTTTGAACTTTAGTTGGAGTACACACCTTATCACAATATCAAACTCAACGGGATTTATACGACTTATTCTATAAACCCAGCCTACGAAGTCGACATGTGTAATTCCAACATCTACATCGAACCCTCTCCACTTCCCACCTTCGTACTCCTTTTCACTCTCATTCCATGTCCCACCACAACAAGCCCACACACGAGGCATGATCTGCATAAAATAAATAAATAAATAAACATAAGAAATCACGTAAGGAAATCTTTTTGCATGGGAATGGTTTGAAATCTACGTGCATGGGAAAATCTTGGCCAATATCTCGACCAGGATTTCGACTAGAATTTCGACCAAGTTCCAGACCAAGATCGAGACCAAGTTTTTCAGCAGAATGTTGGAAATCATGATTTAGACCAATAATTATACATTTAAATAGAGTTTTATGCATTTAAACCGAGTTTTAGACCGAAATTAATGAGATGAACCCATAAAACTAACAAAAAAAACGTGGATTAACTCAAATGCTCACAAATTCTACCAAATGCATTTAAACATAAAGATTCAGCCATTTTAACAACAAATATAAGTAATATATCCACAAAATCAAATGGCATACCTCAAGTATTCTTGGTTGGAAAAACGAACTTTGTGGAAAAGATGAAAAAACGTGAGTTGTGTATAATGAAAATATTGTTGAGTTATGGAATATGAATAAAAGGTGGAAAAAAATCAGGTTGTTTAACATTAATCCCTTCATTAAGTAGGTTGGTGAACAAAATTAATGAAGGTTGGTGTGAAAATTAAAAAATTCACTAGTTTTTAACAAAGAGGGTATAACTGTACTTTCAACTTCATGCTAACATCACTTTCATCCGCAAAGGGTCCTCAAAAACATTTTTCTACAATATGGGCCTATTTTCTAAAATGAAAACTTAAAATGTCCATTATTGTCAATTTCCCGAGAGGAGGGAAAAGAGGAGAGATGAAGTTTTAAAAAGTGAGGGTATTCTGGTCATTTTATGTACATTGGGGTCCCAAAAACAATCTGGTAGAAAATTTGCTTATTTTCAAAAATAAAAACTGAAAGTGTCCATATTTATCAATTTCCCAAAATAATTTTTTAAAAAATAAAACTTTTTTCCCTATTTTTTAACTATATCAGTTTTTTTTTTCTTTAATCACATTAAAAATACCCCTGAATTATAGGATTGATTTCAATTATACATATGAACTGTCAAAAGTTTTATTTTAGTTCTTAAAGTTTGAAGTTTGTTTCAAAATAATCTTTGAAGATGTTTTTTCGTAAAATTTTTGGATGAAAAATGACGTGTTTGAATATGTATTGTTGCTTATGTGAATATATACGTGGAAAAAACAACACATGCAAACATATCATTGTTTTGACACAAACTTCAAACTTCAAAGGTAGGAATAAAACTTTTGAAAGTTCAGGATATTAATTAAAACCAAAAGGACAATTTAGAGGTATTTTTAATAATTTAACTTTTTTTTTTAAAAAAAAAATAATTTAACATTTTTTATAACTATAATATAGTCAGTAAACTTTAATATATAGTAATTTAGTAAAATTGTGATGGATCAACGATTCCATGTCTAAAATTTAGTACATACAAATTAATTTGTTTGGTTTATAAGATTTGAGACAACCTAACTTTTATCGTTTAAAATATTACTTAGAGGTTTGGTAGAGTTTCTTACCTATGTAAATTGAAAAATTGATTAGGTACAAATTTTATTTTTATAAATTATAAGAAATAGATAATCGTATTGATGCATTTTGTTATAATCTAACCAACCAACACAGTAGCTTATCGATAACTCAGAAAAACAGAGACAAACCAAAAACCCAAAGCATTCAAGCTTAAATGAAACAACAGCCCGGAAATCTTGTAAACCAACGAAGAACTGATTAAAGAACAAATTAAAGTAAGAGTAAAGAAGAAAGACAACCGGATTTATAGTGGTTCGATCCAATAAAGATCTACATCCACTTTAGTCACTTCCATTAGCTTTCAATATTCTTTACGATCCAACAGCAAAACACAAATCAATCAGGGAGTACAACGGCTTCGCCAAAAACCGAGCGAAAACAGCAGGAACTTCACACAGAGAGCTTATGGATTAAAAGCTCCAATCACTCACTCTCTCACTCCCCATTCACTCAAAGAATACAATGGAGAAGAAGAAGAAACCTCACTCCCAAATGATTTCCCAGCTCACACTCTCAATTTCAGGGTAGGAAGAAATTCCCTCACTCTTACGGAGGTCTCCCTTGCTGCTGAATTTAAAGGATCCTTTAGCTTCACCAATTTTCCAGCCCTCACAGCTTGTGCGCACCTTCTCAGCTTGAGGAATAACAGAAATTGGTTGAAAGGAATATTTCATTGTTATTTGCCTATCACGCGACAAGCATGCTTAATCAGCCCACAAAAAGTCTTCAGCTAAATCAGCAAATTTGACCAATTCTACATGACTCCAAATAAGCTTCCAGCTAGGATTTTATGGACTGAGGCAGCAGACTTCATAAGGCAATTAAGCTATCAAATTCAACACATTTCTTCTTCTTAAAAAATAAATAAAAAATAAAAAAGTCATAGTATAAAAACAAAATAAAAACCACAGTGATGATATTTTCTATGGTATATACTAAATCCTTACAAAATCCTCTTCTTTTTTCTTTATTTTATTTTGAGAAATTACAAAAACTATGAACTATATGACTAAATTATTACAAATTAGAATATTCAATTACTAAAGTGTTATCCATTAAAGTTCAGAAAATAAATTGTTTTTTTAGTACATCAACATTTGAGAGTAGTATATGTCCATTATCGTTGATCTAGACTCGCTTTGATCCAAACAAAACAAGTTGATTAATGTTTTTCCGGTTTGTTTATCAAATATAAACTTATTTAAAATAGATTAATTAAGGTTAGATGTTATCAATGTATTAAATTTCCATCGACATTTTCATATGTCTATGGGTTCGACATCGGCATGTGAGATGGATCGATATTTCCATTGTATCGTAAAGAAATTGATAAGATATAAACAAAGTAATAACAAAATGTAACTAATGCGTAGATAATATTTATAATAAGTATTTGAACTTATTTTTAAAATGTAAAACATTTATTTGTTAATTTTTTGAAAATTTATTTTAAATATTTTTTTCAGTAATTTTCACCGACATCGACATTTTGTCGATATTTCCATGGACATTTCATAAAATTGAGACCTCGGCATTTTGTAGAATCGACATTTTAACCTTCGGATGTTATAAATAAAATATTTGATGAAGAGGCATAAACAATTGTTTGTTTCCTTGTTTTTATCGTGTTTTTTTACTGGGGTGTGTTTCAAACGTCGATACTGAACTATGCTCGCTTTATTTCAGCCATAAAGATAAACCAATCCTTTTCCAACTGTAATAACATCCAAGAACAGAGGGGAAAAACCAAAAACTGCTCAGTGAAGAAGATAAGCCCGCTTCGACTCTGCTCTCCATTACATTCAACTCTCCATTTCTTCTCCAAATCAGGTGGATTCAAATGCCAATAAACACAACTTTCAATTTCAGCTTCAACTTCAACTTCAATCATCGCTCTGCTCCTCTTTCTCATCCGCTAAACGATTTCTCCTTCTCCTCCTCCCCCTCCCGCTTCCTCCGATTCTGCACCACCAGACTATCTTCCGCCGTTTCTCATGCTCCGCTTTCGCCGTCGCCGTCGCCACCCCCAGGTACTTATTTGTTTTGAGCTTGTTAAACCCTCTTTTGCTTCGTTCCGGATTTTGGGGTTAATGTTTTGGGCGACCCTGAAGTGAAGGTTCTAATGGAGAAGATGGATCTCATCGGAATCGTCTGTGATGAACTCTGTACGCCTGGAAAATACTATTGCCTGTTCTGTCCCAAGGTGTTCTTCTCCTCTCGTTTGTGGCCTTCGTGCTTTGAATTGAATACGTGAAAATCGAAACCCATCGTTTGAATTGAACCGATAGTTTGTTTTAGGCTAAACATATATTTTACTCTGTACTGTTAGGGTTTTCCATTTAATTCCTTTATGTTTCAACCATTTTCAATTAGTCACTCACGAATGGAATGGAGAATGTTAAAATTGGTTGATAATAAACTTAAATGATTTTATATTTAGTGAATTGACAGAAACTTAGTACAAGTTTGAGTTTTCTTTTGTTTCAATGACCGTTCGCTAAGTATTATGTTATGTTGTGTGAATTTGTCATCTATCAATGAAGAACTAAATTAAAAATGTTGATATATAAAGGACTAAATCCATACGAGACTAAATTGAAAAACAAAATCCAAATGTTGATGTATTTCATATATTTAGCCATTTGTTTTATAACTATCTCTCTCATTAGTTCTGTTTTCGAAAGATTGGGAACCATTCTGTGAACTAATTTTATGGTTGAACAGTGCAAGGGTGGGCGCTTAATGGAGAGGAGCTTATCTCT
Organism: Luffa acutangula; assembly: GCA_036850905.1. NCBI lineage: Eukaryota > Viridiplantae > Streptophyta > Magnoliopsida > Cucurbitales > Cucurbitaceae > Luffa > Luffa acutangula. Next base: position 27,376,859 of record CM072098.1, read on the forward strand.
GCATGTAATTCCAACAGGGTAATTGATTAAAATTAGCACACTGGCTACTGTTTTTCTTTTTCTTAATTTTATGGAGATTGATTGGGAGTAATTTGGTCTTAAATTACATTCTGCTTTTGGAAACATAGAGATTTTGCAATGTGGAGGTGTTTCCAGTCTGAGTGTGGTTGGGCTGGCCGGGTAACGTCATATTAATGTGTACTTGTATTCTTCACTTCAATCTCTTATATTAGCAATTAAACATGAGAATTGCTCAGCCAAATGATTGTTTGGTTTAGATATTTGCTGATGGCAGATTGGCATTTAATGGATTCAGCAGACCTGTAAAGATGGTTGGACGGAGTGCAAAGGAGAATTTGGTATTGGAGCCTCTTGGTGAAGAGGTACATCAAATTTCATTGCATGTCCATGAATAAGACATACTTAGATTAATGCCTAAGTATTGGTTCAATGGGTGAACTATTGCAATCTTTTGACAGAAACATAAGTTATGGGTTGGTTTTATCGAGAAATTGAGTTAGCTCTTAATTTTGAACTTGATGTGAAACGGTTGAATTTATTTTTGTAATCGAGCTTTAAGTGTTTTGATATTTCTTTTTCAGCTAATCTCTTACTTCAGCAAGAGAATGATATCCCAGGAAACTCTAGAAAGGAATGTTGTTATGCAAATAGCTGGTCGTCAGGTACCTGAAATAATGCTTTTGTTTGAATGCCTCATTCTTGAATATATAAAAAATGTTAATAAAATCACATTTTAATATGTTAGTTCACTTAATATTCTTTGATCTGTTTTTTTTTTCTTTTTGAGTTCACCGACATGTAGACTCAAACCTCTAAACCTTTTGGTCAATGATATAATATTTGCTTTAATCAGTTGAACTATGCTCAAGTTGGCTGATATTCTTCCATCTACATGTTAGCATAGGTCATGATGTCTTCATTTATTTGTTTGAAATGTGCAGCATTCTTTTGTTTTGATAATTGGGTGTTTGGTGTGTTAAAACCTGAAAATTTTAATATCTTTCTCATTGAAGAACATGAGGCTTTGTCTAACATTGTATGTTGATGAGAGGGTCTTAGTTCTAAGTTTGGGTGAGTACTCTGATTTTATTGGTGAATTTTTCTCTATTGAGGCCCATCATTATAGAATAAGCATTTAATTAGTGTATAACCGATGACTTCTCTCTAACAAGTTCAAATGTCAATTATATTATAGGTTGCTATTGTATTTACTTACAGACAAAATGGACAGCTCGTCGGTTGCAAGTACCGAACCATAGACAAGAGATTTTGGCAGGTACTTCAGCCAATCCTTCTTCAATCAGAGTTATTTGAGAAATTGTCTCAATGTTTCAGCTTGCATCTTCCATTCTGTTCTTCAGCTTGTAATTTTTAAGCGTTTCTTTCTTATACACAGCTGTTGCTCCAATCTTTGCTGACGCTGAGCATATTTTTCCATTTATTGCCTGTTTCATTTCCAAATCTTTAGACATAGAGCAGATCTTTTATACAGAGAAGTTAATCTGTTTGTCTGATGTCAATATTCAGGAGAAGGGTACAGAAAAGTTATTATATGGGATTGATGACATTAATGATACAGATGAACTTATCATTGTAATCCACAATACCTTGTCTTTTAAGGTTCTATTTGATATTTCAATCTCTTTGCCATCTGTTTTTTTTATAATATCGTATATATCGTTTAAGGTTGAAGGCGAAATGGATAAACTTTCAGTAGAAGAAGCTGGCTTTCTCAATTGTATCAGTGTTCCTGGTGGTGCCCCAAACAAGGTTTCAACTGATACAGTTCCATCGATTGAAAAGGTTCTATTTTATAGAAATACTTCTATGCCTGTCTTGTGTGCTTTTACATCATTATTCCTAACTGTCTCAGTTCTGCTGCTAGTAATAATTGGGTAAAGATAAAAATTGAATTAGTCCCTGAGTATAAAAGTTAAAAATAAAAATTGTCCAATTCATTTAACACATACATATAAACAAAATCTAGTAACATACGTTAACTACCGCGTCATCATTTTGTTAGGTCAACAAATGGTCAACTCTACTCAAGGGTCATTTAGAAACCAATTTCAAACTTTAGGAACCAACTATAAACTAGATTCAAACTTCGAGGACCAAATACGTCACTTTTAAAATCTTTAGGACCAAATAGAAACTAAATTTAAATGTCAAAGACCAAAAGTTTTAGTTTTGACCTAAAAATTAAATATAAGCTAAGTTCAAACCTCAATGACCAAAAGTGAATTTTACGTTTTAAGAATCATGATAATGTTGGTTTTTAAAAGGAAAGTTAACTTTTTATTTGATCTTTGAAAAGTTTCAGCAAGAGTCACTTACTATATAAGAAACGCCATACACCCCTTTTCAACTAGAAACCAGCTAAGAACCAGAAAAAAATGCAGAGTAAATTATAATAAAGCACCCAAATAGAATTTATTACAATATAGTAATAATTCGAATAGATTGTAGATTGAGAACGCTGAAGACAGAGAGGTCATTCTAACTTTTAGCTTTTAGGATAATATCACGTTTAGCTTTAATGATCACATTTGGTTTATAAATTCGTTGTTCTTAATTTATATTGTTTAACATCTGGAAACTGTTTAGTTTACTTCAACTTGTTCTGTATGCATGTTTTGGTGGGGTGAAGTCAGGATACTGCATATCAGTATTTATGGAGCTGCAAAGACTACTTAGATAAGGTAAATAACACTGTCCCTAAATATTATGGAAAAGTGATTTTTGTGCCTGTCGGATAATTTAAAAATAAGCTTGTTTGGTTACAGTTCTATCATTTTGTAATTTACTTTTTAAAAATGTATTGTTAAGTTCTTAAAATTAACAAAATAATTAACCTACAAGGTTTCCCGCATAATCTTGGCTACTGATAGTGATGAACCAGGACAAGCTTTGGCAGAAGAGCTAGCACGTCGCCTTGGAAAACACAGGTCTCGACTCAATTCTGAACTTTGTGTTTATCTTAAAATCAAGATCAAACTTCTATACTCTGTCGTGAATGCTTTAGTTTTTCTTCATATGGACACTTCGTTTTATGGGTTGACAGATGTTGGCGGGTAGATTGGCCGTATAAAGATGGCATCAGTCGTTTTAAAGATGCCAATGAGGTTGCCTTCCTTCTTTGAAAATTACTAAATTTATTCATGCACCCACGATCACTGCATTTCTTTTTTTATCCAAGTCCTTGCACTTGCAACAGTTGCCCATTTTCCCTCTCAACTTATTAGTGCTAAAGTTAGGTTCCTTTCTAAATAATATTCTTATGTTTTAAACCCATGTACAATACTCACCGGTAATTGACATGTACATTCAACCAAAAGGTCAGAGGTTCGAATCCTCCCACCTCAAATGTTGAACTAAAAAAAAAAAAAAGTACTATCATTCTATATACTATGAATGAAATGTTTGCTCCAGGGGTAAAATGTCTAGTTTTCTTAACGGCTAAACACTACCGATCAATATAGGATATGATTTTATTAGAAATGTCGTTGGGGTGGAATTAGGAATGTTAATAAGGGTATATTAGCAATTAGTTGGGAAGATTGTTATGGAGTTTGATATAAATAGAGAGAGTGATGGAGGAGAAAGGTAAGCATTGATATTCAGTTGGTTAAGAGCTTGAGTCATGTTAAGAGAGGGAGGGTCCAAGTACCTTGAACACTTGGTTTCTCTTGTAGTTCTGTTATCTTTTACGTTGCTATATATTTCCAGTTCTATCAGATATTGTCCACTTCAAACATGTCTGCATCTCTATATTTAGAATCAAACTAAGTTTCTTTGTACAAATTGGAGTATTATTTTTGCTTATAAATTGAAGTTCTCTGTCATTCGCTAATGCATGACTCTCATAACCCTCGATAAAATGAGGTGAAAGTCAACTATTTCTTAAGGAAAAAAAAAATTAACTATGTATTAAGTGAATTCTCATATTCTATCTCTATGATATACTCTTCCACGCTGTGACATTACGTTTATCTTTATCATTTTTCTCTATTTTTCTCCCCATTGATTCAATGTTAATTTCAAGCTTCTTTCTTGTCAGGACGAAAATTCTTTTAATCCTTTGTTTTTCTGTTTGTGAAAAGAATAATTCCGTTAATCCTTTTTCTTTATATTGTTTCCTTTTTCATGTGTTATTATTATAAACTTATAACATACAGATCCTAATGGACTTGGGCCCAGATGCTTTGAAGAAAGCAATTCAAGATGCCAAGTTATATCAACTTTCTAATTCAAATCAAATACGAAAAGGTGTGTATCCAAATATTCCAAGATGATTTTTTTTCCCAGAAATTTTTTCTAGTTCAACAACATTTTGGGGTGGGTGGTTCGAACCTCTTACCTCTTGGTCGAGAGTACATGTGATCAATTACCACTAAACTATGCTCGCTTTAACTTTAAAAAATGTGATTGGATCATGGTATAAATTTAACATTCATTTAAAAAAATTTGTTGACTTCTTTGATGATATTTTATATATTATTTGAATTTGAGTTGGATTTTGATTGATCTACCTTTTTAAGTTTTAAACTTCTTGCCGTATTTGGAAAACATATTTATATTGTGCTATTTAGGTATCTCTCTCACTCTCCCTTCCCCTTGATATTGCAATTCCATATATATAATGCTTCCCTATACACTCTTTTTGCTTTCCATTTTACCATATGATCTCCTTTTATTTTTGGTAATTATTTTGATGCCCTTTTCCTCTTTTAACTTTGCAGAAGAGGACCTCGAGAGCTTCCACAAACCTTGATAGTCACAACAAACAACTTTGAGTGATCCATAACAGTTAGGTTTATTGGTTGTGATAGATTAGAAGTCTTCTTGTAATAAATATAAAAGCATACTTTAGAGTCTGACTTGTTTGAAACTATCTAATTATTAAAGTATAGGCTTTTTATTTCAAATGTGACTATGCTGGGTTTTTTAATCAATTTCTTATAACAAGTAAAGAAGTTGTCGCGGGTATTAAAGGCGTGCAGCCTGAGTCGCAAATTTAGAAATATTTGACAATGTGAATGATTTTTTTTTTTTTTTTAATTTTTAATTCAACTACTTGTGGGTGGAGATTTGAACATCTAATTCTTTGTTCGGTGATATATTCCTCAACCAGTTGAGCTACACTAAGGTCGATATTTGACCATGTGAAGATCAACAATGGAGTGCAGGTAGTATATGTAGTATGTGCCAACAAGAGCATAGTACAACTGACATAAAGTTATCCTAATGACCATGAAATCTGTGGTTCGAATCCCCCACCCCACATATTGTCTAAGATATGAAGGTATATGTAATATGTATATGATTAAATATAAAATGATACGTTTGGTTGCTTTTCCATGGTTAGCATATACTTTAATGTGTATTTTGGTGTTGTCAGTAATTTTGAATGTCAATTTAAAAAACGAAACACACAAAAGCTAACAAGAGACTATGGGTCAACTAATTTAAATAGAAAATAGTGTGCCAATTGTATTTTTTTTTCTTAATAGATAAATGTGCATTTTTTTTTAATGCATGTTTAACCGGTAAAAGAGAAACAAATATAAACTTAACTTGGTAGATAAATCACACCTTGAAGAAATATGGTTTCATTCCCTCATTTCACAATTGTTGAACCAAAATTTGTATCAAGGAGGAGGAAAAAAAAAAAAAAAGAGGTCGATTGCATATATAATAAAATTGACCAAAATATTAGCAAAAATGACATCCGCAAAATGAATTGCAAAAATGGCAAAATATTATATACTCAAGTGGTCTGAATTACTAAATTAGTCTTTACTGATAGAATAATTTTCAATTTTCTATCACTTATAGATTTCTATTAGTGATAGAAAACTCCCATCACTCTACCACTAATATAAATGTTTCATAGAAACGTATTTCTATCAATGATAGGAAGTTAGATTTCTATCACCGATAGATTAACTCACTAATTTACCTTGTATTCTAATTTTAGAGATTTTGATTCACATCATTCAAATTCTTTTGCATTCTCTGCACCAACAATACAGATCTAAAGGTTTGTATACGTAATGTAAATAGTTATATCCATCGATTACTTTGTACTGTACATTCTAATACGATCAACCTAAAAATATATATATACAAATATATAAAAAATTAAAAAAAACATAAAAATATTATTTGAAAAATATCAAAGTATCACAATAGGTTTCTATAGTGATGAAATTTATCATTGATAGAAAAATAGATTTCTATCAATGATAGAAACCTATTACTGACATATTTCTATCTTTCTATCACTAATAGAATCGATAGAAGATTTATGCATTTTGTTTAGAAGTTGCTATTGTTTTCTATCGGTGATGGAAGATTTTATGTTACTAAAAGAAGAAATAGACGTATCAATATATAGATTTTATCACATTTCTATCACTAACAGAAAACTATCATTTTTTTTTTGTTCTAAAACTTATGTCTCTGATATTGTTTTTTTAGATGTCAAAGCAAAACAACATGAAAATTGAACTAGAAGAAAAGAAAAACACAAAGCGTAAGTTGAAATTTAAATAATGGAAAACCTCAACAAAACAAAAGATATGTACAAAATGAGCACGTAATCAAATACACCATTTGTTTTTATCATATACACTGTTGATTTATACCAACGATAAATTTCTACCTGTGTCATTGTGATTCTATCAGCGATAAGATTCTATCAGTGATAGAAATCAAAACAGGCAAACCATGAATTAAAACAAACGATTTAAAAATTTCGCTATATTTGCAATTTTTTTTTATATAAAACTTGCTATAGCTGTAATTAATCATTGGAATTTAGCCACCCATTACAATCTAAAAAAAAAACTTCAAAGTATAACAAAAAAGTGTGATTTTTTTTTGTTATTATTAAATATCGGTACAATATATATATTTTTTTCTTATTTCTTTTTTTTTTGTTGATAAACATGTGGAGGGGGAGATTTGAACCACAAACCTCTTGATCACCAGTACAAGTTTTATGTCAGTTGAGTTGCGTATGTCGACAAATATTGATATAATCTCACTTTTAAAACAAGTAGCTCCAAACATAGTCTAATCTGTTAAAAAAATAGTTATATAATTAATTATAAATATAAGAAGGGAAAAAAATCATTATTTATCATAAACTTAGCACGTTGTATCAATTTTAATCGTGAACTCTTAATTTCATGAAACTGAACATTAAAAGAGAAAAAAAGAGAAATCTTTATTAAATTAAAAATAGGCAAAAGGAGAAATCAAAAGCTTATTCCTTGAACCATAGTATAGAATAAACATATTTAAGGACGGATATAAATAGGTTGGTATAGATTTTAAATCATTTATTCAAATATCGTTTAATATAATATTTATACAAATATTTTATAGATTTTATCCATTGAAAGATTGAAAATATGTATAGAGATTTTACAACATCATTTAAATATAGTTTAAAATAATAACTAAATAAATATACATCTAAATTAAAAAAAAAGGAAAGTATTTCCATTAAGAAAATGCAAAGAGAAAATCAAATTATTTATTGTTTTTTTGAAAGAAAATCAAAAGTTTATAAGTACTTATTTAATCATAATCATTATTTTACAATAATTTTATTTCTTTTTAATTTTTTATTTTTCAAAAAGCACGTTAAATTTATTTTAAAAAAATCCGCTATTTGTGCAGAAAAGGTTCCCCTTTTGTGGTCGGGTTCTGATGTGGACTTTTCCTTACCGCAAGCGCACGGGTCAAGTAATAATATAGTGAATAGTAAATTCGAATGTCGTCCTCTGGATTGGATTTTTAAGCAAATCAAGTATTGTGAATTATCTTGCCCAATTTTATTTAGGGATCAAAAAGTGATGAATAGGTGATGATAAAAACAAATTAAAGCAAGTAAAAAGAATGGAATTTCAATTGGGAAAACTACTTAGGGAATTGATTTCGCCGATTTCGTTTAGGATTGATTTTAAGGAATAAGTTATTATGCACAATGAAATTATGAGCCAAAGACCCTTTAATCACAACTACCTCTCCCGAGTATAATTGATTCTCATGCAAATTAACCAACTTGATATCCCTATCTAAGTTTATTAATATGCAAGGCAATGAGATCTTTTAACCAATTCTAAAGTTAATCTAAAACCGTCACGAATTAGACAATAAACTTTATTCATGCAATCTTGAGTAAGTCTAGATCAAATCCCCTCTCCCGAGCTAGATTCGAAACTTAAATCATCCAACTAATGGCCAATTAATTGAAAGCATTAAATCAAGATTACAAACACAATAACATTGCACAACTTAAACCATAAATCAATCCATAAACTTAATCAACTACATCAATCCCTAAGCTACAAGTTTAGCTACTCATGAATGTAAATACAATCTCAACTAAACATGTGAAAGCCATAAATCCAACTAAAGAAAGAAAAGGGAAAAGAAAACTCAATGTAGGCCGAGTCCCGACGTCCCCGTCACGATCCCCACGAACAATGGGTTGATTTCCAAGTTCCTCCTTTGTTTTCAGCTCCAAAAGTCCTCTATTCTGTCCTCTTTACGGCTCCAAAAGGTCCCAAATTGATCTCCCTTAAAACCTAGCCGAAGTGAAGCTTTTATTCTGATTTTTTCGTCTTAGCATCGCGACGCTGTCAAGACAGCGTCGCGACGCTGCCTCTTAAACGCGCGTTCTGAATAAGGAAAAACGGTAGCGTCGGGACGCTTCCTATCGTAGCGTCTCGACGCTGTAAGCTTTACGCGCCTAATCTGATATGGAATGCGAGCGTCGAGACGCTCAAGAGCTAGCGTCTCGACGCTAGCCTGCTGTTGGCTGAGATTTGACTTTTCTCCACTTTTACTCTTTTCATTCCTTTACATCTTTTCACGCCCCGAGCACCCGATTAACTCTGATATTGCATTATAGCTCCAATCAACCATTTCCTACAAAATAAACATTAAAGCACAATAAAATGGCCCAAACATCATAAAAGACTAGCTAAATTAAATAAGTAAAAGTAGCTAGCTATGCTCGCTATCAGGTTCATTTGTCTACGGAAGCAAGCCGTAGCAGAAAGTTGGGATTTTTATAGCGCGCGAAACTGAATAGTTTGCAGCAGCCAAAGCCACTCTTCTCACACTAGTACCTCCTCTTCTTCAGCAAAACACGCCTCAATCGCCTGCTAATTTCTTCAGTCTCCATCTAATATGCTGACTCTATAATGCCCATGGAAATGGAAGCCATAGCTAGCTGATATTACCCTAGCCCCACCAAGCCAGTCATGCGTTTTCTTCATCACAATCACTATCTCTATAGCCCCTTCTCCAAGCTCTCTTCCCTTTCCTCCTCATTTAATCTTATGGGTTCTATTCCTTTATGCAAGTCCACTTCTCTAGCATTCCTGTCACACATTTCTTCTGTTATTCCAAATGGGACTAACACCAAAGAACTTTTGTTCGATTGTATCCAAGAATACGCAGCAATACAAATCAAAATGGAAAGATTAAGATCAAGGAGAGAAGAGAAAGAAAAGGACACAAGGTTTTATAGTGGTTCCACCACAAATGGTGTACATCCACTGTCAAACACCAGGGAGATGAATTTTATTCAAGTACAAAGGGAAGAGTACAAGCCACTGATTACAAGCCAAAAACAGAGAGTACTCTGTTTTGTTCGAAGTTCTCTACTGAAGCAGTGCACAAAATGCTGCTTAAATAACAAACTCCTTCTAACAAACCAAGAGCAACTAACTTCTCACGTGAGTGGCACGATCCTCTTTTAAACATTGTGATATCAAACAACAATCACCCTCTTGATATCAGTAATGTTTAAGAATCCACTGCATCCTCCTGATGGTTGAAAACAATCTGTGGCAACATTCAACCATAGTCAATTTTGAGGAGTTCACAAAGGTAATTCAACCTGCAAGCTGGAAGAGATTTTGTCATCATATCAGCAGGGTTATGAGTAGTGTTAATCTTAGGAAGCTTTACAGCACCCTCTTGGACAATATTCCTGATAAAATGGAATTTTACATCTATGTGTTTGGTCCTATCATGATAAGTTGGATTCTTTGATAGAGCCAAGGCACTTTGGCTGTCACAATGGATGGTTGCTCCACAAACATCTTTCAGCATCTCAGAAATGCTTCCTTTTAGCCAAATAGCCTCTTTTACTACTTCTGATAAGGCTATATACTCCGCTTCTGTCGAGGATAAAGCAACTATTGGCTGCAAAGTGGACCTCCAGCTCACAACATTTCCAAACAAGGTGAAGATATACCATGTTAGTGACCTTCTTCTGTCCAAATCGGCCGCGTAATCTGAATCAACATACCCTGTAATTACATTATCTGCCAATGATGTGGACTTTTCCTTACCGCAAGCGCACAGGTCAAGTAATAATATAGTGAATGTAATTCGAATGTCGTCCTCTGGATTGGATTTTTAAGCAAATCAAGTATTGTGAATTATCTCGCTCAATTTTATTTAGGGATTAAAAAGTGATGAATGAATGGTATGAAAACTAAATCAAAACAAGTAAAAAGTGTGGAAATTCAATTGGAAAAAATACTTAGGGAATTGATTTCGCCGATTTAGTCTAGGATTGATTTTAAGGAGTAAGTTATTATGCACAATGAAATTATGAGCCAAAGACCCTTTAATCACAACTACCTCTCCCGAGTATAATTGATTCTCATGCAAATTAACCAACTTGATATCCCTATCTAAGTCTATTAATATACAAGGCAATGAGATCTTTTGACCAATTCTAAAGTTAATCTAAAACCGTCACGAATTAGAAAGTAAACTTTAGTCATGCAATCATGAGTAAGTCAATATTAAATCCCCTCTCCCGAGCTAGATTCAAAACTTAAATCATTCAACTAATGGCCAATTAATTGAAAGCATTAAATCAAGATTACAAACATAATAAACATTGCACAACTTAAACCATAAATTCAATCCATACACTTAATCAACTACATCAATCCCTAAGCTACAAGTTTAGCTACTCATGAATAGAATTACAAGCTCAACTAAACATGTAAAAGCCATAAATCTAGCTAAAGAAAAGGAAAGGGAAAAGAAAACTCAATGTAGGCCGAGACCGACGTCCCCGTCACGATCCCCACAAACAATTGGTTGATTTCCAATTTTCTCCCTTAGCTTCAGCCTTCAAATCCTCTGTTTTAGCTCTGTTTACGGCTCCAAGAAGTCCCCCAAAATTCAATCCCCCAAAAACCTAGCCGAAAAGAACTATAAATACTGATTTTTCGTTGTAGCGTCGAGACGCTGTCCCTAAACACGCGTATTCTGGAAAGGAAATTACGCAGCGTCGAGACGCTAAGGTCACAGCGTCTTGACGCTGCAACGATTTCGCGCCTATTCAAATATGGAATGCCAGCGTCGAGACGCTCAAGGGCTGGCGTCTCGACGCTAGCCTGCATTTGACCCAATTTTGACTTTTTTCTCTTTGAAGCTTCTTCAATCCTTTGCATCTTTTCGCGTCCCGAGCACCCGATTAACTCCATTATTGCGCTATAGCTCCAATCAACCATTTTCTACAAAATAAACAATTAAGTGCAATAAAATGACCAATAATCATCAAAGACTAGCTAAATTAAATAAGTAAAGATAGCTAAGCTCGCTATCAAATACCCCCAAACTTAAGCTTTTGCTAGTCCTCGAGCAAACTACAAATCAAACATATAGTAGAAGAATGGATGCAATAATCATGACTCAATCCTCAAGGCTCACGAGTCAATAGTCAAGCAAGCAAGAGACATGCACACAAGGACCTATGAGGGAGACAAATTAAAATTTTTCCAAAATTAACTTGCACAAGCGAGATCTATCTCAACAAGATCAGACTCTACTAGCCCGGGATTGGATTATTAAACTCTCAGCTCATCTTCCCTCTACACTGGCACTAAGGTTTCACTAATGAGTTAATGAAACAAATTAGTTTGCTTTCCTCCATACTTAGGTGCTTTTAATTAACAATTGAATTAAGCATGTATATGTGGCACTAGCTTTCACACACCCATTGCAGGGACCCTTAACCTGAGTTTTCTCTGGTTGGCCTAACTGATCACAACAGGGGTAGCTCTTTTTGCCTTAATCTTTATTAACCATTGCATATTGCGCGCATAAGTCATGACTTTTTTTCTTTTTCAACAATAACAACAAGAGTGATTTTTCGTTATGAACATGATAAGCAGATATTCTTTTCTTTTCTCCTAAGCAAGATCAAACATGCTAATTTGCAAAAAATTAACTCTTTAGCTCTACCCTACACCTATCGAGGTGACAACAAGCATATGAACCCAATAATTCGCTCCTAAGCATTCAAATCCAAATCTAGCCAAGACAAATACTCTACTCATGCAAGCCATCTCCTAGAAAATTTTTAAAAAGTCTCCCTTTTTGGGCACTCATGCTTACAACTCATCACAAGCTTGAAAATTGACAAGAAAGCCTATCCTAGGAAATCATAATCATGCAAAAATACATCCAGACAACAACCATATGCATAATTCAAGGAAAGCTCAAAACTATAGCCCGAACTCAGATGCTCAAGAGCTCCACAAACATGTTAATCCACCCCCAAACTTAAAACATGCATTGTCCTCGATGTATAAAGAAAATAAGGCATAAACAAGCATGAGAACAATAAAAGAATGAGAGGAGTGAATAATACTGGCCTGGAATGATGATGACTTCTTGCTTGAGATCTTGAAAGCTTGAAAGCAAAGGAGAGAAAGAAAACAAGACCTACAAAACAATAACAAACAATAAATCAAAAACAAAAAGAAAACACACAAAACTTACTTGGGTTGCCTCCCAAAAGCGTTTGTTTAACGTCATTAGCTCGACGTGTTGACTGTGCTTCAAGGAGGTTTCTTTTCTGTGAATCCAACAGAGGTGCTCTTTCTTGCACCTTTCTTATAGCCCATGAAAAGCACTTCAGATTGTCCTTTAGAGTCTTCAACTGCTTTAAAAATTTCTTTTTCGTTCCTGACTCTAAGAGTGAGCTCCCTACGCTCAATATCAATAATCACTCGCCCAGTAGCGAGGAATGGTCTTCTTAATATGACAGGCATTGAAGGATTTTCTATCATATCCATAACATATAAATCAAGGGAGGAAAAATCTAGCTACTCTGATTAAAACATTTTCTACAATGCCAACTGGTCTAACCACAGACTGATCAGCCAATTGGAGCTTAACAGGAGTAGATTTAATCTCACCTATGTCTAACTTTTTGCACAGAGATAGAGGAATGATATTGATGCTAGCACCTAAATCACATAAAGCTCTAAATGAATAAGTACCAAAACTGCAAGGAACAGAAAAACTCCCTGAGTCTGCTACTTTTTCAGGTACCTTCTGTTGTACTCTGGTGCTGCATGTGGAAGCGAGATATACGGTGTCAACCTTCTTTTCCTTTTGCTTCTTTGCTAACCACTCCTTCATGAACCTGTTATACTGTGGCATCTCTAATGCCTCTGCAAAAGGAATATTAATGTTCAGATTCATAATAACATTCATAAACTTGTCAAATTGAACCTGATTGTTCTTTTTCTTGTTTTTCTTTTTCTTTTCTTTGGGAACCATCAGGGTGGAGGAAGGAATAAAAGGCTCAAGTTCAGGCTTTTCAGCCTCATCTGATGATGTGTCCTCCTCTGCTTCCCCTGTTGGCGTGTCATATTCCTCAGAATCAGGTTCCTCTTCAGCTTCCTCCTGGTGCACAATGATTGCCTTACAATACTCCATCTGTGTTTTCTCTTGCTCAGTTGGGGCCTTACCTTTATTCATGGTGCTTACAACACTCACCAACTGTCCCAGCTGAGTCTCAATATTCTTGATGGCAGCACTGTGGCCATTCACTGTTGAGTTGATGGCAATGACTGCCTCCTCCAATTTGGTTGTCCTGTTACTTGACTCTGCAATGAAAGCTCCAACAAGATCTTCTAACTTTTTATTTTCTTGAGTTTGAGGGGCAAACCCAGGAGGATTCAGAACATTCTTAGTATTAGCATAAGAGAAATTTTCATGGTTCCTATTGTTAGGGTGATAATGTGTAGGTGTAACATTATTATTATATCCCCTAAAAGTAGAATTTGTTACATACTGAACCTGTTCGATGGTCTCCTCCTGAGGTCTGGATGCTAAAGCAGCAGCTGATTCAATTGATTGTGCACTCCCTGTACCTGAAAATTTCATAAAAGCATTAGCAAGGGAGGTCATCTGGGCCTGGAGTGCACTTACTTTATCAACCTCAAACACTCCAACAACAATATTTTTGGGTGTAGACCGTTCAGATGGCCACTGATAGCTGTTGGTGGCCATATCCTCTAGAAGTATGCGAGCATTTTCCACGGTCTTGGACAACAGAGTCCCACCTGCAGCTGCATCAACAATCGTTTTTGTACTAGGAGTTAAACCATTATAAAACAATTGCACCTGAAGCCAGTCTGGGTATCCATGTTGAGGGCACTTCCTCAGTTGCTCTTTGAATCGCTCCCAAGCTTCGAACAGCTGCTCATCATATTGTTGTTGGAATGTCCCAATCTCGGTCCTTAGCTTGACCGTCTTTGCAGGAGGGAAAAATTTCTTCAAAAAGGCCTGGACCAAAGCATCCCAGGTGGTGATGCTCCCAGGGGTAATAGACTGCAACCAATCTCGTGCTTTATCCTGCAAAGAAAAGGGAAATAAACGTAAGCGAATAGCATCCTCAGAAACTCTATTAATTTTTACCGTCCCAAAAATATCCAAAAATGATTTAAGATGAGAATTTGGATCCTCGGTGGGCGATCCTCTATATGCACAGTCTCGAGCCATCTGAATGAGACCTGTCTTCAGCTCAAAGTTGTTGGCATTAATCGGGGCATAGACAATCCCCGATTGTTGTCCCTGAAACACAGGCTGAAAATAATCTCTAATAGGCCTAGGCTCCTCAGGTAGATTTTGGTCTGCCATTTGAATAATTTCTCTATTTTCCCTTCGAAGCCTATGAATTGTTCTTTCTATCTTGGGATCAAATGGTGCTAAAATTAAATCTTTATTCCTACGCATAAACAAACAAAATTACCCTAAAAAGGAAAAAGAAACAATTATGGAAAGCAACAAAGAAAAGAAAACAACTAATCTAAATATGGAAAATATAATCTAGAAAAGGAAAAAAAATAACCTAATATGGAATGCAAAAATAAATATGGCAAAACACAAATAAGGAAACTAACAAGTAAAGAAAAACTAATCTAGAAAACAAATATGGAAAGAAAAACAAATAAGGAAAAAAAAAAAATGCAATCAACCTAGAAAAGTAAAAATACACCCTAAATTAAGATCAAACAATTTTTTCACAATATCAATCTAGCTAAATGTGCCAATCCCCGACAACGGCGCCACAAACATGATGTGCAATTTGCTAACAGCAAGTGTAAGGGTCAAGTAATAATATAGTGAATGTAATTCGAATGTCGTCCTCTGGATTGGATTTTTAAGCAAATCAAGTATTGTGAATTATCTCGCTCAATTTTATTTAGGGATCAAAAAGTGATGAATGAATGGTATGAAAACTAAATCAAAACAAGTAAAAAGTGTGGAAATTCAATTGGGAAAAATACTTAGGAAATTGATTTCGCAGATTTAGTCTAGGATTGATTTTAAGGAGTAAGTTATTATGCACAATGAAATTATGAGCCAAAGACCCTTTAATCACAACTACCTCTCCCGAGTATAATTGATTCTCATACAAATTAACCAACTTGATATCCCTATCTAAGTCTATTAATATGCAAGGCAATGAGATCTTTTGACCAATTCTAAAGTTAATCTAAAACCATCACGAATTAGAAAGTAAACTTTAGTCATGCAATCATGAGTAAGTCAATATTAAATCCCCTCTCCCGAGCTAGATTCAAAACTTAAATCATTCAACTAATGGCCAATTAATTGAAAGCATTAAATCAAGATTACAAACATAATAAACATTGCACAACTTAAACCATAAATTCAATCCATACACTTAATCAACTACATCAATCCCTAAGCTACAAGTTTAGCTACTCATGAATAGAATTACAAGCTCAACTAAACATGTAAAAGCCATAAATCTAGCTAAAGAAAAGGAAAGGGAAAAGAAAACTCAATGTAGGCCGAGACCGACGTCCCCGTCACGATCCCCACGAACAATTGGTTGATTTCCAATTTTCTCCCTTAGCTTTAGCCTTCAAATCCTCTGTTTTAGCTCTGTTTACGGCTCCAAGAAGTCCCCCAAAATTCAATACCCCAAAAACCTAGCCGAAAAGAACTATAAATACTGATTTTTCGTTGTAGCGTCGAGACGCTGTCCCTAAACACGCGTATTCTGGAAAGGAAATTACGCAGCGTCGAGACGCTAAGGTCGCAGCGTCTTGACGCTGCGACGATTTCGCGTCTATTCTGATATGGAATGCCAACGTCGAGACGCTCAAGGGCTGGCGTCTCGACGCTAGCTTGCATTTGACCCAATTTTGACTTTTTTTCTCTTTGAAGCTTTTTCAATCCTTTGCATCTTTTCGCGTTCGAGCACCCGATTAACTCCATTATTGTGCTATAGCTCCAATCAACCATTTTCTACAAAATAAACAATTAAGTGCAATAAAATGGCCAATAATCATCAAAGACTAGCTAAATTAAATAAGTAAAGATAGCTAGCTATGCTCGCTATCAGCCAACTCAGACTTTGTATATACAAGACCCTTCTTGGATGTACCTTTTAGATACCTAACAATCCATTTTGAGGCTTCCCAATGTTCTCTTCCTGGATTGCACATATATCGACTTACAACACTTAGAGAATGAGCTAGGTCGGGCCTACTACACACCATCCCATACATTAAACTACCAACAAGGTTTGCATATGGGACGAACTTCATCTCAACAATTTCATGTTCAAGTGTAGGAGACTGTTGGGCAGAGAGCTTAAAGTGTTGTGCTAGAGGGGTCTTTACAGTTTTAGGTTCATCTAAGTGAAATTTCTTAATCAATTTATCAAAATATTCAGTCTGAGTGATTAGGAGAGTGTTTCTAGTTCTGTCTCTAGTCAATTCCATCCCAAGAATTCGTTTGGCTGCCCCCAAATCCTTCATTCTAAATTCTCTAGCCAATGCAGACTTTAGTTTTAATATTTCAATACTACTAGGTGAGGCAATTAGAATATCATCCACATAAAGCAATACCAAAACATACACAGTATTTGACACAATTTTTTTGTAAACGCAGCAATCAAACTCACTTTTAACAAAACCTTCAGCTATTATAAAGACATCAAACCTCTTATTCCACTGTCTCGGGGATTGTTTTATCCCATAGATGGATTTTTGGAGATGACATACCAAATTCTCCCCTCAATCTTCAATAAATCCCGAAGGTTGAGCCATGTAGATGTCCTCATCAAGGTGGCCATAGAGGAAGGCAGTGGTCACGCCCATTTGCTCCAAATCTAGATTAAAATGAACAACAATAGAGAGCAAAATGCGAATGGACGTATGCCTTACCACTGGAGAGAAGACTTCATGATAATCTATGCCTTCTTCTTGGGTGAATCCCTTTACCACCAACCTTCCTTTGTATCTAGGAGGATCAGTTTTGATTATACTCGGTTTCAGTTTGTAAATCCACTTGCAGACAATTATTTTCTTATCAGCTGGTTTTTGCACAAGTTTCCAAGTTCTGTTCAAGTGTAGTGATTCTATTTCCTCTTTCATTGCCATGATCCACTGTTTGCTATCTTCAGATTTCATTGCTTGGTTATATGTACTTGGCTCAAAACCAAAGTTGTCAGTATAACAATTGAAAGCATAACCCACGAAATCAGTGTCATACCTGGAAGGAGGTCTAATAGTTCTCCTTGTACGATCCCTTGTCAGCTGTTAATGGTCAAGCTCAGTCCCTTGAGTCTGAGATGTACTGGGTAGGCCAGTTTGTGCATTTTCTTCAACATGTGGTTCACTGGCTGTCTCTTGAGGATCAACATTCTGAGAGGAGCTTGCTTCTTGAGAGGTCTGCATTTCAAGCTCAATCTCAAATGAACACTCATTCTGAGATTGCGTATCTGTCAAAAACGAGTTTCTCAAGGGCATAACATTTTCATTAAAGGTCACATCCCTGCTAACAATGCATTTAGCTTCTCCAGGCTCAAAACACCACAATTTATATGCCTTAACACCATGTGGATAGCCTACAAAGATACACCTTTTGGCTTTCGGCTGTAACTTATCCTGTCTCGTGTGTGCATAAGCTGCACATCCAAATAACCTCATGTGTTTTGAGTTGGGTACTCGGCCTGTCCAAATCTCCTGTGGTGTTCTAAGGTTAAGGGCTGTTGAGGGACTACGATTAATTATGTATACTGCTGTGTTCACTACTTCCCCCCAAAATGCTCTTGGTAATTGAACATTAGACAGTATGCAACGAACCCTCTCAAGTATGGTCCTATTATATCTTTCTGCCACACCATTTTGCTGGGGTGTTCTAGCTGTAGTCAAATGTCGAATAATACCAGAGGCTTTACATAAATTTCCAAACCTTTCATTTAAAAACTCAAGTCCATTATCGGTCCTAAGGTACTTAACTCTTTTTCCAGTTTGGTTTTCAACCTGATTTTCCATTCTAAGAAGTAATCAAATGCTTCATCCTTAGATTTTAGCATATACACCCAAAGCTTCCTAGAAAAATCATCTATAAGAGTTAAGAAGTACCTTGACCCTCCACGAGTAGACACTCTAGCTGGCCCCTACAGATCTGAATGGACATATTCCAGCTTGTCTTTAGTAATGTGTGTGGCCTGTTTGAAGCTTTGTCTGGCAGGCTTACCAAGGACACAGTGTTCACAGAACTCAAGGCTAGTAGGTTTTTGATCTCCAATCAAGCCTTGCTTAAACAAACAGGTCAAGCCTTTTTCGCTGATGTTCCCCATCCTTTTGTGCCAGAGATATGTATTTCTATCAGTTTGTTCAGACACTGCATTTGCTTCACCAGCCACTGCCTTACCCAGCAAAACATAAAGACCACTGCACAATTTTCCAGTCAGCTTCACGGAGTCGTCTTTAGACACCTTTAGGATGCCATTCTTTGATTCATACTTGCAACCCTCTCTATCAAGTGTCCCTAAAGAGATCAAGTTTCTCTTCAAATCCGGTACAAACCTCACAGATTTTAGGATCTTGATAGTTCCATCATCCAACCTAAGTTTCACACTTCCAATCCCTTTAACGAGGCATTGTTGGTTGTTTCCCATCACAACCTTTCCACTGTCAAATTCTCTTAATTCACTGAAATAATGCCTCATGGGAGTCATATGGAACGAACATCCCGAGTCAAGAATCCACTCCTCTTTGCTATTAATTTCAGAGACTACAAGAACTTCTGCTGATTCAAATTCTTCATGAATATTTACTGAATTCTGGTTGTCGTTGTAGATTTGTTTATTATTTTTCCTCTTGAGTTGTGGGAAATCCCATTTAATGTGTCCCTCTTTATGACAATAGTTGCAGGTTAAGCTACTTTTGTCATTGGTTCGCACTGCTGCTAGACTTCCCAGATTGCCTATTGCCTCTGTATTGAGAGTTCTGTGAGTTTTGAGAATGTTGCCCCCTATTATGAGAGTTTCTGCCTCTGCCTCTGAAACCTCTCCCCCTAGAATTTTGCTGTTGATTTTGTTTACCCTTGACAAATAGGGCATCACTCTCCTTTTTCTCAAGTTTCACTTCAAGCTCTTTTGTTCGCAAAGCATCAAGAACAACATTTACTGTTAGTTTGTCTCTACCATATTTAATAGCAACCTTAAGTTCTTTATAGGATTCGGGTAGGGCATTCAGTAGGATTACAGCTTGATCTACTTCTTTCACTTGTTCTCCAGAATTAGCCAAGTCAGTACATATCATATTGAAGTCATCTAAGTTCTCTTCTAAATTATTGGCTGGATCCATTTTGAATCCAAAGAATCTTTCTTTAAGGTAAATCTGGTTTGACAAGGACTTAGGCATATATAACTCTTCTAGTTTAGCCCAGAGTTCTTCTACCTTCTCAATTTTACCTACTCTCCTTAGTACGTTATCAGCCAAATGTAGGATTATAGAACTATGGGCAATTTCACGCATATCTTCTTTTTCTCCTTCAGACAAGTTCAATGGGAGCTTACCTGGATCAAGCAAGACTTTCACAACTTTCTGTTGAATCAATAGGGCTTTCATCTTCTGTTTCCATAGCCCGAAGTCACTTTTCCTATCAAATCGCTCGAGCTCAAATTTCGCTGCCATTTCGCCAAAAGACTTCAAGAAACCTCCTTAGCTCTCAAATGAAGGATTCTAAAATCTTGCCTCGTATCAAGAAGAGTAGGAGAACAACTTCAATCAGAGAATTATCGAGGTTGATCAGCTTCTTCTTTGAACCCTAGATTCGAGGCTCTGATACCAAATTGTTATTCCAAATGGGACTAACACCAAAAAACTTTTGTTCGATTGTATCCAAGAATACACAACAATACAAATCAAAATGGAAAGATTAAGATCAAGGAGAGAAGAGAAAGAAAAGGACACAAGGTTTTATAGTGGTTCCACCACAAAGGGTGTAAATCCACTGTCAAACACCAGGGAGATGAATTTTATTCAAGTACAAAGGGAAGAGTACAAGCCACTGATTACGAGCCAAAAATAGAGAGTACTCTGTTTTGTTCGAAGTTCTCTACTGAAGTAGTGCACAAAATGCTGCTTAAATAACAAACTCCTTCTAACAAACCAAGAGCAACTAACTTCTCACGTGAGTGGCACGATCCTCTTTTAAACATTGTGATATCAAACAACATCTTCTTCTTCCTCACAGAGGCATTTCCTGTACAGAAGCAATCCTCTTCTCCATAGGTCGTTTCATGTACAACCCATGTCCCATGGCAAACGCTTTTCAATGAAACCAAATGGGGTTTCTTCTTTTACTTCTCATGCCAATGTTCCCAGACCTCCAGGTACTAGTATTGTAGTTGTTTTTGGTTTTTCAAGTGTTGTTAGGTTTATGATGGTTTTTGATTAATACCCATGTTGTGGAGCAAACTTGGTGTCTCTTGGCTGGGTGGTTACTCTTTTTCACTTTTTGGATTGAGATGAAAATGGGCGAGGTTAAGGGGACACTTTTAAGACAGCTAAGTAGTACGCAGGCAATCTCTTCTGAGGTTGGGAGAGGACTTCATGTTTTGTTTGTTTTTAATGTTGTTTGCATTCATGCAGCCTTTTTGGAGAATCCACAAGACGAGGCTTTAATCTCGACTCAATTGAATGTTCTGAGAAAAAAATTGGAGGAACTTGACATTGACACCGAATCTTGTGTTCCAGGGCAGACAAACCACTTGCTTTGTCCAATGGTATTGGGTTTCTAATATCAGTTTCTCTATGCATATTGTCCTCTGTTTTGAGATACTTACCCAATCTGTAGAAGTGAAAACAACTGCCAGCTTCTATATCTTTTTAATTTTTTTTTATAAAAATCCTGAAGATATATTGATGAAAAAACAAGAAGACAACCTTGGGGAAGGGGGAAGGGGAAGAGAAACCCCCCTCCTAAAGGAACTAATCACAAAAAAGGCCTTCTAATCTTGAAGGATCACTGAAAGAGGATAATTACTAAAGAGTTTGCTATTTCTATAGCAACACTAAGAAGTATCGAGCTGTACATTACTACTAAAACTACTAAAATCAGCAAACTTATCTTTAGAAGTCCTGTGATTTCTTTCCAACCAGCATTCCCACAAACTCGACCGAACCACATAACTTGAAAGCAATCTGGTAAGGCCCTTAAACAAACCACCATTTAGTACTTCCGAAAGTTAGGAATTGGTATCTTTCTCCCTCGTGCTGCAGGCTTTGTACTAAAGCTAATGAGAGCATAGGCCATTTGTTTGTACACTGTGGGTTTGCTCAGAAGGTTTGGAACTTCGTTGGTGGTTTACTGGGGCTATCTTTTTGTTTGCCAAGAAATGTTGAAGATTGGCTAGCTGAAGGGTTGAATGCTTGGAATCTAAAGAATAAGGCTAAGGTGATTGGTGGATGCGCGTTTAGAGCGACCATGTGGCTTTTATGGAAGGAGAGAAACGCTAGAACTTTTGGCGATAAGTCGTCCTCTTTTGAATTTTTTACTAGCAATGTAAAGAATATAGCGTCGTGGTGGATTTCCTCACACAAAAAGTTCTTTTGTAATTATAGCTTGCTCATGATTATTAAAGATTGGCAAGCCCTTTTGAGATAGTTCTTGGGCGGGGCGATCTCCACCCCGGTCCTTAGGTTGTTCTTCCTTTTTGTGAGTAATACATACCCTTTGATGTTTCTTATCAAAAAAAATTTAATACTTCCGAAAGCTAATCATACACACACTTGAGAGGCAAATCAATAACACGAACAGCTTCAGAAGGATCTCCCAACCTCTATGAGCAAACTAACAATGTAGGAAAACATGATCCAAATATCATTCCTCCTCGAAACAAAGGCAGCACATAGATGGAGACAACACTTCTTCTCGCATCGTGTCTTTGGTGTTGATGCCCCTGTGAGCTAAGGACCATAGGAGCACCTTCGCTCTTCGGATGTTGCTGCCCTTATTGCTCTTTTGGATGCTACTATTTTCTATCCGGGGAAGCGGGATGCTCGGTGTTCGGTTCCTAGTCCTCCAAAAGGATTCTCTTGTGGTTCCTTTTTCAGCCTTTTGTATAGCAATAGTCCTCTCCCTCCCCTATCTTCTCCTCATTATAGTTGGTGAATGTTTCCAAGAAGGTCAAATTCTTTGCTTGGTAGGTTCTTCATGGGTAGTTAACACTATGGATTAGATTTAGAGACAGTCTTTGTTTGAATATTTGACACACAATGCTTCCATAATCACCCATTAAAGGGCATAAACATGAACGCCTATCAAGATTTAAAAAGAATAAAAAAATAAAAATAATGGCAGAATTTCGTCATTACCTAGTCTAGTTCGTGTTAAAGCCATGGTGAAACTTAAACAGGGTTGGCTTGCATATTTTACTGTCATTATTGCATTTCTCAAGTACCTACTTGGAGATGAGCTTTGTATGGAGCTGACGAAACTCTACTCACACAGATAGACCCACATAGACTGCAAGTGCTTCCTTACGGACTCTTTTCTTAGACATATTGTGCTCGATTTTTGGAAGATAGGAAGAAAACTTGAAATGGGTAACAACTTGCATATGGAAATTTTTTAAGGAAATTGTTTGAAAGTCTTGACAAATGTCTTTCCTACTTATTGCTGAAACTGGCTTTACACGTTCTTTTTCTTTTTGGTTCCAATAAATTGGCTTCACTGGTTGCCTACATCTATAGGTTATAAACCTATAACTTCTGAGTAAAAAAAGGTAGTTTCTTTTTTTATGTCATGCCCTAATTAGTTCTGTGTCAAATTGATAACAGTGCAAAGGTGGCGATTCAGGTGAACGGTCCTTCTCCCTATTTATCTCAGAAGATGGGTAAGATTTTATGGCTTCTTTCTCATTGAGTTTTTTCTCAGAATCTTTTTATTTGTTATACTGATAGTCTCTTTTTGTGTGTGTATTTGCTCTTTCACTATATCTTCTTCTTCATCGTTGAAGTTGTTTTTCTGATCTTTCACGGGTTTTTATTTACTAAATAATTTTTAAAACTAATTGTTTCTAAATGCATGTATCCAAAAACACTTGATAGGTCCCTGGACCTGTAGTCTACCACCAAAACTAGCTCCATTCTATCAAAGGAAAAAACATAAAATGCATTGGTATAAACAAGAAACATGAGAAACTCAAAATAAACTCACAAAATATCGGTAAAATTCATCAAACTCAGCCAAAGAGGTATGAACAATTCAGCAGTCACCAAGATCCAACGATACTATAGTGTTTAGCTACGCATAATCAATGAAAACAACGAAAATGAATGAAGAAAATACATGATAGAAGGACTAGAAACCTAAAGAAAAAAACAGACGAGGAAAAACCAAAGAAAATGAGAGAATAATAAGAAATCTAACCTAACGGTGGACTAAAACGTAACCTATACTTATAATAATCGTCGTAGTGTCGAGACGCTAGGATCAACGTCTCGACACTGTCCTATTTTCCAGCATGTTGTCTTCTTTCGTTCACTTCGTTTGGGGCTCGAACTTTTGACCTCTTGGCACTTCTTTTTCAGGCCCACCATGGTCCGCTCACGTCTTTTCACATCCTCTTCATCCGTGGACTTTGAGTTATATCAAAAACACTCCAATTGATCTGAATTAACACCAAGATGTGTGGTTGGCTCTCAATGTCACCTATGCTCGAATTACCTAAAAATAAGACAATTAAACTATAAAATTCTTCTATCAAGCTTAGATTAGCGACAATACGATAGCACAAATTAGATACTATCAGTTCTTTATCCTGGTATGAATACGACCCACTTTTTATTTGATACAAACGCAATATCCAACACGTTCATGTAGAGGACACACAAGTGGGGGTATCCTATGTAATGAGTTTGCATAAGATCAGACCGCGAAGTAGTAACCGCTAGCTGTAACTCCGTTGACTAGTAAGGTTTCTATTTCACTGGGATGACCTAGGCAACTTAGTCTCAAACCTGAGTGTATTATGAACTGCTGTTTGTGAGGGATTGTCCTTTGATTTATATGGATGAGAGTGGCCAGATCGCCGACTCAATAAGCCTACCATTTTGGGGATAAGACCGAGTGGGTGGCTGGAAACATAATCACACAAGATGGAATTCACTCCTTACTCTTAATTAGTCTTAAAAACATTTATGTTATTTTTCAGTTCAGCTGAACAAAAGTTAACTCCCTTTCTTGAAATGAACTGCATTAGCAGGGAAAGGTAAAGAGTAACATTGTTCCAGCCCATAAGATACATAAATCAAATTTCTTTTGATCTTAGGAATTATATACACATTATCTAATAATATGTATTTGCTCCCACTGGGAAAAAATAACTTAATGTTCCTCATTGCTACAGCCAAGACAACCTCTCTAATTCAAAATTTTGAGAGTTATCTCAATAGTATGAAGGTATTGCAAGGAATTCATTCCTTTTAATAAGAAGAACAAACGTGATTTGTGACTATGAATCAAGTATTCGGGTAGAATAATCATTCTTCACAAATTACGCTTCCAAGACTAGTAAATCGAATTTACTGTCTTTGGACAAGTCTTCTTTGGCTGAGCAAGGCTCAATGCCACATTCATTAATAACACTTCTTAATGAATTAAACATTTGGGCCATGAGAACATTTCTCTATTAAGACTAATCTTAAATTATTCACCACAAATTAATCATTTAAATTTGTTGTATAATCACCGTTATTTATAAAATGGGCATAAGACTATACACATATGAAAACATTGAATCGCTGAAATAACAAAACACTTGATTATTTATCGCACTAACCTGATACAAAAGCAATACAAACAATTGCATACAATCCAATCAGTTTAGCAAAAAACAAGCAATCATAGAACCTTAAGACTATTGATTTAGTTTTGCAACGATGTTTCAGAAGTTTAGAGCAACAGCCACCGAAGGGTGATCAACTACTCCTCCTTTGAAATGAGACACTTCTAAGCTAATTCTAATTCCGGAATAACTCATATTCCTATTGGCATTAGCCAGCGTTATTTGGTCAATGATTTGTTCACACTTAACTCATCCTCGTAAGTGTAACACTCCCACTTTCAAATCCCAGAGGCACACACCAACAGGCTACCGAAGGGAAAGACAACTGTTGGTAATTAGCCTAAGTGGCCCTATCCTTTTCAGGAGTTCACGGTGTTATGAATCCTATGATCAGGCCCTTCGAAGGGATGGTTTCTTCAGGACAACACACAGGCAGATCATAAAACTCTCACGGTGTGACCTATGGGTGGAGATCGAGGGATACGTTGACACGTGTCCCGCTCCCACTTACTATGGGCATTTTCCCCATTCACCTTGCTATTGACCCATGCAAACACTTTCCGAAGGGAGGTCGTGCTAAAACGACATGAACCCGAACATGTATCTCACCTTGTGAATATAAGGATGTAGGAGTAAAAAAAAAAAAATTACCTTCCACTAAAGTGACCTACAGTACATTTTAGGGTTTATTAACCTAGATAAATCCGACTAATTCAATTTATCTAAGTCTAATCCTATTATAACTATTATAGTGAGAATTGTAATGTTTTAGGTGAATTAAACTCTTTTGACAAACCTAGCAACACCGTATGCTAACATGACTATGGTTATTTCAACTCAGGTTCCGGGTTTGTTCCCAGGTAGCAGGTGTTGTTCTGTAAACCGTTAGCTTAAATACCTTCAGCCTTAGACATAACGCAACCGGGAGAGTTCCCTTTTAACCATAGTAATGTAAAGTCTTTACTCTAAAGATCTAGGTATATTAAACTCTTTTAATAAACCTAGTGACATTGCATGCTAACATTTAACCATGATTAATTCAACTCTGGTATTCCGGGTCAGTTCCCAGGTAGGAGGTGTTCCGTAAACCGTCAACTTAAGTACCCCAACCTTAGACAAACCTTTTCCGGTAGAGTTCCCTTATAATCATAGTAATGTTTGTCCTACTTAGTAGGTTAAAACTATTTTAAAAAACTAAGCAAGACTTAATTCTAATACTATTAGAATTAACGTGATCTTAGGTCTAATTAATTTTAAACATTTTAAAATTAATTCATTTACCTATGATCCTATGTTTGCATACAATCTTTATTATAGGTTGACGGTTTCTAATCATTAATTTTAAACTATTCAAATTTTAATGATTAACCCTATAATCATGCATACTATAGTCTTAAAATAATTAACAATCACATTCAAGTTAAATATAATAAAACTATATATCTTGGACTGCATTACATGAATTTAATATAACAATTGTATTAAGCTATGGATGTTTCATGCTCAATGCAACTTTGATTTCCTTATTAAATAATTATAACGATTATATTATTGCCAAACAAGGTAAATCAAAGTAGCATGTTGCGAACAATTTATCAAATATAACTCTTTATATTTAACTAAGTGATTTCATGCATCATGCTATTTCATTTTTCATGATTTTAATATAACTCAACTATATATTAAAAAAAAACTCATGAAAATAAACCATGCATTTCAATCCATACATTATAACTAATTATAATATATATAAAATGCATGGGCATGCTTTATAACCTAAGGTGGGATTTTAAATCTAAATGACTTCCATAAAACATTTAAATAGAGTATAAACCGATTAATTGGCCCCTAGGATAAAATAATGCACATAAATTACAATAATTTAAGCTATTTTATCCTAAAAGTATCCTTCTGCAGCTTCAGAACCAGGCTAGACCGCACGAACCGACCCAAACCGCTTTGAACCGGACTCCAAATCATCAAAATGAGCTTGAACCGGGCAAAACCGACCCCAGACCAGCCCTAACAATCGAACCGAGCCGCTAAACTACCTTCAGCCGCCTCATGAAACCCTAGTCGCACGCTGCATGAAATCACATTAACGTCGTGACGCTGAGAAGAGAGCGACGCGACTCTTACACGATCACAGAACTCCCGCCTCGCAAAATCGCGACAGCGTCGCGACATCCGATGAACAGGGTCGCAATACTTCTGTGTCTGAAGGCAGAATCTAGGCATTCCAACGGCTATTTCTCACATTTGACCTCGTTTTTAGACGTGAATTTCATCAATTTTCATCATCGAACACCCTATTCTAGGCCCAGACTTACAAAGGATAATAGATTTACAAAATATGCCCAAAAACGCAGGGGTCTTTACATTGAACCATTCAAGAAAACATAAGTCTATGGCCAAATTAATCGAAACTATTTATACGCAAACCATAACATTCACAATGCATAAATCTAACAATGAACAAATTACAAATTTCAAATTAAAATCAAGAACAAATGAGTTGGCTCTAATACCAATTGAAGGGATAAAAGCCCTACGCAGCGAACATAATTACCGAACCTACTCAGAGTCTTAGATTCTAATTGAAATACCAATATAATTTGCAAAATATTACAACAGTATATCTATATTTAATGGATTGTATGTAGGCTATAAACATGCTAAATGAATAACTAGATTAATCCTAGTGATCAAGGATTTCATAGAAAACATACTTTTGTAGAAAGCCTTGATTGATTCGCCTTTTTCTTGCTAATAAGATTGAAAACGCAGCAACCTTCTTGTGCAAACACCACCAATCGGCTACACCGATATATCTCTAAGACTTCTTGAAGCATGAGACTTGTGGGAGTCTTTTGGGAGAGATCTCTGAGAGAATGAGAGACAATGAGATACCTTTCACCCCATCCTAGGGGTCCTATATATAGGTAAAGGCCAAGATCTTTTCCTAATAGGAAAAGGTATATTAATAAGTTAAAATGTATCTGAACAATATCTAATTTTAATAAATAATTGATTAATTCTATAATTAATTAATTACCCAATTAAATATCATATATTTAATCTTAGGGATTTTATTAAAATTAAAATTAATATGAATCTAATTCATATTAAAATTTATTTGAATTCCTTCAAATATTTTCTCTCAAGAATTAATTTTTGAAATTAATTCAAAAAATTAAATCATAAAGTTTCATAAACTTTATATTATAATGCATCAACATACATTATTTGATTATCCAAAGAAATTTAATATTTTCAATTTATATTTAATTGCTTCAAGTCTCTTTACGAGCTACCAGTGAGACCTAATGGACCTACAGATCAGAAGCTTCAACAATACGATACTAATCGGCTTAAACTCATTAACCAAGTTAGTCTTCATTCGTTAATTGTGGGTCACTCCACTAAAGACCCACAACTACACTCTTCTCACTGCAAAATATTTTTGTGTCCACGAATATCGACCAATAACGACAAGTTAGTCCTTCACGAGTATTCGTAACTTGATAACTCTCCAAAAGGTAGTTATTTAGGCCTCATTTCTATTTGGATTTGTGTGTCTTTTGTGCTTAATAGGGTTGGTTTTAGATATATATTATATGTTTTAACCCATTTGGAAGAATGGAAGCTTCTGAAGTTATTTTATGCAGAATGTATTGTTGAGCGACTGGAGGGAGCAAATTCTGTGCTGCAGCAAAGCTGGGAGGAAAACTCCCATGTCACAGCTCGTTAGCAAAATTAACAAACCGAATTCTGTTGAGTTATTCTCTGGATAAATGAGCAAGGAGAGCCATCCACGTGTCTTGGTCAACCTAATTCAAGTCTCCTATCATTCTATCAAAGGAGATAGCCGCCCAAGTCAAAGTAATTCCACTTTTGGGAGAAAACATTCCATTCTTGGAAAGTTACTTCCACCTTAGGGAGCCGAATAGAGGAGAGATTGGAGACCATCAAGAAGACCATCAATTACAAGCTATTCAAGGGAATTAATCTTTTCTTGTATTACGTTGTACTTATGGACATGCTTACTTAGATTGTAACGTGCGTTTCCATGCTGTTGGGTTTTATGCCCTAAAACTCGTAGATAGTGAATGTAAACAAATTGTATACTTGTTTCAATAAAGTGTTCTTGAGTTCCTACAATAAAGTTTTATTGTTAAATATTGCACAATTTGACCCATATCCAATAAACTAAGATCCAAGGTTGTTTATATGTAACTTGAACTAGTATGTGGGGATATACGGGGATCGGTGTTCAAGTAACAACCTAAAAGGTCTATAGTATAGGGATAAAGTTGGGTACCTTATCCTGATAACACTATGTGATACGGCCCACTTTGTATTCGATACAGACGTATTGATCTAAGGCGTCCATGTAGGAGACATGCGAGCGGGGGTATCCTATGCAATGAGTTTGCATAAGACCGGACCACGAAATAGTCAACCATTAGTTATAACACCGTTAACTAGTTAGGTTACTGTTTCAATAGGATGACCTAGGTAACTCAGTCTTAATCCTGAGTGTGTCATGAACTCCTTCTCATGAGGGATTGTCCTTTGATTAGCATGGGTGAAAGTGGCCAATACGCCGACTCAATATGCCTTCCTTTTTGGGGACAAGACCGAGTGGGAGGCTGGGGATATGACAACACAAGAAGGAATTCACTCCTTCCCACTTCTAGGAGAAGTAGATGAGTGTTCCCTTAAGTGGTGACTCCGGGACTTGAACAAAGGGATCCCGCCCTCTCACTGGCCCGAGAGGGACTTTCTGTTTATTGGTTGGACCATAAACAGGTTGTTCATTAGAGGAGCACTGGTACTTAAGGAGATAGATGTAACACTGGGGTAAAACGGTAATTTGGCCCAGCTGTAGTTACAGACACTCGTGAAGGATTGACTTACCGGTATAGGTCTATATCCGTGGACATAGAAATGTTCTACAGTGAGAAGAGTTCAGCTGTGGGTCTTTAGTGGAATGACCCACAGTTAATAAAGGTTAACCTGATTAATGAGTTTAATCTATTAACCTCATATCATTGGAGCTTCTGATCTGTAGGTCCATTAGGTCCCCCTGCTAGCTCGTAAAGAGTAATTATGAATAAATATATCTTGAGAGAATTTGAATAATTCAAATTCATATTGGGAATTAAGTTAATTGTATGAGATACAAATTAATATAATGTATAGTGATGCATTAAAATATAAAGTCTAATTTGAGATTAAACTTTATTATATTGAGAGATTGATATATTTGAAAAAGTTCAAATATATGTCTAATTAAATATATGGTATTTAATTAGAAGATGAATTAATTGATTATGAATTAATTAATTATTCAATTTAGTTTAAATTAAATGAGATTTAATTAAATTCAATTTAGTTTAAATTAAATGAGATTTAATTAAACTATAGTCTATGAGAGAAATAAATATTTGAAGGAGTTCAAATATAAATATGAATTTGATTCATATTAAATTTATAGGATATAAGAGAATTTGAAGGAGTTCAAATTTTAATATGAATTTGATTCATATTATGGAATTAATTAATTGAAGGCCTGAAATTAAATATATGATATTTAATTGGGTAATTAATTAATTAACTAATAGAAGGTCTAAAATTAAATATATGATATTTAATTGGTGATTAATTAATTAAAGAATTAATTAATTGGATATTAATCAATTATGGAAATGATTAATCACTTATGGAAGTGATCAATCATTTGTGGAAAAGATTGATCAATTGTGGAATTGATTGGTCACAGAATTGATTAATTGTGGAAAAGATTAAATCAGTTATGGAAATAATTGATTTTAAATGAATATTTTATTCATGGCATTTCTCCTATAAATAGAACACTAAACCTAGGGTTTAGGCACAACAACATATGGCCACCATAAGGCCCTCTCATATTCTCTCAACTCAAGAACTCTAGGGAGAATTTTCTCTCTAGAGTTTTTCCCATTCAAGATTAGGTAGTCCCACAACTACGTTCCTAATCTCAGAGTTATAGCGGGGAAGATCAAATGGTGGTGTTCTTCGTTGTTGCAGAGCAATCAAAAAAGGCGTTCTTGAAGAATTCAGAGTCGTCAACAAAGGTATGTTTCTCATCGCTTAACCTTTTGCCAATGCATTGGTATTTTAGTAGAAACAAAATTAACTACGAACGGTCCAATTGCTTCCGCTGTAACGGAATTGGGAATTCCAAATCCTTTAATTGGTATCAGAGCCGATCGTATGCTTAATTTTGTTTTACAAAATTTGCGTTGGTTTTTTGTGGGATCGATTTGCATTATGAATGTTTGGTTTGCTTAAAGATTGTTTAGGTGTTTTGGCATTAGATTTACAATTTTTGTATGATTTGATCATGTAAGGGCCCATGTTTTTGGGGCAAAATTATTGTAAATCGAATCTTGTAAGTCCGTGTCTAGAGATTTAAGATCAATTTGTTGATCGGTGTTCGAATCAGAGTTGAAATCGGAGAAAAACGGCTGCTGGAATCGAAGACAGTATGCTGCCCAGAGGCGTAGCGTCGCGACCCTGCTCAACAGAATATCGCGACGCTGAGGTAAAGGCGCTGAAAAAAAACGGGACAGCGTCGAGACGCTATGCCTTCAGCGTCTCAACGCTGCAGTTACGAAATAATTATTATTTGCGTAATTGATTCTTGAACATGGGCGCTGGAGTAGCTGGTGTGCGCATGTGCCTAGTATATGAGAGGGTGTGAGTTCGAGGTTGTTCAAATGCAGTTTTTTTTCTTATTTTTCAGGTTTCTGAAGTTGGTACAGTCCGGTTCACTGAGGATGGGTCCGGTTCATGCTGGTCTGGTCCGATTCAAGGTTATATTAGGTCGGTTTGAGAAATTTAGGTCTGTTTTGGGCGATTCTAACACGGTTCGGGTTGGTTCTGAGCGGTTCGAAGCGGTTCGAGGCGGTTCTAACCGATTACAAGGCGGTTTAGGGCTAGATTTTGAATTATTAATGTAATTTTTTCATTATTTTTGCCCTAGGATGCCAAAATACCGATTTTTATAGTTATTTATTGCTTTATGAATGTCATTTAGCTAGATCCCACCATAGGTTAAGCATGTTTCATGCATTTTTATGTTATAAATGTTATAATATTTGATAATTATGCATGAATTTAAATTTCATGAGTAATTTAGTATAATTGTTATATTAAATATATGAAATTTGAAAAGCATCATGCATGTCATTAATTAGATAAATATAAAGTGTTATATTATATTAATGAAGCATGCATGCTTAGGTTTATTTTCATGAGTATTAATATAATTAGTTATATTATGGATGGAAATAAAATATCAATGCTTATTTTCATGAGTATTTAATATAAATTTTTATGATTAAATGGATGAAAATTGAGAAGCATTGAACATGAAATTACTTTAGTAAAAATATAAAAAGTTATATTTATGAAAGTATTTTATATGTTTGTTTATTTTCATGAGCTATTAATATAAAGTTTTATGTTAATGTATGAAAATGTGAATGCTTATTTTAATTTTCTTGGGTTATTAATTTAAGAGTTAGGTTAATTAAAAGGAAATTAAATTGCATTGAGCATGACATTACCTTAGATTAATATAATTGTTATATTTTTGGTATGTTATGCTAATGTATGGTTTTATAAATAAATTAGAATTTGATTGTTAATTTATTCACCATAGTAGCATGTTATAGGGTTAATTCATTAAAATTTATAATAGTTATAAAATTAATGAATAGAAACCGTTAACCTATAACAAAGAATTGCATGCAAACATAGGATCTTAGGATAAATGAATTAATTTTAAAATGTTTAAAATTAATTAGACCTAAGATCACATTTCTAATAGGATTAGAATTATTCTTACTTAGAATTAAAATTAGTTTTAATTGACTAAGTAGAAAAAACATTGTTATGATTATAAGGGAACTCTACCGGTAAAGTTCTGTCTAAGGCTGGGGGTATTTAAGCTGACGGTTTACGGAACACCTCCTACCTGGGAACTGACCTGGAATACCGGAGTTGAATTAATCATAGCTAAATGTTAGCTTGCAATGTCACTAGGTTTGTTAAAAGTGTTTAATGTACCTAGATCTTTAGAGTAAAGACCTTACATTACTGTGGTTATAAGGGAACTCTCTCGGTGAAGTTCTGTCTAAGGTTGGGGGTATTTAAGTTGACGGTTTACGGAACACCTCCTACCTGGGAACTGACCCGAAACTTGAGTTGAATTAACCATAGTAATGTTGACTTGCAATGTTGGGTTTATTAAAAGAAGTTTAATTCACCTAAAACATTGTGGTTGAATCCTTTCCATAATTGTTATAATAGGATCAAACTTAGATAGATTGACTTAGCCGAATTTTATCTAAGTTAAACAACCCTAAATTAACCTTAGGACATTTTAAGTGGGAGGAAAATTACAAAACGAGATTTTAATCAAGTTTTGCTCCTACGTCCCTATATTCACAACGTGAGGTTCATGCTCGGCTTCGAGTCGCCCTAGGAGCGGCCTCCCTTCGGAAAGTGTTTGCAAGAATCAATAACAAGGTGAATGGGAAAAATGTCTAGAGTAAGTGGGAGCGGGACACGTGTCAACGTATCCCTCGGTCTCCACCCCTAGTTCACACCGTGAGAGTCCGATGATCCGCCTGCAGGTTGTCCTGGCGCAACCATCCCTTCGGAGGGTCTGATCATAGGATTCGGAACACCGTGAACTCTTGAATAGGATAGGGTCACTTAGGCTAATTACCAACAGTTGTCTTTCCCTTCGGTAGCCTGTTGGTGCGTGCCTCTGAGATCTGAAAGTGGGAGGGTTACACTTACGGGAATGAGTTAAATGTGTTAACTAATCCTTGACCGAACAACGATAACTAAACGATAACAGAATATGAGTTATTCTGGTGTTAGAGTTTGGTTGAGATTGTCTCAATTCAGAGGAGGAATAACCGACCACCCTTCGGTGGCTGTTGTTCTAAACCTTTGAAGTATCGTTGCAAAAACTAAATCAATAGTTTTATAGGGTTTCTTTGATTACTTATTTGTTTTTGCATAATTTGATTGGATTATTTCTGATGGGTTAGTACGATTAATAATACATGTAATTTGTTACTTCAGCAATTATATATTAATTTTATGTGTATTGTCTTATATCATTTTATAAATAACGGTAATACAACAAGCTTAAACGACAAATTGTGGTAAATAAGTCTAGGATTATTCTTAACTGAGGAATGTCCTCATGCCCCATATGTTTAATTCATTAAAAATTGTTCTTGGTGAATATGACATAGAACCCTGCTTAGCAAAAAGAGAACTTGTTCAAGACCGTAATTTTCATTTACCTGTCTTGAAAATGTGATTAGTGAAGAATAGTGATTCTCCCTGAATACTTGATTCAGGGGCCACAAATCACGTGTGATCTTCTTTTAAAGGAATAAGTTCCTGGTAAGAGCTTGCTGCTTGTGTAATAACTCTCAAAGTTAGAATTAGAGAGATTATTTTGGCTATATCAGTGGGGAACATTAAGTTATTTTTCTTAATGGGAGAAAATACATATTATTAGATAATGTGTATGTAATTCCTAAGATCAAAAGAAATTTGATTTCTGTGTCTTATTTGCTGGAACAATGTTACTCTTTACCTTTCTCTGCTAACACATATTTGTTTCAAGAAAGGGAGTTGACATTTGTTTAGCTTTATTGGGAAGTAACCTAAATGTTTTAAGACGAATCAAGAGTAAAACAGTCATGAACACTGGGTTGTTTAAGACTGCTACTACTCAATGTGAAAAGAGGCAAAGGATTTCTCCTAAAGGAAAATACCTTTCTTTGGTTCTAAGGTAGACCATATTAATCTCAATTTAATTGGGAGATTGGTCAAGAGTGAACTTCTAAGCGAGTTAGAAAATGACTCTCTACTACCTTGTAAGTCATGCCTTGTGGGCAAAATGACTGATAGATCTTATACTGTAAAAGATCTAAGAGCCAAAGAGCCCTTGGAGCTTGTACATTTGGATCCTTGTGGTTCAATATGTTAAAGCAGTGGGAGGACATGGATAATTCATCTCTTTTGGATGATTATTCAAAGGTATGAGTATCTTTACCTAATGCAACTTAAGTCTATAGCTCTTGAGATATTCGAAGGGGCTTAGGACTGAAGTTGGAAACTTGTTAGGTGAGATGATAAAAACACGTCGATCTAATCAAAGTGTTGAGTATAGGGATTAGAGATTCAAGAACTATTTGATAGTACATGGGATCACACCATAAATCTCATTTAGGATGAATAGAACCCTATTGGATATGGTTCATTCCATGTTGAGCTATGCTTAATTGTCTGGCTCGTTTTGAGGTCATGTAGTGTTGACTGCATTGCATACTGTAGTAGGCAACCCCAAAGGAAACGAGAAGTGGATACTTCTTCAATTCACAAGAGAATAAAGAATTTGTATCGACAAATGCAAAATTCTCAGAAGAAGTTCACATCAAAAATCATAAACCACAAGAGTAAAGTCGTTTTAAGTAAGTTAACTAATGAAGCTACAGTAACATCCACAAGAGTTGTTGATGAAACTGACTGTTCAACAAGAGTTGTTGATGGATCAGTGCATCTAGTTAGTCACATCATTCGCAATAGTTGAGATTGCCTCAATGTAGTGGGAGGGTTGTTTGATAACCTGAACGCTACATGGACTTGTTTGAAGCCTAGGTCATCATACCTGATGATGGCATAGTGGGTTCATTATCTTTTAGAAAGAAAATGAATGATGTTGACAAGGACCAATGGATTAAAGTCATAGACCTGGAAATGAAGTCTTTTTTATTTCACTTCCATCTGGGATCTTGTAGATCTGCTTGATGGGTAACACCTATTAGTTACAAGTGGATTTACAAGAGAAAACGAGACATTAAAGGTCTTAACCAGAAGGGTTCATACAACAAGATCGAAAGCAAAAGGGTTTGCAAGCTTAAGTGATCCATTCATGGATTGACCTAAGCATTTCGATCTTGAAATATAAGATTTGATATAGTGACCAAATCTTTTGGGTTTAATCAGAACATTGATGAGTCTTGTGTTTACAAGTGATCATCAATAGTTCAGTAGCTTACTTAGTGTTGTATATGATTGATATCCTAATCATTGGAAATGTTGTAAGTTATCTTACTGACTAGTAAAAGGAGCTAGCAGCTCAATTCCAAATGAAAATTTGGGAGAAACTGAGTTTTGTTCTTGGGATCCAAATTGTTTAGGAACCGTAAGAACAAAAAGCTAGCCTTGTCTCAAGTATCTTATATCTACAAAATGTTAGTTAGATATAAGATGCAGAATTCCAATAAGGGTTCACTACCTTTTAGACATTGAATTCTTTTGTCTAAGAAAATGTTTCCTAAGACACCTCAAGAGGTTGTTGACATGATACGAATGCCCTATGCAATAGGGATTGTCAGTAAGTATCAATCTAATCCAAGATTTGATCACTGAAAAACCGTTAAGAATATCCTCAAGCATCTTAGGAGAACGAGGAACTATATGCTCGTGTATGGGACTAAGGATTTGATCCTTACAGGATGCACTGACATGGATTTTAAGACTGATAAGGATTTAAGGAAATCTACATCAGCATCTATGGTCAATCTTTACAAATGAGCTATAGTATGACATAGTTACAGTCTTGACCATATAGGCCGAAAATATAGCTACTTGTGAAGCAGCGATAGAGACTGTATGGCTTAAGAAGTTCTTGACTGATTTGGAATGTGTTCCAAATGTGAACTTGCCCATCACACTTTATAGTGATACAGTGGTGTTATGGCAAATTCAAAAGAACCTCGTAGCCCAAGACAAACAGACACATTGAATTGATTTTGAATGGGATTTTGCTGATTAATTCACGAAGGCTCTCTCGGCTAAAGTGTTTGAGGGTCATCTAGAAGGTCTAGGTCTACGAGTTATGTACAAAGATGAAATCTAGGGCAAGTGGGAGAAATGTAATTGGTATAGTGATACCATTATGTAATGGGTATAGTGATGCCCTAGTTTATTGTATTTTTACATTGTATATGTTTTATACATGTATTTATACACCTGCTGCTGTATAGATTATTATACATCCCACTAAACTAGAGTTTTAGTTCAAGTGGGAGTTTGTTGGGTTTTATGCCCTAAAACTCGTAGATAGTGAATGTAAACAAATTGTATACTTGTTTCAATAAAGTGTTATTGAGTTCCTACAATAAAGTGTTATTGTTAAATATTGCACAATTTGACCCAAATCCAATAAACTAAGATCCACGGTTGTTTATGAAGGAATAAAAATCCTACGCAGCGGAAGCGTATATCAGATCGTTGGTTCTTAATTGGGTTTCACAGAAAACACCAGTACATTGGCCAACAAATTTCAGAACGTTTCTAAAATTAAACCTATGATTAAGCATGCTGAAAAGAATTCTAAACTATTTAGAATTAGAGGAGACTTACTTGTTGAAGACCGTTCTTCACAACACTATACTCCAAAACCACGAATGATTCGACAACGATCTCTTCATTGAACACCACCATCAAAGAGCACCCACTATGCTCTGGGTCTTGAAGTTGTGATTGTGGGATCACATTCTTGAAATAGGGAATGGATTTTTCAGCCACTGAGTTGCTGTCATTTTCTTTTCTTTAAAGAGGATCTTGAGAGCAAACTTGCAAGATAGAGAGACTTGTGAGAATACGTTATCTTAATTGTATCAAATACAATATAATTCCCTTATCGAATTTGAACACACTTCAAATTCTATTCAAGACTATTTAACTTCAGAACCCTTTACGAGCTAGCAGGTGGACCTAATGGACCTACAAATCAGAAGCTCCAACGATACGAGACTAATTGGCTAAACTCATTAACCAAGTTAGTCAACATTCGTTAACTGTGGGTCACTCCACTAAAGACCCACAGTTGCACTCTTCTCATTGTAGAATATTTCTGTGTCCATGGATATTGACCAATAACGGTAAGTCAATCCTTCACGAGTGTTCGTAACGCCAGCTGGGTCAAATTACCGTTTTACCCCTGTGTTACCTCTGGATCCTTAAGTACCACCGATTCCTCTAATGAACAATCTGTGTATGATCCAATCAATAAATAGTAGTTCCTCTCGGGCCAGGAGAGGATGGGCGCCCTTGTTCAAGACCCGGAATCAGCCCTTAAGGGAACACACATCTGCTTACCCCAATAGGGGAAGGAGTGAATTCCATCTTGTATTGTCATGTCCCCAGCCCCCCACTCGGTCTTGTCCCCAAGAAGATAGGCTTATTGAGTCGGCGTGCTGGCCACTCTCACCCGTACTAATCAAAGGACAATCCCTCGTGAGAAGGAGTTCATGACACACTCAGGATTAAGATTGAGTTACCTAGGTCATCCTATTGAAACAGTAACCTAACTAGTTAATGGTGTTACATCTAGTGGTTTACTATTTCGTGGTCCGGTTGATGACAGGCAAAAATGTCATCATTTTCCTATTAATTTTAGCTAGTTTTGTGCTTGACTTGTGTGCTTTAATGCTATTTTCTGTTTAAGTTTCAGAAAACCGAGCCAAAGAAGTAAAATCGGAATTTTGAGAGAATTTAGATGATTTTGGAGACTTTTTGAGCAATTTGGAGAATACCATTGAAGATCCGAGTCCAAAAAGCTAAGAAGAATGAATTAGAAGCCCAAATTCATGAATTTCAAGTCTTAAAGTATCAAGTTGGGTCAAGAAAAGTGCCCAAAATCCATTACAAGAAGTATTTGGGCCAAAAGAAAATTGGAGGCCCAAAAATTGAGTCAAAATCGGGCCATTATTGAAGATTCAGGGCCTAGCGTCTCGACGCTAAGCCTGGAGCGTCTCGACGCTAGGCAGTTGCGTGGAAAGATCCAGAATCGCGAGAGTGTCGCGACGCTATCCAAGTAGCGTCTCGACGCTGCGACGTCTTGGAGCCTAAGAAAAGATGACGTCAGAGCGTCTCGACGCTGTCCTTGTAGCGTCTCGACGCTGTGCCTGCTGGGAGCCTATAAAAGGAGCCTTTTGCAATGAAGATTGTGTGCCAATTTGTGGGTTTTCACCCCATTCTAGAGTCTACACTAAAATTTGGGATTTTTGGGAGAGTTTTGGAGCTTTGTTGAAGATCTTTGGAGCTCGGGATCGAAGGAGGTCGGCGCGGGATCGAGGAGATCGACACTTTTATGAGCATTTCTCTTCCCTTTTCCTTTATGTTTTAGTTTCTAGAATTGTTGTGATTAGGAATTATTGAATTTTAGTGATTATGAGTAGTAAATTCCTAAATTCTATGAGATTGATTTAGATGTTGAACCTCTGCTGAATTAATGAATTGATGTGGGTTAATTGTCATTATTGTTCATTTGTGCATTTTGTCCGTAATGCTTTTAATCAACTGATCACTGATTAAATGAATTGTTACTATGTGGAAACTCGACGGAGAGAAGCTTAGACTAGAACTGAATGCATGACTAACGGTTATTTACCCGGGTGACACGGGATAAAATAAATAACGTCAGAGGTTGTATTGAAGGGTCGTAATGCCATACTAAGTAAATAAAGATGAGACTGAAAGGAGATTCTTTATTGAACGGTATGAGATAGGAGGAGACCGACAGGAGAATCCTTGAAATTAGGCTTCTAGACTTATGAATCAAATGATTTGTTAATCCATATTGGTTAATTGATTACGCATTAAAGGTCCAATTGATAAAATCAACAACTCTAGAATTATCCCATCAAATTGTGTCTCCATTTATCTTTTGCTTTCTAGTTTAGCTTTTTGTTATTCTTTTCGGCATTAGATTTTGTTCTCTAAATAAAGCTAAGCAAGATTATTCGCGGTACTTAATTGAATAAATCCAATCCCTGTGGAGACGATACTCTATACTCAAAATCACTATATTACTTGTGACGACCCGTTCGCTTGCGGATTAAAATCGTGCGACAAGTTTTTGGCGCCGTTGTCGGGGATTGGCTAATTTCATTCAATTAATATTGTGAAGAAATTGCTTGCTTTAGATTAGAGATTTTATTTTGCTTTCTTTGTTTTATTTTTATCCTGGTCCATTGTTCTTGTTGTGCATTTAATTGATGTTTGCATCTGCTTCAAAGCCTAATCATTGTTGATTTATTTTTTTTTAAATGGCTTTTTATAATTTTGGGTGGCCCTTTAGGGAATCTGAGCCCGAAGAACCAACACCATCATCCAATTTTTTCTATTTAAATTATTTCCCTTTAGAAGAAAAATCTCCCCTAGAAAGTTTGCTTCAAGATTTTATTGAGGATACTAGAGCCACTAATTTAGCTCTAGAAAAATCCCTAGGGAGATTGCATCCCCAAGAGGATGAGAGTGAAGTGCAATCCGCTTCCACAGAAGAAAAATCTTCCTTAGAGAGCTTGCTTGAAAATTTTATCCAAGAGTCGAGAGCCATGAATTTAGAATTAGAAAAATCTATGGAGAGACTCCAAATCCAAAAGGAAGATAGGGAAGTAGGATCCACTTCCATAGGATTTCTAGTGAGTCATGTGGCCAGTGATTCATTAGCGCCAATTCAGGAGCGTAATTTTTTCGATTTGGCTAAAGATGAGCATATAGGGGTGAGCTGTATAGAAAAAGAGGAAGATTTGGATAGTTCTAGCACCCACCAAGAACAAGTTTGTGAGGAAGAAAAAGAAAATGAGCCTATAGTATTTGAGGAGTTTCAAGAGGTAGAGTTTAAGGTTGAAAGGCCTTTGTTTGTTCTATCCTGTCCATCTTCTCTTGATAATGAGTGTTCTTTTTCTTGTTCTCACGAGTCAGAGTCAGAGTCAGAGTCCATTTATTTTGATCTTTCTCCTTTTATGCTTTTATTAAAAGAAAATCCCAAAAATATTTCTGCTTCAGGGTCCCATGAAAAGCTAGTAAGCTTACTAGCAATAGTCTGCTTCATCGATTCAAGGAAGAAGGGCCCGAAGAAATACGAGAATTTTTATGTGCCTTGAAAGACCGCACAAACTCGTCTAGCTAAGAGACGTTAAACAAGCGCTTTTTGGGAGGCAACCCAAGTTTATTTTTCCGTTAATTTTCTTTTCTTTGTTTTTCAGTTTTTTGTAGTTAGAACATGTTGATCTTTCGTTCCGGTTGATTAATTTTTGATGGAGCTCGAGACCACATTTTCTTCCAAAAACAACCCCAATGAATGTTGAAGGCCGACATCCATGGTTTCTCTCACACTTCAGGGCAGTACCGTTCTCCCTTTTTCTTTTTAATTGTCCTTATGCATGCTTAATTAGTCTGAATAATTGATACATTGAGGACAATGTATGATTTAAGTTTGGGGGGGAGGCTTTGTTGTTCTGATCTGAGCTTATTGAAAATTTTTTCATGATGATTCTATTGCATCTGTTTTGATGAGGACGATCTATGATATGATCTAGATAATGAATATTGTTCAATTTTTGTGAAATATCAAAGCATGTTCAAGATTCATGTAAATTTAAAATTTTTCTTTGATTTCCTTGCACATGTTGAGCACTTAGCCTACTTATATGGTTTTGAATGCTTAGAACTGGATTATATTATCTAGATGTTTGTTGTCA
Source organism: Luffa acutangula (assembly GCA_036850905.1). NCBI lineage: Eukaryota > Viridiplantae > Streptophyta > Magnoliopsida > Cucurbitales > Cucurbitaceae > Luffa > Luffa acutangula. The sequence goes on from CM072098.1 coordinate 27,418,991, forward strand.
CTCCGATAGGCTTAAGATCTAATTTGAAAGATGAACGACATGAGAGTCTGTAATGTTTTACTTGGGAGAAAAATCATGTTTATTAGCCTGCAAAGAAAAGAAAAGTGTGAAAAAAAAATATATGAAAAAAAAGGGTAAAAGAAAAAAAAAAGAGAAAAAAAAAGAGTGCTCCACTTTCTTGAGAGTGTTAGTAACCAGGGGCATTCATGACACCCATCGTTTGCCTTTGCATGAAAGCGTTTAAAAGAAATGAGCATGCTTCGGCAACCTGAAAGATGAGGCGCTCGTAGTTGGATGCTTTCATCACCAATGTTGGCAAGCTAGAACGAAGGCGCTACATCTAAAAGGATTCTCAAAAAAAAAAAATGCAAGTTTGGGGGTGGCATACCTCGTTGTTTCAGGCACCTTAGTGGGATATTGCTTTCTTGATTGTTGGAAAGCTGGATAATTAGAGCTTAGGGCCAGTGTAGGGGGAAGATGAACTGAGGATTTTATAAACCTTTTCTAGGCTAGTAAAGTCCTAATAAGGAGGCTCGCACACACACACGCAAGGGATGAAGAGTTTAAATTTAAATTTCGTGATGAATGAATATGTTTTAATATTTCCTTTAATTGTTAGAGTTCATTATTTGGATCATTGAGCTTAGAGTCATGCATTTGCAATAGTTGATTCATATATATGGTTTTAGCTTTGCTCGGGACTAGCAAAGATATAAGTTTGGGGGTGTGATGACAGGCAAAAATGTCATCATTTTCCTATTAATTTTAGCTAGTTTTGTGCTTGAATTGTGTGCTTTAATGCTATTTTCTGTTTAAATTTCAGAAAACCGAGCCAAAGAAGTAAAATCGGAATTTTGAGAGAATTTAGATGATTTTGGAGACTTTTTGAGCAATTTGGAGAATACCATTGAAGATCCGAGTCCAAAAAGCCAAGAAGAATGAATTAGAAGCCCAAATTCATGAATTTCAAGTCTTAAAGTATCAAGTTGGGTCAAGAAAAGTGCCCAAAATCCATTACAAGAAGTATTTGGGCCAAAAGAAAATTGGAGGCCCAAAAATTGAGTCAAAATCGGGCCATTATTGAAGATTCAGGGCCTAGCGTCTCGACGCTAAGCCTGGAGCGTCTCGACGCTGCGACGTCTTGGAGCCCAAGAAAAGATGACGTCAGAGCGTCTCGACGCTGTCCTTGTAGCGTCTCGACGCTGTGCCTGCTGGGAGCCTATAAAAGGAGCCTTTTGCAATGAAGATTGTGTGCCAATTTGTGGGTTTTCACCCCATTCTAGAGTCTACACTAAAATTTGGGATTTTTGGGAGAGTTTTGGAGCTTTGTTGAAGATCTTTGGAGCTCGGGATCGAAGGAGGTCGGCGCGGGATCGAGGAGATCGACACTTTTATGAGCATTTCTGTCACACCCCCTCCCGGACCACCTCTAGCTTAGCCCGAAAGACGGTGTGAAGCCAACAGACATCATCACCTCTAACGATCCCTGTTGACCCTACTGAAACTTTGAACCTGATAAACATACTAATCATGGACACAAAATATATTCCATATGAACCGCAACATAACGGAAACCCTGAAAACATATCAACATATACGAGGTGTCGCCATGACATATCTCGGTTTGGAAATAACCTGGTATAAATATCATAACCAAAGACATGTACAACTAGGATTTCCACAACCACGACCTCTAGGACTATATTATCCAATCCTTACAAAACATTTACAATATGAACAGACTCAATTTACAACTCCACCCACGTACTGAAGCTTGATCCAGAACTTTCAGCAGACGTTGGCAGTGTATCAGGCACCGGGAGCTCGATCTCTACCTGAAAAGTGGAAAAACATTTTGAAAGAATGAGCTACGAAGCCCAGTGAGTGACTAACTTTAAAACTCTAAATCTGGAAGTCAAAAACACGAGATAAACCTTTGAACGTATAAATATGCTCAATCAAGCGTTTAACATAGACGTGTAATGGAAAAGGTTTTCTAAAATATCTCGCAAGTTCGTCAATAAAAATCTAGCAAGGCATATCAAGTACATCAAACGTTTTAACTAACATGACCGATCTACGTTGTGTAGGGCACGCCCAGTACAACCAACGTTACTAGTCCTACGATGTAGTGGGGCCCGCCCAGCACTCCCATCGTCTTTGTCGTAGTGGGGCCCGCCCAGCACTCACGACAGCATCGTTGTCACGGAGTACACTCAACGTCAACAACGGAACATAACCTGTGTGCACACGGTACCATATAGCCTCGGGCTCAATATCTCAGTCATGTAGTCAATAGAAATCTCGGAAATCACATGAAAACATTAAAACATGCCTGCTTATCGTTATCTTTCGTAAAACTCAAGCTTACTCAGCTTGCTCGTGAAAAACTTTAAATCATTAAACAATATTTGCTAACACATGCTTTACTTTAAAGATATCGTTTCAACTACTTTTCATAAAGCCATTAGCCACGTGCTCGTATATAAACCTTATTAGAAAATCTAAGCTCAAAACTCATGTTTGAAACCGTTCACAAAACCATGTATCATTCATAGAAAAGCATGTAAAACATATAATCATGAACAACCGTTTAAGAACATTTTCGAAATTCATTTTGTCACTCACAGTCTTATCTAGTTCCCCGGTTTGTAGACTCGACCTATTTCCTCTTGGCCTGTCAAATAACCAAAACCGAGCATTAGAACCATAGATAGCTTTGTTTTTCCATGCTCATGAATTCTCGACACCTGAATTAAAAACCACATCCACATTCTACTTTTCCAGATTTTCCAGATTCTATACCCTAACTTCCAACACCCATAACCTTCTCAATACTTAACCAAAATTAATGAAATACACATCAAATTCTTCATTTTCGAACACTCTACAACTTACCTGAAGAAATGAAAACGAGATGCCCAACCAATTTGTCCAGAAACGCCCCGAAATCAGACAACACCGATTCGAGCTTCTCTGTTACCCTTTATCTTCCTCCTGAAATTAGACCTACTTCAAGTACTTTTTGGCTCACGTATTCTTCATGAAAGGTTTAGCATATTGAATAAGATTTCCAACCATACCAAATAGAGCTTCTGATTCGACTTGTGCACTCCAGAATACTCAAAACATCAGAGAACACCAGAGATCCTCCTGGTTTGCTCGAAAATCCTGTGCTCTGTTTTCCATTCCAAAAACCATCAACTTCCCATTCGATTTAGGTCAAGCTTACTGCATGAAGTTTGTTAGAAAATGAACTAACGTTCAAGAAAATCAAACCTCACCTCTTGATTCCTTCTGTGTAGCCCAAACCGACTAAAACACCAGAGGTTGACAGGTTGAACACAGATTCTGCAATGGCTGGCTTTGCATGAGCTTTTCCCTATCTTCTTCAACCTCAAACCACGAAATTATTCTTCTTCTTCTTCCTTCACTCTCTCCTCAAAGTTCTCTGAAAGTTTCAATGGAAAAGGATGAAAAATGAGATGGAAATGGGCTGATAAAAATTGTTGTCGGTGGTGGAGTCATTGCTGTCCATTTCCATTTTCTTTCTTTTTTTTTTTTCTTTTTTTTTTTTTTCCTTCTTTGCTGATTTCTTTTTCTTTTATTTTTCTTTTTTTTTTCCCATTTCACTTTCTTTTCCTTTTCTTTCATTTTTCACTTTTGTTCCATTTCTTCTTGTAAATTGGTAAGTTCCAACTCCTTAAATCAACAATCAAACCACAATAACCACAAAACTTGCTATTGTCCTTCAACAATGAAACAACTTTTAATTCAACCTCCACAATGGATGACAAGACAAAATGATCCTAGAGAAGTCCCGGGTTTACAACTTACTTCCCCCTTTTCAAATTTCGTCCTCGAAATTTAGAAGTCCTTAGGTGAAGAGTGTCGGGTAACTCCTCCTCATCTGATCTTCGGACTCCCAAGTTGCCTCCTCAACTCCGTGATGCCTCCAAAGAACCTTCACGAGTGGGATCGTTTTGTTCCTCAAAACTTGCTCCTTTCTGTCGAGGATCTGAACTGCTTCTTCCTTATAACTCAAGTCTTCCTTCAGCTCAATTGGTTGCACTTTCAACACATGGGATGGATCTGGTATATATTTCCTCAACATGGACACATGAAAAACATCATGTATTCGAGCGAGTTCCGCTGGCAACTCAAGTCTATAGGCTCCTGGTCCAACTCGTTCCATTATCTGGTAAGGGCCAATATATCTAGGACTCAGCTTACCTTTCCTCCCAAAGCGAAGAACACCTCTCCATGGAGATAACTTCAAGAAAACCCGATCTCCAACCTGGAACTCTAAGTCTCTTCATCGCTTATCTGCATAGCTCTTCTGTCGATCCTGTGCTATTTTCAGATTCTCCCTAATTAGCTTAACATTGTCTGACGTAACTTGTACCAACTCAGGACCAACTAGCTTTCGCTCTCCCACTTCGTTCCAGCACACAGGAGTCCTGCATGGTCTGCCATACAAAGCCTCGAATGGTGCCATGCCTATACTAGACTGATAGCTGTTATTATAAGCGAACTCCATAAGTGATAAGTGAGTATCCCAACTTCCTTTAAACTGGAGGACACATGCTCTCAACATGTCCTCTAAGGTTTGGATGGTCCTCTCAGACTGACCATCTGTCTGGGGATGGAACGCTGTACTGAACTTCAACTTTGTTCCCATTGCTTTCTGCACACTAGGCCAAAACTTAGAAGTAAACCTTGGATCCCTATCTGAAACTATGGACACTGGCACTCCATGTTGACTTACAATCCTGTCGACGTATAGTTTAGCTAGCTGATCTAGTGTAGACGTCGTTTTAACCGGTATAAACCGTGCTGTCTTGGTGAGTCTATCTACTATTACCCATATACCATCATGTCCGCTAGAAGTACGGGGTAATCCAAATAGAAAATCCATGGTAATATGCTCCCACTTCCACTCCGGCACTGGCAGTGGATTAAGGAGTCCTCCTGGCCTCTGTCTCACTGGTTTAACCTGTTGACAGATCAAGCATCTATCGACATATTCAGCTATCTCCCGCTTCATACCAGGCCACCAGTAAGTTTTCTTCAGAGTTCTATACATCTTGGTGCTTCCTGGATGCATAGCGTAAGCTGAACTGTGAGCTTCCTCTAATATAGCACTCTTAAGCTCACTAATACTCGGAACGCATAGTCTTCCCTGTTTAACTATGGCTCCGTCTGCTCTCAACTCATATTCTGCCTCTGGGCCTTGCTTGGACTTTATAAGCATCTTCTGTATGTTACTATCCTCTGACTGTCTTCTCACAATCTCTGCTACTAGAGAAGACCTAACTTGAAATTGAGCTAAAAGACTCCCTGAGCTTCCTGTAGTCATAACTGCCTTGAAACCTCTTAACGCACTTAGCAAGCTCGCTCGAATACCACACAAGGCATTCTTCGGAAGTCTCGACTTCCTACTTAATGCATCTGCTACCACGTTAGCCTTACCCGGATGATATTCTATGGTACAGTCATAGTCTTTAATTAGTTCTAGCCATCGCCTCTGCCTCAGATTCAGCTCTTTCTGATCAAAGATGTACTTCAAACTCTTATGATCTGTGAAAATGTGGCACTGCTCACCGAATAAATAATGTCTCCAGATTTTCAGTGCGAAAACAACTGCTGCTAGCTCAAGATCATGGGTAGGGTAATTACACTCATGCTTCTTCAACTGCCTTGAAGCATAAGCTATTACCTTTCCTTCCTGCATCAGCACACAACCTAATCCTTGCCTCGAAGCATCACAATAGATCACATACTCCTTCCCTGTTACTGGAAGTGCTAGAATAGGCGTTGTCACCAATCTCTTTTTTAGCTCCTGGAAACTCTGTTCACATTTGTCTGACCACTCAAACTTAGCATTCTTCCTTGTCAAGGCTGTCAAGGGTAACGCTAACCGTGAGAAATCCTCAACAAAACGTCTGTAGTATCCTGCTAGGCCGAGGAAACTACGTACCTCTGTTGCACTAGTTGGTCTTTCCCAGTTGACAACAGCTTCCACTTTCTGCGGATCAACACTAACTCCGTCCGCTGAAACTACATGCCCTAAGAACACCACTTGATTCAACCAGAACTCACATTTGCTGAACTTAGCGTATAACTGTTTTTCACGTAGTGTCTGCAGAACAATCCTTAGATGTTCCTCATGGGCTTCCCTATCAATTGAGTATACTAGAATGTCATCGATGAACACTATCACAAACTGATCTAAATACTGGTGGAAGATCCTGTTCATGAGGTCCATGAAAACTGCTGGCGCATTCGTTAAACCGAATGGCATCACTAAAAACTCATAGTGCCCATACCTCGTCCTGAATGCTGTCTTAGGAATATCTGATTCTCTAACCTTCAACTGGTGATATCCTGACCTCAGATCAATCTTAGAGAACACTGCTGCTCCCCTTAACTGGTCAAACAAGTCATCGATGCGTGGTAGAGGATACTTGTTACGTATCGTGACCTTGTTTAACTGCCTATAATCAATACATAATCTCAGGGTACCATCTTTCTTCTTCACGAATAACACTGGAGCTCCCCACGGTGATACACTTGGCCTGATGTATCCCTTGTCAACTAGTTCTTGCAACTGCACCTTCAGCTCCTTAAGCTCGCTTGGAGCCATCCTGTATGGTGCCTGTGAAATAGGTGCTGTTCCTGGTAACACTTCAATAGTGAACTCCACCTCTCTATCAGGCGGCAAACCCGATAGATCAGCTGGAAAAACATCAAGATATTCATTCACCACCGGAACATCTTCTGGTTTTAGCTTTTCTTCTTGCACCTTTACTACGTGTGCAAGAAACGCTGTGCAACCTTTCCTCAACAACTTCTCAGCTTTAAGAGCTGAAATCAAACACGTAGGAATAATCTTCCTCTCACCCCTGAAAACCACTTCAGTCAAACCTGGTTTCTTAAAAGTCACGTCCTTCGTATGGCAATCCATAGAAGCATAATGAGTGAATAAGAAATCCATTCCCAAAATCACATCCAACGCCTGCAACTCTAGGGGAAGAAGATCCACTAACATACAGAGACCTTCTACTACAACCTCACAATCACGCAACACTTCCTTGACTAACAAAACGTCACCAACTGGAGTGCATATGACTAATTCCTCAGATAAAGGCTCTAGCATCCTATTCAGCTTAGTTAAAAACATGCTAGAAACAAAGGAATGCGTAGCGCCTGGATCTAATAAAACACGTGCAGGTACATTACATATCAAAATCGTACCAGTGATCACATCTGGTGCATCCTCTGCTTCCTGTTGAGTCATGGCGTAGACTTTTCCCTGCTGCCTGGGTCTCCCCAAAACTCCCTTTTGCCTTGCACCACTAGTGCCTTCTCCTGCGCCTGCTAAGACTCTCGGCTGCTCAACTGTGTGGGACTCAACTCCATGGTCCTTCTGAACTGTTGCCTTCAACTGTGAGCAATCCCTCTTGAGATGCCCTGGTTGTCCACATTGATAACACACACCAGCGCCAACAAGACACTGACCTCGATGATTCTTGCCACAACTTGCACATGATGTTCTCCTGGATTCACTAGCAACGGACTCCTGACCCGTCCGCGGTCTTGCTACTGAACTCGCAGACTGACTGGGGGCTCTCTGACTCTGCCTCTGATAGGCACTACCCGAACTCATTTGTCTCGATAATTGGCCACCAGATCGACGCTTGAAGTCTTGACGGCCTGAAACATTCACTCCAGGTGCAAACCTCCGCTGCTCACGACCTCGAAAACCACTTGCTGTTGGAGCTCCACGACTAGGCTCCGCAACCGACCTTTCCTCTATAATACTCTGCTCCACACGTAAGGCAGTCTCTACTAGTTGAGAAAAATCCGTCCACTTTGCAATAGCAGTAACTGGGGTACGTATCTCAAAACGTAGCCCTCTCTCAAACCTGCGACACCTGTCACTCTCAGATGCCACAATCACTTCAGCATACCGGGAAAGCTCGGTATACTTCCTCTCGTACTCAGCCACTAAAAGTGACCCTTGTTTCAGCTCCAGAAACTCATCTCTCTTTGCCTCACAATATGTGGCGGGATAGTACTTTTCCTCAAATATGCCTCTGAATGTCTGCCAATCTAACGTACGCGCATCACTGCGCCTGGCTATAATAGACTTCCACCATCCCTCTGCCTCCTTCTGCAAAAGGAATGTGGCTAATTTGACTTTTCGCTCCTCAGGACAACTCATCACGTCGAAGCATTTCTCCAACATATTCAACCAGACCTCTGCGTCAGCTGGATCTGTGGAACCCTCAAACACTGTGGCTCCCAACTTCTTCAACCGTTCAATCCCATACGTCTTTTCCGGATCACTAGGCCCTGCTCTCTCTGGCCTACCGATCTCCTGCGCAGATCTAGCAAATTGCTCACTCCCTGCCTCATTCTGACCTCTCGGGGTACTGGATCCCCTTTCCGATTGACTTTGGGTAGGATCCTGCGTCCCGTCCTGATTCTGCCTGCGTCGTCTGCTGGTACGTGGTGGCACGACTCCTATATCATATCATCACATCAGACATGCTATAGATACTTAAGTCAGATGCATGATACTAAACTGATACACACATTCTAGTCTTGACTAGACTCCCTCTCAACAATACTCGGACCATACTCCGCTAGTTCTATATGAACTGACCCAACGTGTAACTGTTTACTTCCTGGATTCTTCTTAGCACTAACTACCATGTCTCTTTTCCCATGGAGCTAACTGCTCTGATACCAAGTTGTCACACCCCCTCCCGGACCACCTCTAGCTTAGCCCGAAAGACGGTGTGAAGCCAACAGACATCATCACCTCTAACGATCCCTGTTGACCCTACTGAAACTTTGAACCTGATAAACATACTAATCATGGACACAAAATATATTCCATATGAACCGCAACATAACGGAAACCCTGAAAACATATCAACATATACGAGGTGTCGCCATGACATATCTCGGTTTGGAAATAACCTGGTATAAATATCATAACCAAAGACATGTACAACTAGGATTTCCACAACCACGACCTCTAGGACTATATTATCCAATCCTTACAAAACATTTACAATATGAACAGACTCAATTTACAACTCCACCCACGTACTGAAGCTTGATCCAGAACTTTCAGCAGACGTTGGCAGTGTATCAGGCACCGGGAGCTCGATCTCTACCTGAAAAGTGGAAAAACATTTTGAAAGAATGAGCTACGAAGCCCAGTGAGTGACTAACTTTAAAACTCTAAATCTGGAAGTCAAAAACACGAGATAAACCTTTGAACGTATAAATATGCTCAATCAAGCGTTTAACATAGACGTGTAATGGAAAAGGTTTTCTAAAATATCTCGCAAGTTCGTCAATAAAAATCTAGCAAGGCATATCAAGTACATCAAACGTTTTAACTAACATGACCGATCTACGTTGTGTAGGGCACGCCCAGTACAACCAACGTTACTAGTCCTACGATGTAGTGGGGCCCGCCCAGCACTCCCATCGTCTTTGTCGTAGTGGGGCCCGCCCAGCACTCACGACAGCATCGTTGTCACGGAGTACACTCAACGTCAACAACGGAACATAACCTGTGTGCACACGGTACCATATAGCCTCGGGCTCAATATCTCAGTCATGTAGTCAATAGAAATCTCGGAAATCACATGAAAACATTAAAACATGCCTGCTTATCGTTATCTTTCGTAAAACTCAAGCTTACTCAGCTTGCTCGTGAAAAACTTTAAATCATTAAACAATATTTGCTAACACATGCTTTACTTTAAAGATATCGTTTCAACTACTTTTCATAAAGCCATTAGCCACGTGCTCGTATATAAACCTTATTAGAAAATCTAAGCTCAAAACTCATGTTTGAAACCGTTCACAAAACCATGTATCATTCATAGAAAAGCATGTAAAACATATAATCATGAACAACCGTTTAAGAACATTTTCGAAATTCATTTTGTCACTCACAGTCTTATCTAGTTCCCCGGTTTGTAGACTCGACCTATTTCCTCTTGGCCTGTCAAATAACCAAAACCGAGCATTAGAACCATAGATAGCTTTGTTTTTCCATGCTCATGAATTCTCGACACCTGAATTAAAAACCACATCCACATTCTACTTTTCCAGATTTTCCAGATTCTATACCCTAACTTCCAACACCCATAACCTTCTCAATACTTAACCAAAATTAATGAAATACACATCAAATTCTTCATTTTCGAACACTCTACAACTTACCTGAAGAAATGAAAACGAGATGCCCAACCAATTTGTCCAGAAACGCCCCGAAATCAGACAACACCGATTCGAGCTTCTCTGTTACCCTTTATCTTCCTCCTGAAATTAGACCTACTTCAAGTACTTTTTGGCTCACGTATTCTTCATGAAAGGTTTAGCATATTGAATAAGATTTCCAACCATACCAAATAGAGCTTCTGATTCGACTTGTGCACTCCAGAATACTCAAAACATCAGAGAACACCAGAGATCCTCCTGGTTTGCTCGAAAATCCTGTGCTCTGTTTTCCATTCCAAAAACCATCAACTTCCCATTCGATTTAGGTCAAGCTTACTGCATGAAGTTTGTTAGAAAATGAACTAACGTTCAAGAAAATCAAACCTCACCTCTTGATTCCTTCTGTGTAGCCCAAACCGACTAAAACACCAGAGGTTGACAGGTTGAACACAGATTCTGCAATGGCTGGCTTTGCATGAGCTTTTCCCTATCTTCTTCAACCTCAAACCACGAAATTATTCTTCTTCTTCTTCCTTCACTCTCTCCTCAAAGTTCTCTGAAAGTTTCAATGGAAAAGGATGAAAAATGAGATGGAAATGGGCTGATAAAAATTGTTGTCGGTGGTGGAGTCATTGCTGTCCATTTCCATTTTCTTTCTTTTTTTTTTTCTTTTTTTTTTTTTCCTTCTTTGCTGATTTCTTTTTCTTTTATTTTTCTTTTTTTTTTCCCATTTCACTTTCTTTTCCTTTTCTTTCATTTTTCACTTTTGTTCCATTTCTTCTTGTAAATTGGTAAGTTCCAACTCCTTAAATCAACAATCAAACCACAATAACCACAAAACTTGCTATTGTCCTTCAACAATGAAACAACTTTTAATTCAACCTCCACAATGGATGACAAGACAAAATGATCCTAGAGAAGTCCCGGGTTTACAATTTCTCTTCCTTTTTCCTTTATGTTTTAGTTTCTAGAATTGTTGTGATTAGGAATTATTGAATTTTAGTTATTATGAGTAGTAAATTCCTAAATTCTATGAGATTGATTTAGATGTTGAACCTCTGCTGAATTAATGAATTGATGTGGGTTAATTGTCATTATTGTTCATTTGTGCATTTTGTCCGTAATGCTTTTAATCAACTGATCACTGATTAAATGAATTGTTACTATGTGGAAACTCGACGGAGAGAAGCTTAGACTAGAACTGAATGCATGACTAACGGTTATTTACCCGGGTGACACGGGATAAAATAAATAACGTCAGAGGTTGTATTGAAGGGTCGTAATGCCATACTAAGTAAATAAAGATGAGACTGAAAGGAGATTCTTTATTGAACGGTATGAGATAGGAGGAGACCGGCAGGAGAATCCTTGAAATTAGGCTTCTAGACTTATGAATCAAATGATTTGTTAATCCATATTGGTTAATTGATTACGCATTAAAGGTCCAATTGATAAAATCAACAACTCTAGAATTATCCCATCAAATTGTGTCTCCATTTATCTTTTGCTTTCTAGTTTAGCTTTTTGTTATTCTTTTCGGCATTAGATTTTGTTCTCTAAATAAAGCTAAGCAAGATTATTCGCGGTACTTAATTGAATAAATCCAATCCCTGTGGAGACGATACTCTATACTCAAAATCACTATATTACTTGTGACGACCCGTTCGCTTGCGGATTAAAATCGTGCGACACCGGTCTTATGCAAACTCATTGCATAGGATACCCCCGCTCGCATGTCTCCTACATGGACGCCTTGGATCAATACGTCTGTATCGAATACAAAGCGGGCCGTATCACATAGTGTTACCAGGATAAGGTACCCAGTCTTATCCTTGTACTATAGACCTTTTAGGTTGTTACTTGAACACTGATCCCCGTATGTCTCCACATACTAGTTCAAGTTACATATCAACAACCTTGGATCTTAGTTTATTGGATTTGGGTCATATTGTGCAATTTTAGACTTAAAATGACAATAACACTTTATTGCATAAACCTCAATAACACTTTATTGATACAAGTGTATAATTCGTTAACATTCATTATCTACGAGTTTTAGGACATAAAACCCAACAAACTCCCACTTGGACTAAAAATCTAGTTTAGTGGGATGTACAATAATCTATACCAACAGTGGGTGTATAAATACATGTATAATACATAAAACGTATTTACAATGTACAAATACAATAAACTAGGGCATCACTATACCCATTACATAATGGTATCACTATACCCATTACACTTCTCCCACTTGCCCTAGATTACATCTTTGTACATAACTCGTAGACCTAGACCATCTAGATGACCCTCATACACTTTAGCCGAGAGAGCATACGTGAATGAATCAGCAATATATCATTTAGATTCAATATGCTTGCTTGTCTTGCAATAGGATAGTCCATATTTGGAACACCTTCCAAATTAGGCTTGAACTTCCTAAGTCATACAGTCTCTATTTGTGCTATATAAGCAACTACTTATTGGCCTACATGGTCGAGACTGCAGATAACTCGTACTATAGCTCCTCCATTAAGAGTGAAGACAGACACTGATGTAGATTTCATCAAATTCTTATCAGTTAAAACATCTGTGTCAGTGTATCCTGTAAGGATCAAATCCTTAGCGCCATACACGAGCATATAAAACCTCGTTCTCCTAAGATACTGGAGGATGTACGTAACGACACTCCAGAGATCAAATCCTGGAATTGATTGATACTCACTGACAACCCTACTGCATAGGGCATATGTCTCATGTCCTCAACTTCTTGAGGTGTCTGAGGACACAGTTCCTAAGACAACAGAATTCCATTCCTGAAAAGGTAGTAAACCCTTATTGGAATTCTGCATCTTATATCTAACTAACATCTTGTAGACACAAGACATTTGAGACAAGACTAGCTCAGCTTCTCCCAGATTTTTATTTGGAAATGAGCTGCTAGCCTCTTTTAATGTCAGTAAGATAACCTACATCATTCCCAATTATTAGGATATCAATCATATACAACACTAAGTGAGCTACATAATTATTGATGATTACTTGTAAACACAAGACTCATCAATGCTCTGATTAAAGCCAAAAATTTGATCACTGTATCAAATCTTAAATTCCAAGATCGAAATGCTTATGTCAATCCACGAATGGATCATTTAAGCTTGCAAACCCTTTTGCTTTTGATCTTGCTCAATGGACCCTTCTGGTTGAGACCTTAAACGTCTCGTTTCCTCTTGTAAATCCACTTGTAACCTATAGGTGTTACCCCATCAAGCAAATTTACAAGATCCCGGATGGAATTGAAATGCAACGACTTCATTTCCAAGTCCATGGATTTAAACCATTTGTCCTTGTCAACATCATTCATTTTCTTTCGAAAAGAAAACAATGAATCCTCTATGTCATCATCAAGAATGACGACTTGAGCTTCAAATAAGCCCATGTAACGATCAGGTTATAAAACCACCCTCCCACTACATCAAGGCATTCTCAACTCTTGAGATCGATGTGACTGACCAAAAGCACTGGCCTTATGAACAACTCTTGTTGAATAACTAGTCTTATCAACAACTTTTGTTGATTCATTAACAACTCTTGTTAATGTTTTCGTAGCTTTATTAGTTAATTCACTTAAACCGACCTTACTTTATGGCTTATGATTTCTCATATGTTCTTCTTCTAAGAATGAAGCATTTGTCGATACAAATTATTTATTCTCTTATGGATTGAAGAAGTATATTCTCCTTGTTTCCTTTGGGATTGCCTACAATTATTTTGAATGATATTCCAATTTATTTTGGGTTAGTCACAAGCACAAGTCCTGGACACCCCAAAATTTAAAGGAACGTAAACAATCTTTACGTCCTATCCACAACTAAAAAGGTGTTTCAGAAACACTTTTGATGGAACGTTGTTCAAAATACACACTGCAGTCACACTGCATGACCCCAAAACGAGTCAGGCAATTGAGCATAGCTCAACCTATATTGAACCATATCCAATAGGGTTCTATCACTCCTAACTGAGATTTAGGATGTGATTCCATGAACTATCAAATAGACCTAGAATCTCAAGTCTCTATACTCAACACATTGATCAAATCAAAGTGTTTTTATTATCTCACCTAACAAGTTTTCAACTTCAGTCTTAAGCCCCTTCGAATATCTCAAGAGATTCAGGCTTAAGTTGCATTAGGTAGAGATGTTCATACCTATGAATAATTATCTATAACAGAGATAAATTATTCATACACTCCCACTGCTTTAACATACTAGACCACAAGGATCCAAATGTACAAGCTCCAAGGGTTCTTTGGCTCTTTTAGCTCTTTTCCAGTAAAAGATCTATCAGTCATATTGCCCATAAGACATGACTTAATTGGTATTAAAGAGTGTTCTTCTAACTAACTTAGAAGTATACTCTAGACTAAGCTCCCAATCATATTGAGATAAAAAATAGCCTAACACCTTAAGAACCAAAGAAAAGTATTTCCTTTAGGAGATTTCCTTTGCCTTTATTTTTCAGAGTATAAGCAATCTTAAACAACTCAGTGCTCATGACTTGCTTTACTCTCGATTAGTCTTGAAACACATAAGTTATTTACCAGTAATGCTGAACAACTGTCAACTCCCTTTCTTAAAATAAAACTGTGTTAGCAGAGAAAGGTATAGAGTAACATTGTTCCAGCATATACGATATAGAAATCAAATTTCTATTAATCTTTAGGAAATTCATATACATTATCTAATAATGTGTATTTTCTCCCACTGGATAAAATAACTTAATGTTCCCTCTGCCAAAATCGAGATATACTCTCCAGATCAAAATCTGAGAATCATCTCTCCTATTTGCAACAGTTGCCATGAGCTTATTCCTTAAAAGGAAAAGCAAACGTGATAAGTGGCACCTGAATTAAAAATTCAGGCTGTATCCTCATTTTCCACTATGCACGTTTCAATGACCAATAAATCATATTAATTGTCATTGATATTGGCTAGGCAGTTAATGTAATAGTCATCATGAACAATTCAAGATGAACTAGACATTTGAGCCTGAGGACATTCCTCACTATAGACTAATCTAAAATCATTTACCACAAGTTTGTCGTTTAAGCTAGTTGTATCTAAACCGTTATTAATAAAATGGTGTATAAGACAATGCATATAAAGTTTTATATAATTGCTGAAGTGACAAATTACTTGTATTATTAATCACACTAACCCATTACAAATAATCCAATCAAATTCTGCAAAAACAAACAAGCAATCAAAGAAACCCTATAAAACTATTGATTTAGTTTTTGCAACGATACTTCAGAGGTTTAGAGCAACAGCCACCGAAGGGTGGTCAGCTACTCCTCCTCTGAATTGAGACAATCTCAACCAAATTCTAACACCAGAATAACTCATATTCCGTTAGCCTTTAGTTACCGTTGTTCGGTCAAGGATTAGTTAACACATTTAACTCATCCCCGTAAGTGTGACCCTTCCACTTTCAGATCTCAGAGGCACGGACCAACATGCTACCGTTAGGAAAGACAACTGTTGGTAATTAGCCTAAGCGATCCTATCCTATTCAGGAGTTCACGGTGTTCCGAATCCTATGATCAGGCCCTCCGAAGGGATGGTCGCTCCAGGACGACACGCAGGCGGATCATAGGAATCTCACGTTGTGACCTAGGGGTGGAGACCGAAGGATACGTTGACACGCGTCCCGCTCCCACTTACTATAGTCACTTTCCCCATTCACCTTGGTATTGACCCATGCAAACACTTTCCGAAGGGAGGCCGCTCTACGACGACACGAAGCCGAGCATGGATCTCACGGTGTGAACTATACAGGGACATAGGAGCAAAACTCGATTTAAATCAAGTTTTGTAATTTTCCTCCCACTAAAGTAACCTACTGTATTTTAGGGTTATTAAACTTAGATAAACCCGGCTAAGTCAATCTATCTAAGTCTATGCCTATTATAACTCATATAAATAGGACTTTATTCTAATGTCTAGGTGAATTAAACCCATTTAATTACCTAGTGACATTGCATGCTAACATTAGACTATGATTAATTCAACTCAGGTTCCGGGTCAATTCCCAGGTAGGAGGTGTTCCGTAACCGTCAACTTAAGTACCCCAGCCTAGACAGAACTTCATCGGGAGAGTTCCCTTATAACCATAGTAATGTTTTTCCTACTTAGTGCATTAAAACTATTTTAATCCTAAGTAAGAAAATAATTATAATCCTATTAGAATTAAAATGAGCTTAGGTCTAATTAATTTTAAACAATTTAAAATTAATTCATTTTAACCTAAGGTCCTATGTTTGCATGCAACTCTTTGTTATAGGTTGACGGTTTCTAATCTATTTTTTAACTATTATAAAATTTTAATAATTAGCCCTATAACATGCTTCTATGGTGTTGGAAACAATAACAATCAAATTCGAACTATTACACATCATAACACTCATGACGCCGATAATATAACGATTATATTAATCTAAAGTGGTGTCATGCTTCATGCAATTTCAATTTCATTTAATTAATATCGATTATATTAATTAATCATCCACGAAATTAAATTACATGAAATTTGACATTAATATAATATAACATTTATATTAATCTAATTAATGTCATGCTCAATGTTATTCCATTTTCATTAAATTAATATAACAATTTATATTAAAATTATACATGAAAATCAAGCATTGAAATTTATTTCCATTCATAATATAACTATTATATTAATACTCATGAAAATAAATCTAAGCATGCATGCTACATTAATATAAATATAACATTTTATATTTATCTAATTAATGTCATGCATCATGCTTTTCCAATTTCATATATTTAATATAACAATTATACTAAATAACTCATGAAATTTAAATTCATGCATAATTATCATATATTATAACATTTATAACATAAATATGCATGAAACATGCTTAACCTATGGTGGGATTTAGCTAAATGACTTTCATAAAGCGATAAATAGCTGAATAAACCGGTATATTGGCACCCTAAGACATAAAATAATTGAAAAATTACATTAATTAATCAAATTCTAGCCATAAACCGCCATGTAATGGGTCTGAATAGCCTCAAACTCCTTCAAACCGCTCAGAACCGGCCCAAACCGTGTCAGAATAGCCTGAACCAGACCCAAATAACTCGAACCGGATCCAATTTCATCGAACCGGGCTAACCATATGTTGAACCGGACCGCAACTGTCTGAACCGAACGAACCAAGCAACTGCACGCGTATTTAAAAAAAAAACTACCCACGTACAGCTCGAAGACACGCCCTCAAAATTCATAACTGCACTCCAAACCGCTAAAGCAACATCCTGAGTTCGAACTTAATCAAACGCAAATAATATTTATACATTTTGAAACCGTTTTTTTTTCACGATTTCGAGCGAATCCCCTTTTTCTTTTCGAATTTTTGGGCAATTCTTCGTCTGTGCATTCGTTCCAGCAGCCGAAAACTCCAAATTGGACATCGATTCGAGCAGATTTCATCAAATTGAAATCCTAATTAACTAGACATGGACTTACATGACTCGATTTACAACTTTTGCCCAAAAAACACAGGCCTTTACATGATCAAATCAATGAAATTGTAAATCTAGGGCCAAAAATACCTAAACAGTTTATCAGCAAAATTCTTATCAAATATGCAGAATTTACCCACCAAAAGATCCAATGCAAGTTTCGCAAAACGAAATTAAGGCAACAACCTGGCTCTGATACCAATTGAAGGAATAAAAATCCTACACAGCGGAAGCGTATATCAGATCGTTGGTTCTTAATTGGGTTTCACAGAAAACACCAGTACATTGGCCAACAAATTTCAGAACGTTTCTAAAATTAAACCTATGATTAAGCATGCTGAAAAGAATTCTAAACTATTTAGAATTAGAGGAGACTTACTTGTTGAAGACCGTTCTTCACAACACTATGCTCCAAAACCACGAATGATTCGACAACGATCTCTTCATTGAACACCACCATCAAAGAGCACCCACTATGCTCTGGGTCTTGAAGTTGTGATTGTGGGATCACATTCTTGAAATAGGGAATGGATTTTTCAGCCACTGAGTTGCTGTCATTTTCTTTTCTTTAAAGAGGATCTTGAGAGAAAACTTGCAAGATAGAGAGACTTGTGAGAATGCAGACTAGGGGTGAGCAAACAAACCCGAAAAACCGAGCCGACCGACCTAAACAGACCGAACCGACGTCAGTCGGTCGGTTTTCTTAAAATCTCGGTCGGAGTCGGTTTTATATGGAATAAAACCGACTATTCGGTCGGTCGGTTCGCCCAAAACGGCGAGAACCGACCAAACCGACCGGAAAAAAAAAAAAAAAAAAAAAAAAAAAAAAAAAGCCTAATTGTGTAGTAGCTTGCATGTTGCTGCTGTCCTTTCGCCATTAATGCCTTGGGAAGACCATCAGATGGTCTTCCCAAGGACCATCATTAAAAAACATATTTATTTATTATTTTTTTTAATCTCTCATCTCTCACTCCCATCTCTCTTTTCTCCTCTCTCTCTCCTCTTATCTTCTTCCTCTTCCCCTCATTTTTTTCATTTCTTCTCCTCCACGGCTCCACCATTTTTTTTTTCGTTCTTTCTTTTCTCTTCTTCTTTTATTTTCACTTCTTCATTTTTCTTTCATCTTCTTCATTTCTTCTTCGTGTTCTTTCTTTATTCTTCTTTCATTTTTCTTTTCTTCTTCAAACTTTGTTTTGCTGGGTTTTTTGTTACGAATTTTCTCCTCCATTTTTTTCTTTCTTCTTCATTCTTTTTTTCTTTCTTTGTTATCTTCTTCTTCACTTTGTTGGAAGCTTAAAACCGACTATAATCGACCGACCGTGGGTGTGGTCGGTCGGTCGGCGTAACTACTCACTCCCAAACCGACGACAACCGACTGCCGGAAACCGACATGTCGGTGGTCGGCGTCGGTTTGAGCCTAAAACCGACGCCGACCGACCGATGATCACCCCTAATGCAGACCTTCTGTAATCCCACAACCCCAGTTGGTTGAAGGAAAGTGGGGAGTTACAATCGTGTAACTCCCCAATGAGGTGTCAAAACCTCATTCCTCAATCCATATCAATTTAACCATTAAATTAATATATATTTAAAACTATATATTATACAAATTAAGTTAAATTAATTTAACCAAATCAATATTCAATTAAATTAATTATAACCTATAGTTTTAAATTCAATTAAATCATATTTAATCGAATTAATTCAACCAACTAATTAAATATCATATATTTAATTTAATATTATGTTTGAATCAAATTCAAATATGTCTCTCATTTAACCTATAGTTTTAATGTGCATCTAATGTACATTAAATATAAACTATAGTATTAATTGAATTAAATCAAAATTAAATTAATTAATTAATTCTCCAATTAATTAATTAATTTTTTTTTAATTAAATATCAAATATTTAATTAATTTTCTATTCAAATATTTCTCTCATAAACAATAAAGTTTAATTCATCAATTAAACTTATATTATAATGTATCTTCATACGTTATCTTAATTGTATCAAATACAATATAATTCCCTTATCGAATTTGAACACACTTCAAATTCTATTCAAGACTATTTAACTTCAGAACCCTTAACGAGCTAGCAGGTGGACCTAATGGACCTACAGATCAGAAGCTCCAACGATACGAGACTAATTGGCTAAATTCATTAACCAAGTTAGTCAACATTCGTTAACTGTGGGTCACTCCACTAAAGACCCACAGTTGCACTCTTTTCACTGTAGAATATTTCTGTGTCCATGGATATTGACCAATAACAGTAAGTCAATCCTTCACGAGTGTTCGTAACGCCAGCTGGGTCAAATTACCGTTTTACCCCTGTGTTACCTCTGAATCCTTAAGTACCACTGATTCCTCTAATGAACAATCTGTTTATGATCCAATCAATAAACAGTAGTTCCTCTCGGGCCAGGAGAGGATGGGCGCTCTTGTTCAAGACCCGGAATCAGCCCTTAAGGGAACACACATCTGCTTACCCCAATAGGGGAAGGAGTGAATTCCATCTTGTATTGTAATGTCCCCAGCCCCCCACTCGGTCTTGTCCCCAAGAAGGTAGGCTTATTGAGTCGGCGTGCTGGCCACTCTTACCCGTACTAATCAAAGGACAATCCCTCGTGAGAAGGAGTTCATGACACACTCAGGATTAAGATTGAGTTACCTAGGTCATCCTATTGAAACAGTAACCTAACTAGTTAACGGTGTTACATCTAGTGGTTTACTATTTCGTGGTCCGGTCTTATGCAAACTCATTGCATAGGATACCCCCGCTCGCATGTCTCCTACATGGACGCCTTGGATCAATATGTCTGTATCGAATACAAAGCGGGCCGTATCACATAGTGTTACCAGGATAAGGTACCCAGTCTTATCCTTGTACTATAGACCTTTTAGGTTGTTACTTGAACACTGATCCCCGCATGTCTCCACATACTAGTTCAAGTAAATTTTTCCACCAAATAGGAATGCTAAATTAAGGAGTGAAATAGTAGGGTTTAGGCAACTTGGAAGATGAGACTTTTAGTGAGGCTTGGGAGAGGTTTAAGGAGCTTTTGCGAAAGTGTCCCCACCATGGTTTACCACATTGTATCCAAATGGAAACATTTTACAATGGGTTAAATAGAGCAATCCAGGGTATGGTTGATGCTTCGGCTGGAGGGGCACTGTTGGCGAAAACTTTTAATGAAGCCCATAAAATTTTAGAAAGAATATCTACTAATAGTTGTTAGTGGTCGGATGTTAGAGGCATAAATAAAAAGGTTAAGAGTGTATTAGAGGTTGATGGTGTGTCCACCATTAGGGCTGATCTTGCAATGATTGCTAACGCTCTTAAGAATGTGACACTGATTAGTCATCAGCAGCCACCAGCTGTGGAGCCTGCTGCTTTGGTGAACCAAGTTGCAGAGGAAGCATGTGTCTATTGTGGTGAAGACCACAACTACGAGTTTTGCCCCAGCAATCCAGCTTCTGTGTTTTTTGTAGGTAATCAGAGGAATAACCCTTATTCTAACTTTTATAATCCAGGTTTGCGCAACC
Source organism: Luffa acutangula (assembly GCA_036850905.1). Lineage (NCBI taxonomy): Eukaryota > Viridiplantae > Streptophyta > Magnoliopsida > Cucurbitales > Cucurbitaceae > Luffa > Luffa acutangula. The sequence continues at coordinate 27,440,353 of CM072098.1, forward strand.
ACCGCAACTTCTCATGGGGAGGAAAAGGAAGTAATGTGCAAGCACAACAAAAGGTGAACAAGTAAGGATTTGCTAAAGCGCAGGTATTGCCCCAGCAAAATAAGCAGGCTTTGCCCCAGCAAAATTCGGGGAGTTCTCTTGAGGCAATGATGAAAGAATATATGGCTCGTACAGATGCCAAAATTCAAAGTAATCAAGCTTCAATGAGAGCCCTGGAATTGAAAGTGGGTCAGCTAGCTAATGAGCTGAAGGCAAGGCCTCAAGGGAAACTTCCTTTAGATACTGAACACCCTAGAAGGGAAGGTAAGGAGCAGGGAAAGGCAGTGACTCTTAGGAGTGGTAAGCCACTAGAAGAAAGAATAGAGCCTAGTAAAACCCGAGCTGTAGAAAAAAATGGTGATAAAAATGTTGTTGTTGAGAAAGAGTTGGAGACTGGTCAGGGTGTTGGAGGCAGCAATAAAGATGCTGGAGCATCTGGTTCTGTTCTAGATGTGGAACCACCTTATATGCCGCCTCCACCTTATGTATCACCTCTACCTTTTCCACAAAGGCAAAGGCCTAAGAATCATGATGGTCAATTTAAAAAGTTTTTAGAGATATTTAAGCAATTGCATATAAATATCCCTATAGTAGAAGCTATTGAGCAAATGCCTAATTATGCTAAATTTCTTAAGGATATTGTAACTAAAAAGAAGAGGTTGGGTGAGTTTGAAATTGTATCTCTTACTGAGGAATGTAGTGCTATTCTTAAGAATGGGCTACCAACCAAGGCTAAAGATCCAGGATCATTTACTATACCTGTATCTATAGGTGGAAAAGAGTTAGGTGGAGCACTATGTGATTTAGGTGCAAGCATTAACCTTATACCTCTTTCGGTTTATCGAAAGCTAGGCATTGGTGAAGCTAAGCCTACCACAGTCACACTCCAACTAGCTGATTGGTCTATCACATATCCAGAGGGTAAAATTGAGGATGTCTCAGTGAAAGTGGATAAATTCATATTTCCTGTTGACTTCATTATTTTAGACTATGAGGCTGATAAAGATGTCCCAATTATTTTAGGTCGTCCATTTTTGGCTACTGGTAGGGCATTAAGGCCATGAAGTATCCAGATGAGATGGAAGATTGTTCTTTCATTAGGATTCTGGAGAACACAATTGTTGAGACAACAATTCAGGATTCGGCTAGCAAACATTTGGAAGATCATGGAGAGGTTAGTGTAGAGGATTTAGAAGTTTGTTCTTTAGAAAGAAAAAATGAAAAAGAATTGTTTAGGTGTGAGGATGTTTGTGAGTCTTTAGATTTAGATCAAAGAAAAACTCCTCCTATTAAACCATCCCTTATTGAGGCACCGATTTTAGATTTGAAGCCCTTGCCGGATCATCTAAAGTATGTGTATCTTGGGGAAGGTGAGACGTTGCCCATTATTGTTACATCAGATTTAATGCTGGAGCATGAACAAACCTTAATAAAGTTGCTGCAGCAATATCGCAAATCTATTGGTTGGACATTGGCTGACATTTAGGGAATTAGCCCATCTTTTTGTATGAACAAAATCACTCTAGAGGAGGGATCATTTAGGAGTATTGAGCAACAAAGAAGGCTTAACCCTGCAATGAAAGAAGTTGTTAAAAAGGAGGTGATTAAATGGTTGGATGCTGGCATTATTTATCCAATTGCAGATAGCAATTGGGTAAGCCCTGTCCAATGTGTTCCTAAGAAAGGAGGTGTCATTGTGGTGAGCAATAAAGATAATGAGTTGATCCCAACCAGGACAGTAACAAGCTGGGGGGTTTGCATGGATTACAGGAAGCTTAATAAAGCTACCCGTAAGGACCATTTCCCTCTACCATTTATTGACCAGATGTTGGATAGATTGGTTAGTCAGGCCTACTACTGATTCTTAGATGGTTATTCTGGGATTTTTTAGTTTTTGGAGGGTATTTTCAGAGTTGTTTAGATAATTTAGGTAAGGTGTTAAAGAGATGTGAGGATACCCATCTAGTCCGTAATTGGGAGAAATGCCACTTCATGGTGAAGGAGGGCATAGTGTTGGGTCATATGATTTCTAAGAATGGTCTAGAAGTTGATAGAGCAAAAATTGAGGTGATTGAAAGATTAGAACCACCGAATTCAGTGAAAGGAATTCAGAATTTTTTAGGTCATGTTGGATTTTATAGGAGGTTCATAAAGGATTTTTCAAAAATCAGTAAACCTCTTTGTAACTTATTGTGTACTGATCATGTTTTTTACTTTAATGCAGATTGTAGGAAGACTTTTGAAACTTTAAAAGCTGCTTTAATCTCAACACCCATTCTTTGTGCACCTAATTGGAACTTACCATCTGAGGTAATGTGTGTTGCAAGTGATGTTGCAGTAGGTGCTATGCTAGGGCAAAAGCAGGGAAAATTTATCCATCCTATATATTATGCAAGCAGAGTTTTAAATGAGGCACAAGTTAACTATACAACTACTGAAAAGGAGTTGTTAGCTGTTGTGTTTGCTTTTGAGAAGTTCCGGCCATATTTGGTTTGGTCCAAAGTCATTGTGTTCACAGATCATGCAACAATAAGGTATTTAATGTCTAAGAAAGATGCAAAGCCTAGACTAATTCGTTGGGTTTTATTATTGCAGGAATTCGACTTGGAGATAAAGGATAAGAAGGGATCAGAGAATGTCATTGCAGATCATTTGTCTCATCTTGATCCATCATCATCTTTGCTGAAGCAATCTTCCATCTCAGATTCTTTTCCATATGAACAGCTTTTTGCTGTTGAGGTAAAGGTAGTCAGGAATGTCCCTTGGTATGCTGATATTGCAAACTTTTTGGTCAAGGGAGTCACTCCTATTAACATGGATTGGAGGCAGAAGAAAAAGTTTAAGCATGATGCAAAGTTTTTCTATTGGGATGAACCATTTATGTATAAGCAATGCTTTGATGGTATTATTTGTAGGTGTGTTTCAAGTGATGAAGCAAAGGAAATCCTGGAGCAATGTCACTCTTCGCCGTATGGAGGTCATTTCAGCGGTCAGAGGACAACTATGAGGATTTTGCATTGTGGATTCTTCTGGCCTACCTTCTTCAAGGATGCCCATTGGTTCTACAAGCAATGTGATGCTTGCTAAAGGAGAGGAAACTTAGGGCCTAGAGATGAAATGCCTCTTACTTACGTTTTGGAAGTGGAATTATTTGATGTATGGGGTATTGACTTTATGAGGTCATTTCCCCTTCTAATGGTAACGTTTTTATCTTATTGGCAGTTGATTACGTGTCCAAGTGAGTGGAGGCCATCGCATGCCATCAGAGTGATGCCCAGACAGTAGCAAGGTTTCTTCAATTGCACATCTTTGCGCGGTTTGGGACACCTAGAGCTCTAGTGAGTGATGAGGGTACACATTTTGTTAATAATGCCTTAAGTAAGCTTTTAGCTAAGTATGGGATTAAGCATAGGATAGCTACCCCTTATCACCCACAAGCAAATGGTCAAGCTGAAATAAGCAATAGGGAAATTAAATCTATTCTAGAGAAAGTAGTCCATCCATCTAAAAAGGATTGGTCTTTTCGGTTGGATGAGACTCTTTGGGATTATAGGACAGCCTATAAGACTCCTCTAGGTATGTCGCCGTATAGGTTAGTATATGGGAAAGCTTGTCATTTACCATTAGAGCTTGAACATAAAACGTTTTGGGCTCTGAAAAAATTAAATTTTGATCTAAGTCGTGCAGGAGCAATAAGAATGCTGCAGCTTAATGAATTAGAGGAATTTCACCAATTTTCTTATGAAAATGCGAAAATGTATAAATAAAATACTAAGCTGTGGCATGACAAGAAAATAAATCTAAAGAGTTTGTCAAAGGTCAGAAAGTTTTGCTTTATAATTCTTGATTAAAATTGTTTCCTGGGAAGCTAAAATCTAAATGGTTAGGGCCATTTATTGTGATTGAGGTTTTCCCCCATGGAGCAATTACTTTGCAGGATGAAAAAGATGGGAGAGTGTTCCAAGTGAATGGACAACGTGTGAAACATTATTGGGGAGAGGAGTTCCAGACGAAATATTCTTCCCTCAATTTGGTTGATGATTGAAAGAGCAAGATTTTTGCGGGAGCATTTTACAAAGCAATATTTTGAGCTCCCAGTGTTTGTTTTTATTTTCTAGCTGATTTGATTTGATTTGTTTTTAATTTTGAGTGTTTAGATTTAGGTTGTTTAAATTCTACATGATTTTAAGCAGATTTTAGTATTGTATATTTTCATTATTGGTAGTTTAAATTTTATCTATTCTGCTTAGAATTTTAATTGATTGTGTTAGAATCTATTTTCAGTTTATTTATTTAATTGAATTATCTTTTAATTAATCTGATTAGTTTAAATTAGATTTTATTAGATTGTATTTTCAGTTATTTTAAATTCTGTTTAGATAGGGTTTAATAAAGAATTTTTTTCTGATTTCTTCGGCTACAAATAAAAAAGATAAGATTTTATTTGGTCGGTTAATATTAAATTTAAATTCAATGATTTGATCTGAATTCTGTATCCAAGATTTGTTTTGCTCAGAAGGTTGTTACGACAACTTTATAGTCGAAGCAAACTTTCCGTCTGAATAGGAAGAGATTTCTTGTGAAATAATTATTTTTACAGTTTGTTATTAAATTTTCTGTGGGCAGGTAAATGGCATGGATGCTGCCACGTGTTGCATAGAGGTGATCCATCGGTTTAGCCATTTGACAGCACATGATTATTTACCATGGGCGATTGAAATTCAGGAATTTACCGTTGATGGATTTAAATTTCAAGATTGCATGTGGTTTTGAACGGTAAACTCAATTAATGTGGGCAAAATATTTCGGTTAGGATTTCATTTGCTGGAGCCCTATTTATTAACAGCTTCTGGTAAGTATTTTTTTCACTTCGTCTTCTTGTTACAAATCTTTGTCGTTTGCATTCTTCTTTCTTTGTTGCTATTCTCTGTAAACCCCTTGAGTCTTCCATGGCGAAAACGAGAGCAAGAAAAGAGAGGGAGAATGAGGAGGAAGAGGTTCCTGTTATCCCTTAAGTACAGAAAGTAAAAGCGAAGAAGAAAAAGACGTCGGAGGAAAAAGAAGCGAAAAGAAGGAGAAGGAAACAAAGGGATGAGGATCAGGAGGCTGTACAAAAGGAGATGGATGATGTTACTGTCACAGTAGAAGAAGGAAATCCGAAAGAACCAGATGTACAGAACCCAGAGGAGGTTAAGTCGAGAATGATGGATACAGAGGAAGTTCAAGAAGAGAATACCGAGGAGATTCAAGAAAAGCAGGCTGAGGAGGTGCAAGAACAACATGCAGAGGTTGTACCTGAAGGAGGTAATGAGCCGCATTAAGCAAAAAGCGGGTCGCGTTAGGATAGTCCGAACTGATACCCCCTCACCACCAACTACTGATTCTGAAAGAGAAAATGCAGAGAAAGAAGAACGTGAGAAGAAAGAGGCCGAGAAAAAAGTAAGAGAAGAAGCAGAGAAGAAGGTTGAGGAAGAGTGGTTTCTTAAGTAGAGGGCAGAAAGGATCAAAAGTGTTGCTGAAGCATCGGAAGAGCCTGACGAAATAGATGAGCCACAATTTTCGTATGACTGCATTGCCAATCGTCTTGCCCGAGCCAAATATGCTGAGCTTCTGAAAAGAGACTTCCTGTTTGAGAGAGGATTTAGTCGTGATCTTCCACATTTTTTTAGGACCGACATTGCAAAGCCTGAATCTGTGAACGCACAGGTGGTGCGCGAATTTTATGCAATTATTGACAAGGAAGATGGTTTCCAAGTGATTGTTCGAGGAGTCAAAGTCGACTGGAGTCCTAGTGCTATTAACGCACAGTATAACCTTAAGAATTTCCCCCACGCAGCGTATAATGAGATGGCTGTGGCGCCATCTAGTGAGCAGCTGAACGATGCTATGCGGGAAGTGGGTATTGAAGGGGCACGGTGGTAGCTGTAAAAAACAGAGACAAGGACGTTTCAGTCAGCTTACCTGAAGAGGGAAGATAACACATGGATGGGGTTTATCAGGGAGAGGTTGCTTCCTACGACTCATGACTCGACGATCTCTAGGGAACAGGTTCTTTTGGCTTTCGCAATTTTGCGGTCTCTTAGCATTGATGTAGGAAAGATTATTGTTGATGAGATATCTGGTTGTTGGAAGAAGAAGGTGGGGAAGCTGTTTTTCCCGAATACCATTACCATGCTTTGCAAGCAAGCAGGGGTTCCAGAGAATGAAGGTGATGTTATTTTATTTGACAAGGGAATCATCAACACACCTAACTTGGCACGGCTTCAGCGTACGCAAGAGGCATGTCAGGGTGGGCTTATCTATGGCATCAAAACGATTGTAGAACAACTGGCACTGTCGGCCAGCAGGCAGGAGTTTGTCGAGAGGCAAGCTTTAACCTTCTGGAACTAAGTTAAAAATCGTGATTCCAATCTGAATAAGACGCTAGAGGAGAATTTTTCCAAACCATATCCAGCCCTTCCTGCATTCCCCGAGGATTTATTGAACCCCTGGATTTCGCCCCCACCGATGGAAAGAGGAGAAGAGGATGATGAAAATGAGCAGGGCAAAGAGGACTGACGAATGAAGTGGCCCTGACTTTTTGTTTGCTCGCGCATTTTCTAATCTCTTTTTCTATTGATGTTATGTTTGCTTGTTTTTAGTTTTTTTTCTGCTGCTGAAAAAATATATCTGCTTATGTAATTTCTTTTTTATGTCTTTAATGAAATTTCCAAGTTGTTTCTGTTCTATGAGCACTGAGTAACTCTAACTTAACTAATTTTCTTCTGAATTTGAAGCTTGGACTGACTTAGCTTAATTAGATCAAGGTATTCTGATCTCCAGAAACCTCTTGCTTGAACATTTCTTCTAGCCTGGTCTGTCGCTGCGGCAAAGAAGATTCTGAGGTAGTGTTGATTTATATGATCCACTTTAAGCTTAGTTCTAGTCCCGCTCAGTTTAAAATTCAGATAGAAAAATTTAAGTTTGGGGGTATAATTGCAAAATTAATGATTCATTGGGGACAATGAATAATTCAAGTTTGGAGGACTTTTTGCTACTCCAATTGTTTTGCTTGAGCATTCCTCTCCTTCATTTAAACATTTGTTAGGTTATTGAGTAACCGGGGACATTTGTGATACCCACAGTTTGTCTTCGCGTCAAAAGATGACCTAGGAAATGTGAAAAATGGAAAAATTATTTGCTGAAAAAATCGATTGTTGAAAATTTTGCTGAGAAAATTCATGGAGCAAAAGTTTTGAAGGATGAATGATGATCCAACAGTTTTTCTGTCTCCCAGAACTTAGGTGAGCTTCATCATAAAATGTTGCCATTATGAGGAACAAGAGATAGAATGACTAAGGATTTGTTAGCTTTACAAAGAGTATTTAGCCTAGTTGGTGATGAGTTTGAGGCAAGGGTGTACTGCACCATAAAATGGGTCATCCCATGCTTAAGAGCTTATGACTTTAGGGCTGCTTTAAGTCTGAAAAACAAAAATATAAACCCCTTGAAAATGTGTTTTAAATGTCTGATAATAGAGCTAGGCTGTGGTAAGTTCTTAGGATTGGGTTAAAAGTGGTGATTATTTGTCCATGCCGGAAGAATTATTTTGCTGCAGAAGAGCTTGGTTTTGCAGAATGCTCAGGTAATGGTTGAAGGTAGTGATGGATTGTCTGGTTTGATTAAGCTAGTCTTTGTCTAAAATTTTGAATTCTTAAGGAAAGGTTGGTTAGTATTGCTTGGGACGCGCAATAGTTCAAGTTTGGAGGTGTGATAACTCTCCAAAAGGTAGTTATTTAGGCCTCATTTCTATAGGGATTTGTGTGTCTTTTGTGCTTAATAGGGTTGGTTTTAGATATATATTATATGTTTTAACCCATTTGGAAGAATGGAAGCTTTAGAAGTTATTTTATGCAGAATGTATTGTTGAGCAACTGGAGGGAGCAAATTCTGTGCTGCAGCAAAGCTGGGAGCAAAATTGCCACGTCACAGCTCGTTATCCAAATTAACAAACCGAATTCTGTTGAGTTATTCTCTGGATAAAGGAGCAAGGAGAGGCATCCACGTGTCTAGGTCAACCTAATTCAAGCCTCCTATCATTCTATCAAAGGAGATAGCCGCTCAAGTCAAAGTAATTCCACTTTTGGGAGAAAACATTCCATTTTTGGAAAGTTACTTCCACCTTAGGGAGCCGAATAGAGGAGAGATTGGAGACCATCAAGAAGACCATCAATTACAAGCTGTTCAAGGGAATTAATCTTTTCTTGTATTACATTGTAGTTATGGACAGGCTTACTCAGATTGCAACGTGCGTTTCCATGCATCTTATGAACTAAGTAGCTTTAGGCGTTTGTTAGGAAACAATGTGATTTCCGTGCTTCATTTCTAGTAATAAATATTCATTAATGCATCTTGATTAATTGTTGTGCTCATTTCTATTTTGTGCCCGCCTGGCCAGCCGGTATGAATACTTCTCTCTAGTTTCAGGGATGATTTAGGGAGTGTATGGCGATTAATCACACTAGATCATTGTGTATTGGTGAACGCCAGTGACTGAGCTAGGGATAGCCAGTTGCCTAGTGCTTGATCGATAATACTTCATTGGGGTTGAAACACATTCCAAAAGATCGGGAGTTCCGGGAGGAATCTGCTAATAAGACTGCGAGAGTTTTGCATGATCAATAATATTGTTAGAGCATCTTTTAAAACAATTACTAAATCCTGACCAGTGTCTGTTTCTAATCTGTCTGCCTATTTTTTTACTTTCCGTTCTGTCATTTCTTTTGCTTTAGCATTCCTATTAAAACCAATCATTTTTACCATCTTTGAAACCATTGAAAAGTTATACAAAATAGATAAAGTGGAAGCTAATTCAGACCTTGGATTCGATAATACTTATTACTTGCTGCAGACTGTGTATACTTGCACAGAGTCTAGAGCCTATTTACATATCATTTTTACTCACTCTAGGAACGCAACATAACTCCAGCTGGTTCAAATTACAGTTTTACCCCTAAGTTACCTCTACCTCCTTAAGTACTAGTGCTCCTCTAATGAACAACCTGTTTGTGATCCAACCATCAAACAGAAACCCCTCTCGGGCCAGTGAGAGGGTAGGGCCCTTTGTTCAAGACTTGGAGACACCACTTAAGGGAACACTCATCTACTTCCTCAAAAGTCGGGAATGAGTGAATTCCATCTTGTGCGATTATGTTCCCAGCTCCCCACTCGGTCTTGTCCCCAAAATGGTAGGCTTTTTGAGTCGGAGTACTGGTCACTCTCAGCCATACAAATCAAAGGACAATCCCTCGTGAACAGGAGTCCATAATCCACTCGGGATTCAAACTAAGTTCCTAGGTCATCCTAGTGGAATAGAAACCTAACTAGTTAACGGTGTTATAGCTAGCAGTTACTATTTCACAGTCTGGTCTTATGCAAACTCATTGCATAGGATACCCCCTCTCACATGTCTATTACATGGACGCTTTGGATAAATACGTCTGTATCAAATACAAAGCGGGTCGTATCACATAGTGTTACCAGGATAAGGTACCTTCCCTTATCCTTGTACTATAGACCTTGTAGGTTGTTACTTGAACATCGATCCCCGTATGTCCCCACATACTAGTTCAAGTTACATACAAACAACCTTAGATCTTAGTTTATTGGATTTGGGTCAAATAATGCAATATTTAACAATAACATTTTATTGCAGAAACTAAATAACACTTTATTAAACACAAGTATAAAATTTGTTTACATTCACTATCTACGAGATTTAGGGCATAAAACCCAACAAACTCCCACTTGAACTAAAACTCTAGTTTAGTGGGATGTACAACAATCTATTCAGCAGTGGGTGTATAAATACATGTAGAAAACATATACAATGTACAAATACAATAAACTAGGGCATCACTATACCCTTTACATTTCTCCCACTTGCTCTAGATTTCATCTTTGTACATAACTCGTAGACCTAGACCTTCTAGATGACCCTCATACCCTTTAGTCGAGAGAGCCTTCGTGAATATTTCAATTTAATTCAATGTGTTTGCTTGTCTTGGGCTGCAAAGTTCTTATGAATTTGCCACAACACCACTGTATCACTATAAAGTGTGATGGGCAAGTTCACATTTGGAACACATTCCGAATCAGTCAAGAACTTTCTAAGCCTCCCAATTGATCACATAAACTAACCACATTACGAATAGAGACCCAAAATCAAAGCAATTAATTCAAACATACATTCAAGTTAAATTGCAATAATTTTCTCATGCTCTTAGGCCAATGAAGAATCCACGCTAAGAATTTATGGTAGCTTAACGCTTGTCTTGCCTCAACCTAATGGCTATCTATAATAACAAATAGAATGCATTCTATCTAATCATATTAGGCGTCAATTCAAAGGAAAAAACATAAAATGCATTGGTATAAACAAGAAACATGAGAAACTCAAAATAAACTCATAAAACTTCGGTAAAATTCATCAAACTTAGCCAAAGAGGTATGAACAATTCAGCAGTCACAAAGATCCAGCGATACTATAGTGTTTAGCTATGCATAATCAATGAAAAGAACGAAATTGAATGAAGAAAATACATGATAGACGGACTAGAAACCTAAAGAAAAAAACAGATGAGGAAAAACCAAAGAATATGAGAGAATAATCGGAAATCTAACCTAACGGTGGACTAAAACGTAACCCTATATTTATAATAATCGTCGTAGTGTCGAGACGCTAGGATCAGCGTCTCGACACTGTCCTCTTTTCCAGCATGTTGTCTTCTTTCGTTCGCTTCGTTTGGGGCTCGAACTTTTGACCTCTTGGCACTTCTTTTCAGGCCTACCATTGTCCGCTCACGTCTTTTCACATCCTCTTCATCCGTGGACTCTGAGTTATATCAAAAACACTCCAATTGATCTGAATTAGCACCAAGATGTGTGGTTGGCTCTCAATGTCACCTATGCTCGAATTACCTAAAAATAAGACAATTAAACTATAAAATTCTTCTATCAAGCTTAGATTAGCGACAATATGATAGCACGAATTAGATACTATCAGTTCTTTATCCTGGTATGAATACAACCCACTTTGTATTTGATACAAACGCAATATCCAACACGTTCATGTAGAGGACACGGAAGTGGGGGTATCCTATGCAATGAGTTTGGATAAGATCAGACCGCGAAATATTAACCGCTAGATGTAACTCCATTGACTAGTAAGGTTTCTATTTCACTAGGATGGGCAACTTAGTCTCAAACCTGAGTGTTTATGAACTGCTGTTTCTGAGGGATTGTCCTTTGATTTGTATGGATGAGAGTGGTCAGATCGCCGGCTCAATAAGCCTACCATTTTGGGGATAAAACCGAGTGGGTGGATGGGAACATAATCACACAAGATGAAATTCACTCCTTCCCGACTTCACGGTAAGTAGGTGAGTGTTTCCTTAAGTGGTGTCTCTAGGTCTTGAACAAAGGGTCCTACCCTCTCACCGGCATGAGAGAGATTTTTGTTTATTCGTTGGACCATAAACAGATTGTTCATTAAAGAAGCACAAGTACTTAATGATATAGAGGTAACCCAGGGGTAAAATGGTAATTTGACCCAGCTGGTGTTACAAACACTCATGAAGAACTAACTTACTGTTATTGGTCTATATCCGTGGACACAGAAATATTCTGCAATGAGAAGAGTGCAGCTATGGGTCTATGGTGGAGTGTACCCAATGTTAACAAATATTGATTAATTTAGTTAATGTGTTTTGCTAATTAATCTCATATCTTTGGAGCTTCTGATTTTTAGGTCCATTAGGTCCCACTAGTAGCTCGTAAAGGGTAATTAAGGAAATTAAGTCTTGATTGTAAATTGAAGTGTTCAAATTTTATACGAAAAATAATTGAAGGTGTACATATTACACATGCGGAAGCAATTGAAGATTGAAAGCACTTAAGACATTCAATTTTACTCCTAAAGCATGCATGTTCTAGAAAAGACAGAATAAAGAGTTTAGAAAACACCAACCTTTGTAGCTCACTTATGTTGAACTCCTTGTGGTGTTTGCCTCTCCTATGCTCCTTGGACAACCTCTAGAGTCTTCCCTACTATACTCCGAGCCAAGAACGACTTGTGGGAGTCTATATAAGATAGGGAATGGGAAGGGAATGCATGCAGCATCAAGCAATGGAGAAGAATGAGAGATGAGAGAACTTTGAGTCCAAATTCCAGCAGAATAACATTAAGGAAATGACTCTCATCACTTTGAATCTGATTCAAGCTCCTTTTAAAGACATTGTCCATGCAAAGCCAAGCCTCAAGACACAAGACACATGGTGTATTTGCAAGTTCAAGTGGATTCTAGGTGTACATCTCACAAGACATGCAACAATGCATGAGTGAGTTGTCTTTCCACTTTGAATGTTCATGCATAAGTGGATTTCCAACTAAATCCACCAAATACAAATTGAAATCTAATTTCAAGCTTGCAATTTAATGTTCATTTCAATTCCAAATTGAATTTAACATTAGGTAATTGATTTTGAGGCATTACAAAATGATTTCTTATGATTAATCCAATTAACCATTCTAATCTTGTGCAATAAATCATATATGATTCCTAATACATATATATGGTATTCAAAACACTTTTAAATACTCCATCTCTCATTTTCTAATTTAATTCATAATTAAATTATTGTGTCAGACAAAATTTACGATAATATCCTTTTTCCCGATTTTTGAACGATTCAAAGCTTCCTATCTTTTGTTCTAGGCTTAATTCCGATATGAGCTAGTAGGGGGACCTAATGGACCTATAGATCATGGGCTCCAACGATTTGAGGCTAACCGACTAATCTCATTATCCAAGCTAGCCAACATATGTTAACTACCGGGACACTCCACTATAGCCCGATAGTTGCACTCCCCTCACTATAGATATATTTCCGTCCACTTAATTTAACCATGATTAGTAAGTCAATCCTTCACAGGTTGTTCGTAGCTATAGCTAGGTCAAAAAGCCGTTTTACCCTTATAGTACTTCTAGTTCCTTAAGTCCCACTGATCCTCTAATGAACAATTGGTTTATGGTCCAACCAATAAACCGAGTCCCTCTCAGGCCAATGAAAGGGTGGGATCCCTTTGTTCAAGCCCCGGAGTCAGCACTTAAGGGAACAACCTCTCTACTATCCCTATTTTGGGTTGGAGTGAATTCCTTCTCGCACGACTATGTCCCCAGCTATCTACCCGTTCCTATCCCTGAAATGGGAGGCTTATTGAGTCGGCGATACTGAGCCACTCTCACCTATGCAGATCTAAGGATAAGCCCGAATAAACAGGAGTTCATAGTTAGCTCAGGATTAAGATCGAGTTACCTAGGTCATCACATGAAATAGTCAGTCTCGTCAGTAAACGGTGTTATAAAGCGAGAGTGACTTATTTCTTGGTCCTGGTCTTATGCAAACTCATTGCATAGGACGCCCCCACTCGCATGTCTCTACATGGACGATTTAGGATCACATCGTCTATACCATCTATAAAGTGGGCCGCGTCTCATAGTGTCCCCAGAATAAGGTACCCAACCCTATTCCTATACTATAGATCGTTTTGGCTATTACTCAAGCTTGATCCACTTTTATGTCTCTACATAAAGCTCAAGAGTTCATCCTATAGCCATGGATCTTAGTTTATTGGATTTGGGTAATTATATGTGCAATTTACTTTACTCAGTTATAACTTTACTGAATTAGTCTCGATAACGCCTTTATTGAATAAGTATAAAATTCGTTTATCATTCACTATCTACGAGTTTTAGGACACCTATCCCAACAATAATATAATGTATGGTGAGACATTTTATTTTGGATATGATTCAAAATTAATTAAATATTTGAAATATTTGAAATATTAATTTTAATAGGATTCATGTTAAAACTATAAGTTATCTCGGTAATGTTCATTTAAATATGATTTAAATGAAATAATTAAATTAAATTTAATTAATTAATAATTATTATTAATTAAATAAAATCTCAATCCTATTACAACTAGGAAGAGTAATTGATTATTATTAATTGATTAAATATATCTCTAACCTGTTACGAATAGGAAAGAGATATGACATTTTATATAAACCATAGAATTCCTCCCAGTTGAACACACTCCACTCAATTCTCCCTAAAATCAAGGAAAAGTTGGCCTCAAATTCCCCAGAGAATACCAGTGTTTCCCTGTGGTTGTGTTTCAAGTTGTTCGTGATTTTTTCTGAAGCAGTTGGTGAAATTAATCTGAGTCGTCAACGAGAGTAAGTAACTTGTTACTCTATGTAAATTAGAATTAGATTCTATAGTCTTTTATGCATGCTTAATCTATATATACAATAGATTATGAATGTATGTATATGTTGCTAGTGTATTGGTATTTCATGATTCTAAATTAACTGTGAATTGTTCCTGAACCACTTTCGTTGCGTCGAGACATCCGTCCCTACACCTCTCATATTGGACTCCCTCTCAACCCTTCTTGGTGGTAACAATTCTTTTCTCACTTTTATTCCTCTTCCTCTTCTCCGGCCTACACCTCTCCCTCCCATTGGATTGTGCCCAGCTAAAAGGGTTACATTCTCATATTCTTCTTAATTTTCAACTTCTTCAATAACTTCCCTTCCTCGAGGATTTCCTAAAGTTACTTCAATTTGATCCATCCGATCTGGCAAGGTACTAATTACTTAGTTTAAACGAGTAATGGCCCCAATTTGTTCCTTTCTCCACCTAGCTTCATTAATCTTCCCTCCATTTCCCCCGTCTTGACTCATGATGTTACAAATAGTAGTTAAATGATGTTACAAATAGTAGTTAAATATGTTTAGCTTCATTAATCTTCCCTCCATTTTCACTTGAAACACTCGTGTTTATCACACAAAGGTAGGCTATTTGAGAAAATGACTAAATGATGATATTGGGTAGGCTAATATGTGGTTGAAGTGATTCTTGTAATAGTCAGCTTTACAAAACAGCCAAGACAAGATAATAATGAAACAACAACAAACTAGTACAAAGAAAACAAAGAAAGGACCAAACAAGGAAGGACACAAAGACAAGATGCCTTCTACGGAATTTAGAGATAAAGGCCACACAAATAAAGAGAAAACCCTAAATATGATGGAATTAGTTTTTATGAAGCAAAGGGAACAAATTTTAAGGAAAAATTCCTTCAAATCCGAAAAGAACAAAGTATAGAAGCAAAGCTGGTTTTTTTAGGATAAAATTGCACACAGAGATGGAATTCAAAAAACGAGTGTTGTACGTTATGATTTTGAGTAAATGTCCTTCTTAACTTTGAAAGATAACATTCGGATCTAACTTTTCACTTCAGAATAAAATTTCAAATTTGGACATTTTCAAGGAGTTCGAATAGGCATTAAAACCATTAAATGTTGTAGTTAGGAATTTGGACAGTCTCAACAAGATTAGATTAGAAACTGATATGAACTTAAAAAAGGCAAGGTTCCCGCAAACCTGATCTTGGACCTAGAGAATAGTCTGGAAGACTTCTTGGTGGTGTTTCAACTGGTGTTCGTGGTGAGTTCGATTGTGCTTTGTTCGTTGATGGAATTGGAAGGTTGCTTGCTGTGATCGTTGGAGAAGAGTCTTAAGGGTGAGTTAACTTCTTATCCCTTTAGAACAGAAGGCTTAACCTTATTAGAAAAAACATATATGAATTGTTTTGCATGTTTCTTATATTGTTTTTATTCAATTTCTAAGTTTAATTGAAACACACGCATTCACGTGCATTTCTGCTATGGGACTTGACCCCTAAACATATGCTATGCAGTTGGGATTATCAATAGATATCAATCTAATCTAGGATTAGTTCACTAGACTACAGTTAAGACAATCCTCAAGTATCTTAGGAGAACGAGGGACTATATGCTTATGTATGACACTAAGGATTTTATCCTTACAGGATACACTGACTCTGATTTCAAACTGATAGAGATTCTAGGAAATCCACATCAGGATCTGATAGCACACCTAGCGAGCTATTTTTCCCGGTTCATTTTAGTTAGTCTTTGAGTATTATTTGGTCGAATTATGCACTTTAATGTTTATTTTGTAGGAAATTGGGTTTTGGAATAAAATTTGAGAAATTGGAGTTGATCGGGTGCTCGGGACCTAAAGAAGAACAAAAGAAACGAAAAAGAATCAAAGTGGAAGCTTATCAAATTAGGCAGACCCAAAAGGTAGCCTTGAGATGCTGCCTCCTTAACATCTCAACACTACCCAATTTCCTTTTCTTATTAGGGCAGTATACAGGACAACGTCGGACAGCATCTCGACGCTGTCAACAGATTTTTTTTTTTTATAAAAATACATCCTTATCTTGCACGACCAAGGGGAGTTCAATTTTGGGAGATTTTAGACCTAAAACGATTGGAGACCTTCTGTGGGAGATGAAGCAAGGTCTAGGAGTGGGAGCCAAGCTTGAAGACATGGAGACCATGACGAGGACGTGTCGGTTTCAAAGGATTTAAGAGTTTTCCCTTATTTACCTTATCTCTAGTTAGTTTTTATTATGGCTTTTTCATGTTTAGCTTATACCTTAATGTCATGTATGAGTAGCTAGACGTGTTTCTTAGGGATTGATGTAGTCTTTTAAGATTATGGATTGATTATTGGGATGTTTTGTGCTTTTATTCTATTTATGCAATTATGTTTAAATACTTTCAAGTAATTGGCCACTAGTTGAATGATCTAAGTGTTTAATCTTGCTCGGGAGAGGGGATTTAGCATAGACTTTACTAATTACATGACTAAAGTAGAATTCTAAGATCGGGAGATTTAGAATAGCTTTAGAAGTTGTTAAAAGAACTAAACTCAAAGCCTTGCATGCTAATGAACTTAGATAGGGATATCAAGTTAATTGTATGCATGAGAATCAATTTTTATCGGGAGAGATAGTTGTGGTTTATGGTTCTTAGACTTATAAAATAATTGCACATTATAATTCATTCCTTTTAATTAATCATAATCTAAATTGACGAAATCAATTCCCTAAGAATTCTTCCAATTGAATTTCCAACTTGTTAATTTGCATTGCCTTTGATTCATTATTTCATCCATTTTGATCCCTAAATAAAATTGAGCAAAAGTATCACGGTAATTAGTTTAACTAGAAAACCAATCCAAAGGACGACATTCGATTTCATATCACTATATTACTACTTGACCCGTACACTTGCGGTTAACAATTTGCACATCAGGATCAGTGTTCATTCTTAACAGAGGAGCTATAGTATGGCGGAGCATCAAACAAGAGGATGCATATCATACTCTACCATGGAGGCAGAATATGTAGCTTCTTATGAAGCTGCTAAAGAGGTTGTATGGCTTAGGAAGTTCTTGATGTTGGGTTTTATGTCCTAAAACTCGTAGATAGTAAATGTAACAAAGTTAATTATAATCAATAAAGTGTTATTGAGTTTATTCAATAAGTGGTTATTAAATGGTTGTTTAAATTATGCATTAATTAACCTGAATCCAATAAACTATAACTCATGGCTATATAATTAACACTTGAACTTTATGCGTAGACATAAAAGCGGATCAAGTTCAAGTAATAACCAAAACAGTCTATAGTATAGGGATAGAGGTTGGGTACCTTAACTTGGGGACACTATGAGACACAACCCACTTTTTATTTATACAAAAGATGTAACTTCAGGGGAATTGATTACATCGTTCATTGAGGGGAATGCAACTACAGGCTATAGTGGAGTGTCCCGTTAGTTAACAAATGATTCCTGTTACTGATTATGGTTGGACCATAAACGAATTGTTCATTAGAGGATCAGTGGAACTTAAGGAACATGATGTACTTCAGGGGTAAAACGGACTTTTGACCCGTTGCAATTACGAACAACCTGTGAAGGGTCGACTTACTGATTACGGTTGTATCGGGTGGACAAAAATATATCTACAGTGAGGGGAATGCAGCTACGAACTGTAGTGGAGTGTCCCTGATCGATTCTCAAAGGGCTGATTAATTTAACACAGAATTGTCGTTGATATGCATTAATCCAAGTATAAATTAAACATAATCAAGTAGTACCTAGAGTATTATAGGATCGAATCCACGGGGAAGGATGGCTAAAGGTTTTTTTAATAACTTAATTACTGAACACTTGCATGCATGGTATTATAGACTAGAAAGATTTGAGTGATGATGGTCGTAATGAAATGAGAATGTACAATAAAATAAACTATGCGATGAGAAGAGATATCAGATGACAAGGCTATCAAGGCTTTTGTTGCGGCAACCACATGCGTTAATAGGCTATTGTGCAGCACATATTTTGCTTAATTGATTCATTAATGCTTAAGTGAGAAATAAACATGTGATTCCCTTCTGGTACTATGATAGCGAGCATAGCTAGCTACTTTTACTTATTTAATTTAGCTAGTCTTTTATGATGTTTGGGCCATTTTAGTGTGCTTTATTGTTTATTTTGTAGGAAATGGTTGATTGGAGCTATAATGCCATATTAGAGTTAATCGGGTGCTCGGGGCGTGAAAAGATGCAAAGGAATGAAAAGAGTAAAAGTGGAAAAAAGTCAAATCTCGGTCAACAGCAGGCTAGCGTCGAGACGCTAGCTCTTGAGCGTCTCAACGCTCACATTCCATATCAGATTAGGCACGTAAAGCTCACAGCGTCGAGACGCTATGATAGGAAGCGTCCCGACGCTACCGTTTTTCCTTATTCAGAACGCGCGTATAAGAGGCAGAATAGAGCACTTGGAGGCTAAGACGAAAAATCAGAATAAAAGCTTATTTTCGGCTAGGTTTTTGGGGAGTACGATTTGGAACCTTGGATAGCCGTAAAGAGGACAGAATAGAGCACTTGGAGGCTGAAAACAAAGGGAGAGACTTGGAAATCAACCCATTGTTCGTGGGGATCGTGACGGGGACGTCGGGACTCGGCCTACATTGAGTTTTCTTTTCCCTTCTCTTTCTTTAGTTAGATTTATGGCTTTCACATGTTTAGTTGAGCTTGTATTTACATTCATGAGTAGCTAAACTTGTAGCTTAGGGATTGATGTAGTTGATTAAGTTTATGGATTGATTTATGGTTTAAGTTGTGCAATGTTATTATGTTTGTAATCTTGATTTAATGCTTTCAATTAATTGGCAATTAGTTGGATGATTTAAGTTTCGAATCTAGCTCGGGAGAGGGGATTTGATCTAGACTTGCTCAAGATTGCATGAATAAAGTTTACTTTCTAATTCTTGACGGTTTTAGATTAACTTTAGAATTGGTTAAAAGATCTCATTGCCTTGCATATTAATAAACTTAGATAGGGATACCAAGTTGGTTAATTTGCATGATAATCAATTATACTCGGGAGAGGTAGTTGTGATTAAAGGGTCTTTGGCTCATAATTCCATTGTGCATAATAACTTATTCCTTAAAATCAATCCTAAACTAAATCGGCGAAATCAATTCCCTAAGTAGTTTTCCCAATTGAATTTCCATTCTTTTTACTTGCTTTGATTTAGTTTTATTATCATTCATTCATCACTTTTTGATCCCTAAATAAAATTGGACAAGATAATTCACAATACTTGATTTGCTTAAAAATCCAATCCAGAGGACGACATTCGAATTTACTATTCACTATATTATTACTTGACCCGTGCGCTTGCGGTTAGGAAAAGTTCACATCAAGTTTTTGGCGCCGTTGCCGGGGATTGGCACATTTAGCTAGATTGATATTGTGAAAAAATTGCTTGATCTTAATTTAGGGTGTATTTTTACCTTTTTAGTTGATTGTATTTTTCCTTGTTTGTTTTTCTTTCCATATTTGGTTTTCTAGGGTAGTTTTTCTTTTAGTTGTGTAATCTTTTCCTTATTTGTTCTTGTTTTTCCTTTTCTAGATTAGTTTCCTTATTTGTATTTTGTCATATTTATTTTTGCATTCCATATTAGGCTATTTTGTTTCCTTTTCTAGATTATAATTTTCATATTTAGATTAGTTGTTTTCTTTTCTTTGTTGCTTTCCATAATTGTTTTCTTTCTTTTTTAGGGTAGTTTTGTTTGTTTATGCGTAGGGATAAAGATTTAATTTTAGCACCATTTGATCCCGAGATAGAAAGAACAATTCTTAGGCTTCGAAGGGAAAATAGAGAAATTATTCAAATGGCAGATCAAAATCTACCTGAGGAGCCTAGGCCTATTAGAGATTATTTTCAGCCTGTGTTTCAGGGGCAACAGTCGAGGATTGTCTATGCACCGATTAATGCCAACAACTTTGAGCTGAAGACCGGCCTCATTCAGATGGCTCGAGACTGTGCATACAGAGATCGCCCACTGAGGATCCAAATTCTCATCTTAAATCATTCTTGGATATTTGTGGGACGGTAAAGATTAATGGTGTCTCTGAGGATGCTATTCGCTTACGTTTATTTCCCTTTTCTTTGTAGGATAAAGCACGAGATTGGTTGCAGTCTATTACCCCTGGGAGCATCACCACTTGGGATGCTTTAGTCCAGGCCTTTTTAAAGAAATTTTTCCCTCCTGCAAAGATGGTCAAGCTGAGGACCGAGATTGGGACATTCCAACAACAATACGATGAGCAGCTGTTCGAAGCTTGGGAGCGATTCAAAGAGCTACTGAGGAAGTGTCCTCAGCATGGTTACCTCGATTGGCTTCAGATACAGTTGTTTTATAATGGTTTAACTCCTAGTACAAAAACGATTGTTGATGCAGCTGCAGGTGGGACTCTGTTGTCCAAGACCGTGGAAAACGCTCACACACTTTTAGAGGATATGGCCACCAACAGCTATCAGTGGCCATCTGAGCGGTCTACACCTAAAAAGATTGCTGCTGGAGTGTTTGAGGTTGATAAAGTAAGTGCACTCCAGGCCCAGATGACTTCCCTTGCCAATGCTTTTATGAAATTTTCAGGTACAGGGAGTGCATAGTCAATTGAATCAGCTGCTGCTTTAGCATCTAGACCTCAGGAGGAAACCATCGAGCAGGTTCAGTATGTATCAAATTTTAATTCTAAGGGATATAATAATAGTTCTACACCTACACATTATCACCCTAACAACAGGAACCATGAAAATTTCTCTTATGCTAATACTAAGAATGTTCTTAATCCTCCTGGTTTTGCTCCTCAAACTCAAGATAATAAAAAGTTAGAAGATCTTGTTGGAGCTTTCATTGCAGAGTCTAGTAACAGGACAACCAAATCAGAGGAGGCAGTCATTGCCATCAACTCAACAGTGAATGGCCACAGTGCAGCTATAAAGAACATTGAGACTCAGCTGGGACAGTTGGTGAATGTTGTAAGCACCATGAATAAAGGTAAGGCCCCAGCTGAACAAGAGAAACCTCAGATGGAGTACTGTAAGGCAATCACTGTGCACCAGGAGGAATCTGAAGAGGAACCTGAATCTGAGGACTATGAAACGCCTACAGGGGAAGCTGAGGAGGACACATCATCTGATGAGGCTGAACATCCTAACCTTGAGCCTCCTATTCCTTCTCCCACACTGATGGTTCCCAAGGAAAAGAAAAAGAAAAAGAAGAAAAAGAATAATCAGGTTCAGTTTGATAAATTTATGAATGCTTTTATGAATCTGAATATTAATATTCCTTTTGCAGAGGCATTAGAGATGCCCCAATACAACAGGTTTATGAAGGAGTGGTTAGCGAAGAAGCGAAAAGAAAAGAAGGTTGACACTGTATATCTTGCTTCCACATGCAGCACCAGAGTACAACAGAAAGTACCTGAAAAGGTAGCAGATCCAGGGAGTTTTTCTGTTCCTTGTAGTTTTGGTACTTATTCTTTCAGAGCATTATGTGATTTATGTGCTAGCATTAATATTATCCCATTGTCCTTGTGTAAAAAGTTAGATATAGGTGAGATTAAGTCTACTCCTGTAAAGCTCCAATTGGCTGATCAATCTGTGGTGAGACCAGTTGGTATTGTAGAGAATGTGTTAATCAGAGTAGGTAGATTTTTCCTCCCTATTGACTTGTATGTTATGGACATGATAGAAAATCCTTCAATGTCTGTCATATTAGGACGACCATTCCTCGCTACTGGGCGAGTGATCATAGATATTGAGCGCAGGGAGCTCACTATTAGAGTCAAGAACGAAAAAGAAATCTTTAAAGCAGTTGAAGACTTTAAAGATGAAGTGTTTTTCATGGGCTACAGGAAAGGTGCAAGAAAGAGCACCTCTGTTGGATTCACAGAACAAAAGCCTCCTTGAAGCACGATCAACACGTCGAGCTAATGACGCTAAACAAGCGCTTATGGGAGGCAACCCAAGTAAGTTTAGTGTGTTTTCTTTTTGTTTTTGATTTATTGTTTGTTTTTGTTTTGTAGGTCTTGTTTTCTTCTCTCCTTTGCTGTCAAGCTTTCAAGATTCCAAGCTATCAAGCAAGAAGTCATCATCATTCCAGGCCAGTATTATTCACTCCTGTCATTCTTTTATTTTTCTCATGCTTGTTTATGCCCTATTTTCTTTATACATTGAGGACAATGCATATTTTAAGTTTGGGGGTGGATTAGCATGTTTGTGGAGCCCTTGAGCATCTGAGTTCGGGCTATAGTTTTGAGCTTTCTTTGAATTATGCATATGGTTGTTTTCTGGATGCTACTTTTGCATGATTATGATGTCCTAGGATAGGCTTTCTTGTCAATTTTCAAGCTTGTGATGAGATGTAAGCATAAGTGCCCAAAAAGGGAGACTTTTTAAAATTTTTCTAGGAGATGGCTTGCATGAGTAGAGTATCTGTCTTGACCTGACTTGGATTTGAATGCTTAAGAGCGAATTATTGGGTTCATATGCTTGTTGTCACCTCGATAGGTGTAGGGTAGAGCTAAAGAGTTAATTTTTTGCAAATTAGCATGTTTGATCTTGCTTAGGAGAAAAGAAAAGAATATCTGTTATTTATGCTCATATCGAAAAATCATTCTTGTAGTTACTGTTGAAAAGAAAATTATTATGCCATGGCCTGTGCACAGTTTGCAATGTTTAATAAAGATTAAGGCAAAAAGAGCTACCCCTGTTGTGATCAGTTAGGCCAACCAGAGAAATCTCAGGTTAAGGGTCCCTGCAATGGGTGTGTGAAAGCTAGTGCCACATTTACATGCTTAATTCAATTGTTAATTAAAAGCACCTAAGTATGGAGATAAACAAACTAATTTGTTGCATTAACTCATTAGTGAAGCCTTAGTGCCAGTGTAGAGGGAAGATGAGCTGAGAGTTTAATAATCCAATCCCGGGCTAGTAGAGTCTGATCTTGTTGAATTAGATCTCGTTTGTGCAAGTTAATTTTGGAAAAATTTTAATTTGTCTCCCCCATTGGTCCTTGTGTGCATGTCTCTTGCTTGCTTGGTTATTGAATTTTGAGCCTTGAGGATTGAGTTATGATTGTTGTATCCAGTCTTCCATTGTATGTATGATTTAGAGTTTGCTCGAGGACTAGCAAAAGCTTAAGTTTGGGGGTATTTGATAGCGAGCATAGCTAGCTACTTTTACTTATTTAATTTAGCTAGTCTTTTATGATGTTTGGGCCATTTTAGTGTGCTTTATTGTTTATTTTGTAGGAAATGGTTGATTGGAGCTATAATGCCATATTAGAGTTAATCGGGTGCTCGGGGCGTGAAAAGATGCAAAGGAATGAAAAGAGTAAAAGTGGAAAAAAGTCAAATCTCGGTCAACAGCAGGCTAGCGTCGAGACGCTAGCTCTTGAGCGTCTCGACGCTCACATTCCATATCAGATTAGGCGCGTAAAGCTCACAGCGTCGAGACGCTATGATAGGAAGCGTCCCGACGCTACCGTTTTTCCTTATTCAGAACGCGCGTATAAGAGGCAGCGTCGCGACGCTGTCTTGACAGCGTCTCGACGCTAAGACAAAAAATCAGAATAAAAGCTTATTTTTGGTTAGGTTTTTGGGGAGTTCGATTTGGGACCTTGGATAGCCGTAAAGAGGACAAAATAGAGCACTTGGAGGCTGAAAACAAAGGGAGAGACTTGGAAATCAACCCATTGTTCGTGGGGATCGTGACGGGGACGTCGGGACTCGGCCTACATTGAGTTTTCTTTTCCCTTCTCTTTCTTTAGTTAGATTTATGGCTTTCACATGTTTAGTTGAGCTTGTATTTACATTCATGAGTAGCTAAACTTGTAGCTTAGGGATTGATGTAGTTGATTAAGTTTATGGATTGATTTATGGTTTAAGTTGTGCAATGTTATTGTGTTTGTAATCTTGATTTAATGCTTTCAATTAATTGGCCATTAGTTGGATGATTTAAGTTTCGAATCTAGCTCGGGAGAGGGGATTTGATCTAGACTTGCTCAAGATTGCATGAATAAAGTTTACTTTCTAATTCTTGACGGTTTTAGATTAACTTTAGAATTGGTTAAAAGATCTCATTGTCTTGCATATTAATAAACTTAGATAGAGATACCAAGTTGGTTAATTTGCATGAGAATCAATTATACTCGGGAGAGGTAGTTGTGATTAAAGGGTCTTTGGCTCATAATTCCATTGTGCATAATAACTTATTCCTTAAAATCAATCCTAAACTAAATCGGCGAAATCAATTCCCTAAGTAGTTTTCCCAATTGAATTTCCATTCTTTTTACTTGCTTTGATTTAGTTTTATTATCATTCATTCATCACTTTTTGATCCCTAAATAAAATTGGGCAAGATAATTCACAATACTTGATTTGCTTAAAAATCCAATCCAGAGGACGACATTCGAATTTACTATTCACTATATTATTACTTGACCCGTGCGCTTGCGGTTAGGAAAAGTTCACATCAAGTTTTTGGCATAGAACTAACAACTGTTTTGTTCAATTAGTTCATGCGTTGATGTTGTTCTCTAATGACTTGCAAGTGACTGCGTTAGTCCTAAAACAATCTAAGCTCATTCATGCGCTATCTTATTGCGGTAATATTAGTTTTAACATGACCAAGACTACATGCAATGCGCTAACTTGCTCTACTTAGATAATTCCACATGCATTACCTGTCAGGGATTCATCATGCTGCTACCGCATCCGACAGGCCAGGCAGGAGTTAGTAATAAAATATTATCGCATCTAAGCAGAAAACATTAATTTTTCATTCATTCAAAATGTACGCATATAGAATAAACCTATCACCGCATGGATGCCTAAGCTAAGCCTTGATAAAAGTGATTTAGCTCATACTAAGATAGAAAAACATAACGCAATACATTCTATCAATATGATGTTTCTGTGCTAGGAAAATCTTTCTTCTTCTCTGGTTCCTTGCTTTAGCCGTGTGCTCTCGTTCACTCCCTTCTCCTCTGGCAGCTGGATGCCTCTTATAGGCTGAGGAGGCTAACTTCTCCAAGAAATTGGCTTGTGTGCCCCAGTCATCTTTTGCCAGCTTGCACATCAGTCATACGTCAGTGTGATCATCTTTTCCAACTTTCATTGGTGGGAAAAATCATGCGTTAGTGGGAAAAATCGCACAATTTCCTACCGCATCTAAAAATACTTCCTTTCAAGATTAGCTATCGCAATTCCATCAAGCTTTCTTAATAAACAAACTACCAATAGTACAAGGAAGAGTGAAACTACCTGGATCCTTCAATTTCGGTGGTAGATGTTTCTGGATTATGGCACTACACTCGGAAGTCATATTCATTGTCTCATGATTCTCGAACTTCCTTTTCTTTAACAATATTTCCTTCATGAATTTTCCATAGTGTGGCATCTATTCCAAAGCATCAGCAAAAGGAATGTTACTATGGAGCTGTTTAAAAATATCAAGAAATTTTGAAAACTCAGCATCCAACTTTTTCTTTTGAAATCTTTGATGATAAGGAATTTGATTAAGAATTAAAGGAATAGAGCCAGAAGACTTATCTGGCACTGGCGGTGCAGTTTCTTCCTCTATTGTGTTATGATCATCATCCTCAGCCGCTATCTTCCTAGTGCTAGGCTTTGTATCTTCTTTTCTTTCAACTTATTTCAACTGTTTCCCACTTTTGAGAGATATGGCAGGGCAATGTTCTTGTGGGTCCATGGCGAAGACATTAGATAACTTTCCTTGCTGAATTTGGTTCATGAATATTGTCATTTGATCAATTTTTGCTTCCATCTTACTAATGAAAATATCTTGCTTCTCTACCCTGGCTTGCATTTTTGATACTGCTTAATCTAATTTAATTAAATGTGATTTAATTAAAATAAATCTATATATAAATTTTAATGTGAATTGGATTCATATTAAAACTATAGGTTATAAGAGATATGCATGAATGTGATTCAAACGATGGGTTAATTAAATATGTGATATTTAATAAATCACTGAATTAATTAATTATGAATGAATTAATTAGTTGGTTTAATTAATTTGATTAAACTTGATTTAGTTAAATTAATTGAAACTATATATTATGTGAGGCAATGCAATTAAATATGATTTAAATGCATATGAGATTAATTAATTGAAATTTAATTAATTAAATTAGACCCATTTTATTTAATTAATTAAAATTCTAAATCAATTCCCTCACATTAGATATCCCACATGCAGGACATCTGGCATATCGGATTCTCTTCGCTAATGTCAGGCGTCTAAGGGATGTTGGTCATTCTGCCTTTCATACTCTCTCTTAGAATTCTCTCTCAATATAGAAAAGAGAGAGAGTAATTTCTATCTTGTCTTGATGTCCAAATCAAGATTTGGAGTCCCACCACTCCCTTCCTAACCTCAGAAAATAGTGGGGTAGCCTCGTGGTGGTGTTCGTTGTTGATGAACAATCAAGAAGGGTTCTTGCATTTCAAAGTCATCAACGAAGGTATGTTTATGCTTCTCTTCTCCCTTTTAGATATAGTTTTGAAATTAATTGTATGCTTAGCCTAGGAATTTCTATGAAATTGCCAATATATTGGTATTTCAGGATAACCTAATTAACCTACAAATTAGTTCCAATTCGCTCCCGCTTGTGGAATTCGGGAATTCCATTCCTACAAAGAGAAGTTCCTCTTCTTCGTCTTCCTCGCCTCGCCTCATATGCCGCCGGTGCCTCTTCATCTTCTCCTTCCTCGCCTCGCCTCACCTCATCTGTCGTCAGCGCCTCTTCATCTTCTTCTTCCTCGCCTCGCCTCACCACATCTGCCATCGGTGCCTCTTGATCTTCGTCTTCCTTGCCTCATCTATCGTCGGTGCCTCTTCATCTTCGTCTCTTCGTCTTCCTTGCCGGTGCCTCAGCTGCTCAATCTCGCCTGTCGTTCGTCTTCGTGCTCGTATTTCCCAGCTGGACTAGTTTCTTGCCCAGAATACTAAAAGAAAATATAAATAAAAACCGACCTGACCTAATTCGGGTCAATGATGACTCGAGTCGGGTCAGTTGTCCATACAATCGGGTCGAGTCGGTTTGTTCGTACAACCGACCCGACCCAAAAAATTTACACCCTTGGTTTAAACATTCCTATTTTCGTCCTAAGCTCTGTAATTTTTGCTAATGGGAAGAATTTTGTCAGGAAGGCCTTAACTACGTCATTCCAACTTAAAATGCTATTTGGGGTTAATGAGTCTAACCAATCTCTAACCCTATCTTGTAAAGAAAATGGAAATAATTGCAAACGAATAGAATCATGGCTAAGTCCTCTTATTTTTATCGTTCCACAGATATCCAAAAATGATCTCAGATGGTTGTGAGGATCCTCTGATGGATGACCTTTGAAAGTATTTTCTCTTACCATTTGAATGAGACTAGCTTTGAGCTCAAAATTTTCAGCAGCGATTGGCTCATAAGCTATTCCAGAGTAGTTCAACGGTAGTTCAGGCAAGAAAAAATCTTGAATTGCTTTGTCTTCTTGATCTTGTAGGGATAAAGCCCCAACGCAGCGGAAACGATCATAAAACCATACTGTGTTTTCTCAAGATCAAAATACCGATACAATTTGCAAAGGCTTTTTACAGCAGGAAAAATAGACATAAATCATGTTGTAAAACTATATAAAACATGCTTTAAAACAATAGGAACAATCTAGATCTAATCTATAATTGATCCTATTGATCCTAGATCAAGAATTACCTACCGTAGATGAAGTTCTTGATCGACTCGCCCAATTCCCTTTGGATTGTAGAAAATTCCAGCAGCAAGTAACTCTTATTTTCGATGCAAATCCCACACAAACACCACCACGAGGATTCACTAATGGACTCTAAAGGATATTAGCGAGGGAGATTGTGGGATCTCTTTTCCTAAGGAATAATGCTGAGAGAATTAAAGTGAGAGCTAAGGATTTTCTGGAGAGCGTTTGTAGCAAACTCAAGAGAACCTTAAAGTCACAAAAGAGACAAGCACATTAAGAGAAAATGTCATATGATATAGGAGATAGTTGATAGCGAGCATAGCTAGCTATCTTTCTCTGATTAATTAAGCTAGTCTTTTACAATTATTTGTCCAAATTTATGCATTTTTATGTTTTATTTGTAGGAAGTATGTGTTTGAAGCTTAATTCAGCAATTGGAGTCATCAATCTAAAAAAAAAAAAAAAATCATAGCGTCACGACGCTATGAACAGCGTTGCGATGCTATCGACAAATTTTCCAAAAATGCGGTATTGCGACGCTGTCAATAGCGTCTCGATGTTGTCGCCAGATTTTCTATAAATTCATCTTTTCATGCTACGGCCAAGGGGAGTCCAATTGGTGAGATTTTAGCCCTAATTTCGACTAGAGACCTTTTGTGGGAGCTAAAGGCAAGGCCAAGGAGAGGGAATCAAGCGAGAAGATGTGGAGATCGTGACGGGGACGTGCGGTGTCGGCGGATTCGAGTTTTCCTTTCTCTTTCCCTTAACTCTTGTAGTTTTTATGGCTTTTCTTTCAATTAGTGTTTGTAGTTTAAAGACTATGAATTGCTAGTTGTTTGTCTTAGGGTTTGATGTAATTGTTTAAGTTGTTGGATTGATTTTAGGTATGAATGTGTTTTTATTTTATTCATGCAATTTTGTTTAGTGCTTTTAATTACTTGATCACTAATTGAATGATTTAAGTGTTGAATCTAACTCGGAAGGTAGGATTTGGCCTAAGACTTACTTTGTTTAATTGCATGACTAGAGTAGAAATTCTAAGTTTGTGACGGGATTTGGAATATCTTTAGAAGCGTAACAAGGACTAATCCGAATAATGCCTTGCATGTTAATGAACTTAGATAGGGATATCAAGTGAGTTTATATGCATGAGAATCAATTATACTCGGGAGAGGTAATTGTGATAAAAGTTTCCTTGGCTTGTAGAATAATTGCACAGTCAATTCATTCCTATTAATCAATCCTCAATCTTAATCAACGAAATCAATTCCCTAAGAGTCTTTCCATTTAAGTCTCCACTTTTATTTTTATGCTTTTTGTCTTTACTTTTATCTTTATCTTTGAGTTTTGCTCCCTAAATAAAATTGAACAAAAGTATTCACGGTACTTAATTTGCTAGAAACCAATCCAGAGGACGACACTCGTTTAATCACGAAAACACTATATTATTACTTGACTCGTACACTTGCGGTAAGCAAATTTTGCATCAATAGTGCACCGATGGGACGTGATCATCACGAAGATAGCTTCGGAGCACAACATTTTTGATCCGTTTACAAAGGCTCTCATAGCTAAAGTGTTTGAGAGTCATCTAGCTTGAAAGTCTAGGTCTACAAGATATGTACCGTCTAGTTTAGGGCAAGTGGGAGATGTTATGGGCATAATGTATGCCCAAGTTTATTGTATTTGTACTCTATTGTATTATACATCTTGATAGCTCATGTTATGTGCTATTTTTTTTCAATATTTTATTGTTAGTCTTAAAGATTTCTTTGGCCAATTTCATGCTTTTTTGCTTATATTTTGTAGGAATCGAGTCCTGAGCTGAAATGAAGTAAATGGAAGTCGATCGAGTGCTCGGAAAGCAAATGGAGAAATTAAAGCGGAGGAAGAAGAATTAGAGGTGCTATAACAACCACCTTTCCCGAGAGGAGAACGACGAGATGCTACCCTTTGGCGTCTCAATGTTGTTGCAGCCTCATTCCAACCAATTTTTCGAAGACAGAGCGTCAAGACACTCTAATTGTAGCGTCTTATGTTAGCATGCAAAAATACTAACATTTTATCCCTAGATTGAAGTCTTTTTGCAAGGAATTATTGGTGTTTTAATGATTAAATTTATTAATTTCATATTTTTTGGTCCATTGGAGCATATAGAAGAAATCTTGGAGATTGTGGAGATGAATTGGCCCAAATTTGAAGTAATGTGCAAGAAGATCAAAAGCTTGGGTCATGAGATGAAGCCCAAGGCATTGAAGAGGAAGAAAATGAGCCATAGAACCGAAGGAAGCAACCCAACCAGCCCAAAATCTGAGCCTTGCAGTTTTTCAGTTGAGGGTCAGCGTCTCGACGCTGCTCTCGGCGTCTCGACACTGCAACATCTTGGGCAACAAGACAATTACGTAACAGCGTCGAAACACTATGACATCAACGTCTCGATGTTGTTCGCGTTGGAGCACTATTTAAAGCATCCTTTGGCCTTAGTTTTCAGCATCTAACAATAGCCATTTTGGACTCTTTGAGCGATTTAGAGGGAGAGAGTGAGAGTGAGATTCTAAGAGTGTTTTGGACATCTTTGGGGAGGATCGGGAGCTTGTGACGGGTTTTGATCAAGGCTTGACGGGTTTATGATAGTTTAAGGGTTTAAATTTTATATTTATCATAGTTTGAGGGTTTAATTTTTACACTTAAAAGTTTAGGGTTCTAATTTTTACACTTTTAATAGTTTGAGGGTTTAATTTTTACAATTGAAAGTTTAGGAGTCTAATTGTTACAACTATCATACTTCAGAGGTGATTTTTGCAATTTGCTAAAAAAAAAAAAGGTAATTATTACACATATCCCTAATAAATGTAACTCAAGTTCAATATGTACAACTAGTGTTCAAAAAATACCATATATTGTATTAATAAGAGTTTGACATATGCCTAACAAGTATTTAAGTATACAAGTGCTTAACACATTTCCAACATGGACACTATGGAAATTAGAGTGTCTATGCTTTATAATTTTTTTTTTTTCAATTCAATCGTTTAAGGATGAAGATTCAAATATCTAACTAGTTAAGGTATATTTAAGTTTGAAATTTATGTTCCAAAATCATATCATGTATTGTTTTTCTAACTCACCATTTGTTATACTTTCCTATTTCTATTTTGTTCTATGGCTTCCTTCTCCACCCTCTCAAATTTTCTTCCCATGAGGGATGGAGTTCCGAAAGCCTCTCATGGCCAATCATCAAAGCTTTATTTTGAAGGCTTAATGTTCCAAGTCTATATTTAGTATCTCTCTTGCATGTGGTTTAGAAAATTAGTATTGAGCCTTTTTTATCTAAAAAAGCATTATTTTCGATCCCCATTAAAGAATTCTTACTCTTAAAAACACCATTTTTGCAAATTTGTAATTAAAAAAGAAAATCTGTAAAATCCTCTCCAAAGCCATTTCCATGCCCGTTGATAGCAGTAGTCCGAAAGTATTTCATATTTAATTAGAACCAATATTTTCATCTAACATCTCCTTAAAGGGGTTATCTTGGCCAATTCTTATTGTAGTTTTGGTGTTTATCCAATGAGATTATCCAACACCTCTACCAAATTCTTTTTTTAAAATTCCAAAAAGTAACAAAATAGGTAGCAAATGATAGCACTATCAAAATTGCACAAGGTTTCATATATACCTATGATTTAATCTTAGATCTTGTAGATCTCCATAGACCCTTTGGTTTGGATTTGAGAAAAGATGGCAGAGGGAAGTACGCAATCAAGATATGTGAGATTGACCAAAGAACAAGCACCATTGGAGGATATCACTCCTGGAGAGCTCAATCAACCTATTCAAGTGCCACAGGTGGCCTTTTTTCTTTTTCTTTTTTTAATATAGCTTTTTTTGTTTGAAAATTAGAAGTTTTTTTTTTGTCTGAATCTGAATGGCTGGTTGTTGTTTACATGCTACAAACAGTTGATTATTCATAGATGTGAGGAGTGTGGGCAACCACTACCGGAAAGCTATCAACCACCCGCCGATGAAGATTGGACGACGGGCATTTGTGGTTGTGTTGAAGATACAAAGATTTGTAAGAGTCTTGCTACCAATAATGGATCTGTCCATATTTGTGTAATGTTAATGAGTGAATTGGTGCAGGTTGGAGAGGGCTGTTTTGCCCTTGTGTTTTATTTGGAGAGAATGTTGAGACATTGAGAGAAGACATTCCATGGCAAAATGCATGCGTTTGTCATGCAATGTGTGTGGAAGGAGGAATGGCAGTTGCAGCTGCAACAGCACTTATCCATGGCATTGATCCCCAGACTTCTTTTTTGATATCAGAAAGCCTCTTGTTTGCTTGGTGGATGTGTGGGATCTACACTGGCTTGTTTCGCCAATCATTGCAAAAGAAATATCATCTTAAGGTAAACACCTACACAACACAACTCACTCTTATAATATATATACGTTTTTTAATATTTTTCCTAATTTTGTAGAACTCTCCATGTGACCCATGTTTGGTGCATTGCTGCATGCATTGGTGTGCTCTGTGTCAAGAGCATAGAGAAATGAGGAACCATCTTTCTGATAACATTACCATGCAAATGACTGTTGTCAACCCTCCCGTCCTTCAGGAGATGAACGCCAATGACAACGACTCTATCACATCTACTTCTTTTGTGCCATCTCAGGAATTGGCCATCACGCCTATTTAGACATTGCACCCTCCTTCAACAGTGAACCTAGACATTTTCATAAGCAACCCAAAAATCTTACAAATTTTCAAATTATAAGGGATAAATGGGATGAAATACTTTTAAAATCTTTATTTTGTTAGTTTGATTAGCTTTTTTTTTTTTTTTTTTTTGATCCATGACAAGCGTAATTAGGGGCTGTTAAGAGAGCACATTACATTAATAGCTGTTATTTTCTGTTTCAACTGACTTTGTTATAAGTCATTTTCTGTGTTCAGTTGTATTATTATTTTATATTGTATTCAAAGTATCCTATAAATTGGGATTACTGTACTGCATCAGATTAATCTCTTGTGATCATATTTGAATTCTTCCGCACTTTTTGACACAAGAAAGCAGAATAGAGAGGAATTCAATTATGAATCTCTACCCTAAATGAATTACACGTCTATGATAACTACAAAGAAACCACATAATTCCTTCACTCAAAATTGTACTGATACTCAGAGACGTGGAGGAGGCAAAAGTCCTCGGAATAATGGAGGAAAATCTAATTGGAGGGGCTAGAATAACAACAATGGTAAACCACACAATGTCAATTATTCGGTCGTTTTGGACATATAGTGATTCGACATTTATTTTCACTTTGAAAAGTGGTATCAAGGTCCAAATTCACGGCAGCCAAATGGAAGCAATTTTCATCCAAATCAGTCTTCCTTATCCAATATTCCATGGCAATTTTTCTCTTCACAGCAGACATTCCCTGCTTACTCTCTTCAACATGATTTGAATAAAGACAAACCAATGGTATCCTAATTCTGGAGCTTCCAACCAGTAATCTTACTAATCTGTCCATGGATTCTCAATACATTGGAGACAACAAGGTTCATGTAGGCCATGGTGCAGATTTTGATGTTATTCATTCATATTGGCTCATCTAATTTTCAATTCACTTCTAATCCAAACGCCATATTTCACCTCAAAAATTTACTTCATGTTCCTCACATAACCACAAACCTTATCAGTGTTGGACAATTTGCTCGAGATAATCAATGTATTTTTTTTTATTTCATCCTTCTTTATTCTTTGGGAAGGTCATTCTCACTGACCAAATACTTCTCCAAAGCAAAAGTAATTGATGAACTTTATCAATTTACGCTGGAAATAGGTAAATCCCAAAATTCTAAAGAAGGTTGTTTTTCCTCAGTCAACCAGCCGCAAGTACTCGATACTTCATTGTCTCCAAACTCATGTACAGTTTCAAATTTACCATAGAATTGTATTCCTCATACTCTTGAATTGTAGCATAAAAGAATAGGAAATCCTTCATCTGCTGAAGTTAAAGAAATTAATTCTTCATTCTTGTAATCTCCGGGGTCTGTTTGGAATACATTCTAATTTAAATCTTTTCAAGAATGCATTTTTTAAAAAACATTTTGTATACAAATGTTTAGAGTTTAAACACTCGTATGTTTGGTTGCATTTCCTCGTATGTGTTTTTATACACAAGTTATTTACTAAAGACTATTTTTAAAAAAAGTTGGTTTCAAGTGTTTCTCTCAAAATGATTTATTTATCAATCTCATTTTCTAATAAGTCATTTTTAGTGGTTGTCAAACACTATAAATTTTTTCAAAATGAAAATTTCAAAATTAAACACTTGAAAAGTTAAACCAAACCCACCCAAAATGTCTTCTTTGTATAATGCTTGTGTCGTTGGGAAATGCAATAAATTGGTTGTAGCTGATATTTGGGTCCATTCTTTAAAACCTCTCAAAATATTTTTCGTTACCACATAAGCTCGGTAGATGTATAATTGTTGCTTTACTTGGATATACTTCCTGAACTCTAAAGTTGAAGCTTTTCAAACCTTTATTTTGTTCAAAACTCATGATGAAAATGTAACGACCCTACTTTTCATGCCTAGATCCTAGGGCCGTTACTACATACATTTCATTCTACTTTTAAGGACAGCGAGGAAATATCATTTAAAGAAAACATACTTAGAAATTTTGCGAAACTTTTCAGCTTGGGATCCCAGTTAAAACAACACAAAAGAACACTTTAGCCATTCACGCAAAACTTAAAGCGGAATAAACCTTAAATCATTCGCAATACTAGTTCAAAAGAAGAATTTCAAAACATAAAATGCGGAAGACTATCCTAAACGAGATCCATGGCTCAGCAGCTATCTGTCACGCGTTCTGTACACCTTTACCTCTACCTGCAGTTGTATGTAAGGGAAAAGAATGAGTATTTAAGAAAAATACTCAGTAAGTAACAATACTACTAGACACTTGCAACAACCAAGGTTTTAACATTTCATTCGAGTTAAGGGCCTAAGGGTTAGGTCATCTCATTCTCATTCGTTTCATTTAATTTATCTGTAGTTCGGGTCTCATGTTCAATTAGTTCACCTATATTTATAAGTTTGCCAACTCACTGATAGTGCACAAGTGGGAGTTTTGGGAGGTCTCTACTCCTACTGATGGTAGATGGCACCCAGTCAGTGGAGCTAAGTCTCATCCCTCAAGGCACTAATGGGCGCGTAGCGCTCTAAACTACCATTTCACTGGTGGGGCGTTCATGGGTTTAAGTCAGAAATTAACTTCCACAGTTAGTAAATGGCACCTAGACTGCGAAGCCAAGTCCCGCCCATTAAGCCCCTCATTTCAGTCTAATACATCTCAGTCTTAGGTGTTTAATTGACACGACCCTCGTCTAAGGCACTAGCCTATTCCTTTCCCTTCCTTAATCCTTTCCCCTTTACGACCTCTTAACACTTACTAATCTTTAACTGCAACCCAGCTAACCAAATTCTTTTCCCTTCGGAGAATACAGACAGACTAAACTGATATGCACCACTCCAACTCAATCAATCTCAAGAACAAGAAATGAAGGCAACCACATCACTCCTAAACAGAGATAAGACACAAACTCCCCGTTGTCCACAAACAATACCAGTCAACCTATAATATAAAACAATCAAGCACTTTCACCTATCACATAGCACAAGCACACAACAACCAAATTCCTGCAGACCATTGTAATCATAACATCTCAATCTCAATCCAAACATATAATACCAATTCATGCTAGGAGCAACAACCATTCCATTGCTTAAACATTTCTTTCTAATGCAGTACGTTACTTACCTTTAAAGCCCAAGCTCAATATAGAACAAAACAACTTGCCCACGAGTTTTCCTAGTAATCCACAGCTCCTAATGAATTAATAACAAAAATTAGGCTCTCCACAGTATTGCCAAGAGTAAAAACACCGAGGTTTAAGGCCTAAAACTACTTACCCAACCGAGATCTTGGGAAAGCTTTCACTCCGCCTTTGGATTAAATCGGTTCGCCACAAAAAGTCTTAGTTCACTCAAACCATCTGCCCATAATCTGACATTCAATTCCATTTAAACAGAGAACGTTGAAATCGAAGACCCAACCAATCCTTACCCAATAAATCTTTAGATGACTAAGCTGAAAATTTCGAACGACGACGACGAACAGATCTGAAAGGCAACGACAACGGCTCGTGGTGGATGCAGCAACTTGCACAGTGGCGGCGGTGACTTGCAGATCGACGGCAGCACATGTGTGGCGGCGATGATTTACGAGCGGCGGCGCTCGGCGTGTGGGTTGCAGAGAGAGAGGAGGAGCTGCGAGGGAGAAAAACGAGAGAGTGAGAGAGTTGCGAGGGAGAGAGAAAGACAGAGAGAAAGAGATATTACCGGTGGGACGGCGTGCGGTAGCGTTAGCGGCGGATTCGACGGCGAGAGGCGGCGTAGGCGGCGGCATGGGTGTCGGCAGCGTTAGCGGTGGAGGGAGAGAGGACCAAGAGGGAACGAGAGAGTGAGGGGCTGTGAGAGAAAGAAGGAGACGAGAGGGAAAGAGAGTTCGTGAGAGGGAGAGAGAGAAAGTTGCATATTTCTTTTTTTTTTTAAATCGGTCAATTGACCGAATTTGGGGGGAAGTTTCCCCCCATTTTCTTTTTTCCCTTTTTGACCGGGCCTTTAATGCCCACTCCCCTTTTTCTTTTTCTTTTTTTCTTTTTTTTTCTCAAGGCTTGCCGTTACATCATACTAACCTTAAAAGAACTTTCGTCCTCGAAAGTTGCTAGTACTGGAACAACTCTGGATACTTGACCATCATTTCATCTTCTCTCTCACACGTTGCCTCTTCAGACAAATGGTTTCACCAAAGGACCTTCACGAGAGCTATCTCGCGATTGCGAAGGACCTTCACCTCTCTGTCAAGAATTAGCACAGGTTCCTCCTCATAAGACAAGCTCTCGCTCAGATTTAAAGGTTCGAAGTCCACCCTGTGGGTTGGATTTGTCAAATACTTTCGCAGCATGGAGACATGGAAAACGTTGTGTACCGCCGTGAAGGCTAAAAGGTAAGCTACCGGACCAATCCGTTCTAAGATCTCGAACGGACCGATGAAACGTGGACTGAGCTTGCCTTTTCTTCCAAACCTTAAAACTCCTTTCATTGGTGCTACCTTCAAGAAAACATGATCACCCACATCAAACTCTAAATCCTTTCTCCTTGTATCTGCATAGCTCTTCTGTCGGCTTTGAGCTGTTAACATCCTCGATCTGATTGTACGAATAGCCTCACTGGAGGCTTGAATCAATTCAGGTCCCAACAACTGACGTTTTTCGACCTCATCCCAATAAACAAGGGACCGACATCTCTTCCCATAGAGGGCCTCAAACGGTGAAATACCGATGGTTGCTTGATAACTATTGTTATAAGCAAATTCCATTAAGTGCAGGTGTGCATCCCAACTACCTGAGAAATCCAAGACACATGCTCGCAACATATGCTCTAGAGTTTGGTTCAATCGCTCAGTTTGACCATCTGTCTGAGGGTGAAAAGTTGTACTGAAACGCAACTGAGTACCCAAGGCTCTTTGCAGACTCCTCCAGAAGTTAGACGTGAACCGAGGGTCTCTATCTGACATGATTGATACCGGCACCCCATGAAGCTTGACTATCTCCGTCATATATAACTGTGCCCACTTTTCAACATTGTAAGTAGGCTTCCCAGGGAGAAAATGCGCTGACTTAGTGAGTCTGTCGATAATGACCCAAATCACGGTGTATCCCTTGGCCGTTCTAAGCAATCCTGTAATGAAGTCCATAGATATATGCTCCCACTTCCATTCTGGGACACTTAGCGGCTGCAACAAGCCTGCTGGTTTCTGTCTCGGGGCTTTTACTTGCTGACAAACAAGACACTTACTAACAAACTCAGCTATCTCTCTTTTCATGCCCTGCCACCAGTAATATTGTTTTAAATCATGGTACATTTTCGTACTTCCTGGATGGATTGAAAAAGGTGAACTATGTGCCTCTGTTAATAACTCTTGTTTGAAATCGGCATTCCCAGGTACGTATAAGCGACCCTAGTAACACAAGCCGAGGTCTGAAGATAAAGAGAACTCGTTCACTTGCCCCGCCGCTACTTGACTGCGTTTCACAACAAGGTCAGGGTCACTTGGTTGTGCATCTATGATCCTCTATCTCAAGCTCGACTTAATTGTCAACTGAGCTAGGCGTGCTGTAACTTCGCCCACTGCAACCATATTCTCTGCACGTTCCAAGTCATCCAGTATACAAGCCTGAGTAGTAATCAAAGCAAACGCATGAGCAGTCTTCCTACTGAGGGCATTTGCAACCACATTTGCCTTGCCCGGGTGGTATTGGATGTCACAATCATAATCTTTCACTAACTCTAACCATCTTCGTTGCCTCATATTCAACTCTTTCTGGGTGAAAAGGTATTTCAGACTTTTGTGGTCCGTGAAGATTTGGATTTTCTCTCCGTATAAATAGTGTCTCCAAGTCTTCAAGGCAAAGACCACTGCTGCCAATTCCAAGTCATGGGTCGGGTAGTTCTTCTCATAATCTTTCAGCTGATGAGACGCATAAGCAATGACCTTACCATGCTGCATTAACACACAACCCAATCCCTTCTTTGAAGCATCGCTGTAAATAACAAATTCTCCTGAGCCATCAGTTACTGTAAGTACTGGTGCTGAAACTAGTCTTTGCTTAAGCTCTTGGAGGCTTGCCTCACAAGCTTCGTTCCACAAAAACGGAGTACCCTTTCGAGTCAACTAGGTTAGAGGGGCGACTATACTGGAAAAACCCTGCACAAAACGACGATAATAGCTTGCTAACCCCAAGAAACTCCGAATCTCACTGACTGAAGTGGGTCGAGACCAATTGGTCACTGCCTCTATTTTGGCTGGATCTACTGTGACACCTTCCTTTGACACCACATGCCCTAAGAAGGAAACTCGTTGTAACCAAAACTCACATTTAGAGAATTTGGCATACAACTTGTTCGTTCTTAAGGTAATTAGAACTCTCCTGAGATGATCCTCATGTTCCTCTTCTGTCTTGGAGTAGATAAGAATGTCGTCGATAAAAAAAATCACAAATGAATACAGGAATTCCTTAAATACCCTGTTCATCAAGTCCATGAAAACTACGGGAGCATTAGTAAGCCCAAAGGACATCACTGTAAATTCGTAATGCCCATACCTGGTTCGGAAAGCTGTCTTAGGTATATCGTCCTCTCTAATCCTCAGCTGATGATAACCTGACCGTAGATCTATTTTTGAAAACACTGCTGCACCTTGAAGCTGATCAAAGAGGTCATCAATCCTGGGCAGAGGGTATATGTTCTTTATTGTCACTTTGTTCAGCTCCCGGTAGTCGATGCACAAACGCATTGTCCCATCCTTCTTTTTCACAAATAAAACTGGAGCACCCCACGGCGAGACACTGGGGCGTATATAACCTTTGTCCAA
Source organism: Luffa acutangula (assembly GCA_036850905.1). NCBI lineage: Eukaryota > Viridiplantae > Streptophyta > Magnoliopsida > Cucurbitales > Cucurbitaceae > Luffa > Luffa acutangula. The sequence continues at coordinate 27,479,986 of CM072098.1, forward strand.
CAACTCCTGAATCTGTACCTTAAGTTCTTTCAATTCCACTGGAGCCATCCTATATGGAGGTTTAGAAATCGAATTATTCCCTGGCTCAAGCTCAATGCAAAAGTCAACCTCTCGTGCTGGCGGTAGTCCTGTCAGATCCTCAGGAAATACATCTGTGAATTCCCTCACTACCGATATTGAGGCCATCGATTCCTCGGTTTTCCTTGTGTCAACCACGCTAGCTAGCAAGCCCCAAGCTCCTTTGCTAATCAATTTTCTCGCCTTCATTGCAGAGACCACCTTAGGAGCACCTTTGATCATCGATCCCTTAAACTTGAAGTTTGCCACTAACGGAGGGTTAAAGATCACCTTCTTACGATAACAGTTTATGTTGGCATAATTAGAAGCCAACCATTCCATTCCCAAGATAACATCAAAATCACTCATCTCAAGGGCGATCAATGTCACATCCATTGATCGATCAGACACTAACATTTGGCAGGCTTTCACCGCTTCACTGGCTAGTAACGTTACCCCCGCAGGGGTTGAGACTGTCAAAACATAGCCTAACGGCTCTAGTTCTAGGTTGGCTTGACTTATAAACGATGCAGAAATAAAAGAATGCGTCGAACCCGAATCAAACAACACAAAAGCATAATGGTCGAGGATAGGGATGGTACCTGTCACTGCTGCATTAAGGTCCTCGGCCTCTTGTCGGGTGGTGGCAAATATCTTGCTCTGATGTTGTGCTGGTCTAACCCCGGATGCCTGATTTGAACTGGACGGCTGGTCGACATAATTAGCTTTCTTCTGATTACAATTCGGAGCAATATGCCCTTCCCGACCACACTTGAAACAAACACGGGTCCCTACCGAGCAACGACCCCAGTGGTACTTCTTACAGGTCTGACATAATGGCCTATCCTGATTAGGCCCTGGCTGATTCTGTGCTCTCTGTCGACGGTCCTGGGGCAGACCTCGTCTAGGGTAACGGTGACCCCTCTGTGTGTTCGAGCTCATCTGATCGTACATTCGCTTATGACCTGAGGAAGGTTCTGAAGAGACAGCGGACGGTCGTCGATCAATCAGCTCTGCCACCCTGACTGCCGTGGCATAGTCTTGGGATTCATGGGCTGCCACACTGCCCTGAATCTCTTCCTTTAAGCCTGTGATGAAACGTTCTACCTTATCAGCCTCTACAGATACCAGTGTAAGAGCAAACCGAGACAGTCTGGCGAACTCTGTCTTGTACTCCTCTACAGTTCGGTTTCCTTGCGTAAGAGCCACAAACTCTGCTTACTTCTTGAATCGGGAGGCTGCAAGGTAATATTTCCTTAAGAACTCCCCTCTGAACTGAGTCCATGTGACAGGTCCGTTGCTGACGTCTATCGTCCTTTCGATCGATTGCCACCAAATCAGGGCGTTATCTCGTAACAGGAACACAGTGCAGTACACTTTCTGGTCCTCCGGGCAGTTCATGTGGCGAAAAACAGTCTCGATGGAGGACAACCACAACTCTGCTACCGTGGGGTCCCTTGAGGCTCCATCGAACGGACAGGGATCCCACTTCCTAAAATCTCTCAGGCACCTAGCCTCCCGCGATAGGGTGGCTTCGTTGTTCTGAGGCGCTTGGGCCTGTCGCCTCGCAAGCACACCCGCAACTGCAGCCTGAACTGCGGTCTGAACTATTGCCTGAATATCCACTGTGACAGGTCCTACCGTAGGCCCCGACAATTCCACTTGTGGGTTTTCCGGTACATCCCCTCCTTGCTCCACAGGTGGTACGACTTGTTCAGGGGTTGTACGACCCCTACCACGACCTCTTCCTCGACCTCTTCCACGACCTTGTGCTCGGGGAGGCATGATCTATTACAAAAAAATCATTTATCATCTTACAATTTTTGTTCACAACATGAGACTTTTCGAATACATATAACATGTGCAGGCTACGAAATAAACAACGTGTACCTGGCGTGACCGGATGCTTGCTGACAAGCCATGGAAATACCTAAGGTTTACGATTTAAACCAGTCTACAAAACCTATAACCTAGAGCTCTGATACCAACTGTAACGACCCTACTTTTCATGCCTAGATCCTTGGGCCGTTACTACATACATTTCATTCTACTTTTAAGGACAGCGAGGAAATATCATTTAAAGAAAACATACTTAGAAATTTTGCGAAACTTTTCAGCCTGGGATCCCAGTTAAAACAACACAAAAGAACACTTTAGCCATTCACAAAAAACTTAAAGCGGAATAAACCTTAAATCATTCGCAATACTAGTTCAAAAGAAGAATTTCAAAACATAAAATGCGGAAGACTATCCTAAACGAGATCCATGGCTCAGCAGCTCTCCGTCACGCGTTCTGTACACCTTTACCTCTACCTGCAGTTGTATGTAAGGGAAAAGAATGAGTATTTAAGAAACATACTCAGTAAGTAACAATACTACTAGACACTTGCAACAACCAAGGTTTTAACATTTCATTCGAGTTAAGGGCCTAAGGGTTAGGTCATCTCATTCTCGTTCGTTTCATTTCATTTATCTGTAGTTCGGGTCTCGTGTTTATTTAGTTCACCTATATTTGTAAGTTTGCCAACTCACTGATAGTGCACAAGTGGGAGTTTTGGGAGGTCTCTACTCCTACTGATGGTAGATGGCACCCAGTCAGTGGAGCTAAGTCTCATCCTTCAAGACACTAATGGGCGCGTAGCGCTCTAAACTACCATTTCACTGGTGGGGCGTTCATGGGTTTAAGTCAGAAATTAACTTCCACAGTTAGTAAATGGCAACTAGACTGTGAAGCCAAGTCCCGCCCATTAAGCCCCTCATTTCAGTCTAATACATCTCAGTCTTAGGTGTTTAATTGACACGACCCTCTTCTAAGGCACTAGCCTATTCCTTTCCCTTTCTTAATCCTTTCCCCTTTACGGCCCCTTAACACTTACTAATCTTTAATTGCAACCCAGTTAACCAAATTCTTTTCCCTTCAGAGAATACAGACAGACTAAACTGATATGCACCACCCCAACTCAATCAATCTCAAGAACAAGAAATGAAGGCAACCACATCACTCCTAAACAGAGATAAGACACAAACTCCCCGTTGTCCACAAACAATACCAGTCAACCTATAATATAAAACAATCAAGCACTTTCACTTATCACATAGCACAAGCACACAACAACCAAATTCCTGAAGACCATTGTAATCATAACATCGCAATCTCAATCCAAACATATAATACCAATTCATGCTAGGAGCAACAGCCATTCCAATGCTTAAACATTTCTTTCTAATGCAGTACGTTACTTACCTTTAAATCCCAAGCTCAATATAGAACAAAACAACTTGCCCACGAGTTTTCCTAGTAATCCACAACTCCTAATGAATTAATAACAAAACTTAGGCTCTCCACAGTATTGCCAAGAGTAAAAACACCGAGGTTTAAGGCCTAAAACTACTTACCCAACCGAGATCTTGGGAAAGCTTTCACTCCGCCTTTGGATTAAATCGGTTCGCCACAAAAAGTCTTAGCTCACTCAAACCACCTGCCCATAATCTGACATTCAATTCCATTTAAACAGAGAACGTTGAAATGGAAGACCCAACCAATCCTTACCCAACAAATCTTTAAATGACTAAGCTGAAAATTTCGAACGACGACGACAAACAGATCTGAAAGGCGACGACAAACAGGCTGAAAACTTGCACAGTGGCGGCGACGACTTGCAGATCGACGGCAACACGTGTGTGGCGACGATTGTTTACGAGCGGCGGCGCTCGGCGTGTGGGTTGCAGAGAGGGAGGAGGAGCTGTGAGGGAGAAAGCCGAGAGAGTGAGAGAGCTGCGAGGGAGAGAGAGAGAAAGAGAGAGAGATAGAGAGAAAGAGATATTACCGGTGGGACGACGTGCGGCGGCGTTAGCGGCGAATTCGACGGCGAGAGGCAACGTAGGCGGCGACGTGGGTGTCGGCGGCGTTAGCGGTGGAGGGAGAGAGGACCGAGAGGGAATGAGAGAGTGAGGGGGCTGTGAGAGAGAGAAGGAGACGAGAGGGAGAGAGAGAAAGATGCAGATTTCTTTTTTTTGTTTTTTTTTAAAATTGGTCAATTGACCGAATTTGGGGGGAAGTTTCCCCCCATTTTCTTTTTTTCCCTTTTTGACCGGGCCTTTAATGCCCACTCCCCTTTTTCTTTTTTTTTTTCCTTCTTTTTCTCAAGGCTTGCCGTTACAGAAAAACTCTTACGAAACGAATGGTGGGGTGAATTTCGTTCTTTCATCCCCTGTCTTAAAGAAAATGGTATTGAACATCGTTCCACATACCCATACACAATCTCAACAAATTGACACTGTTGAATATTGATAGCACCTAATTCATGCTATTTATTTACCTTTAATTTGGTCTTGTTAGATTACATTTGATCGTTAACGTGTTTATTTTTTGGGAGTTCGAGCGTAAGAGGTTTCAGAGGCTGATGTTTCAATTTGACACTAATTTCACTACAACAAATAACACATACGATAGCGTCAAAAAAATGCTATCATAGGCTTTTTATAGCATTTTTCAAACGTCGTCGTGGCCGATGTTGTTGAAAGTCCTTGACTTTTCATAGCGTTTTTTCAGTGCTATAAAAATTTCTATAAAAATATAATTTTGATTGCGTAATTTTTATGTTATAGAAGTTTTTTATAGCGTTAGCAAAAAACGCTATAATTGCTCTTTAATAGCATTTTTTATAGCCGTAAAAAACGCTATAAAAAACATATCATAGTTGTTTTAGACATGTTGTCATAGTCGATGTTATTGAAAGTCCCTGATGTTTCATAGCGTTTTTTCAATGCTACAAAATGAGCTATAAAAAAGTCGATTTTCAATTGCATTATTTTAATGTTATTGAAACTTTTCACTACATAAGTATAAAAACGCTATAATTGGTCTTTAATAGCATTTTTAACCCCATCCGTCAAAAAAAGAGAGCATTTTTAACCCCATTATAGATAGTAACTTTTATTAGCTTGCTTCTTTTTTTTTTTTTATATAGTTTTTATAGCACTTTTAACCATTTTCAAGTAGTATGCAATAGTTTTTATAGCATTTTGTATAACTAACAAATTATTTCAAATGCTATTGTAATATCAACTCAATTACATAAATATTTAATGTATTTAAATGCACATAAACTTTTTCAAGAGTAATACTAAAAGTTGGTAATCTGAAAGTGTTCTAACTGTCTAACTGATACCTATATAATTCATAATCCTAAACTAAAAATGAAAAAAATATATATATATAATTCCCAAATACATTCATTTCAATAACATGTAAACACATGGTTCAAGAGATTGAGATGAACATATCCTTCAATAAATATGTGGGTGTGACATCATTTCGTCCCCTATAAAAAATATATATATGTTTACAAGATATATATTTACATAATCAATAAACTAAATAAATATTTTAATTTGAAGAAACTAAATCAAACTTGAGACCTCTGCTCTTTTGCCATTGTTTCCTCTTCTATTCTTTTGGCTCTTGCCTCCTCACTATCAATCAAGATAAGCATATGAAGAGGCCACATTTTGATCCGTCGAAATAGAGATGAGTAACTAACAAGACCTCATGATTTTACCTGCAACAAATTGAAGGACAATAATTATATATGAGACATCTTTCCTGAGTAGCTAAGTTCCCAAATAAAAAAGATTAAAAAAAAAATTAAAGTGGAGACCTCAACTTTGATAATGTAAAATAGACAAAGGAAATAAAATTTACCTATCACAGAAGTAGCTTGGCCTAAAATACTTTTTTTTTTTTTTTTGAAACTGGCCTAAAATACTTATTAATTCCAAGTTTAGAAAATGTTTAAAACCTACTTAATTCATTTCATTCATTCTAACTTCATCTCAGTTCTACATTTTTCTGCCTCTCCAGCATAATAATCTACACATCCAACAACTGCATTGAAATATTGTTTCAACCAACAACTGCATTGAAATATTGTTTCAACCAACAACAAACTCATTCACAGAAACTGTTGGGATTGGTGTCCTAAAACTCGTAGATAGTGAATGTTAAACGAATTATATACTTATTCGATAAAGGCGTTGTCGAGACTAATTCAATAAAGTTATTACTGAATAAACTAAATTGTACATATAAAAACCCAAATCCAATAAACTAAGATCCATGGCTATAGGATGAACACTTGAGCTTTATGTAGAGACATAAAAGTGGATCAAGCTTGAGTAATAGCCAAAACAGTCTAGTATAGGGATAGGGCTAGGTACCTTATTCTGGAGACACTATGAGACGCGTCCCACTTTATAGATGGTATAGACGATGTAATCCTAAATCGTTCATGTAGAGACATGCGAGTGGGGGCGTCCTATGCAATGAGTTTGCATAAGACCAGGACAGAGAAATAAGTCGCTCTCGCTTTATAACACCGTTTACTGACGAGACTGACTATTTCATGTGATGACCTAGGTAACTCGATCTTAATCCTGAGCTAACTATGGACTCCTGTTTATTCGGGCTTATCCTTAGATCAGCATAGGTGAGAGTGGCTCAGTATCGCCGACTCAATAAGCCTCCCATTTCAGGGATAGGAACGGGTAGATAGTTGGGGACATAGTCGTGCAAGAAGGAATTCACTACTACCCGAATTAGGGATAGTAGAGAGATTGTTCCCTTAAGTGCTGACTCTGGGGCTTGAACAAAGGGATCCCGCCCTCTCATTGGCCCGAGAGGGACTCGGTTTTATGGTTGGATCATAAACCAATTGTTCATTAGAGGACCAGTGGGACTTAAGGAACTAGAAGTACTATAGGGGTGAAACGACTTTTTGTCCTAGCTATAGCTACGAACATCCTGTGAAGGATCGATATACTAATCATGGTTAAATCAAGTGGACGGAAATATATCTATAGTAAGGGGAGTGCAACTATCGGGCTATATTGGAGTGTCCTGGTAGTTAACGAATGTTGGTTAGCTTGGATAATGAGATTAGTCGGTTAGCCTCGAATCGTTGGAGCCCATGATCTATAGGTCCATTAAGTCCCCCTACTAGCTCATATCGGAACAAAGCCTAGAACAAAAAGATAGGAAGCTTTGAATCGTTCAAAATCAGGAAAACGGGTATTATCGTAAATTGTGTTTGACACAATAATTTAATTAAGAATTAAATTAGAAAATGAGAGATGGAGTATTTAAAAGTGTTTTGAATACCATATATATGTATTAGGAATCATATATAATTCATGGCACTAGGTGATAAAGATTAATTGGATTAATCATGTAAAAATTACTTGGAATTGTACCAATTAATTGCCTAGAAATTAATTTCAATTTTTAATTGAAATAGGAATGAATTGCAAGCTGAAAATTGAGAATTTAGATTCAATTTTAAGTGGATTTAGTGGCATTCCCACTCTTGCATGTTGATGCATAGTGGAAAACAACACAACCATGCACTAGTTGCATGTGTTGTGAATTAAACACCTAGAATCTACTTTGAGTTGCAATTTCACCATGTGTCTAGTGTCATGAGGCTTCTCTTTGCAAGGAAGATGTCTATATAAGGAGTATGAATCAGATTCAAAGGAAGTAGAGCCATTTTCCATATTGTTATGCTGCTGGATTTTGGTCTCAAACTCTCTCATTTCCATATGTCTCTCTAGTGCTTGAACTTTCAAGCATCCCCTTCCCATTCCCTATCTCTATAGACTTCCACAAGTCTTTCTTGGCCCGGAGAATAGTAGGGAAGACACTAGAGGTGGTCCACACACCGTTCGTGATCAAAGGAATCAAAGAGAGTTGTTGAATCGGTCTCCAAAAGGTTGGTAAAAATTCTGCTCTCTCCTTACGGTATTTGGACAGCATGTTTTCATTTTCTAAAATTGATGTAGTTAAGTGCCTCCGATCCTAAAATTGCTTTTGCATGTGTTATCTGAACACCTTCAATTGGTATCAGAGCATGATTAAGGCACCTAACATGCATTAATTTTAGCTTGGTGGGTAGCTTTTCATATGATGAAACTGTTTAAAAACTAAAGAAAATTGGTTTTGGGATTGATTTTAATTTTCAGTCAATTCGTTGGAATTAATTGTAATTTCCTACATGTTTTTGGGCTTTAATGTGTTCATATGGAGTCTGTAAAATTTGAGAGTCAATAGAGTCCATTTAGGCCGTCAATTTTAAGAAATTCGGAGACTGCTCGCTGCTGGCTGAAAATTCCAGCATGCTGTTTTTTAGTTCCAGCTCAAGTACGTTCTTCTCTTAACGGTAAAATGGTCCGGTTCAAGAAATCCAAAGGTGGTTCGGGTCGGTTCGAATGGTTCGGAAGTGGCCCAAGCCCTATTTGTAATTATTATTGTAATAATTTTAGTTTTTATTTTTGCTTGATTAAAAATCCCAAAACCAATTCACTTTAGTAAATTTAATTAATTATGCATTATTGAATGTATGTTTTAATTAAATAGTATTTTATGTGCATAATGTATGTCATTTATATTTAAAACCCCACCATAGGAAAACATGTTCATGCATTTGTTTAATTTGAATAAGTGTTATTTATTAATTCAAATACATGAGGGAAATTTCATGTTTTATTATTATAAGAGTTGTATTAATTTAGGGAGATTCATGCTTGAATGGTTAATTAAAATTGATTAATTCTTATAATACTTATAATTATTAAAAGATAAAATTAACCAAGCATGTAGCATGAAATTTCTTTAGTTTGTTTATAAGTGTTATATTCAAATTAGACTTGTTATGGATTGATTTTATAATTGTTATAAAAGAGATAGAAATCTAAAATCTATAACAAGATAAATAGCATGCTCACTTAGGTTAATGAACCAACAAATCGATCAACTTGCATAGTTTAGGTCGATATCTTGTAAAACAACGGTTATAAGAGAACTCACCCGACAAAATGTTGTCTAAGGCTGGAGGTATTTAAGTTGCCGGTTTACGGAACACCTCCTACCTGGGCATTGAGTCGGTTCTTGTGTTAAGTTAACTCGAGTTTTATGAGCATGCGTGAGCGGTGTGAGGTTTTAAAGTGTTATCACCTAGACATCGTAGTATAAAGGGTTATACAAACCTAGACATAGGTTATTTCTAAATGGTACTTTTCTTATAACTTGAATGATTGATTGTTATATGCTTTTAAACACCATTAGAAAGCATGTTATAGGGTTAATTCATTAAAAGTTATAAAAGTTATAATAGTTAATGAATCGAATCCATAAAACCTATGACAAAGAGTTGCATGCTAACCTAGGATCTTAGGATCTTGTCATTCTTTAAATGGTTTAAAATGAAATAGACCTAAGATCGCTTCTCTAATAGAATTAGAAATATTTCTTACTTAGTTTTTAAAATAGTTTTAAAATTTGAGTAAGTAGGGCATAAGACCTTGGTTATAAGGGAATTCTCCTGAAAATGGTTCGGAACCTGAGTTGAATTAACCAAAGTCTTACTAGCATGCAATGTCACTAGGTTATTAAAAGAGTTTAATTCACCTAGACATTTAGTGTAAAGACCTTGTTTAATAAGGCATAGACTTAGATAGATTCATTTAGCCAGAATTTACCTAAGTAATAGACCCTAAAACTTTACAACACTTTAGTGGGAGGAAAAGTATAGAAACAAAATATTCATATTAAGTTTCTACTCTCACGTCCCCCTGAGTTCACACTGTGAGATCCATGCTTGGCCTCGAGGCGCCCTGGGAGCGTCCCCCTACAGATGGTGTTTGCATGGGTTAATATCAAGGTGAATGAGGAAAGTGTTCATAGTAAGTGGGAGAAGGAAACGAGTTAAACGTATCTTGCGGTCTCCATCATTAGGTTGCACCGTGAGATTCCTATGCGCTGCCTGCGAGTCACCCTGGGAGCGATCACCCTACGGAGGGCTTGCGCATGGGATTCGGAACAACGCAAACTCCAGAAATGGATAGGGTTTCCTAGGGCCATTCCCAACATTAGCTCTTCCCTACGGTGGCATTATTGGGGCCGCCCTCCGAGATCTGAAAATGATGGGTAACACTTACAAGATGGTCTTGACCAAATTAACGTTAGCTAATAACTATTGGAGTAAGAGTTATTCTGGGAATAGTATTTGGCCGAGATTGTCTCAATTCAGAGGAGGAGTAGCTGACTGCCCTACGGTAGCGGTTATTCTAAACCCCTGAAGTTACGTTGCAAATAAATCAATTGTATATATGGGCCGATGATTGCTTTTGCTAAAATCTGATTGGATTATATGATTAATGGGTTTAGTGCATGTTTCTAATAGAGATTAATTTATTTGTTTCAGCAATATGTCGAAAAACGTATGTGCTTTGTCAAATGCCAAATTAAACGGTTTAGTACATACGACTAAGAATACTTACTTAAACGCTAACCACGTGGTAAAGAATTTAGGATTGGTCTTAACTGAGGAATATCCTCAAACTAACTGCATATCCAAGAAAACATAATCCACGACTCTAAATGCGATTTATTAGTCTTGGAAACGTGTTTAGTGGAAAACGATGATTCTGCCTGAATACTTGATTCAGGTGCCACTAATCACTTATGTTCTTCATTTCAAGGAATGAGTTCCTGGCAACAGCTAAAAGCTGGAGAGATGACTCTTAAAGTTGGAACAGGAGAAGTCATCTCGACTATTGCAGTGGGAGACATAAAATTATTCTTCACCAAGGAACGTTACATGATATTAGATAATGTGTACATAGTTCCGAAAATTAAAAGAAATTTGATTTCTTTAACTTGTTTATTGGAACAAGGTTACTCAATTTCTTTTTCTGTTAATGAAGCGTTCATAACTAAAAGAGGTATTAATGTTTGCTCTGCAAACTTGAAGAATAAATTGTATGTTTTGGGACCAATTGAGTCTAAAGCTATTTTAAATCACGAGATGTTTAAAACCGCTGAGACTCAACCTAAAAAGCGAAGAGTTTCTCAAGATACCTATCTCTGGCACTTGAGGTTAGGCCATATCAACCTCATTAGGATTGGAAGATTGGTCAAGAGTGGACTTCTAAACAAGTTATAAGACGACTCGTTGCCTCCTTGTGAGTCATGCCTTGAGGGCAAGATGACAAAACGACCTTTTACCGGAAAAGGTTATCGTGCCAAAGAGCCCCTAGAGCTCATTCATTCGGACCTCTGTGGACCAATAAACATTAGAGCTCGAGGAGGGTACGAATATTTCATCAGTTTCATTGATGATTATTCGAGGTATGGCTATCTCTACCTGATGCATCATAAGTCCGAAGTTTTTGAAAAGTTCAAAGAGTACAAGGCCGAGGTTGAGATCCTATTGAAGGAAATAAAAGTCCCCACGCAGCGGAAGCGCATTGATTGGACCTTACGCCGTATATTAATTAACATTAAAATACCGTTACGAAAACTCAAACAAACTTTAAACACTCTTTAAAGCTGCTGGAAAATTTGTTTAATAATGCTGAAAAATAAATCTAAATTTATTTTCATGCTTTTCTAAAGAAAAGGGGAAGAACCGTTACAAACCTTCGTTGTAGACTTGACCGTTCTTCGCCAACGACGCTCCAACGAACGAAAACGCAGCAGCCTCCTTGCCTTTTAGTCGCTGGAAATTTCTTCTTGATTGACACAATAACCACAGAGGTTACACCGGTATGACTCTGAGTCTAGGAGGCAAAAGACTTGTGGGAGTCTTTCTCTAAGAGGGAGGCTAGAGAGAATTCTAGGTCTTGTCTTGAGAGTCTAAGAGCAAGAGCAAAGTGTCAAGTGTCTTGGACCAATTAGGTCTAGTGTTCTATTTATAGAAGAGAGGCCATGAATAAAATATTCAATTAAATCAATCTTTTCCAAAATTGATTCAATCTTATTCCTTATTTAATCAATCATGATCAATCAATTCCATAATTGATTAATCTTTTCCACAAATGACTAATTACTTCCATAAGTGATTAGATCATTTCCATAAATGATTAATCACTTCCTTAAGTGATTAATTATTTCCATAATTGATTAATTCCCGGTTAATGAATTCTTTAATTAATTAACCACCAATTAAATATCACATATTTAATTTCCAGCCTTGAATTAATTAATTTGCCCAAATAGATTTAAGGCCTTAAATTAATTAATTCATTATTTGAACTCTTTCAAACTTCCATAAATTTATATTTGAATTTCTTCAAATATCAATTTCTCTCATAATAATATATCAATATATATTATATTTGTTTCCCTTAGTAAATTTAACATTTTCAATTTACATTTATTACTTAGTTGCCTCAAATTACTTATGAGCTACCAGTGGGACCTAATGGACGTGCAGATCAGAAGCTCCAACGATGTGAGATTAATTGGTCAAACTCATTAACCACATTAATCAATATTCGTTAACTGTGCATTCATTCCACTATAGACTCACAGTTGCACTCTTCTCACTGCAGACATATTTTCTGTGTCCACGGATATAGACCAATATCGACTAGTTAGTCCTTCACGAGTGTCCGTAACACCAGCTGGGTCAAATTATCGTTTTACTCCTGGGTTACCTCTATTTCCTCAAGTACCAGTTCTCCTCTAATGAACAACCTGTTTGTGGTCCAACCATCAAACAGAAAACCCTCTCGTGCCATTGAGAGGGTAGGGCCCTTTGTTCAAGACTCGGAGTAACCACTTAAGGGAACACTCATCTGCTTCCCTAAAGTCGGGAAGGAGTGAATTCTATCTTGCACGATTACGTTCCCAGCTCCTCATTCGGTCTTGTCCCCAAAATGGTAGTCTTATTGAGTCGGCGTACTGGCCACTCTCACCCATACAAATCAAAGGACAATCTCTCATGAGCAAGAGTCCATAATCAACTCAGGATTAAGACTAAGTTGTCTAGGTTGTCCTAGTGAAATAGAAAACCAACTAGTTAACGGTGTTATAACCAGTGGTTACTATTTCGCGGTCCGGTCTTATGCAAACTCATTGCATAGGATACCCCCACTCGCATGTCTCCTACACGAACGTGTTGGATCGCAGCGTTTGTATCAAATACAAAGTGGGCCGTATACATAGTGTCACCAGGATAAGGCACCCAGTCTTATCCCTATACTATAGACCCTTTTAGGCTGTTTCTTGAACAATGATCCCATATGTCGCTACATATAGTTCAAGACTCATATTACAGCCTTGGATGTCTAGTTTATTGGATTAGGGTTATTATTAGGCAAAGACAAATATAAAATAACTAATAACAATTAATGGAAAAATATATCAATATTATTTCATTAGTATCCGGTCAACGGTTACATTCACTATCTACGAGTTTTAGGGCATAAAACCCAACACCTATTAGGTAAGACGATAAAAACACTTCGATCCGATCGATGTGGAGAGTACATGGACTCAAGTTTTCAAGACTATTTGATAGAGCATGGAATTACGTCCCAACTCTCAGCCTTTGGTACAACTCAGCAAAACGGTGTATCGGAAAGGAGAAACAGAACCTTGTTGGACATGGTTCGTTCGATGATGAGTTATGCTCAGTTGCCTAACTCGTTTTGGGGTTATGCAGTAGAGACTGCAGTTTATATTTTGAACGTAGTTCCCTTAAAGAGTGTTTCTGAAACACCGTTTGAGCTCTGGAAAGGACGTAAAGCTAGTTTACGAGATTTCAGAATTTGGGAATGCCCTGCATACGTGCTAGAAGCAAATCCAAAGAAATTAGAACCTCGTTCTAAATTTTGCCTATTTATAGGCTATCCTAAAGAAACGAGAGGTGGATACTTCTTCGATCCAGAGGAAAATAAAGTACTTGTATCAACAAATGCTACATTCCTAGAAGAAGACCACCTCAGAGATCACAAGCCACGTAGTAAAGTCATTTTAAGTGAACTATCTAACGAAGCTATAGAAACATCAACAAGAGTTGTTGATGATGTTGGCACCTCGAGTCAATCGTGTCCTTCTCAAGAAATAAGAGAACCTCGACGTAGTGGGAGGGTTGTTAGACAGCCTGGTCGCTATTTGCGTTTAACTGAAACTCCAGTCGTCATACCTGATGACGGGATCGAGGATCCATTAACCTTTAAACAGGCAATGGATGACGTTGACAAGAACGAGTGGATTAAAGCCATGGACTTAGAGATCGAGTCCATGCCTTTTAATTCAATATGGGATCTTGTAGATCAACCTAAAGGGGTTAGACCCATAGGGTGCAAATGGATCTACAAGAGAAAACGAGACGCTGCTGGAAAGGTACAGACCTTTAAGGCATGACTTGTGGCAAAGGGTTTTACCCAGCGGGAGGGGATTGACTATGAAGAAACCTTCTCCCTTGTTGCCATGTTAAAGTCGATCCGGATACTTTTATCCATTGCCACATTTTACGATTATGAAATATGGCAAATGGATGTCAAGACTGCCTTTCTGAACGGTAATCTTGAAGAAAGTATCTACATGTCTCAGCCAGAGGGGTTCATAGCTCAGGATGAAGAGCAAAAAGTTTGCAAGCTTAAACGATCCATTTATGGATTAAAACAAGCATCTAGACCCTGGAATATGAGATTTGATACTGCGATCAAATCTTATGGCTTTGAACAAAACGTTTATAAGCCTTGTGTTTACAAAAGGATCTTCAACAACTCCGTAGCTTTCTTAGTACTATATGTAGATGATATCCTACTCATCGGGAATGATGTAGGTTATCTAACTGACATTAAACTATGGCTAGCAACTCAATTCCAAATGAAAGATTTGGGTGAGGCACAATTTGTTCTAGGGATCCAAATTGTTCGAAACCGAAAGAACAAAACGCTAGCCCTGTCTCAAGCGTCTTATATCGACAAATTGTTGGTTAGATATAAAATGAAAAATTCCAAGAAAGGACTATTACCTTTCAGGCACGGAATTATTTTGTCTAAGGAACAATGTTCTCAGACACCTCAAGAAGTTGAGGACATGAGACATTTTCCCTATGCCTCTGCAGTAGGTAGCCTAATGTATGCCATGTTGTGTACAAGGCCTGACATTTGTTATGCAGTAGGGATTGTCAGTAGATATCAATCAAATCCAGGATTCGATCACTGGACCGCCGTTAAAAGTATCCTCAAATATCTAAGGAGAACGGACTATATGCTCGTGTATGGTTCGAAGGATTTGATCCTTACAGGATACAGTGATTCTGACTTTCAAACCGATAAAGATTCGAGGAAATCTACATCGGGATCAATATTCACTCTAAATGGAGGAGCAATAGTATGGCGCAGCATCAAGCAAGGAGGCATTGCAGACTCAACCATGGAGGCCGAATATGTAGCCGCTTGCGAAGCAGCAAAAGAGGCAGTATGGCTCAGGAAGTTCCTAACTGACTTGGAAGTCGTTCCAAATATGCATCTGCCTATCACCTTGTATTGTGATAATAGCGGCACAATTGCAAACTCAAAGGAACCTCGCAGCCATAAGAGAGACAAGCACATCGAAAGGAAATACCATCTCATTAGGGAGATTGTGCACCGAGGAGACGTGATTGTCACGAAGATAGTGTTGGAGCACAACAATGCTGATCCATTCACGAAGGCTCTCACGGCTAAAGTGTTCGAGAGTCATCTAGAAGGTCTAGGTCTGCGAGATGTGTAGAAGAAATAATCTAGGTCAAGTGGGAGAATTGTAACCGATATATCGATACCTCAGTATACTGGGTATTTAGATGCCCTAGTTTATTGTATTTTTACTTTGTTATTAATACAAGTATTTATTCACCCACTACTGTTATAGATTATAGTACATCCCACTAAACTAGAGTTTTTAGTTCAAGTGGGAGATTGTTGGGATTGGTGTCCTAAAACTCGTAGATAGTGAATGTTAAACGAATTATATACTTATTCGATAAAGGCGTTGTCGAGACTAATTCAGTAAAGTTATTACTGAATAAACTAAATTGCACATATAAAAACCCAAATCCAATAAACTAAGATCCATGGCTATAGGACGAACATTTGAGCTTTATGTAGAGACATAAAAGTGGATCAAGCTTGAGTAATAGCCAAAACGGTCTATAGTATAGGGATAGGGCTGGGTACCTTATTCTGGAGACACTATGAGACGCGACCCACTTTATAGATGGTATAGACGATGTAATCCTAAATCGTTCATGTAGAGACATGTGAGTGGGGGCGTCCTATGCAATGAGTTTGCATAAGACCAAGACCGAGAAATAAGTCGCTCTCACTTTATAACACCGTTTACTGACGAGACTAACTATTTCATGTGATGACCTAGGTAACTCGATCTTAATCCTGAGCTAACTATGAACTCCTGTTTATTCGGGCTTATCCTTAGATCTGCATAGGTGAGAGTGGCTCAGTATTGCCGACTCAATAAGCCTCCCATTTCAGGGATAGGAACGGGTAGATAGTTGGGGACATAGTCGTGCAAGAAGGAATTCACTCCTACCCGAATTAGGGATAGTAGAGAGGTTGTTCCCTTAAGTGCTGACTCCGGGGCTTGAACAAAGGGATCCCGCCCTCTCATTGGCCCGAGAGGGACTCGGTTTTATGGTTGGACCATAAACCAATTGTTCATTAGAGGACCAGTGAGACTTAAGGAACTAGAAGTACTATAGGGGTGAAACGACTTTTTGACCTAGTTATAGCTACGAACAACCTGTGAAGGATCGATTTACTAATCATGGTTAAATCAAGTGGACGGAAATATATCTATAGTAAGGGGAGTGCAACTATCGGGCTATAGTGGAGTGTCCGGTAGTTAACGAATGTTGGCTAGCTTGGATAATGAGATTAGTCGGTTAGCCCCGAATCGTTGGAGCCCATGATCTATAGGTCCATTAGGTCCCCCTACTAGCTCATATCGGAACAAAGCCTAGAACAAAAAGATAGGAAGCTTTGAATCGTTCAAAATCGGGAAAACGGGTATTATCGTAAATTGTGTTTGACACAATAATTTAATTATGAATTAAATTAGAAAATGAGAGATGGAGTATTTAAAAGTGTTTTGAATACCATATATATGTATTAGGAATCATATATAATTCATGGCACTAGGTGATAAAGATTAATTGGATTAATCATGTAAAAATTACTTGGAATTGTACCAATTAATTGCCTAGAAATTAATTTCAATTTTTAATTGAAATAGGAATGAATTGCAAGCTGAAAATTGAGAATTTAGATTCAATTTTAAGTGGATTTAGTGGCATTCCCACTCTTGCATGTTGATGCATAGTGAAAAACAACACAATCATGCACTAGTTGCATGTGCTGTGAATTAAACACCTAGAATCCACTTTGAGTTGCAATTTCACCATGTGTCTAGTGTCATGAGGCTTCTCTTTGCATGGAAGATGTCTATATAAGGAGTATGAATCAGATTCAAAGGAAGTAGAGCCATTTTCCATATTGTTATGCTGCTGGATTTTGGTCTCAAACTCTCTCATCTCCATATGTCTCTCTAATGCTTGAACTTTCAAGCATTCTCTTCCCATTCCCTATCTCTATAGACTCCCACAAGTCGTTCTTGGCCCGAAAAATAGTAGGGAAGACACTAGAGGTGGTCCACACACCGTTCGTGATCAAAGGAATCAAAGAGAGTTGTTGAATCGGTCTCCAAAAGGTTGGTAAAAATTCTGCTATCTCCTTACGGTATTTGGACAACATGTTTTGATTTTCTAAAATTGATGTAGTTAAGTTCCTCCGATCCTAAAATTGCTTCTATATGTGTTATATGAACATCTTCAGAAACTTGAAAGACAAACAACTTATACTCAATTGAATGGATTGTCCAATTTTAATTCAAGGTGATGCAAATGGAAATACAGAAAATGATGAAAAAGAGGTTCCAAAACAAAAATTCAAAGAACTGGGAGGAGAATACTTGGTACACTAAACAACAATGTGCAAAGAAGCCAACACCTATAACTTATTTCATTTCATGAAGATAGATAGTAGAATGGTAAGGTTGATGTGGTGCATAAAAGTAGTTCTGTTTTCTCATAATAGCTTCCAAAGACAGTATTTAAACGTATGTGTTCACAACAGACCATTATTGAAAATAGATGGAAGGAGATTGTTTGGAGGTGAGTAATATTTGGATTTTACTAAATGGGTCCATGGCCATTGGGTTGATGAGTTATTTCCATTGGGTGCTTTTATGGATGCGGTCAAATATTGGCCAATGGAAAAATCTTTACTTCTATGCTCCCCCGAACCTCCCCAAACACACATATATATAGTTGGTCTAGACTGAGTTTCACTTTCTTGATGGATTTTTTACTCATGATATGAGCTCAAAAACCCACTTCTTTTAGCTACTAAATAGCACAAATTTTCAACTAATCATAGCTAAATGGATGAACAGATGAACCACAACTTCCAAACACTCCTAACTAACTAAACAAAGTAAAATTAAAAGAAGCAAATAGAATGAAATTTCTTCAACTAGCAGGGAGTCCAAGTATGCCTCACATAACATATTTTAAGTACTATAAATTTGCATAGAGAGTTTTCGAAATTTGTTGAATGCTTTCAAAAGAACCAATACATTTTTTCTTACAAAACAAACCAAAGAAGGTGAAAAATAGATAATAGAGAGAACCCAAAATATTCACTAACTTCACCATCATAGGAAGGATTGCACTTAAGTTCTCTTCTCATATGCACACTAAATTGAATTACAAAATCCTGCAGAAAAGAAGATGTATACTCGTTTTGAATTTTCAAAACATTATGTTAAAATTCTACAAAAAAAAAAAAAAAGAATTCAATTAGGTAGTTTCTGGAATGTTGAATATCAAAATTTGAACAAATGTTGTTGTCCTTCCGTGTAACTTAAAAGGAAAGGTAAAATAACATGAATCTTTTCTTTTATAAAACATGTATAACACAATTAATCTACTCAACAACAAACATCATAGTTAAATCTAAAATTGGAATTGAATGTAAGCTTTAACACACAATTTGGTGCTAGCAAGTAAAACTAAAATTAGACTGGAAAAGAGTGAATGCAAATCTCTTTTATGGATGAAGACCAATATTCCTAAACCTTAATCTAAACCTTTAATGATAATGAAATGAAACAATATTTTGTGCCTACCTCGAAGTAATGAAAGATATAGTTCTGAGTATATAGATGCAAATGGAGTGTTTGTCATCCATATCATATGGTCCTCCGAAAATTCCCACCACAATTCTTAAGCCTATTATGAATACTATCCAACAGAATAAATAAATGTTTATTTTCCACCCTGAAACTACTTAAAACTATGATGTAGAACAATAAAATCACCCTAAAATAACCAAACTAAACCAAAATTGCAGAAACTTGAACACACAGTTGACATGCTCCATACTGCTTATTTATTAGTTCAAAGGAAACGTTTTTTGAGTAAACAAAGCATAATAGCATTTGATAGTTTATTTGCTAGAAACTAAACATAGTTATCTTAGGAGTAGTGAGAGGGTGAGAAGAAGAAAAAGTTTCCATATAAATATTTGTCAAGTTTTCTAGCTTTGTGAGACCTCGAGTTTTCTAGTAAGTTGTTACCTCTCCCACTAATGATTTGATAATATGAAATGGCACAATCCTTTCAGGACAATCAACAACATCCTGCAATAGGAAAATATCTCCAATATTAAAGCAATACCATAGAAACATAGCAAAAGGCCATAAACAACCTCTAAGGAAATTCTACGCTATCTAATAAGGAAGGACTGCAACACTCATATATTAGACATTGTACCTCTAGATGAAACAATTACATTATAGCAAAGGGGTTGGAAGTGTTAAATTTCTGAACCATAAAAATGAATAAATGTCAATTGCAATCTCGATGTAATTACAAGCAGGGGACCATTACTAAATAGAGATTTCACCTTTTCGCATATTCTTCATCAAATCCTATCCAGTAGACGCCGTTTCCAAACATCAAGCATTTAGCTGCAAATTTACAACATAAAAGGCATCTTTGATCAATAATGCCAAAAGTGATGATACAAATAGTTGTACATCTATAACCAAAAAGTAAAAAAAAAAGTTGTACATTTGTATACTCAAAATAGAGATACTTGAATATTTACAAACACAAACACAAACACAAACAGGAAACACGAGGACAACACAAATACCCTAACTCAAACACGAAGTCTTATAGTTTTCCACAAATGCCCTTTTGCACATTCCATCAATAGTTGCAGCAAACACAAACTCCATTATCTACCAAGTTTGCAAGATATTCCAAGAAAATAAAACAAACAATCTAGCAAAAAGAAAAACATTCTTATAAACACAACAACATAACCGGGAAGTTAGCCCTACCTTACACTACCATAAATGGATTACTGCCCAACAAACCAAATTAGATATTGCATTTTGGGCATCATAAGTTCTAAAACAAAAAATAATGGAGCACTTGTTTCTTCTTCAATTCTCCCCCCTAATTTCATTCTCTTTAAACCATTCATCTGCCTAATTACTAATTGGTTTGAACTTGAATTGGAAACTCCAATTTAATTTCATGAAAGTTGATGGGATGTTTTCGTCCATTCCCTTTCAACCTCTCAACCCATTCAAGTGATTATAGTGATATATACAATATAATGTGTAATGGGTTTAAACTTTGAACTTTGGACTTTATACAGAAGCAATTAACTTTACTCCTTTCTTGTGCCTTCTTTATTTTGAACAACTGGAAACAAAAAAAGACCAAATGAGGTCGGACAGGCTTTTGATATAACTTACAAAAGTTAGGTTATATCAACAAAAGAAAAAATAAACTCAGGAAAAGCACACAAAGCTTCATACACACAAAAGAAACATCATCGACAACAAAGAATAATGATATGATCTTAGTTTTTTCTACTTATTGTGATGTGAATTAGGGCCATTAGGAACAACCATTTTCTCTCCAAAATTGGTGCTAGTCTTGATCACTATCGCAGAGCTTGAAAAGAAGCATTCACACAACAATGTAGGTTCTTTGCAAACCAGTCGAGGAGAGAAAATATTGCAAAAGATATTTAATTTTAATCAATACTAATCCAAGAAGAGTTAAATATAATCTTGTCCGAGACAGTTGTTAGAGAGAATTCGAAGAGGCATGTGACGCGGTCCTTCAAGGCTTAGAGTTCCATTTCTTTCTTTTAAGCTTCCATTGGGAAACATGCAGTTTAGTTCCAACTCCATAATTTGATTCTTCTGTTGTTCAATAAGCAAATGAAAAAGTTTTTTTATTAGATTCTTCGATGTGCACTTCCCCCATTTCCATGGCCAATCGAAAAAACTAAGCAACCCCCATATCCATCACCAACGATACAGACAAACTAACCATCAAATCCATCAAGAATGGCAGTGAGCAAGACGAACACATTCAACGAAGGTAACATGGATCCTAGTGGTGTTTGTACAATTTTCATAAGCCATATGCTTAGCCCGAAGCTAAAGTAACTGATGTCTGTGGTGCAAAATCAGCTCGATTATTGTTGGCACATCCTGCCAACACTTCTTTTGAACATCATTGTTGCACTTATGAGCAACGTCCATCACCGCCAACACCTCATTGTATTGTCCAATTTGTTAACTACAAAATATGAAAAAAAAAATAAAAAAGATGAGAAGATGAGAAGAACACTGATTATATAAAATCAAAACCTTAGATCTATAAAGAAAGCTGAATGCCGAGAATACACCCAACACACCCACAGAAAGAACTTTAATCCATAACATACCTCAAAGGCAAGATTTTTAAGGAATGATGGCTAGATATACTAGAGCACTAAGAACACTATTTAATCCCTTTTCATTGATAAGGGGTGCGCACTTGTTGAGAAACATATTGTTCAGCTTGCAAAGATGTTTCTTTTCTAAGTACAGTTGTTATCAGAGGCAAACTAGTATATTTTGAACTTTTTTTTTTTAGCAAGCCTGACCTCAATCGTTGAGGAAAAACTCTCCATCATACATTATTATTGACAAAAGTATTGGAAATTATCAATCCATGTATGAAAATTAGACTACTGGTACTTGAAATGCAAAAAACTAAGGAGGCATGCAGTCGAATAGTCTCACTTTAATTTGCTCATATAACCATGATATTTATTCTACTCACATAAGAATAATACTCAAAACTAATAACAAATTCCACACTAAGGGAGTATGTACATCCAAAATCAATAGCCCTCCCTCGAACCAAAAATTTTGATTCTAAAACACCATGAAAAATTCTAACGAGGGCACAAAGGCATAATAGCACATCAATTCCACAGTAATCAAAATGAAGGTCTATCTCCAAAAAAAAAAAAAAAAAAAACTATAAGGGACGAAATTCCAGTTCTCGCTAACTTAATAACTTCAGAAATCATTCCTATTAAAAAAAAAACCTTCCAAAATCAGTCTAGAAATAATATTCCAAAAGCATACCCCCTTGTAGATCTACAAAAACGTAACCAGTTACATGAAATTGTACACCAAACAATATCTAGTGTAACAACTAATTACCCGTGGAACCCTATGATTGTAGTTCTCGAATTTTAGCACTGTTTTGCCAAAATAAAATCCCAAAACCAACCCTAAATCGATGAACGAAAGTTTTAGAGGAAAAGAGAGAGAGAAAGAGAGATTGAAGGTCTACCGAAGAAGAAGAGATAATCGACGATAGAGGTGAGGAGAAGAAAATTACCTGAGAGAATGAAGTGATGAAGTTGGTCGTTGCTATGAAAAACTCTCCATCAACCACGAGATTCTAGGTATCTAGCTTCTTTGAGACTGAAACAACATACATCAAAGAATAACAAAGGTTACAAGAATTTTAGCAAAAGACTAAGAGAGATTGAGGAATACCTAGAGCAAGCTGGAAAATGATGAAGGGAAAGCAGTAGATTTTGATTTTAAAGATGACGAAGGTTAGCAATCGTGAGATTTTTTTTTTTTTGTATATTTGGGTAGATTCTACGATTAGGAGAAGAAGAGGAGAAAGCTAAAATCAATTTTGGGGGAAGACAGGATGGTGGAAAAGGTGTGAAAAGATCTGAACTTTTGGAAGAAGATATAAAGCGTTGAAATAAATTTTGTGATGGAGAGAAAGGAAATTTTGGGAACAAAGAAGACGGAAGTTGGAAAAAAACGCGTTCAATTTTGAATATAACCTCTTTCCATAACGTTTGCGTAAAATTTTTTGAATTAGCGCCAGTTTTTTTATTTTTCGGGCCAGCCCGCATCCTTTTCATTAATAGCGTGATTGATGTTAATGCTATAATGAAATGCTATGAAAAGTAGTATTTGTTGTAGTGTTTGGGCAAATTAAGACGATTTCCAGCTGCCTTGGATCCACGGGATCACGAGGAAGCAAAAGGACAAAAGCGGAATGTTTAAGCCCCAAAAACATGTTTAAGTGTTGGAAATTACTGCAGCCAAGCCATGTTTCCTGAGATCCTAGCGTCGAGACGATGGCCTTAGCGTCGAGACGCTACCTCAATGAAGCTAAAAAACACACGGACAGAAGAGGGAGCGTCGAGAAGCTCTCATATTGCGTCTCGACGCTTCGATAAAAATATAAATTCGTAGTTTTGATTTTTAGCCGTTTTAGGTTAGATCTAAGCCGTCTGGCCTTCTCTGTATTTTCTTCATATTTCTTTCCCTCTTTTAGTATTCTTTTGTATTTCAGACTGGTTTAGTTAGACTTTTATGATGTTTTTCATTCCCTTTGTTGTTTTTACTGTTAGTATGCAAGGCTAAACTTTTAGATTGCTGGATTGGTTGAATTTCTTGGAACATTTATGATGTTTGGTTGAGCTTGTTGGCATTTCTATTATTTATGAATGAAATTTCTTTCCATCCTAATATTGTCACTTAAGCAATTGATGACATGCAAAAATGTCATCATTTTCCTATTAATTTTAGCTAGTTTTATGCTTGCATTGTGTACTTTAATGCTATTTTCTGTTTAAATTTCAGAAAACCGAGTCAAAGAAGAAAAACCGGAATTTTGAGAGATTTTGGATGATTTTGGAGACTTTTTGAGCAATTTGGAGAATTACATTAAAGATCCAAGACCAAAAGCCAAGAAGAATGAATTAGAAGCCCAAATTCATGAAGTCCAAGCCTTAAAATTATCAATTTGGGTTAAGAAAAGTGCCCAAAATCCATTACAAGAAGTATTTGGGCCAAAAGAAAGTTGGAGGCCCAAAAATGGAGTCAAAATCGGGCCTTTATTGAAGATTCAAGGCCTAGCGTCTCGACGCTAAGCCTGGAGCGTCTCGACGCTAGGCAGCTGCGTGGAAAGATCCAGAATCGCGAGAGCGTCGCGACACTGTCCAAAGTAGCGTCTCGACGCTGCGACGTCTTGGAGCCCAAGAAAAGATGACGTCAGAGCGTCTCGACGCTGTGCCTGCTGGGAGCCTATAAAAGGAGCCTTTTGCAATGAAGATGGTGTGCCAATTTGTGGGTTTTCACCCCATTCTAGAATCCACACTAAAATTGGGGATTTTTGGGAGAGTTTCGGAGCTTTGTTGAAGATCTTTGGAGCTCGGGATCGAAGGAGGTCGGCGCGGGATCGAGGAGATCGACACTTTTATGAGCATTTCTCTTCCCTTTTCCTTTATGTTTTAGTTTCTAGAATTGTTGTGATTAGGAATTATTGAATTCTAGTGATTATGAGTAGTAAATTCCTAAATTCTATGAGATTGATTTAGATGTTGAACCTCTGCTGAATTAATGAATTGATATGGTTTAATTGTCAATATTGTTCATTTGTGCATTTTGTCTGTAATGCTTTTAATCAACTGATCACTGATTAAATGAATCGTTACTAAGTGGAAACTCGACGGAGAGAAGCTTAGACTAGAACTGAATGCATGACTAACGGTTATTTACCCGGGTGACACGGGATAAAATAAATAACGTTAGAGGTTGTACTGAAGGGTCGTAATGCCATACTAAGTAAATAAAGATGAGACTGAAAGGAGATTCTTTATTGAACGGTATGAGATAGGAGGAGACCGACAGGAGAGTCCTTGTTATTAGGCTTCTAGACTTATGAATCAAATGATTTGTTAATCCATATTAGTTAATTGATTAAGTGATTAAAGGTCCAATTGATAAAATCAACAACTCTATAATTATCCCATCAAATTGTGCCACCATTTATCTTTTGCTTTCTAGATTAGCTTTTTGTTATTCTGTTCGGCATTAGATTTTGTTCTCTAAATAAAGCTAAGCAAGATTATTCGTGGTACTTAATTGAATAAATCCAATCCCTGTGGAGACGATACTCTATACTCAAAATCACTATATTACTTGTGACGACCCGTTCGCTTGCGGAATGGAAAATCGCAGCAAACAAGTTTTTGGCGCCGTTGCCGGGGATTGGCTAATTTCATTCAATTAATATTGTGAAGAAATTGCTTGCTTTAGATTAGAGGTTTTATTTTGTTTTCTTTGTTTTATTTTTATCCTGGTCCATTGTTCTTATTGTGCATTTAATTGGTGTTTGCATCTGCTGAAAGCCTGATTATTGTTAATTTAATTATTTTAAATGGCTTTTAATAGTTTTGGGTGGCCCTTTAGGGAATCTGAGCCCGAAGAACCAACACCATCATCCAATTTTTTCTATTCAAATTATCCCCCTTTAGAAGAAAAATCTCCCCTAGAAAGTTTGCTTCAAGATTATATCGAGGATACTAGAGCCATTAAATTAGCTCTAGAAAAATCCCTAGGGAGATTGCATCCCCAAGAGGATGAGAGTGAAGTGCAAACCGCTTCCATAGAAGAAAAATCTTCCTTAGAGAGCTTGCTTGAAAATTTTATCCAAGAGTCGAGAGCCATGAATTTAGAATTAGAAAAATCTATGGAGAGACTCCAAACCCAAAAGGAGGATAGGGAAGTAGGATCCACTTCCATAGGATTTCTAGCGAGTCATGTGGCCGATGATTCATTAGCGCCCATTCAAGAGCCTAATCCTTTCAATTTCGCTAAGCTTGAGCATATAGGGGTGAGCTGTATAGATAGTGAAGAAGAATTGGATAATTCTAGCACCCATCAAGAACAAGTTTGTGAGGAAGAAAAAGAAAATGAGCCTATAATGTTTGAGGAGTTTCAAGAGATAGAGTTTAAGGTTGAAAGGCCTTTGTCTGTTCTATCCTTCACATCCTCTCTTGATAATGAGTGTTCTTTTTCTTGTTCTCACGAGTCAGTGTCAGAGTCAGAGTCCATTTATTTTGATCTTTCTCCTTTTATGCTTTTATCAAAAGAAAAACCCAAAAATATTTCTGCTTTAGGGTCCCATGAAAAGCTAGTAAGCTTACTAGCAATAGTATGCCTCATCGATTCAAAGAAGAAGGGCCCGAAGAAATACGAGAATTTTTATGTGCCTTGAAAGACCGCACAAACTCGTCTAGCTAAGAGACGTGAAACAAGCGCTTCTTGGGAGGCAACCCAAGTTTATTTTTCCATTAATTTTCTTTTCTTTGTTTTTCCAGTTTTTTTTGTAGTTAGAGCATGTTGATCTTTCGTTCCCGTTGATCAATTTTTGAAGGAGCTCGAGACCACATTTTCTTCCAAAAACAACCCCAATGAATGTTGAAGGCTGACATCCATGGTTTCTCTCACACTTCAGGGCAGTACCGTTCTCCCTTTATTTTTTTTAATTGTCCTTAAGCATGCTTAATTAGTCTGAATAATTGATACATTGAGGGCAATGTATGATTTAAGTTTGGGGGGGAGGCTTTGCTGTTCTGATATGAGCTTATTGAAAATTTTTTCATGATGATTCTATTGCATCTGTTTTGATGAGGACGGTCTATGATATGATCTAGATAATAAATTTTGTTCAATTTTTTGTGAAATATCAAAGCATGTTCAAGATTCATGTAAATTTAAATTTTTGCTTGATTTCCTTGCACATGTTGAGCACTTAGCCTACTTATATGGTTTTGAATGCTTAGAACTGGATTATATTATCTAGATGTTTGTTGTCACTCCGATAGGCTTAAGATCTAATTTGAAAGATGAACGACATGAGAGTTTGTAATGTTTTACTTGGGAGAAAAAAAATCATGTTTATTAGCCTGCAAAGAAAAGAAAAGTGTAAAAAAAATATATATATATGAAAAAAAAAATCTGAAAAAAAAAAGAGGAAAAAAAGAATGCTCCACTTTCTTGAGAGCGTTAGTAACCAGGGGCATTCATGACACCCATCGTTTGCCTTTGCATGAAAGCGTTTAAAAGAAATGAGCATGCTTCGGCAACCTGAAAGATGAGGCGCTCGTAGTTGGATGCTTTCATCACCAATGTTGGCAAGCCAGAATGAAGGCGCTACATCTAAATGGATTCTCAAAAAAAAAAAAATGCAAGTTTCGGGGAGGCATACCCCGTTGTTTCAGGCACCTTAGTGGGATATTGCTTTCTTGATTGTTGGAAAGCTGGATAATTCGAGCTTAGGGCCAGTGTAGGGGGAAGATGAACTGAGGATTCTATAAACCTTTTCTAGGCTAGTAAAGACCTAATAAGGAGGCTCGCACACACACACGCAAGGGATAAAGAGTTTAAATTTAAATTTCGTGATGAATGGATATGTTTTAATACTTCCTTTAATTGTTAGAGTTCATTATTTTGATCATTGAGCTTAGAGTCATGCATTTGCAATAGTTGATTCATATATAAGGTTTTAGCTTTGCTCGGGACTAGCAAAGATTTAAGTTTGGGGGTGTGATGACATGCAAAAATGTCATCATTTCTATTTTATGCCCCCCTGGCCAGCCGGTATGAATACCTCTCTCTAGTTTCAGAGATGATTTAGGGAGTGTGTAGCGATTAATCACACTAGATCATTGTGTATTGGTGAACGCCAGTGACTGAGCTAGGGATAGCCAGTTTCCTAGTGCTTGATCGGTAGTACTTCATTGGGGTTGAAACACATTCTAAAAGATCTGGAGTTCCAGGAGGAATCTGCTAATAAGACTGCGAGAGTTTTGCATGATCAATAATATTGCTAGAACATCTTTTAAAACAATTACTAAATCATTATCAGCGCCTGTTTCTAATCTGTCTGCCTATTTGATTATTTTTTGTTCTGTCATTTATTTTGCTTCAGCATTTTTCTCTTAAAAACCAATCATTTTTACTATCTTTGAAACCATTAAAGAATTGTACAAAATAGATAAAGTGGGAACTAGTTCAGACATTGGATTGATAATACTTATTACTTGTTGCGGGCTGTGTATACTTTACACAGAGTTCTAGAGTCTTTTTATATCATATTTTTACTCACTCTAGGAGCCCAACAAATATGAAAGGTGATTTTGTAAAGGATGGCGAGAAGATGATTTTGGAAGAGGAGTGTTATTTATGAGGCTGCAATGGTAATCATTGAGATAAGTTGGGGGTTTGGTTAAGCGAGAAGATTTGCGAATAAGAGGCAAATCTTGTAGTTGATTGGGACTAGTAGAAGATTTTGTGATTGGTGTTGAAGCAGAAGGTTCTGTAGTTGGGGGTTCAGGTGCTGGACAAGCCTCTGTGGTAGGTGAAGGGAATAAAAGTACCCACGCAACGGAAGCGCATCGATTGGACCTTATGTCGTATATTAATTAACATTAAAATATCGTTACAAAAACTCAAACAAACTTTAAACACACTTTAAAGTTGCTGGAAAATCAGTTTAAACATGCTGAAAAATAAATCTAAATTTATTTTCATGCTTTTCTAAAGAAAAGGGGAAGAACCGTTACAAACCTTCGTTGTAGACTTGACCGTTCTTCGCCAACGACGCTCCAACGAACAAAACGCAGCAGCCTCCTTTGAGTTTCTTCGCTGGAAAATCCTTCTGGAATGACACAATAACCACAGAGGTTACATCGGTATGTCTCTAAGTCTAGGAGGCAAAAGACTTGTGGGAGTCTTTCTCTAAGAGGGAGGCTAGAGAGAATTCTAGGTCTGGTCTTGAGAGTAAGAGCAAGAGCAGAGTGTCATGGACCAATTAGGTCTAGTGTTCTATTTATAGAAGAGAGGCCATGAATAAAATATTCAATTAAATCAATCTTTTCCAAAATTGATTCAATCTTATTCCTTATTTAATCAATCATGATCAATCAATTCCATAATTGATTAATCTTTTCCACAAATGACAAATTACTTCCATAAGTGATTAGATCATTTCCATAAATGATTACTCACTTCCTTAAGTGATTAATTATTTCCATAATTGATTAATTCCCAGTTAATGAATTCTTTAATTAATTAACCACCAATTAAATTTTAGGCCTTGAATTAATTAATTCGCCCAAATAGATTTTAGGCCTTAAATTAATTAATTCATTATTTGAACTCTTTCAAACTTCCATAAATTTATATTTCAATTTCTTCAAATATTAATTTCTCTTATAATAATATTCGGGCTCCTAGAGTGAGTAGAAATATAGTATAAAATACTCTAGAATTCCTGTGCAAGTATACACAGTCTGCAGCAAGTAATATTATCAATCCAAGGTCTGAATGAGCTTCCACTTTATCTATTTTGCGCAACTTCCTAATGGTTTCGAAGATAATAAAAATGATTGGGTTTTATCGGAATTATGCTGAGGCAAAATAAATGACAGAACAATAAGTAAACAAATAGATAGACAGATTAAAGGCAGGCGCTGGTTAGGTTTTAGTGATTGTTCTAAGATATGCTCTAGCAATATTATTGATCATGCATTTCTTGCAGTATTATTAGCGGATTCCTCCCGGAACTCCGGATCTTTTGGGATATGTTTCAAACCCAATGAAGTGTGACCGATCAAGCACTAGGCAACTTGCTATCCCTAACTCAATCACTGGCGTTCACCAATACACAATGATCGTAGTGTGGATAATTGCCACACACTCTCTAAATCATCCCTGAAACTAGAGAGAGCTATCCATACAGGCTGGCCAGGCGGGCATAAAATAAGAATAAGCACAACAATTAACCAAAATGCGATAGTCAATTTATTACTAGAGATGAAGCACAATAATCACATTATTCCTAACCAACACCCTAAGCTACTTAGTTCATAATAGCCATAGGAATACGAATTACAATCTGAGTATGCATGTCCATAACCACAAGTTAATAGAGAAAATAAACTCCCTAATCAGCTTGCGGTAGATGGTGTTCTTGATGATCTTCAACCTCCCTATACTATTCGGCTTCCAAGGGAAAACATGGAATGAATTTGACTTGGACGACTTATTCCTTTTATAGAAGGAAAGGAGACTTGAATTAGGTCAACTTGGACACGTGTAGGGCTCTCCTTGCTCCTTTATCCCGAAAATAACTCAACAGAAGTCGGTTCATGAAGTTGGCTAACGAGCTGTGATGTGGCAGTTTCTGCTCCCAGTTTTGCTGCAGCATAGAATTTGCTCCCTCTAGTCGCTCAGCAGCATCATCTGCACAAAATAATTTCCAATGCTTCCATTCTTCCAAATGGGTTAAAACATGTAATATCTATCCAAAACCAACCCTAATAAGCATAGAGGACACACAAATCTCTATATAATCGAGGCCTAAATAACTACCTTTTGGGCAGTTATCATACCCCCAAACTTGAATTATTGCGCATCCCGAGCAATACTAACTCACCTTCCTTCAAGAGTTTAGAACATTAGACAAAGAATAGCTTAATCAAACCAGACAGTCCAACACTACCTTTAACATTTACCTGAGCACTCTGCAAAACCAAGCTTTGCTGCAGAAAAATAATTCTTCCGGCATGGACAAATAATCACCACTTTTCAACTTAATTCTAAGAACTTGCCACGGCTTAGCTCTATTATCAGACATTTCAAAACATATTTTTAAAGGGGTTTATATCATTATTTATCAGACTTAAAGCAGCCTTACAGTCATAAGCTCTTAAGCATGGGATGACCCACTTTATGGTGCAGTATACCCTTGCCTCAAGCTCATCACCAACTAGGCTCAATACTCATTATAAAGCTAAAAAATCCTTAGTTATTCTATCTCTTGCCCCTCAGAATGGCAACATTTTATGATGATGCTCACCTAAGTTCTAGGAGACAGAAAAACTGCTGGATCATCATTCATCCTTCAAAACTTTTGCTCCATCAATTTTTTCAGCAAAATCTTCAAATAATTTTTCAGCAAATAATTTTTTTCTCATATTTCTCATTTTTTCACATTTCCTAGGTCATCTTTTGATGCGAAGACAACCTGTGGGTATCACAAATGTCCCCGGTTACTCAATAACCTAGCAAATTTTAATTTGAAGGAGAGGAATGCTCGAGCAAAATAATTGGAGTAGCAAAAAGTCCCCCAAACTTGAAT
Source organism: Luffa acutangula (assembly GCA_036850905.1). Classification (NCBI taxonomy): domain Eukaryota; kingdom Viridiplantae; phylum Streptophyta; class Magnoliopsida; order Cucurbitales; family Cucurbitaceae; genus Luffa; species Luffa acutangula. Next base: position 27,511,284 of record CM072098.1, read on the forward strand.
TATTCATTGTCCCCAATGAATCATTAATTAAGCAATTATACCCCCAAACTTAAATTTTTCTATCTGAATTTTTAAACTAAACATGGGACTAGGATTAAGCTTAAAGTGGATCATATAAGTCAATACTACCATCAAAATCTTCTTGCCGCAGCAACAGTCCAGGCTAGAAGAAATGCTCAAGCAAAAGGTTTCTGGAGATCAGAATACCTTGATCTAATTAAGCGTAATCAGTCCAATCTTCAAAAAAATTCAGAAGAAAATAGTTAAGTTAGAATTAGTCAATGCTCATGGAATAGAAACATTCAGAAATTTCATTAAAAATAAGAAAAATTACATAGCAGAGATATATTTTTGTATGCAGAAAAATTAAAAAGAAAATAAGCAGACAAATCATCCAGCAGGGTCAATATGCGCGAGCAAACAAAAATTCAAAAACAAAAGTAATGCTCGCTCCAGGTCAATTCATCAATCAGTCTTCCTGACCCCTGCTCCTCATTAACATCCTCTTCTCGTTCAACAGGTGGGGGTGGTATCCAAAGATTAAACAAATCATCGGGAAACACTGGAAAGGCCTGATACGGTGTTGAGAAATTGGCTTGCAAGGCCCCCCTGAGCGCATCATCTCTCCTTTTAGCATAAGTCCAGTAGGTCTGAGCTTGCCTTTCAGCAAATTCTAACCTACTGGCCAACACTGTCAGTTGCTCTAGGATCTGATTAACGCCATACACAAGCCCACCCTTGTGAACCTCTTGTGTACGCTGAAGTCGCGCCAAATTAGGTGTGTCAATGATTCCCTTATCAGGCATGATCATATCTTCTGGAATCGTGGGCACTCCTGCCCTGCTGCATAACATTGTAATCGTGTTTGGAAAGAACAGCTTCCCCACCTTCTTTTTCCAGCAATCAACAATCTCAAAAGAAATAATTTTTCCTACATCAATACTCATCGAGCGAAGAATGGCAAAGGCAAGCAATACCCTGTCCCGAGATAGTGTGGAGTCGTGTTTTGTCGGCAGCAAGTGTAGCCTGATGAAACTCATCCAAGTGTTGGCTTCACTCTTCAAATAAGCAGCTTGAAACGTATGCTTCCGCGTCTGCGACACCCTCCATTGAGCCCCCTCAATGCCTACCTCCCGGACAGCTGCACTCAGTTGATCACTAGATGGTGCAACCACCATCTCATTAAAAACGGCATGCGGAAAATCCTAGAGATCGAACAATTCATTAATGGCCTCAAGACTCCACTGTACAGGCACTCCTCAAACGATAACCTCAAAATCATTCTTAACGTCAAGATTGGCATAAAATTCTCGAACAATGTTGGAATTGACAGGTTTTGGTTTTGCACAAAATTGCCTCCATCCGAGGTTCACTATTCCAGACTCCAAGAACCTGGGCAAATCATTGCCAAATCCTCGTTCGAACAAGAAGTCCCGTTTCAGCACCTCCTGGTATTTTGCTCGAGCAAGATCGTTGACGAAGCGAATGAATGGTGCCCTCGGCTCCTCAATTTCTCCGGATGCTTCCGCAATTCCTTTGCCCTTGCTTTTTCTCTGTTTGTGCAAGCGCTCTTCTTCTGCCTTTCTTGCCTCTTCTTCTTTTTCCTTATTCTCAGCTTCCCTTTTTTCTTCCTCAGAGTCCGACGTCGGAGGCGATGGAGTGTTCCGAATCACCCTCACGCGACCCGCCTTCCTCTTGATGCGGCGGCGCTTGGGCGGTTCAGGCATAATGATTTCAACATGAGCCTCCTGCACCGGCTCTGGTGTTTTCTCTTTTTCAGGTGTACCTGCGACTTGTCTTTCGACCTCTGTCTCATGTTCCTTCTCAGTATTCCCTTCCTGAACCGTAGCAGAAACTGTCGATTCTGTCTCAAGATTCTGAACAGCCTCTGTTTCTTGGATGACTTCTTGTTCCGCAGCCCTCTGCTGCCTCCGTCTTCGCTTCACCTCCTTCTCTTCTAGCGTTCTTTTCTTCTTAGTTTTTCCTTTCTGTACTTCCGGCGTGACCGACACCTCCTCTTCTTCACTCTCTCTTTCTTTCCTAGCTCTAGTCTGAAATTCAAAAATCATCAACGGTAAATTCGTGGATTCCAAACGCCCATGGTAAAAATCAATGTACTGTCCATCATTGAAGCCTTCGAATGATTACTCTGCGACACGTGGCGTCATCAGATGATGCATGCAATTTTACCTGCGAACATTCAAAAAAAATCTCAACGGTAAAAATAATAAATTTCCAACGGAAACCCTTGTAATTCAGATGATTTGCTTTCGCCATATCTTTGCCGCAACAATCTGCTGAACCTGAAGAATCTTAGATACGGAATTCGAATTTCAAAGCAAGAAAAATCAAAGATTTTTTTCTTTAAATTCAAATTAAATTTTAACCAATCATCCCAATCTTTTATTTTCAAAAGAAGCCGAATAAATTAGAGAAAATCTCTATTAATTAAAACTAGAATTAAAATATCTGAAAATAAAATCTAGATAAAATCTAATAAAATCTAACTAATTAAAAGATAATTGAAAGATAATTTAAATAAATAACCCGAAAATCAAATCAAATTCAAAACAAAATAGATAAAATCTAATCAAATATTTAAAGACAAAATCTAATAAATCTCGCAAAATCAAATCTAACCTAACCGCAATTAAAATAAAATCAATGAAAAATAAAATCAACACAAATCCTGGGAGCTCAAAATTTTGCTATGTGAAATGCTCCCACAAAAATCCTGCTCTCTCAATCATCAACCAACCTTAGGGAAGGATATTTTGACTGAAACTCCTCTCCCCAATAATGCTTGACACGCTGACCATTCACCTTGAATACTCTCCCATCTTTTTCATCTTGCAAAGTAACTGCTCCATGGGGGAAAACCTCAATCACAACAAACGGTCCTGACCATTTAGATTTTAATTTTCCAGGAAATAATTTTAATCTAGAATTATAAAGCAAAACTTTTTGACCCTTGACAAACTCCTTAGATTTAATTTTTTTTGTCATGCCACAGCTTAGTCTTTTCCTTATACATTTTCGCATTTTCATAAGAAAATTGACGAAATTCTTCTAACTCATTAAGCTGCAGCATTCTTATTGCTCCTGCACAACTCAGATCAAAATTTAACTTTTTCAAAGCCCAAAATGTTTTATGCTCAAGCTCTAATGGTAAATGGCAAGCTTTCCCATATACTAACCTATAGGGAGACATTCCTAGAGGAGTCTTATAAGCTGCCCTATAAGCCCAAAGAGCCTCATCCAACCTAAAGGACCAATCCTTTCTAGATGGATGGACTACTTTTTCTAGAATTGATTTAATTTCCCTATTACTAATTTCAGCTTGACCATTTGCTTGTGGGTGATAAGGGGTAGCTATCCTATGCTTAATCCCATACTTAGCTAAAAGCTTAGTTAAGATATTATTAACAAAATGTGTACCCTCATCACTTATTAGACCTCTAGGTGTCCCAAACCGCGCAAAGATGTGCGATTGGAGAAACCTTGAAACCGTCTTGGCATCACTCTGATGGCATGCAATGGCCTCCACCCACTTGGACACGTAATCCACTGCCAATAAGATAAAAACATTGCCATTAGAAGGGGGAAATGACCCCATAAAATCAATACCCCATACATCGAATAGTTCAACTTCTAAAATGTAAGTAAGAGGCATTTCATCTCTTGGCCCCAAATTTGCTCTCCTTTGGCAAGCATCACATTGCTTGTAGAACCAATGGGCATCCTTGAATAACGTAGGCCAGAAGAATCCGCAATGCAAAATCCTCATAGCTGTCCTTTGACCGCTGAAATGGCCTCCATACGGCGAAGAGTGACATTGCTCCAGGATTTCCTTTGCTTCAGCACCTGAAACACACCTACGAATAATACCGTCAGAGCATTGCTTATACATAAATGACTCATCCCAATAGAAAAAATTTGCATCATGCTTAAACTTTTTCTTCTGCCTTCAATCCATATCGATAGGGGTGACTCCCTTCACTAAAAAGTTGGCAATATTAGCATACCAAGGGACATCCCTGACTACCTTTACCTGAACAGCAAAAAGCTGTTCATCTGGAAAAGAATCGGAAATGGCAGATTGCTCCAGCAAAGATGATGATGGATCAAGACGAGACAAGTGATCTGCAATGACATTCTCTGATCCCTTCTTGTCCTTTATCTCCAAGTCGAATTCCTGCAGTAATAAAACCCAACGAATTAGTCTAGGCTTTGCATCTTTCTTTGACATTAAATACCTTATTGCTGCATGATCCGTGAACACCGTGACTTTGGATCCAACCAAATATGGCCGGAATTTCTCAAAAGCAAACACAACAGCTAACAACTCCTTTTCAGTAGTTGTGTAGTTGACCTGTGCCTCATTTAAAACCTTGCTTGCATAATATATAAGATGAATAAATTTACCCTGCTTCTGCCCCAGCATTGCACCTACTGCAGCATCACTCGCATCACACATTACCTCGAATGGCAAATTCCAATTAGGTGCGCAGAGAATGGGTGCTGAGATTAAAGCAGCCTTCAATGTTTCAAAAGCCTTCCTACAATCTGCATTAAAGTCAAAAACATGATCAGTGCACAATAAGTTACAAAGAGGTTTACTGATTTTGGAAAAATCCTTTATGAACCTCCTATAAAATCCAGCATGCCCTAAGAAGCTCCAATTCCCTTCACTGAATTCGGTGATTCTAATCTTTCAATAACCTCAACTTTTGCTCTATCAACTTCTAGACCATTCTTAGAAATCCTATGACCTAACACTATGCCCTTCTTCACCATGAAGTGGCACTTCTCCCAATTAAGAACTAGATGGGTATCCTCACATCTTTTTAACACCTTACCTAAATTATCTAAACAACTCTGAAAAGACCCTCCAAAAACTGAAAAATCATCCATAAAGACCTCAACAGTGGACTCAATCATATCAGAAAAAATTACTAACATACACCGTTGAAATGTTGTTGGAGCATTGCAAAGGCCAAAAGGCATTCGCCTGAAAGCAAACGTCCCATAAGGGCAGGTGAAAGTGGTTTTTTCCTGATCTTCAAGAGCAATAGTAATCTGGTTATACCCAGAATAACCATCCAAGAAACAGTAGTAGGCCTGACCAGCCAATCGATCCAACATTTGGTCGATAAATGGTAGAGGGAAATGATCCTTTCGGGTGGCTTTATTAAGCCTTCTGTAATCCATGCAAACCCTCCATCCAGTTACTGTCCTAGTTGGAATCAACTCATTATCTTTATTGCTTACCACAGTGACACCTCCTTTCTTAGGAACACATTGGACAGGGCTCACCCAATTGCTGTCTGCAATCGGATAGATGATCCCAGCATCCAACAATTTAATCACCTCCTTTTTAACAACCTATTTCATTGCAGGGTTAAGCCTTCTTTGTTGCTCAATACTCCTAAAGGTTCCCTCCTCTAGAGTGATTTTGTGCATACAAAAAGATGGGCTAATTCCCTGAATATCAGCCAATGTCCAACCTATAGCTTTGCGGTATTGCTGCAACAATTTTATTAAGGCCTCTTCATGCTCCGGCATTAAATCTGATGCAACAATAATGGGCAATGTCTCACTTTCCCCAAGATACACATACTTTAGATGATCTGGTAAGGGCTTCAAATCTAAAGTTGGTGCCTCAATCAGGGATGGTTTAATTGGGGGAGCCTTTCTTTGATCTAAATCTAAAGACTCAAAAACATCCTCACATCTCAACAATTCTTTTTCATTTTTTCTATCTAAAGAACAAAATTCAAAATCTTCTACACTAACCTCTCCATGATTTTCCAAATGCTTATTAGCCGAATCCTGTATTGTTGTCTCAATAACTGTGCTCTCCAGAATCCTAATGAAAGAGCAATCTTCCATTTCGTCTGGATATTTCATGGCTTTAAACACATTAAATTTTACTTCCTCATTACAGACTCTCATTGTTAATTCTCCTTTTTGAACATCTATTAATGCCCTACCAGTAGCCAAAAATGGACGACCTAGAATAATTGGGACATCTTTATCAGCCTCATAGTCTAAAATAATAAAATCAACAGGAAATATGAATTTATCAACTTTTACTAAGACATCCTCAATCTTACCCTCTGGATATGTGATAGACCTATCAGCTAATTGGAGTGTTACTGTGGTAGGTCTAGCTTCACCAATACCTAACTTTCGGTAGACCGAAAGAGGCATAAGGTTAATGCTTGCACCTAAATCACAGAGTGCTCTACCTAATTCCTTTCCACCTATAGACACAGGTATAGTAAATGACCCTGGATCCTTAGCCTTGGGGGGTAGCCCATTCTTAAGAATAGCACTACACTCCTCAGTAAGAGATACAATTTCAAACTCACCTAACCTTTTCTTTTTAGTCAAAATATCCTTAAGAAATTTAGCATAATTAGGCATTTGCTCTATAGCTTCTACTAAAGGGATATTTATATGCAACTGCTTAAGAATCTCTAAAAACTTTTTAAATTGACCATCCTGATTCTTAGGCTTTTGCCTTTGTGGAAAAGGTAGAGGTGGTACATAAGGTGGGGGCGGCACATATGGTGGTTCTACATCTGGCACAGAACCAGATGCTCCAACATTTTTATTGCTGCCTCCAGCACCCTGACCAGACTCCAACTCTTCCTCGACAACAACATTATTATTTCTATCGCCATTTTTATTTATAACTTGGGTTTTACTAGGCTCAATTCTTTCTTCTAATGGCTAACCACTCCTAAGAGTAACTGCCTTTACCTGCTCCTTACCTTCCCTTCTAGGGTGTTCAGTATCTGATGGAAGTTTCCCTTGAGGCCTTGCCTTGAGCTCATTAGCTAGCTGACCCACTTGCAATTCCAGGGCTCTCATTGAAGCTTGATTACTTTGAATTGCAGCGTCTGTACGAGCTATAAATTCTTTCATCATTGCCTCGAGAGAATTCTCCGAATGTTGTTGGGGCAAAGCCTGCTTATTTTGCTGGGGCATTACCTGCGCTTTAGCAAATCCCGGCTGGTTCATCTTTTGTTGCGCTTGTACGTTATTTCCTTGACCTCCCCATGAGAAGTTGGGGTGGTTGCGCCAACCTGGATTATAGAAGTTAGAATAAGGGTTGTTCCTCTGATTACCTACAAAAAACACAGACGCTGGATTGCTGGGGCAAAACTCGTAGTTGTGGTCTTCACCGCAATAGACACATGCTTCGTCTGTGACTTGGTTCACCACTGCTGCTGGCTCCATAGCTGGTGGCTGCTGATGACTAATCACTGTCACATTCTTAAGAGCGTTAGCAATCATTGCAAGATCATCCCTAATGGTGGACACACCATCAACCTCTAATACACTTTTAACCTTTTTATTTGTGTCTCTAACATCCGACCACTGACAACTATTAATAGATATTCTTTCTAGAATTTCATAGGCTTCATCAAAAGTTTTTGCCAAAAGGGCCCCTCCAGCCGAAGCATCGACCATACCTTGGGTTACTCCATTTAAACCATTGTAAAATGTTTCCATTTGAATACAATGAGGTAACCCATGGTGGGGACATTTTCGTAAAAGCTCCTTAAACCTCTCCCAAGCCTCACTAAAAGTCTCATCCTCAAGTTGCCTAAACCCTACTATTTCACTCCTTAATTTAGCATTTCTATTAGGTGGGAAATATTTACTCAAAAATTCTTCAGCTAACTCATCCCACGTCCTAATTGATCCTGGAGCAAAAGAGTTTAACCATGACTTTGCTCCATCTCTAAGAGAATACGGGAACAAAGTTAATCTAAGAGCATCTCTAGGCACTCCTTGAATTACAAAAGAATCACTAACTCCTAGAAAAGACTTAAGATGTAAATGAGGGTCTTTAGATGACAAACCATGGAATTGCCCCACGGTTTGCAACATCTGAAACATTACCGGTTTCATTTCAAAATTCGCCCCTTGGATTTGGGGACGTGCAATCCCTGGATTCAACTCATTAAACATCGGGACAGCATACGCTCGAATGGCTCTGGTCCTATCGTTCGCTATCAAGATAGGATTCTCAGCCTGATTATTTCGCTGCTCATTTTGCTCAAACAGTGGGTTTTGCTGCATCAACAGATTCTGCTGGGGGTTTGCTGCTGCTGGACCTTCATGAACCTGTGGAAGTTGCGGCACGTTCTCCATCTGATTTCTGCGCTGCTCCCTCCTTCTGTTCCTAAATGTCCTTTCAATTTCTGGATCAAGCTCAAACCGTACCCCAGGCGGATCGCTCATGCACCAAAATCACACTTGCAAAAACAAAAGAAACAATCAAAAAGTTCTAGCACCAAACCACTAAAACACATACACAAAACAGATCAGATAAAAACTTATTCAAGTCCCCGGCAACAGCGCCAAAAACTTGTCGGGCTCCTAGAGTGAGTAGAAATATAGTATAAAATACTCTAGAATTCCTGTGCAAGTATACACAGTCTGCAGCAAGTAATATTATCAATCCAAGGTCTGAATGAGCTTCCACTTTATCTATTTTGCGTAACTTCCTAATGGTTTCGAAGATAATAAAAATGATTGGGTTTTATCGGAATTATGCTGAGGCAAAATAAATGACAGAACAATAAGTAAACAAATAGATAGACAGATTAAAGGCAGGCGCTGGTTAGGTTTTAGTGATTGTTCTAAGATATGCTCTAGCAATATTATTGATCATGCATTTCTTGCAGTATTATTAGCGGATTCCTCCCGGAACTCCGGATCTTTTGGGATATGTTTCAAACCCAATGAAGTGCGACCGATCAAGCACTAGGCAACTGGCTATCCCTAGCTCAATCACTGGCGTTCACCAATACACAATGATCGTAGTGTGGATAATTGCCACACACTCTCTAAATCATCCCTGAAACTAGAGAGAGCTATCCATACCGGCTGGCCAGGCGGGCATAAAATAAGAATAAGCACAACAATTAACCAAAATGCGATAGTCAATTTATTACTAGAGATGAAGCACAGTAATCACATTATTCCTAACCAACACCCTAAGCTACTTAGTTCATAATAGGCATAGGAATACGAATTACAATCTGAGTATGCATGTCCATAACCACAAGTTAATAGAGAAAAGAAACTCCCTAATCAGCTTGCGGTAGATGGTGTTCTTGATGATCTTCAACCTCCCTATACTATTCGGCTTCCAAGGGAAAACATGGAATGAATTTGAGTTGGACGACTTCTTCCTTTTATAGAAGGAGAGGAGACTTGAATTAGGTCAACTTGGTCACGTGTAGGGCTCTCCTTGCTCCTTTATCCCGAAAATAACTCAACAGAAGTCAGTTCATGAAGTTGGCTAACGAGCTGTGATGTGGCAGTTTCTGCTCCCAGTTTTGCTGCAGCATAGAATTTGCTCCCTCCAGTCGCTCAGCAGCATGATCTGCACAAAATAATTTCCAATGCTTCCATTCTTCCAAATGGGTTAAAACATGTAATATCTATCCAAAACCAACCCTAATAAGCATAGAGGACACACAAATCTCTATATAATTGAGGCCTAAATAACTACCTTTTGGGCAGTTATCATACCCCCAAACTTGAATTATTGCGCGTCCCGAGCAATACTAACTCACCTTCCTTCAAGAATTCAGAACATTAGACAAAGAATAGCTTAATCAAACCAGACAGTCCAACACTACCTTTAACCTTTACCTGAGCACTCTGCAAAACCAAGCTTTGCTGCATCAAAATAATTCTTCCGGCAGGGACAAATAATCACCACTTTTCAACTTAATTCTAAGAACTTGCCATAGCTTAGCTCTATTATCAGACATTTCAAAACATATTTTTAAAGGGGTTTATATCATTATTTATCAGACTTAAAGCAAATTTTTACTTGAATGAGAGGAATGCTCGAGCAAAACAATTGGAGTAGCAAATAGTCCCCCAAACTTGAATTATTCATTGTCCCCAATGAATCATTAATTATTGCAATTATACCCCCAAACTTAAATTTTTCTATCTGAATTTAACTAAGTGTGGGACTAGATCGAAGCTTAAAGTGGATCATAAAAGTCAACACTACCTCCAAAATCTTCTTTGCCGCAACAACAGTCCAGGCTAGAAGAAATGCTCAAGCGAAAGGTTTCTGGAGATCAGAATACCTTGATCTAATTAAGCTTAACCAGTCCAAGCTTCAAAAATTCAGAAGAAAATTAGTTAAGTTAGAGTTACTCAATGCTCATGGAACAGAAACAACTAGAAATTTCATTAAAACATAAGAAAAGAAATTACATAGTAGAGATATATTTTTTTAAGCAGAAAAACTAAATAGAAACAGACAAACAAGCACAGATGGAAGAAGATGCGGTCAGAAATGCGCGAGCAAACAAAATATTTCAACAAAAAAAACTACGCGCTCAAACTCTCCTCCGCCAGTCTTCCTGACCAGGCTCTTCTTCTTCATCTCCCTCTTTTTCAACAGGCGGCGGCGGAATCCAGGGGTTCAACAGATCTTCAGGGAATGCAGGAAGGGCTGGATATGGTTTTGAAAAATTTTCTTGCAACGCCTTCTTTAAACCAGCATCACGATTTTTAACATAGTTCCGGAAGGTTAAAGTTTGCCTCTCAGCAAACTCTTGCCTACTGCCCGAAAGTGCCAGTTGTTCTAGAATCGTGTTGATGCCATAGATAAGCCCACCTTGACATACCTCCTGCATGCACTGGAGCCGTGCAAAATTGGGCGTGTCAATGATTCCCTTGTCAAACAGAATGACATCCCCCTCATCCACTGGAACCCTTGCTCTTCTGCAAAGCAACGTGATTGTGTTCAGAAAGAACAGTTTGCCCACTTTCTTTTTCCAACATCCAGAAATTTCACTACAAATGATCCTCCCTACGTCAATGCTGAGCGACCGTAAAATTGCAAAAGCTAGAAGAACTCGTTCCCTGGAAATTGTCGAGTCGTGTGTTGTTGGAAGCAACCTCTGTCTTATAAATCCCATCCACGTGTTTGCTTCTCTTTTCAAATAAGCCGCCTGGAATGTCCTCTTCTGAGTCTTGGACAGTTGCCACTGTGCTCCTTCAATACCTACCTCCCTCACAACATCACTTAACTGTGCATTAGATGGCGCCACAGCCATCTCGTTATATGCCGCATAGGGGAAGTTCTGAAGATTGTACAGTGCGTTGATAGCACTAGGACTCCAATCTACCTCGACTCCTCGAACAACTACCTGGAAACCATCCTCCTTATCAACGTTCGCATAAAATTCGCACACCACCTGTGCGTTTACAGACTCAGGCTTCGCACAAAACAGCTCCCAGCCGTGGTCTGCAATACCGGTCCTCAGAAATTGCGGAAGATCACCGCTGAACCCTCGCTCAAATAAGAAATCCCTTTTCAGAAGCTCAACATATTTTGCTCTGGCAAAATTGTTGACGAAGTGATCATACGGCAATCGTTGTTCTTCTATTTCATTGTGTTTCTCCGATGCTTCAACAATATTTTTGCCCTTTTCCGCTCGTCGCTTAAGCAACCGTTCTTCCTCAGCTCTATTTTCTGTATCTTCTCTTTCTTTTTCCTCAGCCTCTTTTTTCTCTCATTCGTCTCTCTCTGCATTGTCTCTCTCAAAGTCAGTAGTTGGAGGCGAGGGGGTATCAGTTCAAACTACCTGAATACGACCGACATTTCGCTTAATGCGGCGACGCTTAGGTACCTCCGGCATGATTACCTCCACTCGAGCCTCCTGAACTGGCTCCCTTTCAGTCTCTTTCCCATGCACAGCCACTGCCTCTTCTTCTTGAACCGTGTCATTCTATGTTTCTTGATTTTCTTCAGTGTTCTCTTCCTGCATTCTTTCAGTATCAGCTTCTATTGGTTCGACCGCCACTGGGTGTTGCGCTTCAGGCTCTCGTGTAACTCCTTCTTCTACTGCAGTGGCAATATCCTCTGCCACCTCCTGAACCTGTTCTTGTTCTGCAACCCTTTGTTGCTTCCTTCTTCTCTTGGCTTCTTTCTCCTTCGGGGTCTTCTTCTTTTTCGCCTTTTTCTGTACCTCAGGGGTGATCTCAACTTCTACCTCCTCATTCTCTCTTTCTTTTCTTGTTCGTGTTTTCGCCATGAAAACTCAAAGATTTTATAGAGAAAAATAACGAAAGAAGAAGAAGAAGAAAGAACGAACAATAAAGGAATTAAATGGAAAGTTGAAATAAAAAGAAACTTACCACTGCCTTTAAATAAATAGCTTCAGCAAAATCGAATCCCAACTGAAAAGATTTGCCACATTAAATCATATTACTGTTTTAATCGCATGCAACCTGAAAATTTGAAACCAGCAACGGAAAAATCGTGAAGTCCAATCGCCCACGGTAAATCACTATGCGCTGTCCACCATCAAAGCCCTTGGATGATTGCTGTGTGACATGTGGCCTCATCAGATGATGCATTGAAATTTACCTGCGAAAATTCAAAGAAAATCCCAATGGTAAAAATAATAAATTTTCAACGAAATCCCTTCTAATTCGGATGATTTTGCTTCAGCCATAACTTTGCCGCAACAACCTGCTGAACCTGAAGAATCATGGATACAAAATTCAAATTTCAAAATAGAAAACCAAATGTTCTAAATTTAAAAATAACCAATTAAATCAAATTTAATCCTTCTTGGAGCCGAATTAATTTAGAGAAAATCTTTATTAACTTAAACTAAACAGAATTAAAATAACTGAAAATGAAACCTAGATCTAATCTAATAAAATCTAATTAATTCAAAGATAATTCAAAGATAATTCAAATAAATTACCCGAAAATAAAATCAAATCAAATTCAAAACGAAATAGATAAAATCTGAACTACCAAAAATAATTCTTAAAGATAAAATCTAAAAAACTATGCAAAATCAAATCTAACCTATTCGAAATTAAAAACAAATCAGCGAAACATAAAATCAATACAAACACTGGGAGCTCAAAATTTTACTCTGTGAAATGCTCCCGCAAAAATCCTGCTCTCTCAATCATCAACCAATCTTAGGGAAGGATATTTCGACTGAAATTCCTCACCCCAATAGTGCTTCACACGTTGTCCATTCACCTTGAACACTCTCCCATCTTTTTCATCCTGCAAGGTAATTGCTAGCTTAGCCCGAAAGACGGCGTGAAGCCAACAGACATCATCACCTCTAACGATCCCCGTTGACCCTACTGAATCGTTGAACCTGATAAACATACTAATCATAGATATAAAACATTCTACATGAAACACAACACAGTGGAATCCACGGAAACCTTTTAACATACACGAGGTACAGCCCTGACAAAACTTGGTTTGGAAGATAACCTGATATAGATATCACAACCAAAAACATACACAACTAGGGTTTATACAACCACGACCTCTAGGACGATATTATCCAATCCTTGCAAAACATTTACAATACGAACAAACTCAATATACAACTCCACCCACGTACTGGAGCTTGTTCTGGAACTTTCAGTAGACGTTGGCAGTGTATCAAGTACCGGGAGCTCGATCTCTACCTAAAAAGTTGAAAACATTTTGAAAGAATGAACTATGAAGCCCAGTGAGTGACTAACTTTAAAATTCTATATCCGGAAGTCAAAATACGTGATAAACCTTTAAACGTATAAATATGCTCAAACAAAGCGTTTAACATAAACGTGTAATGAATAAGGCTTTCTAGAATATCTGGCAAGTTCGTCATCAAAAATCTAGCAAGGCATATGAAATACATCAAACGTTTTAACTAACATGACCGATCTACGTTGTGTAGGGCACACCTAGTACAACCAACGTTTACTAATCCTACGATGTAGTAGGGCCCGCCCAGCACTCCCATTGTCTTTGTTGTAGTGGGGCCCGCCCAACACTAACGACAGCATCGTTGTCACGGAGTACACTCAACGTCGATAACGGAATATAACCTGTGTGCACACGGTACCATATAGCCTCGGGCTCAATATCTCAGTCATGTAGTCAATAGAAATCTCAGAAAATCACATGAAAACATTAAAACATGTCTGCTTATCGTTATCTTCGTAAAAGTTAAGCTTACTCAGCTTGCTCGTGAAAAACTGAAAATCGTTTAAAAGTACTTGCTAATGCATACTTTACCTTAAAAGATATCGTTTCAACTACTTTTCATAAATCATTAACCACGTGCTCGTATATATATACCTCATTAGAAAATCTAAGCTCAAAATTCATACTTGAAACCGTTCATAAAAACCATGTATCATTCATAGAAAAGCATGTAAAACATATAATCATGAACAACCGTTTAAGAACGTTTTTGAAATTTGTTTTGTCACTCACTGTCTTATTTAGTTCCCCAGTTTTTAGACTCGGCCTATTTCCCCTTGGCCTTTCAAACAACCAAAACCGAGCATTAGAACCATAGATAGCTTTGTCTTTCCATGCTCATGAATTTTCTAAACAATTGGATTAAGAATCACATTACATCCTACTTTCCAGATTTTCCAGATTCTATACCCTAGCGTCCAACACCCATAACTTCCTCAATACGTAACCAAAATTAGTGAACTACACATCAAACTCTTCCTTTTCGAACACTCTACAACTTACCTAAAGAAATAAAAACGAGATTCTCAACCAATTAGCCCAGAATTGCCCCAAACACAGACAATACAAATTCGAGGTTCTCTTCTACCCTATATCTTCCTCCTGAAATTAAACCTACTTCAAGTAACGTTTGGCTCACGAATTCTTCATGAAGGTTGTAGAATATTAAACAAGATTTCCAACCATACCAAATACGGCTTCTGATTCGACTTGTGCACTCCAGAATACTCAAAACATCAGAGAACACCAGAGATCCTCCTGGTTTGCTCGAAAATCCTGTGCCCTATTTTCCATTCCAAAAACCATTAACTTCTCATACGATTTAGCTCAAGCTTCGTGCATGAAATTTGTTGGAAAATGAACTAACATTCAAGAAAATGAAACCTCACCTCTTAGTTCGTTCTGTGTAGCTCAAACCGAACAAAAAACAAGAGGTTGACAGGTTGAACTTAGATTCGGCTATGGTTGGCTTTGCATGAGTTTTTTCCTATCTTCTTCAACCTCAAACCACGAAACTCTTCTTCTTCTTCTTCCTTCACTCTCTCCCTCAAGTGCTCCGAAAGTTTTGATGAAAAATGAAGAGGAAATGGGGCTGAAATTGACTAAAAATAGGTTGGTGATCAGCTTAGGCGGTGGTGGGGTACTGCTGTCCATTTCCATTTGCTTTCTTTTTCTTTTCTTTTTTTTTTCTCTTTTTCTTTTCCTTTTATTTTCTTTTCTATTCTTTTTTTTTTTCTTTTCCTTTCATTTTCTTTTCCTTTAAATAAACTCCAAGGTTATAAAAAAAATAAACTTGAACTAAAAGCTTGTCATTTTCCTTCAACAATGAAACATCACAACTTAAGTCCAACTTTCACAATAGATGACAAGAGAAAATGATCCTAGAGAAGTCTAGGGTTTACAACTTACCTCCCCCTTTTCAAATTTCGTCCTCGAAATTTAGAAGTCCTTAGGTGAAGAGTGTCGGGTAACTCCTCCTCATTTGATCTTCCGACTCCCAGGTTGCCTCCTCTACTCCATGATGTCTCCAAAGAACTTTCACGAGTGGGATCGTTTTGTTCCTCAAAACTTGCCCCTTTCTGTCGAGGATCTGAACCGCTTCCTTTTTATAACTCAAGTCTTCTTTCAGCTCAATCGGTTGCATTTGCAACACATGGGATGGATCTGGTATATATTTCCTCAACATGGACACATGGAAAACATCATGTATTCGAGCGAGTTCCGTTGGCAACTCTAGTCTATAGGCTGCTGGTCCAACTCGTTCTATTATCTGGTAAGGACCAATATATCTAGAACTCAGCTTACCTTTCCTCCCAAAGCAAAGAACACCTCTCCACGGAGATAACTTTAAGAAAACCTGATCTCCTACTTGGAACTCTGAATCTCTTCATTGCTTATCTGCATAGCTCTTCTGTCGATCCTGAGCTATTTTCAGATTCTCCCCAATCAGCTTAATATTGCCTGACGTAACTTGTACCAACTCAGGACCAACTAGCTTTCGCTCTCCCACTTCGTTCCAACACACAGGAGTCCTGCTTCGTCTGCCGTAGAAAGCCTCGAATGGTGCCATGCCGATACTAGACTGGTACCTATTATTATAAGCGAACTCCATAAGTGATAAGTGGGTATCCCAACTTCCCTTAAACTAAAGGACACATGCTCTTAACATGTCCTCTAAGGTTTGGATGGTCCTCTCTGACTGACCATCTGTCTGGGGATGGAACGCGGTACTGAACTTCAACTTTGTTCCCATTGCTTTCTGCACACTAGGCCAAAACTTAGAAGTAAACCTCGGATCCCTATCTGAAACTATGGACACTGGAACTCCATGTTGACTCACAATTCTGTCGACGTATAACTTAGCTAGCCGATCTAGTGTAGACGTCACTTTAATCGGTATAAATCGCGCTGTCTTGGTGAGTCTATCCACTATTACCCATATACCATCATGTCCACTAGAAGTACGAGGTAATCCAAACCGAAAATCCATGGTAATATGCTCCCACTTCCACTCTCGCACTGGCAGTGGATTAAGGAGTCCTCTTGGCCTCTGTCTCACTGGTTTAACCTGTTGGCAGATCAAACATCTAACGACATATTCAGCTATCTCCCGCTTCATACCAGGCCACCAATAAGTTTTCTGCAGAGTTCTGTACATCTTGGTGCTTCCTGGATGCATAGCGTAAGCTGAACTGTGAACTTCCTCTAGTATAGAACCCTTAAGCTCACTAATATTCGGAACGCATAGTCTTCCCATCTTAACTATGGCTCCGTCTGCTCTCAACTCAAATTCTGCCTCTGGGCCTTGCTTGGACTTTGCAAGCATCTTCTGCAAATTACTATCCTCTGGTTGTCTTCCCACAATCTCTGCTACTAAAGAAGACCTAACCTGACATTGAGCTAAAAGACTCCCTGAGCTTTCTGCAGTCATAACTGCCTTGAAACCTCTTAACTCACTTAGCAAGCTTGTTCGAATTCCACACAAGGCACTCTTCGGAAGTCTCGACTTCCTACTTAATGCATATGCTACCACGTTAGCCTTACTCGGATGATATTCTATGGTACAGTCATAGTCTTTAATCAGTTCTAGCCATCGCCTCTGCCTTAGATTCAACTCTTTCTAATCAAAGATGTACTTCAAACTCTTATAATCTGTGAAAATGTGGCACTTCTCACCGAATAAATAATGTCTCCAGATCTTCAGTGCTAGAACTACTGCTGCTAGCTCAAGATCATGGGTAGGGTAATTACACTCATGCTTTTTCAACTGCCTTGAAGCATAAGCTATTACCTTTCCTTCCTGCATCAGCACGCAACCTAATCCTTGCCTCGAAGCATCACAATAGATCACATACTCCTTCCCTGTTACAGGAAGTGCTAGAATAGGGGCTGTCACCAATCTCTTTTTCGGCTCCTGGAAACTCTGTTCACATTTGTCTGACCACTCAAACTTAGCATTCTTTCTTGCAAAGCTGTCAAGGGTAATGCTAACCGTGAGAAATCCTCAACAAAACGTCTGTAGTATCCGACCAGGCCTAGAAAACTACGTACCTCTGTTGCACTAGCTGGTCTTTCCCAGTTGACAACAGCTTCCACTTTTTGCAGATCAACACTAACTCCGTCCACTGAAACTACATGCCCTAAGAACACCACTTGATTCAACCAGAACTCACATTTGTTGAACTTAGCGTATAGCTGTTTATCACGTAGTGTTTGCAAAATAATCCTCAGATGTTCCTCATGGGCTTTCCTGTCAATTGTGTAAACTAGAATGTCATCGATGAACACTATCACAAACTGATCTAAATACTGGTGGAAGATCCTGTTCATGAGGTCCTTGAAAACTGCTGGCGCATTCGTTAAACCGAATGGCATCACTAAAAACTCATAGTGCCCATACCTCGTCTTGAATGTTGTCTTAGGAATATCTGATTCTCTAACCTTCAACTGGTGGTATCCTGACCTCATATCAATCTTAGAGAACACTGCTGCTCCCCTTAACTGGTCAAACAAGTCATCGATGCGTGGTAGAGGATACTTGTTACGTATCGTGACCTTGTTTAACTGCCTGTAATCAATACATAATCTCAGGGTACCATCTTTCTTCTTCACGAATAACACTGGAGCTCCCCAAGGTGATACACTAGGCCTGATGTATCCCTTGTCAACTAGTTCTTGCAACTGCACCTTTAGCTCCTTAAGCTCGCTTGGAGCCATCCTGTATGGTGCCTGTGAAATAGGTGTTGTTCCTAGTAACAATTCAATAGTGAACTCCACCTCTCTATCAGGTGGCAAACCCGATAGATCAGCTGGGAAAACATCAAGAAATTCATTCACCACAGAAACATCTTCTGGTTTTAGCTTTTCTTTTTGCACCTTTACTACGTGTGCAAGAAACGCTGTGCAACCTTTCCTCAACAACTTCTCAGCTTTCAGAGCTGAAATCAAACACGTAGGAATAATCTTCCTCTCACCCCTAAAAACCACTTCAGTCAAACCTGGTTTCCTAAAAGTCACTTCCTTCCTATGGCATTCCATAGAAGCATAGTGAGTGAATAAGAAATTCATTCCCAAAATCACATCCAACGCCAGCAACTCTAGGGGAAGAAGATCCACTAGCATACAGAGACCTTCTACTACAACCTCACAATCACGCAACACTTCCTTGATTAACAAAACGTCGCCAACTGGAGTGCATATGACTAATTCCTCAGATAAAGGCTCTCGCATCCTATTCAGCTTAGTTAAGAACATGCTAGAAACAAAGGAATGTGTAGCGCCTGGATCTAATAAAACACGTGTAGGTACATTACAAATCAAAATCGTACCAGTGGTCACATCTGGTGCATCCTCTACTTCCTGTTGAGTCATGGCGTAGACTTTTCCCTGCTGCCTAGGTCTCCCCACAACTCCCTTTTGCCTTGCACCACTAGTGCCTTCCCCTGCGCCTGCTAAGACTCTCGGTTGCTCAACTGTGTGGGACTCAACTCCCTGGTCCCTCTGAACTGCTGCCCTCAACTGTGGGCAATCTCTCTTGAAATGCCCTGGTTGTCCACACTGGTAACACACACCAGCGCCAACAAGACACTGACCCCGATGATTCTTGCCACAACATACACATGGGGTTCTCCTGGATTCACTAGCAACGGACTCCTGACTCGTTCGCGGTCTTGCTACTGAACTCGCAGACTGACTGAGGGCTCTCTGACTCTGCCTCTAATAGGCACTACCTGAACTCATCTGCCTCGATAACTGGCCACCAGATCGACGCTTGAAGTCTTGATGGCCTGAAACATTCACTCCAGGTGTGAACCTCCGCTGCTCACGACCTCGAAAACCACTGGCTGTCGGAGCTCCACGACTAGGCTCTGCAACCGACTTTTCCTCTATAATACTCTGCTCCACACGTAAGGCAGTCTCTACTAGCTGGGAAAAATCCATCCACTTGGCAATTGCGGTAACTGGGGTACGTATCTCAAAACCCAACCCTCTCTCAAACCTGCGACACCTGTCACTCTCAGATGCCACAATCACCTCAGCATACCGTGAAAGCTCAGTATACTTCCTCTCGTACTCGGCCACTGAAAGTGACCCTTGTTTCAACTCAAGAAACTAATCTCTCCTTGCCTCACAATATGTGGCGGGATAGTACTTTTCCTCAAACATGCCTCTAAATGTCTGCCAATCTAACGTACATGCATCACTGCGCCTGGCTATAATGGATTTCCACCATCCCGCCGTCTCCTTCTGCAAAAGGAATGTGGCTAATTTGACTTTTCGCTCCTCAGGACAACTCATCACGTCGAAGCATTTCTCCAACATTTTTAACCAGACCTCGACGTCACCTGGATCTATGGAACCCTCAAACACTGTGGCTTCTAACTTCTTCAATCGTTCAATCCCATACGTTTTTTCCGGATCACTAGGCCCTGCTCTCTCTGGCCTACCGATCTCCTGTGCAGATCTAGCAAATCGCTCACTTCCTGCCTCATTCTGACCTCTCGGGGTACTGGATCCCCTTTCAGATTGACTTTGGGTAGGATCATGCGTCCCGTCCTGATTCTGCCTGCGTCGTCTGCTGGTACGTGGTGGCATGACTCATATATCATATCAAAACCTTATACATGCTATAGATACTTAGCTCAGATGCATGATACTAAACTTATACCGACATTCTAGTCCTGACTGGACTCACTCTCAACAATACTCGGACCATACTCCGCTAGTTCTATCTGAACTGACCCAACGTGTAACTGTTTACTTCCTAGATTCTTCTTAGCACTAACTACCTTGTCTCATTTCCCATGGAGCCAACTGCTCTGATACCAAGTTGTCACACCCCCTCCCGAACCACCTGCTAGCTTAGCCCGAAAGACGGCACCTCTAACGATCCCTGTTGACCCTACTGAAACGTTGAACCTGATAAAAATACTAATCATAGATATAAAACATTCTACATGAAACACAACACAGCGGAATCCACGAAAACCTTTTAACATACACGAGGTGCAACCCTGACAAAACTTGGTTTGGAAGATAACCTGATATAGATATCACAACCAAAAACATACACAACTAGGGTTTATACAACCACGACCTCTAGGACGATATTATCCAATCCTTGTAAAACATTTACAATACGAACAGACTCAATATACAACTCCACCCACGTACTGGAGCTTGTTCTGGAACTTTCAGCAGACGTTGGCAGTGTATCAGGTACCGGGAGCTCGATCTCTACCTGAAAAGTTGAAAACATTTTGAAAGAATGAGATACGAAGCCCAGTGAGTGACTAACTTTAAAATTCTATATCCGGAAGTCAAAATACGTGATAAACCTTTAAACGTATAAATATGCTCAAACAAAGTGTTTAACATAAACGTGTAATGAATAAGGCTTTCTAGAATATCTGGCAAGTTCGTCATCAAAAATCTAGCAAGGCATATGAAATACATCAAACGTTTTAACTAACATGACCGATCTACGTTGTGTAAGGCACGCCCAGTACGACCAACGTTTACTAATCCTACGATGTAGTGGGGCCCGCCCAGCACTCCCATCGTCTTTGTCGTAGTGGGGCCCGCCCAGCACTCACGACAGCATCGTTGTCACGGAGTACACTCAACGTCGACAACGGAATATAACCTGTGTGCACACGGTACCATATAGCCTCAAGCTCAATATCTCAGTCATGTAGTCAATAGAAATCTCAGAAAATCACATGAAAACATTAAAACATTCCTGCTTATCGTTATCTTTCGTAAAAGTTAAGCTTACTCAGCTTGCTCGTGAAAAACTGAAAATCGTTAAAAGTACTTGCTAATGCATACTTTACCTTAAAAGATATCGTTTCAACTACTTTTCATAAATCACTAACCACGTGCTCGTATATATATACCTCATTAGAAAATCTAAGCTCAAAATTCACGCTTGAAACCGTTCATAAAAACCATGTATCATTCATAGAAAAGCATGTAAAACATATAATCATGAACAACCGTTTAAGAACATTTTCGAAATTTGTTTTGTCACTCACTGTCTTATTTATTTCCCTGGTTTGTAGACTCGGCCTATTTCCTCTTGGCCTGTCAAACAACCAAAACCGAGCATTAGAACCATAGATAGCTTTGTCCTTCCATGCTCATGAATTTTCTAAACAATTGGATTAAGAATCACATTACATCCTACTTTCCAGATTTTCCAGATTCTATACCATAACGTCCAACACCCATAACTTCCTCAATACGTAACCAAAATTAGTGAAATACACATCAAACTCTTCACTCTCGAGCACTCTACAACTTACCTGAAGAAATGAAAACGAGAATCTCAACTAATTAGCCCAGAATTGTCCCGAACACAGACAATACAGAATTTGAGGTTCTCTGCTACCTTTTATCTTCCTCCTTAAATTACACCTACTTCAAGTAATTTTTGGCTCACGAATTCTTCATGAACGTTGTATAATATTGAACAAGCTTTCCAACCATACCAAATAGAGCTTCTGATTCGACTTGTGCACTCCAGAATACTCAAAACATCAGAGAACACCAGAGATCCTCCTGGTTTGCTCGAAAATCCTGTGCCCTGTTTTCCATTCCAAACACCATTAACTTCTCATACGATTTAGCTCAAGCTTCCTTCATTAAATATTTTGGAAAATGAACTAAATTTCAAGAAAATCAAACCTCACCTCTTAGTTCGTTCTGTGTAGCGCAAACCGAACAAAAAACCAGAGGTTGACAGGTTGAACTCAGATTCTGCTATGGCTGGCTTTGCATGAGTTTTTTCCTATCTTCTTCAACCTCAAACCACGAAATTCTTCTTCTTCTTCTTCCTTCACTCTCTCCCTCAAGTGCTCTGAAAGTTTGGATGAAAAATGATGAGGAAATGGGGCTGAAAATGACTAAAAATAGGTTGGTGATCAGCTTAGGCGGTGGTGGGGTACTGCTATCCATTTCCACTTGCTTTCTGTTTCTTTTTCTTTTTTTTTCTCTTTTTCTTTTCCTTTTCTTTTCTTTTCTATTATTTTTTTTTCTTTTCCTTTCATTTTCTTTTCCTTTAAATAAACTCCAAGGTTATAAAAAAGAGCAACTTGAACTAAAAGCTTGCCATTTTCCTTCAACAATGAAACATCAACACTTAAGTCCAACTTCACAATAGATGACAAGAGAAAATGATCCTAGACTGTGTGAGCCAAAAATGACTTTAAGTAGGGTTAATTTGACATGTCACTGTTGGGCTCCTAGAGTGAGTAAAATATGATCTAAAAAGACTCTAGAATTCCTATGCAAGTATACACAGTCTGCAGCAAGTAATATTATCAATCCAAGGTCTGAATTAGCTTCCACTTTAACTATTTTTTGTAACTTTCTAGTGGTTTCAAAAGATGGTAACAATGATTTGGTTTTATAAGAATTATGCTGGAGCAAAGTAAAAGACAGAACTAAGAATAAACAAATAGACAAACTGATTAAAGACAGGCGCTAGTTAGGCTTAATAGTTGTTTAGAAAGATGCTCTAGAAATATTATTGATCATGCAACTCTCGCAGTATTATTAGCGAATTCCTCCTGGAACTCCGAATCTTTTGGAATGTGTTTCAACCCCAATGGAGTGCGACCGATCAAGCACTAGGCGACTGGCTATCCCTAGCTCAGTCACTGGCATTCACCAATACACAATGATCGTAGTGTGGATAATTGCCACACACTCTCTAAATCATCCCTGAAACTAGAGAGAGATATTCACACCGGCTGGCCAGGCGGGCATAAAATATAAATAGGCACACCGGCTAGTCAGCGTGCGAATGATGGTGTTCTTGGTAATCTCTAATCTCTCTATACTACTCGGCTTCCAAGGAAAGTTGGAATGCTTTTGACTTTGACGGCTACTTCCTTTTATAGAAGGATGGGAGGCTTGAATTAGGTCAACTAGGACACGTGTAAGGCTCTCCTTGATCCTTTATCACGAGAATAACTCAACAAAAGTCGGTTCATGAAGTTGGCTAACAAGCTGTGATGTGGCAGTTATGTTCCCAGTTTTGCTGCAGCACGGAATTTGCTCCCTCCAGTCGCTCAGCAGCATAATCTGCACAAAATAATTTCCAGTGCTTCTATTCTTCCAAATGGGTTAAAACATGTAATATCCATCTAAAACCAACCCTCTTAAGCACAAAAGACACACAAATCCCTATATAAATGAAGCCTAAATAACTACCTTTTGGACAGTTATCACACCCCCAAACTTGAACTATTGCGTCTCCCGAGCAATACTAACTCACCTTCCCTTAAGAATTTAAAAACATTAGACAAAGAATTAGCTTAATTAAATCAGACAATCCAATACTACCTTTGACCTTTACCTGAGCACTCTGCAAAACCGAGCTCTGCTGAAGCAAAATGATTCCTCCGGCATGGACAAATAATCACCACTTTTAACTTAATTCTAAGAACTTACCACAACCTAGCTCTATTATCAGACATCTTAAAACATATTTTCAAGGAGTTTATTTTTGTTTTTCAGACTTAAAGCAGCCTTACAGTCATAAGCTCTTAAGCATGGGATGACCCACTTTATGGTGCAGTATACCCTTGCCTCAAACTCATCACCAACTAGGCTCAATACTCTTTATAAAGCTCAAGAATCCTTAGTTATTCCATCTCTTGCCCCTCATAATGGCGACATTTTATGATGAAGCTCACCTAAGTTCTGGGAGACAGAAAAATTGCTAGATCATCATTCATCCTTCAAAACTTTTGCTCCATCAATTTTTTTCAGCAAAATCTTCAACAAATAGTTTTTTTTCAGCAAATAATTTTTTCTCATTTTTTTTCATATTTCCTAGGTCACCTTTTGACGCGAAGACAAACTGTGGGTATCACAAATGTCCCCAGTTACTCAACAACCTAGCAAATTTTTACTTGAAGGAGAGGAATGCTCGAGCAAAACAATTGGAGTAGCAAAAAGTCCCCCAAACTTGAATTATTCATTGTCCCCAATGAATCATTAATTATTGCAATTATACCCCCAAACTTAAATTTTTCTTTCTGAATTTTAAACTAAGCGTGGGACTAGAACTAAGCTTAAAGTGGATCATATAAGTCAATACTACCTCAAAAATCTTCTTTGCCGCAGCAACAGTCCAGGCTAGAAGAAATGCTCAAGCAAAAGGTTTCTGGAGATCAGAATACCTTGATCTAATTAAGCGTAATCAGTCCAAGCTTCAAAAATTCAAAAGAAAATTAGTTAAGTTAGAGTTACTCAGTGCATATAGAATAAAAAACATCTGGAAATTTCATTAAAACATAAGAAAAACATTACAAAGCAGATATATTTTTTCCCAAGAAGCAGAAAAATTAAAAAGAAACAAGCAAACATATTTAACAAGCGGGGTCAGATATGCGCGAGCAAACAAAATTATAGGAACAAAAATAATGCTCGCTAAAGATCATCTCATCCATCAATCTTCCTGACCCTGCTCTTCATCATCATTCTCATCTCCTCTTTCAACAGGTGGGGGTGGAATCCAGGGGTTCAACAGATCCTCAGGGAATGCAGGAAGGGTTGGATATGGCTTGGAAAAATTCTCTTGAAGCGCCTTCCTTAAGCTGGCATCTCGATTCTTAACATAGTTCCAGAAGGTTAAAGTTTGTCTTTCAGCAAACTCCTGCCTACTGGCCGAAAGTGCCAGTTGTTCTAGAATCGTGTTGATGCAGTAAATATGCCCACCTTGACGTACCTCCTGCATGCGCTGGAGCCGTGCCAAATTGGGCGTGTCTATGATTCCCTTGTCAAACAGAATAACATCTCCCTCATCCACTAGAACCCCTGCTCTTCTGCATAGCAATATAATCGTGTTCGGAAAAAACAATTTCCCCACCTTCTTCTTCCAACAGCTAGATATTTCACCAGAAATAATTCTCCCCACATTGATGCTGAGAGACCGCAGAATCGCAAAAGCTAGAAGAATTCGTTCCTTGGAGATTGTCGAGTCGTGTGTTTTGGAGGCATTCTCTGTCTTATAAATCCCATCCACATGTTTACTTCCCTTTTCAAGTAAGCCGCCTGGAATGTCCTCTTCTGAGTCTTGGACAGCTGCCACTGTGCTCCTTCAATACCTACCTCCCTTACAACATCACTTAACTGCGCATTAGATGGCGCTACAGCCATCTCATTATATGCTGTATGGGGGAAGTTCTGAAGATTGTACAGTGCGTTGATAGCACTAGGACTCCAATCCACCTCGAATCCTCGAACAATTACCTGGAATCCATCCTCATTGACAATGTTAGCATAAAATTCACGCACCACCTGTGCGTTTACAGATTCAGGCTTCGCACAAAATAGCTCCCAGTCGTGGTCTGCAATACCTGTCCTCAGAAATTGTGGGAGATCACCGCTGAATCCTCACTCAATTAAGAAATTCCTTTTTAGAAGCTCAGCGTATTTTGCTCTGGCAAAATTGTTGACGAAGCGATCAAATGGTAACTGTTGTTCTTCTATTTCATCGTGTTCCTCCGCTGCTTCAGCAACATTTTTGCCCTTCTCTGCCCTGCGCTTGAGCAACTGCTCTTCCTCAGTGTTCTTCTCTGCTTCTTCCCGCACTTTGTCCTCAGCTTCTTTTTTCTCTCTTTCCTCTCGCTCTGCCTTTTCTCTCTCAGAATCTGATGATGGTGGTGATGGGGTATCAGTTCGAATCACCTGAATACGGCTGGCCTTTCGCTTAATGTGGCGACGTTTTGGCGGTTCGTGCATGATTAACTCAACACAAGCTTTCTTGCTCCTGCTCGGTTCCTCTTTCAGGCACTACGTCTGCCTGCTCGTCTCTCACCATATCAACCTGCTGTTCTTAATTCTCCTCAGCATTTTCCTCTTGAACCATATCTGTGACTATCGGTTCTACCGGAGGATTTTGAACTTTGTCCGTATCGGGGTCATTCACCGCTTCTTCTTGGATAGCATCTTGCTCCACAGCCCTCTGCTGTCGTCGTTTTCACTTAGCTTCCTTCTCCTCTGGCGTCTTCTTCTTCTTGGCTTTTACTTTTTGAACTTCGGGGGTAACGGGTATCTCTTCCTCCTCAGTCTCCCTCTCTTTTCTAGCTCTCGTTTTTGCCATGAAGGATTCAAGGGTTTTACAGAGAATGAAAACGAAAAAGAAAGCAGAAGATCGAAGCAAGAAGATGAAGTTAGAGAAACGTACCGAGGGTTGTCAATAAATAAGGCTTCAGCAAACCAAATTCCTAACAGAAAGATCCTGCTCGCATTAAATTAAAATTACCGTTTAAAATTGCATGCAAATCGAAAATTCAAACCATCAACGGCAAATTTATGAAGTCCAATCGCCCACGGTAAATCCCTATGCGCTGTCCACCATCAAAGCCCTTGGATGATTGCTGTGTGACACGTGGCCTCATTAGATGATACATACAAATTTACCTGCGAAAATTCAAAGAAAATCCCAATGGTAAAAATAATAAATTTCTAACGAAATCCCTTCTGATTTGGATGATTTTGCTCCAGCCATAACTTTGCCGCAACAACCTGCTGAACCTGAAGAATCCTGGATACAAAATTCAAATTTAAAAATAGGAAAATCAAATCTTCAAAATTTAAAAATAACCAATCAAATCAAATCAAATTTAATCCTTCTTGACGCTGAATTAACTTAGAGAAAATCTTTTATTAATTTAAACTAAACAGAATTAAAATAACTGAAAATAAAATCTAGATCTAATCTAATGAAATCTAATTAATTCAAAGATAATTCAAAGATAATCCAAATAAATAATCCTAAAGTCAAATCAAATCAAAAACGAAATAGATAGAATCTAAACAAATATTTAAATCTAATAAACCTCGCAAAATCAAATCTAACCTATTCGAAATTAAAAATAAATCAGCAAAATATAAAACAAATACAAATGCTGGGAGCTCAAAATTTTGCTCTGTGAAATGCTCCTGCAAAAAACTTGCTCTATCAATCATCAACCAACTTTAGGAAAGGATATTTCGACTGAAACTCCTTACCCCAATAATGCTTCACACGTTGTCCATTCACCTTGAACACTCTCCCATCTTTTTCATCCTGCAAAGTAATTGCTCCATGGGGAAAAACTTCAATCATAGTGAACGGTCCTGACCATTTAGATTTTAGCTTCCCAGGAAATAATTTTAATCTAGAATTATAAAGCAAGACTTTCCGTCCTTTGACAAACTCTTTAGATTTTATTCTCTTGTCATGCCACAGCTTAGTCTTTTCTTTATACATTTTCACATTTTCATAAGAAAATTGGCGAAATTCCTCTAATTCATTAAGCTGCAGCATTCTTATTGTTCTTGCACGACTCAGATCAAAATTTAACTTTTTCAAAGCCCAAAATGTTTTATGCTCTAACTCTAGTGGTAAATGGCAAGCTGTCCCATATACTAACCTATAGGGAGACATACCTAGAGGAGTCTTATCGGTTGTCCTATAAGCCCAAAGAGCCTCATCCAACCTAAAAGACCAATCCTTCCTCGATGGATGAACTACTTTCTCTAAAATCGATTTAATTTCTCTATTACTAATTTCAGCTTGACCATTTGCTTGTGGGTGATAAGGAGTAGCTATCCTATGCTTAATCTCATACTTAGCTAACAGCTTAGTTAAGATATTATTAACAAAATGTGTACCCTCATCACTCACTAGAGCTCTAGGTGTCCCAAACCGCGCAAAGATGTGCGATTGAAGAAACCTTGCAACTGTCTTGGCATCACTCTGATGGCATGCAATGGCCTCCACCCACTTGGACACGTAATCAACTGCCAATAAGATAAAAACATTGCCATTAGAAGGGGGAAATGGCCCCATAAAATCAATACCCCATACATCGAATAATTCAACTTCTAAAATATAAGTAAGAGGCATTTCATCTCTAGGCCCCAAGTTTCCTCTCCTTTGGCAAGCATCACATTGCTTGTAAAACCAATGGGCATCCTTGAATAAGGTAGGCCAAAACAACCACAATGCAAAATCCCCATAGCTGTCCTCTGACCGCTGAAATGACCTCCATACGGCGAAGAGTGACATTGCTCCAGGATTTCCTTTGCTTCAGCACCTGAAACACACATGCGAATAATACTGTCAGAGCATTGCTTATACATAAATGGCTCATCCCAATAGAAAAATCTTGCATCATGCTTAAATTTTTTCTTCTGCCTCCAGTCCATGTCAATAGGAGTGACTCCCTTTACCAAAAAGTTGGCAATATCAGCATACCAAGGGACATCCCTGACTACCTTTACCTCCAACAGCAAAAAGCTGTTCATCTGGAAAAGAATCTGAAATGGCAGATTGCTCCAGCAAAGATGATGATGGATCAAGACGAGATAAGTGATCTGCAATAAAATTATTTGATCCTTTCTTGTCCTTTATCTCCAAGTCGAACTCCTGCAGTAATAAAACCCAACGAATTAGTCTAGGCTTTGCATCTTTCCTAGTCATTAAATACCTTATTGCTGCATGATCCGTGAACACTGTGACTTTGGATCCAACCAAATATGCCCGAAATTTCTCAAAAGCAAACACCACAGCTAACAACTCCTTTTCAGTAGTTGTGTAGTTGACTTGTGCCTCATTTAAAACCCTGCTTGCATAATATATAGGATGGATAAATTTTCCCTGCTTTTGCACCAGCATAGCACCTACCGCAACATCGCTCGCATCACACATTACCTCAAATGGTAAGTTCCAATTAGGTGCACAAAGAATAGGTGCTGAGACTAAAGCAGCTTTTAATGTCTCAAAAGCCTTCCTACAATCTGCATTAAAGTCAAAAACATGATCAGTACACAATAAGTTACACAGAGGTTTACTGATTTTGGAAAAATCCTTTATGAACCTCCTATAAAATCCAGCATGTCCTAAAAAACTCCGAATTCCCTTCACTGAATTCGGTGGTTCTAGTCTTTCAATCACCTCTATTTTTGCTCTATCAACTTCTAGACCATTCTTAGAAATCCTATGACCTAACACTATGCCTTCCTTCACCATGAAGTGCCATTTTTCCCAATTAAGAACTAGATGGGTATCCTCACATCTCTTTAACACCTTGCCTAAATTATCTAAACAATTCTGAAAAGACCCTCCAAGAACTGAAAAATCGTCCATAAATACCTCAACAGTGGATTCAATAATATCAGAAAAAATTGCTAACATACACCGCTGAAATGTTGTTGGAGCATTGCAAAGGCCAAAAGGCATTCGCCTAAAAGCAAACGTCCCATAAGGGCAGGTGAAAGTGGTTTTCTCCTGATCCTCAGAAGCAATAGTAATCTGGTTACCCAAAGTAACCATCTAAGAAACAGTAGTAGGCCTGACCAGCCAATCTATCCAACATCTGGTCAATAAATGGTAGAGGGAAATGGTCCTTACGGGTGGCCTTATTAAGCCTCTTGTAGTCCATACAAACCCTCCAGCCATTTACGGTCCTAGTTGGAATCAACTCATTGTCTTTATTACTTACCACAGTGACACCTCCTTTTTTAGGAACACATTAGACTGGGCTCACCCAATTGCTATTGGCAATTGGATAAATGATCCCAACATCCAACCATTTAATCACTTCCTTTTTAACAACCTCTTTCATTGCAGGGTTAAGCCTTCTTTGTTGCTCAACACTCCTAAAGGATCCCTCCTCTAGAGTAATTTTGTGCAAACAAAAAGATGGGCTAATTCCCTGAATGTCAGCCAACGTCCAACCTATAGCCTTGCGGTATTGCTGCAGCAATCTTATTAAGGCCTCCTCATGCTCTGGCATTAAATCTGACGCAACAATAATGGGCAACGTCTCTCCTTTCCCAAGATACACATACTTTAGATGATCTGGCAAGGGCTTCAAATCTAAAGTAGCTGCCTCAATCAGTAATGGCTTAATAGGAGGAGCTTTCCTTTGATCTAAATCTAAAGACTCAAAAACATCATCACACCTAAACAACTCTTTTTCATTTTTTCTTTCTAACAAACAAACTTGTAAATCCTCTACACTAACCTCTCCATGCTCTTCCGAATGCTTAGTAGTCGAATCCTGTATTGTTGTCTTAATAACTGTGCTCTCCAGAATCCTAATGAAAGAGCAATCCTCTATTTCGTCTGGATACTTTATGGCTTTAAACACATTAAATTTCACTTCCTCATTACAGACTCTCATTGTTAATTCCCCTTTTTGAACATCAATTAACGCCCTACCAGTAGCCAAAAATGAACGTCCTAGAATAATTGGGACATCTTTATCAGCCTCGTAGTCTAAAATAATAAAATCAACAGGAAATATGAATTTATCCACTTTTACTAAGACATCCTCAATTTTACCCTCTGGATATGTGATAAACCTATCAGCTAATTGGAGTGTGACTGTGGTAGGCCTAGCTTCCCGAATACCTAACTTTCGATAGACCGAAAGAGGCATAAGGTTAATGCTTGCACCTAAATCACAGAGTGCTCTACCTAATTCTTTTCCACCGATAGACACAAGTATAGTAAATGATCCCGGATCCTTAGCCTTGGGTGGTAGCTCATTCTTAAGAATAGCACTACACTCCTCAGTAAGAGATACAGTTTCAAACTCACCTAACCTTTTCTTTTTAGTTAAAATATCCTTAAGAAATTTAGCATAATTAGGCATTTGCTCAATAGCTTCTACTAAAGGGATATTTATGTGCAATTGCTTAAGAATCTCTAGAAACTTCTTAAATTGACCATCCTGATTCTTAGGCTTTTGCCTTTGTGGAAAAGGTAGAGGTGGTACATAAGGTGGGGGCGACACATAAGGTGGTTCCACATCTGGAACTGAACCAGATGCTCCAGCATTTTTATTGTTGCCTCCAGCACCCTGACCAGACTCCAACTCTTTCTCAACGACAACATTTTCATCACCATTTTTATCTATAACCTGGGTTTTACTAGGCTCTTCTAATGGCTTACCACTCCTAAGATTTACCGCTTTTACCTGCTCCTTACCTTCCCTTCGAGGGTGTTCAGTATCCGAGGGAAGTTTCCCTTGAGGCCTTGCTTTCAGCTCATTAGCTAGCTGACCCACTTGCAATTCCAGGACTCTCATCAAAGCTTGATTACTTTGAATTGCGACATCTGTACAAGCCATAAATTCTTTCATCATCACCTCAAGAGAACTTTCCAAATTTTGCTGGGGTAAAGCTTGCTTATTTTGCTGGGGCAATACCTGCGCTTTAGCACATCCCGGCTGGTTCACCTTTTGTTGTGCTTGCACATTACTTCCTTGTCCTCCCCATGAGAAGTTGGGGTGGTTGAGCCAACCTGGATTATAAAAGTTAGAGTAAGGGTTATTCCTCTGATTACCTACAAAAAAAACACAGAAGCTGGATTGCTGGGGAAAAACTCATAGTTGTGATCTTCACCACAATAGACACATGCTTCTTCTGCGACTTGGTTCACCACTGCAGCAGGCTCCATAGCTGGTGGCTGCTGATGACTAATCACTGTCACATTCTTAAGAGCATTAGCAATCATAGCAAGATCAGCCCTAATGGTGGACACACCATCAACCTCTAATACACTCTTAACCTTTTTATTTGTGCCTCTAACATCCGACCACTGACAACTATTAATCGATATTCTTTCTAAAATTTCATAAGTTTCATCAAAAGTCTTTGCCAAAAGGGCCCCTCCAGCCGAAGCATCGACCATACCTTGGGTTACTCCATTTGAACCATTATAAAATGTTTTCATTTGAATACAATGAGGTAAACCATGGTGGGGACACTTTCGCAAAAGCTCCTTAAACCTTTCCCAAGCCTCACTAAAAGTCTCATCCTCAAGTTGCCTAAACCCTACTATTTCACTCCTTAATTTAGCATTTCTATTAGGTGGGAAATATTTACTCAAAAAATTTTCAGCTAACTCATCCCATGTCCTAATTGATCCTGGAGCAAAAGAGTTCAACCATGACTTTGCTTCATCTCTTAAACATTACCGGTTTCATTTCAAAATTCACCGCTTGAATTTGGGGACGTGCAATCCCTGGATTCAACTCATTAAACATGGGGACAACATACGCTCGAATGGCTCTGGTCCTATCGTTTGCTATCAAGATAGGATTCTCAGCCTTATTATTTTGCTGCTCATTTTGTTCAAACAGCGGGTTTTGCTGCATTAAACGATTCTGAGGTCTGCTGGACCTTCAGGACCCTCTGGAAGGCGCAACACGTTCTCCATCTGGTTTCTGCGCTGCACTCTCCTTCTTATCCTGAATGTTCTTTCAATTTCTAGATCAAGCTCGAACCTTACCCCAGGCGGATCGCTCATGCACCAAGCTCACACCTGTAAAAACAAAAGAAACAATCAAAAAGTTCTAGCACCAAACCACTAAAACACATACACAAAACAAATCAGATAAAAACTTATTCAACTCCCCGGCAATGGCGCCAAAAACTTGTCGGGCTCCTAGAGTGAGTAAAATATGATCTAAAAAGACTCTAGAATTCCTGTGCAAGTATACACAGTCTGCAGCAAGTAATATTATCAATCCAGGGTCTGAATTAGCTTCCACTTTATCTATTTGGTGTAACTTTCCAATGGTTTCAAAAGATGGTAACAATGATTTGGTTTTATAAGAATTATGCTGGAGCGAAGTAAAAGACAGAACAAAGAATAAACAAATAGACAGACAGATTAAAGACAGGCGCTGGTTAGGCTTAATAGTTGTTTAACAAGATGCTCTAGCAATATTATTGATCATGCAACACTCGCAGTATTATTAGCGGATTCCTTCCGGAACTCCCGATCTTTTGGAATGTGATTCAACCCCAATGAAGTACGACCGATCAAGCACTAGGAAACTGGCTATCCCTAGCTCAGTCACTGGCGTTCACCAATACACAATGATCGTAGTGTGGTTAATTGCCACACACTCTCTAAATCATCCCTGAAACTAGAGAGAGGTATTCACACTGGCTGGCCCGACGGGCATAAAATAGAAATAAGCACAACAATTAACCAAAATGCAATAATCAATATATTACTAAAGATGAAGCACAACAACTACATATTCCCAACCAACGCCTAAAGCTACTTAGTTCACAATAAGCATGGAAACACGAATTACAATCTGAGTAAGGCATGTCCATAATCACAAGATAATAAAGAAAACAATAATCTCCTTAATCAGCTTGCGGATGATGGTCTTCTAGTGGTCTCCAACCTCTCTATACTACTCGGCTTCCAAGGGAAAATGGAATATGACTTTGACTTGGGCTGCTACCTCCTTTTATAGAGTTGAAGCAAGCTTGAATTAGGTCAACATGGACACGTGTAGGGCTCTCCTTGCTCCATTATCACGAAAATAACTCAACAGAAGTCGGTTCATGAAGTTGGCTAACGAACTGTGACGTGGCAGTTTTTGCTCCCAGTTTTGCTGCAGCACCGAATTTGCTCCCTCCAGTCGCCCAACAATGCATTTTGCATAAAATAATTTCCAAAGCTTCCATTCTCCAAATGGGTTAAAACATGTAATATCTATCCAAAACCAACCCTATTAAGCATAAAAGACACACAAATCCTTATATAAATGAAGCCTAAATAACTACCTTTTGGGCAGTTATCAGCATACATTAAGCTGCCCACAGCTGAGGCATAGGGAATGTGCCTCATGTTCTCAACTTCTTGAGGTGTCTTATGAGATTGTTCCTTAGACAGGTGTACCCCATGTTTGAAGGGTAGAAGTCCCTTCTTGGAGTTTTGCATCGAATATCGAGATAACATTTTGTCAATATACGTTGCTTGAGACAGTGCTAGCGTTTTGTTCTTACGATCTCTTATGATTTGGATTCCTAGAACATATTGAGCCTCTCCCAGATCTTTCATTTGGAATTGGGCTGCTAGCCATTTTTTAATTTCAGTGAGGTATCCTACATCATTCCCAATGAGCAGGATGTCGTCTACATAAAGTATTAGAAAAGCTACTTTCCTTTTGTTGACTTTCTTGTATACACAAGGCTCATCAACATTTTGGTCAAAACAAAAAGATTTGATTGCAGTATCAAATCTAATGTTTCATGATCTGGACGCTTGTTTTAATCCATAAATGGATCGATTGAGCTTACAAACCTTTTGTTCCTGACCTTGGACTATGAACCCTTCGGGTTGAGACATGAAGATATTCTCTTCAAGATTACCATTCAGAAAGACAGTTTTGACGTCCATTTTCCATATTTCAAAGTCATAATATGTGGCTATGGATAAAAGAATTCTTATGGATTTTAACATGGCTACAGGAGAAAAAGTTTCCTCATAGTCAACCCCTTCCTTTTGGGTATAACCCTTTTTCACTAGTCTAGCTTTGAAGGTATGTACCTTTCCAGCTGCATCTTTTTTTCTCTTATAGATCCATTTGCACCCTATGGGTTTTACCCCATTTGGTAGATCTGTAAGTTCCCATACAGAATTGGAGTGCATTGACTCCATTTCCAAGTTCATGACTTTGACCCATTCATCCTTATCTTCATCATTCATTGCCTGTCGATAGGACAATGGATCCTCAATGTCATCATTAGGTATGACAACTTGAGTTTCAGTTAAACCCAAGTAGCGGTCATGTTGTAATATAACCCTCCCACTGCGTCGAGGCATTCCCAACGTTTGAGATGGACGGGATGGATCTGAAGAACTAGTTCCTTCATCAACCCTTGTTGAAGGTCCAACTTCATCAACAACTCTTGATGATTCTTCAGTAGCTTCTCCTAATATTATTTTGTTGCGTGGTTTATGATCTCTCATGTGGTCTTCCTCTAAGAAAGTGGTGTTTGTCGATACAATCACCTTATTTTCTTGTGGGTCGTAGAAATAACCACCTCTCGTTTCTTTAGGGTAACCAATAAATTGGCACAGTTTTGAACGAGGTTCCAGTTTCTTAGGATTTGTCACAAGCACGTGTGCTAGACAACCCCAGATGAGAAAGTGATGCAAACTAGGTTTACGCCCCTTAAATAATTTGAAAGGTGTTTCAGAAACACTTTTCGAGGGAACATTGTTCAAGATGTATACTGCAGTCTCTACTACATACCCCCAAAACGAGCTAGACAATTGAGCATAGCTCATCATTGATCGAACCATGTCCAACAAAGTTCTATTTCTCCTTTCTGACACACCATTCTGCTGAGGTGTACCAGGGGCTGAGAGTTGAGATTGGATTCTATGTTCAATCATATAATCCTGGAATCTTTGATCCATATACTCCCCTCCTCGATCAGATCGAAGTACTTTAATAGATTTACCTAACAAGTTTTCAACTTCAGCCTTAAACTCCTTAAACTTTTCAAGGGCTTCAGACTTATGTCCCATTAGGTACAAGTAACCATATCTTGAATAATAATCTATAAATGAGATGAAATATTCGTACCCTCCTCGAGCTTTTACATTCATTGGACCACATAGATCCGAATGTATTAACTCTAAGGGTTCTTTGGCTCTGTAACATTTTCTACTAAAGGGTCTCTTGGTCATTTTTCTTTCGAGACAAGATTCACAAGGTGGTAGTGAATCATCTTCTAACTTGCTTAGAAGTCCATTCTTTACGAAACGACCGATTCTATCGATATTTATATGACTAAGTCTAAGATGCCAAAGATGAGTATTGTTACTTGTTGGAGAAATCTTTTGCCTTTTTCTTTGAGTTTCAGCAGTTTTAAATAATTCGTGATTTAAAAGTGATTTGTTTTCGGTTGGTCTTAATACATACAAGTTATTTTCTAATTTGGCTGAACAAATAAGTACACCATTCTTATAAATGAACGCTTCATTCATATCAAAAGTAACTATATACGATTGTTCAATCAAACATGAAATAGAAATTAAGTTCCTCTTAATCTTGGGAACAATTAACAAACTTTCTAAAAGTAAGAATCTATTTCTAAAAAATAACTTCGCAGCTCCCACTGCTTTAGCTGAAATGACTTCTCCAGTTCCGACCCTGAGTGTCATTTCCCCATCGTTCAACTGCCGAAAGGAACCATTTTCCTAAAAAGAAGAGCAAACATGATTAGTTGCTCATGAATCAAGTATCTAGGTATACTCATCATGTTCTACCAGGCATGTTTCTAAAACCAGTGAATCAAATTTACCTTCATTTTCCTT
The DNA here is from genome assembly GCA_036850905.1 of Luffa acutangula. Taxonomy (NCBI): domain Eukaryota; kingdom Viridiplantae; phylum Streptophyta; class Magnoliopsida; order Cucurbitales; family Cucurbitaceae; genus Luffa; species Luffa acutangula. The sequence continues at coordinate 27,548,003 of CM072098.1, forward strand.
CTTTTTCTCAGCAAGGTACTTTGGGTAGTTTCTCTTCCAATGTCCATCTACATTGCAGTGGAAACACTTGCCCTTGTCTGCCATAGCTTTGGTTTTTCCCTTGCTTTTGGTAGCGGTACCGGGAGCTTTCCCCTTGTTTACTTTCTTCTTCTGATTTTTCTTTGAAGAAGTGGCTACAGATTTAGTTCCAGAAGATGAACCCTTCTCGAACTTTCTTTTAGAGTGAACAACGTTTGCCTCTCCTTCTATTTGTCCCTTGTTCTTAAGAAGAGACTGATAGAGTTGTAGCTCATTCAGGAGGCTAATCAGGTTGAATGTTATTTTATTCATCATTGCATTGCTTCAAAACTATAGAAAACTCTTCGGAAGAGATTCTAAGATGAATGCAACCTGACTACGCTCATCTATGACCCCCCCGTTTGCTTCTGCCACGTTGAATTGGACCATAATGTCCAGGACATGTTCCCGAACAGACGTGTCCTCTTTCATGCGGCGGCTATAAACGTATTTGAAAGCGTCATGGTGGAGTTGGTAGGACGGTTGTCCAAACATCTCATGGAGAGAGTTCATAATCTCCCTCGCTGTTACCATGCCCTCATGCCTTTTAACCAAAACTTCAGATAAGCTGGCTAGGATATAGACGCGAGTCTTATCATTGGCATTTGTCCAGCGGTCATAAGCATCCTTAACTGCTTGGGATGCATTATGAGCAGAGGCTGGAGGACAATCATCCGTTAAGACGAACCGCAGATCATCGACAACAAGAATCGTATTCAGGTTCGATTTCCACGTAGCGTAATTTTCTCCAGTTAATTTCTCATTTTTAAGCAGAGAGACAATTGAGGAAGACATTGCTGTAATTTAAACAATGACCGTATTGTTATCTTTGCCTTAACCCATCATACAAGCAAACAATTGCACATAATCCAATCAATTTAGCAAAACAAACAATCACAGAGCCATAAAACTATTGATTTAGTTTTGCAACGATGTTTCAGAGGTTTAGAATATCAACCATCGAAGGGTGATCAGGCACTCCTCCTTTGAAATGAGACACCTCTTAACTAATTCTAATTCCAGAATAACTCATATTCCTATAGACATTAGGCACCGTTGTTCGGTCAAGGATTTGTCAATACTTTTAACTCATCCTCGTAAGTGTAACCCTCCCATTTTCAGATCTCAGAGGCACGCACCAACAGGCTACCGAAGGGAAAGACAACTGTTGGTGATTAGCCTAAGAGCTCCTATCCTTTTTCAGGAGTTCATGATGTTTCGAATCCTATGACCAGGCCCTCCGAAGGGATGGTTGCGCCAGGACAACCTGCAGGCGGATCATAGGACTCTCACAGTGCGAACTATGGGCGGAGATCGAGGGATACGTTGACACGTGTCCCGCTCCCACTTACTTTAGACATTTTTCCCATTCACCTTGATATTGATTCATGGAAACACTTTCCGAAGGGAGGCCGCTCCTAAGGCGACTCGAAGCCGAGCATGAATCTCACCTTGTGAATATAGGAACATAGGAGCAAAACTTGATTTAAATCTCGTTTTGTAATTTTCCTCCCCCTGAAAATGTCCTGAGATTAATATAGGGTTGTTTAACTTAGATAGTATTCGGCTAAGTCAATCTATCTAAGTCTGATCCTATTATAACAATTATGGAAAGGATTCAACTGCAATCTTTTGAGTGAATTAATCTTCTTTTAATAAACCCAACATTGCAAGTCAACATTACTATGGTTAATTCAACTCAATGTTCGGGTCAGTTCTCAGGTAGGAGGTGTTCCGTAAACCATCAACTTAAGTACCCCCAGCCTTAGACAAAACTTTACTGAGAGAGTTCCCTTATAACCTTAGTAATGTAAGGTCTTTACTCTAAAGATCTAGGTGCAATAAACATTTTTAATAAACCTAGTGACATTGCATGCTAACATTTAACTATGATTAATTCAACTCTGGTATTCCAGGTCAGTTCCCAGGTAGGAGGTGTTCCATAAACCGTCAACTTAAATACCCCCAGAAACCATCTAATACAACGAAAAATACAAAACAGAGAAATGAAGAAGGAAAATAGAAACTCCCCTATGTGTTGAAGGGGCCTCCTTCATCATCTAATGGCGGGAATAGGCTGATGTCAGGAAAGGGTGGCAAGCAGTCGTAAATGTTTTTTACGAATTCTTGTTGAATTCGTTTATTCATATCGTCTCTATGACAAGCATATATCAAATAAGCTTTGGTCTGATTTTTTTGGTGGAGTTGAGGTTGAAGCCTGTTGATAAATCGAAGTTGTCAAGGCTTCAAATCAAGTAAAATATAAATTTGAGATTTTTAAATGATTAAAAAAATGATATAAACATATTAAATTATATATTTTACCTAAAAAATTTTAAAAGAAGGAAAAATTACACTTTTTGGTTTATGAGGTTTGGGATAGGTAGCATTTTAGTCCTAGAGTTTTCAAATTCAACAATTTTATCTTTGAGGCATGGATTTCGTTACATCCAATTTTATGTTAATTCTTAACAAATTGCTGAAGTGACATTTGTTTTTATTAAAAAATATATATTTTTTTAATTTTTTAAAATCAAAATAATTTAAATAATTTTTTCTTTTTTCTTTTTCTTTTTCCTTCATCTCCATCTTCCTCTTCTTCCTTTCTTCTTCCATCTTTCTTAAGCTAACTCTAACGTCAGCCACCCCACTGTCATCGAGCGGCCATCGTCACTGTCGGTCACCGATTTTTTTTTTTTTTCATTTTTTTCTTTTTTCTTCCCCTCTTCATTTCAGAAAAAATGAAAACCAAAAAGAAAGAAAAAATAGAAGAAAAGGAAGGAAAAAGAATGAAAAGAGATGAATTTTTTTTTTCCATTTACCTACAGGCAGCCGATCGGCAGTGGTTGGCCAGTGATGGCCAGCGTTAGGGTTAGTTTAAGAAGATGGAGATGGAGAAGGAGAAGGAAGAAGAAAAGGAAAAAAATAATAAAAAAAAGTTGTCTAAAATACATTTTTATTTTTTAAAAAATTAAAAGTATTTTTTTTAATAAAAATCAATGTCACTTAAGTAATCTATTACAAAAATTTGGATGGAGGGACCAAGAACTCGATAAAAAAATCGAATGTGTAACGAAATCCAAATTGCTCGATAAAATTGAAGGCGTAAAATACAAAAATAATAATAATAACTTTTATTGTTAGTGAACATTAATTTCCCACGTAAACTCTTTGGAAGCCGGCTACATTGTAGCCTCCTAAAGAGAAAAGTAAAAGCACCCTTTCTCCTTTGGCTGTTTTAGGATTTCAGAAATCAAATATATAGTGATTTGGAAAATAAAATAAGAAAATTAATATGGTTGACCAAATTTGATGTCCCAGCGCCATAATAAAAATATATATATATATTGTAATTGGCTATGATCTTAAAATGATTTGATTTCTTCTTATTGGAAATAAAAATGATTTGATTTGTTGAACATATAGTGTTTGTCCACTCAATAATAATTTATTTAAACTAGTGATGAATAGTCCAAGTGCTTATGTCTCTTATCATTTCCGGTTAGGTGCATGTCTAGAGATGACTGGGGAACAGTTTGGTGAGAAACTTTTAATTAATTTATATAATATAATGTCAATTAAATTATAATTAAACTCCTCTGCATCTTTCTTTTCTTTTTTTTTTTTTTTTTTTTTTTGCTAAATTATAAGAAATACCTAAACTTTGGGGTTTGTTTCAAAAATACCCCTGAACTTTAAAAAGTTTTAAAAATACCCCTTAACTTTGAAAAACGTTTAAAAAATGCCCTTGCCGTTAATTTTGGATGGAAACTGTTAAAGTTTTAGTTTCAAAAATACCCTTGAACTTTCAAAAAAATTTCAAAAATACCATTATTGAAAAAACTTTCTTCTTTTTTCCTCTTCTCACCGTAAATTATTTCTCCATGAAAATTAATGCAAAATTTTGCTTATAAAGGTTGTGTACAACACAATACCAGATAAAAACAGACTTTGAAATCAAGTTTTCTCTTTTAAAAAGCGTAAAAAAGATAAGTGTGAGAAAACAAAATATATATATATATATTATTTCCTTTTTGTTTCCTAAAAAAATTATTTCCTTTTTCCTCTTTTTGTTTGTGTATGTCAGTGATAAGAAGAAGTTTATAAGAGTGTGGATTTGGTCTAATTTATAAGATTAATTAATCAAAAGTTTTATATGTGATTTTGTTATTATTGATGTTTAAAAATTGTTAGAACTCGTATACAACAATAGTTTCATTTATTTTTCATAATATGAATATAAAGAAAGTTAATGGGTAATAGTTGGTGAGAAAATAATATTGAAAAGTTCACACATGTAGAATTTCAAGGACAAAACAAAAGTCGTCTTGAAGTTTCGATACAAAAATCTTTCCTTCTCCCACCGTAAATTAATCTTTTCATGAAAAAAAGATTAATTTACGGTGTGAGAAGGAAAAAAAAACATTTTTCAATAAGGGTATTTTTGAATTTTTTTTGAAAGTTCAAGGGTATTTTTGAAACTAAAACTTTAATGGTTTCCATCCAAAATTAACGGCAAGGGCATTTTTGAAACATTTTTTAAAGTTCAGGGGTATTTTTGAAACTTTTTAAAGTTCAAGAGCATTTTTGAAACAAACCCCAAAGTTCAGTGGTATTTCTTATAATTTAGCTTTTTTTTTTTTTCCTGTTTGGTGTTAATGATATTATTTCTTTGTCTTTTTTTGATAACATGTAGGACAGAGGATTCAAATCACAAATCTCTTGATCATTAATGCAATCTTTATGCTAGTTGAATTATGTTCATGTTACCATTAATTATATTATTTCATATCTCTGCTTTACTGTAATTTGCAATAAATATAAAGTTACAACCCCCATTAAAAAAATTATAAAGTTAATTAAAAGCCATATTTATTTTTTTAAAAAATGTTATTAGTTGGAAAATAATTAAAACCAATAATTAATTGCAAGATTGAGAAACAAAACAAATTACATATAGACTATTCTACTTTAAAACAAAACATCAGATCAAAATCCAAATTCACTGGATTTAACAAGAACGTAACACAACCACCATTGGATTCACTCACCATACCAATCATTTGGGTATGATGTGATAGATTTGGTGTCTCTTATATTCTACTTTGACCTTGACTTCCAATAACCCTAATGTGTGCAATAACCAATACCCTTAGTAAATTACCATCCACTCCACTCACTTCAATACTTTTTAACAATATAATTAAAAAAAAAATCAATGTCTTAAACTCCAAGCCACTAGCAATAATTATTCTGGTTGGCATAGAAATTTTTCTTCAAGTAATTGTCTAAGTTCATGAAATTAAAATAGGCTAATTTCATGAGATTAAATTGAATTGGGATCAATTTAAACTCGAATTCATTAGGGTAATTGAGCCAGAAGCCCAAAATTTCAAGCCCAAGACCATGTATGGGCCCAGATACATTTCAAGCCCAAACCCATGAATGAGCCCAAATGCAATCAAGTTCAAACCCACGAAGGCCTCTTGAAAACTCTATAAATAGGAAACATTGACTCTCATTTGAAAAGATGGCAGATAGAAAGGAAGAAGAGGGAGATTAGGGAGCTCTCAGAAGACTCTGAAGATTGAAGCTTCTCCTGCAAAATCGAAGATCGAAGCTCAGATCCTCTTCAAATTCAGCTGCAAAACTAAAGAATGAGGCTCAGATCATCTTCAAATCTAGCTACAGAATTGAAGAACGAGGCTCAGATCATCTCCAAATCCCACCGTAGAATTGAAGAACGAAGCTCAGATCCTCTTCAAATCTCGCTGCAGAATTGAAGATTGAAGCTCAGATCCTCTAGAAATCTTCCTACAAAACTGAAGGCAGAAGCTCATAATCGCCTGAAGTCTACCTCAATCAATCCAAAAGAACTCAGGTCCTTCTGATGAACAAACCTTCAAGACTCTGAAAGACTAAGCTTCTTGAAAACTCTATAAATCAAAGCTACCTCGAGTTTGTGAGAGAAAGCATCAAAGGATTGCAACTAGAGATTGTACTCCAATACACTTATACATAAATCAATACATAATTAAAATCGTTTCACATATCAAATTTCTCATAAGAAATCTCATGTAAACAATGCTTCTTACATGATGTAATCAGTTTTTTTTTTTTTTTCAAATATAGACATTAATACTTTTTTTCTTATATTGACTCTTTTAGATCATCTTTTAGTTTTTCTAACTCTTTTTTATAATAATATTTTAGATCCCATTTGTTTGTGATCCAAAAATGTGTGTTTTTGAAGAGTTCAATAAAAAAAAAAACAAAAAAACAAAAATCTTGTTTTTATTATATCTCAAACACATTTGGTTTCAATTTAAAAACTTTAAAATTTGTGGTTACCTATAAATTTGAAAATATGAGAAAATATCAATATGTGTTTGGTACAATCTTTTCTGTAAGAAAAAACCAATTAATATAATTATTTATTATTATAGTGAAATTGAACATGTTTTTGCCCTCAAATGAAATGAAGATAAGTGGAGAAAGTGGAGGGAGAGATTACAGGGTGAAATAATTTTTGGTGTTTCTTGAAATAAAAATGATAAAATTTATAAGAGGAAGAAAAATTTTATCCAAAAGAAAGGAAAAGAAATCATATTATTCTAAAGAAAGGATGAGAAAAATTTTAAGATTAATATTTATACAGGTTAAGTCAATTAAATAAGTGATATATAATAATTTATAGATATGTAATCTAAAAAATCTACGATATAAGGATATATAATTGAGTGTGTCTTGTTTTAGTTTCACTGTTGATGCACACTAAGCTAGCTTTTTATTCAACGTACTTATAGAAAAAAAAAAAGCATATATGCAAATGAACATATCATATGTAACAAGGTTAGATATATGCAAATGAACATATCATATATACAACTCGATCAGAATAAACTATGAACTTGTGTCTATAAAATTGTTACATAAGTCATTCTAGAAATAATATCAATAGACAATGTTCAATTAATGATAAATAATATTTAAAGATTTTTTACATATATAAAACATATATATTCTTAGCTATGTTGTAAGTACGAATACTTGAGAAGAGTCAACTTATAATTATATTCATGTGAAAATAACTTATATGGTAGAACCTAAAGTGTAACTTTGAGCTATTAGTAAAGTAACTCTAGTTACCAAATAAAAATTAATTCATTAAACAAATCTAAAAAATAATTAAAAAGTTTAATTAATCAATTTTAGATAGAGGATTGAATAATTTGTAGGTCTATATATGGTCTCTTTCCTAACTAATAAAACATTAAAAATATTCAAAATTTGACCTTATTTAATGAACTAGAACTATTAATAGACATAAAAAGGAAATAGTGATTAAAATACAATAGGGAGTTGGGCACATGACCCATGGACTACTCATGTTAGGCATGAGTTGAAGGCATGTGACTCACGTAGGGTCTAGTTTGGAGAAATGACTCATGACCAATATACCTCTCAGTAAATTCAAGTCACAATAACTCTTTTAGCCAACACCTCATCAATGTTTAAATTTATTCATTTTTTTTAATTCAACATGTAGAGATAGATATTCGAATTTATATCCTTCAATTGGTTAGGAATAGATATAATAACTAGTTAAAGCTTGACATTCAAATCTATTAATAATCATCTTCTCCGTATTTGTGTGATATAGACGAATATATATTGCTTGAACAAGGTAAAGAATTTTATTTTCACAAGTAATAAATTATTTAAACAAGTGAACAATTCAATATAGGGTTATTGATAATCAATTATTAATGAAAACAAACCATCAATAATATTACTAGGAGAAGAGAGAGAGAGGTAGATTTAGAATTTAAAAATAAAGAAAAAAAAGAAGACAATGATCCAAAAACATCTCTCCAAAATTGTCCTTTTCAACACACTATGAATGAGCATACATATAATTAAAGAAAGAAAAAAGAAAGGTCCTTTGTATTACATGAGTAAACATTAAGCAAGTGTCGGCCAATGTAACAATGATTCAAAAGAAGCATCACATTTGAATATATTTATAGGTTGTAACTGTACAAAAGCAGCAGCTTTGGAGCTTTGGAATCATTAGATTTACTCGATATTAGACGTTTGATCTCTACAACATAATACGAGGCATTTGATTAAATGTGGTTTGTTGGTTTTGTTTAGACTTATTCAACTCTTCAGCACATCGTAATGTCCGCTCTATGTGGTACCCTCCACCAATGCTCACTTCTCTCTCTAGATGGCAACAATAACTCTCAAACACACTTAGATTTACATGACATTTGAATCCCATCATAAACAAAAAATCCACCTCTAGTTGGTTCATCTCCTTGGTCGTCAATCCCCCCACTCTTGCATAGTACGAATTTCTGTAATTCCTGTCATTCCAAAAGTAATCTAAGAATTGGAATGGAAATTAAGGAACTGTAAAAACTAAAAAGAAAAGACAAGAAAAAAGAAAGGGAAAATATTATATTGGAACTTACATGTCCTCTACATATTTAGAAGCGACCATGACAGTAGTGATGAGAAGGCGATGAACATTCCTAAGAGTGATCCGAAACGCAGGATTGTGTTGGCAAAACCGATCGATATAAACATAAGCAACAACGTAGACGGAAGGGCCAGCTCTAGTGTAACGAAAAATCCTCTCCAAATAAGACTGAATCGACATGTCGGGCGCCTCGCGGCTGTCGAAAACAACAGCCCTCGACCTCCAGTCTCTACAAATCGACATGTAGTTTTTCGCAATCCGATGGTTTCTAGCCATACTCCTCTCGATCAACGAAGCAACAACGCTGATCACCGAAGGAATTTCAGAATGGTCAGCGTAGGAATACGAGTACAAATCAGATCGAAGCCTTCTCGGGGAAATTGGAGTGCTCGTCATTGCCATTAAAAAAGGGGATTTTTATTTTTAAAATTAAATTTGGTGGTGGCTGTTTTTCTTTTTTGGAAGAGAGAAATGGAGATTTATATGGGGATTACATTAGAATGGGGTTTTGGAAGGTGGGTGGAAGCTCAGGGGAAAGGGATCAAAATCAAGAAATAAGATATGGGTGCCTGCTGTTTTCAAAGACAAAGTACAAACAAAACAGCTAAGCTTTTTATGAATTGAATATTACACAAAAATATGGCTTTTTTTTTTTTTTTTTTTTTTTTTGTGTTTAAATTAGAGGGTCGCCGACAGTGGTGAAAAGGGAAGAGAAGGGGGGTATTACTATTAATGATTTATTTGACCTTATGGGATTCGAGATTTGTGCTGAGTGTGTGAAGGATTTTATGGAAGGGTATTGTTTTTGTTTTAGAGTTGGGGAGGTTGAAATTAATAAATATATTTGGATATGTGTGTAAATGGGGTGGGGTTATGGGGGAGTACGAAGGTACCAGAGGCACACGTGCAGTGTTTCTTTTGACTCTGAGTTTATTTTATTTATTTTGGAGTAATCTTTGGTTCTTGATACTTTGTTGTAGTTGCTCAGCTGCTTATAAGCAGGTCGGCGAGAAAGTTGCATATCGAAAACAACAAACTTGGTCAGGCTGGGAAGCCAGAAGATTATGGATCCATGTCGTCTCTTTATTATTATTTTTTAGGGTAAATTACCTGTGTTGGTCACTAAATTTTTTAACTTCCTTATGTCATTTCTAAGAAAGTGTCCACTTGAGTGTTTGAGTTTTCAGTCCTATGAAACTATCCAAAGTGTATGGATTCATGAATTTTCGTGAGATAGAAATGACTAATTCTTGATTTATCGAATATTACAGGTTTGTTATTGGCAATTCAATTTAATTAATTCATTCATAAATCCACAATTAGTAAAATCAATTTTCAAAGACACGTTTCTAATAGATTTTTCTCGATCATTAGTTTTCTTTAAATTTAATTCAATTTTATCACATTTCTCTTTAAATTTAATTCAATTTTATCACATTTCTCTCTCAAAATAAATTAAAATCGAACTTGTGGTACTTGAGTGAATTAGAAATTCATCTAGAGGACAATATTTGTAATTTCTTTACACTATATATCAAAACTTGGACTTGTATGCTTGCGGTAAGGGTTTTTACACACATCAATAACCTTTCTTTTGTTTTTTTGATCCAGACTTCCACGTAGCATTGTTTTTGTCGGTTAACTTATTGTTTTGAATCTGTGCTTTTATAGAGGAAGACATGTTGAAAAATAAACATTTGACTGTATTAGTTTTTTTTGCCTTAACCATTTTAATAATTCAATCATGTTTAGCAAAACTATTAATCGAAGTAACCCTAATAAACTATCGATATAGTTTTGCAACGATACTTTAGATGTTTAAAGCAACAGTAACCAAACGGGTGATCAGCTACTCCTCCCCTGAATTGAGACTATCTCAACCAACTTCTAATACCAAAACATCTCATATTCCTATAATCATTGGCTCTACCGTTTGTTCGGTCAAGGATTCGTTAACATTTATCTTATCCTCGAAAGTGTAACCCTCCCACTTTTAGATTCCAGAGGTACGCACCAACTGGCTACCGTTAGGAAAGACAACTGTTGGTGATTAACTTAAGTGACCTTATCCATTTTTGGAGTTTGAGGTGTTCTGAAACCTATGATCAGACCCTTCAAAGGGATGGTCGCTCTAGGACGACACGCAGGTGAATCATAAGAATCTCACGGTGCGGCCTAGGGGTGGAGTCCGTAGGATGCGTTGACACGTGTCCTTCTCCCACTTACTATGAACACTTTCCCCATTCACCTTTGTATTGACTCATTCAAACACTCTCCAAACGGGAGGTTGCGCCTAGGGCGACACAAAGCCGAGCATGGATCTCACAGTGTGAACACAAGGGGACGTGAGAGTAAAAACTTGATATGAATATCTCGTTTTTATACTTTTTCTCCCACTGAAGTGTCCTATCAGTACATTTAGGGTTTATTTTTCACTTAGATAAAATTCGGCTAAATGAATCTGAGTCTATGCCTTATTAAATAAGGTTTTTACTCTACTGTCTAGGTGTATTAAACCGTTTTAATTACCTAGTGGCATATGCATGCTAATAAAACTGTGGTTAATTCAACTTAGGTACTGGACCAGCTGCCAGGAGAGTTCCCTTATAACCAAAGTCTTATGTCCTTAACCATATTTTAAATCTATTAAAACACTAAGTAAGACACCTTTCTAATCCTATTAGAAATGGTGATCTTAGGTCTATTTAATCTTAATTCGTTTTAAAATTAACTCATTTTTCCTAAGATCCTATGTTAGCATGCAACTCTTTGTTATAGGTTGACAGTTTCTATTCATTAATTATAACTATTATAAATTTTAATGAATTAACCCTATAACATGTTTCTAATGGTGACAGAAAGCATATAACAATCAAATATTCAAGTTATATAAATCACCATTTAGAAATTACCTATGTCTAGGTGTGTATAACGATTATATTATGATGTCTAGGTGATAAACTCTTTAATACCTCGCATCGCTCACGCATGCTCATAAAACTCGGGTTAACCTAACTCAAGAACCGACTCAATATTCAGGTGGGAGGTATTCCATAAACCATCAACCGTCAACTTAAATACCTTCAGCCTTAGACAGCATCTTACCTGGTGAGTTCTCTTGTAACCTTAGATTTACAAGATATCGACCAATTTTATGCAAATTGATCGATTTGGAGGTTCGTTAACCCTACGTGAGCATGCATTTTATCTTTGTTATAGATTTTAACGTCTATCTCGGTTTATAACGCTTATAACATAGACAACCTATAACAATCATCTATGCTAACGTCGTTTCATGCTACATGCTTGTTCGTTTTCGTTTAATTAATATAACGCTTATACTAAACATTCATAACCGAAAATAAAACATCCAACATGCATCTCCAAAATTAATATAACTTCTTATATTAATTTTCATGAAACCTAAACATGCATTCTAAATATATATTATAACGCTCATAACATACATCTAATGCATGAAACATGTTTTTCCTATGGTGGGATTTTAAATCTACATGACATACAATATGCATATTCAATTCTATCAAATTAATACATACATTTATAATGCAAAATTAATTAAAACACACTAAAGTGGATCGATTTTGGCATCCAAAGCAAGCAACCACCTAAATTACTACATTAATAATTAAGAACCATCTCCAGACCACTCCAGAATCTTTCAAACCAACCCGAACCACCTTGATTTTGCTTGAACCGAACCCAAGAAGGCTTGAAAGGGCTGAACCAGTCTGAAAATGGTCGAACTGAACCGTTGAGAATAAATCGAACTGGACCACTGTTTGAATGACCCGCGCCTTTTTGAAAATTCACCAACGTCAAGACGTTGACCCGTCTGGTGGTGTGCTCTGTTCTTCGGCCAGCTAAGTTCTTCTTTAATTCTCGAGCAATTGACCCCCTAAATGGGCTCTAATGACTCTATAAATTTTACAGACTCATATACACACATTAAAGCCCATAAAAAATTAGGCAATTACAAATTTTATCAACGAATTGAAAGCTAATTGATGCCAAAACTGTCGTAATATATCCACATTTAGCTCCCAAACAGTTTCATCTTATGAAATCCAATCCACCAGGCTAAAATTAATGGAAACTGAGTGCCCAAATCATGCTCTGATACCAATTGAAGAAGTGTACAACACTCGTGCGGAAGCGATTTGGATCGAAACACTCTAATTTCATTAATTTTACCAAGAAAAAACATGAATTCTCATGAACTGAAAACAGAACAAGTTGTACCAACCTCTTTAAAGTCAAAATTTAGCAACCTCGTTGGAGTTCTTTAATCACGAACAGCTCGTGGACCACCTCTAGTGTCTTCCCCGTTATCCTCCGACCTTAGAACGACTTGTGAGAACTCGAGACGTGATGAATTGAAGGAGAATTGTGAAGAAAACAAGAGAGTTGTTCTTGTTTTAAGAGACAAAGATTTTTCCTTTCATTCAAGAATGATCCAACCCCAATCTCAACTTGATTTTCAGCATTTATATCAGAAATATCGTGCAGCTTGAATCAAGCTTAAGAAGGCACCAAAATTCCAAGGGATTAGGTGGATTAGAGTTATCAATTTGAGAGGCAAAGTTTGGGATTGCAAGGTAATCCACCACATGTCCTAAAATGAAAAAGAATTTTTCATTTTATTAATTGATTCAAAAATCAATTTTGAATTAATTTTTTTTAATTAAATTTAATTTAAGATTAATTTCAACTAATTAATCTTAAATAAAATTAATTTCAAATATTTAATTAAATAATTTAATTAAATATTAAATATTAAATTAATAATTTCCACTAATCCCGACTTCTCTCAAAACCGATCTTTTGTACACGAATACCTATTCATGTGAATAATATTTAAATCACATTTAAATATTTCCAACTCTCTTAAAATATAGTTTAATTTGCAATTAAACTATTACTCCAATAATATCGAATATAATCGACGTTAACTCCCTAAACCAAATTTTGAACGATTCACATTCCTTCATCACATTGTTCTATGGTTTAGTTCGTATGAGCTAGCAAGGGGACTTAATGGACTTACGACAAGGTGTTGTGACACAAGACACTTCTAAGTGCAACTATACACTATCAAGTAATAAAGTGGAGAGTACTCCAGATATCGTACCCAAGGGAGATGGTGACTAGTTGATAACATGCATAGCGAACTATTTTTCTTGGTTAATTTTAGTTAGTCTTTGAGTACTATATGGCCATTATAATGCACTTTCATGTTCTTTTTACAGGAACTGATTATTAAAGCTAAATTAGATAAATTGGAGTTGTTCGGGTGCTCAGGACGTAAAGAAGAGCAAAAGAAGTGAAAAAGATTCAAATTAGAAGCTTACAAACAAGGCAGACCCGAGAGGTAGCGTTGAGACTATTACGTCGCCGATTTACGACTGTTACATTCATTGGACCACATAGATCCGAATGTATTAACTCTAAGGGTTCTTTGGCTCTGTAAAATTTTCCAGTAAATGGTCTCTTGGTCAGTTTTCCCTCGAGACAAGATTCACAAGGTGGTAGTGAATCATCTTCTAACTTACTTAGAAGTCCATTCTTTACCAAATGACCGATTCTATCGATGTTTATATGACCAAGTCTAAGATGCCAAAGATGAGTATTGTTACTTGTTGGAGAAATCTTTTACCTTTTACTTTGAGTTTCAGCAGTTTTAAATAATTCGTGATTTAAAAGTGCTTTGTTTTCGGTTGGTCTTAATACATACAAGTTATTTTCTAATTTGGCTGAACAAATAAGTACACCATTCTTATAAATGAACGCTTCATTCATATCAAAAGTAACTGTATACGATTGTTCAATCAAACATGAAATAGAAATTAAGTTCCTCTTAATCTTGGGAACGATTAACAAACTTTCTAAAAGTAAGAATCTATTTCTAAAAAATAACTTCGCAGCTCCCACTGCTTTAGCTGAAATGACTTCTCCAGTTCTGACCCTGAGTGTCATTTCCCCATCTTTTAACTGCCGAAAGGAACTATTTTCCTGAAAAGAAGAGCAAACATGATTAGTTGCTCCTGAATCAAGTATCCAGGTAAACTCATCATGTTCTACCAGGCATGTTTCTAAAACCAGTAAATCAAATTTACCTTCATTTTCCTTCTTTTTCTCAGCAAGGTACTTTGGGCAGTTTCTCTTCCAATGTCCATCTACATTGTAGTGGAAACACTTGCCCTTGTCTGCCACAGCTTTGGTTTTTCCCTTGCTTTTAGTAGTAGTACCGGGAGTTTTCCCCTTGTTTCCTTTCTTCTTCTGAGTTTTCTTTGAAGAAGTGGCTACAGATTTAGTTCCAGAGGATGAACCCTTCTCGAACTTTCTTTTAGAGTGAACAACGTTTGCCTCTCCGTCTATCTGTCCCTTGTTCTTAAGAAGAGACTGATAGAGTTGTAGCTCATTCAGGAGGCTAGTCAGGTTGAATGTCATTTATTCATCATTGCATTGCTTCGAAACTGTAGAAAACTCTTCGGAAGAGATTCTAAGATGAATGCAACCTGACTACGCTCATCTATGACCGCCCCGTTTGCTTCTGCCACGTTGAATTGGACCATCATATCCAGGACATGCTCCCGAACAGATGTGCCCTCTTTCATGCGACAGCTATAAACGTATTTGACAGCGTCATGGTGGAGTTGGTAGGACGGTTGTCCAAACATCTCCTGGAGAGAGTTCATAATCTCCCTCGCTGTTACCCTGTCCTCATGCCTTTTAGCCAAAACTTCAGATAAGCTGGCTAGGATATAGACGCGAGTCTTATCATTGGCCTTTGTCCAGCAGTCATAAGCATCCTTAAATGCTTGGGATGCATTACGAGCAGGGGCTGGAGGACAATCCTCCGTTAAGACGAGCCGCAGATCATCGACTACAAGAATCGTATTCAGGTTCGACTTCCACGTAGCGTAATTTTCGCCGGTTAATTTCTCATTTTTAAGCCGAGAGACAATTGAGGAAGACATTGCTGAAATTTAAACAAACAATGATCGTATTAGTTATCTTTGCCTTAACCCATCATACAAGCAAACAATTGCACACAATCCAATCAATTTAGCAAAACAGACAATCACAGAACCCTAAAACTATTGATTTAGTTTTGCAACGATGTTTCAGAGGTTTAGAATATCAGCCACCGAAGGGTGATCAGGCACTCCTCCTCTGAAATGAGACATCTCTCAGATAATTCTAATTCCAGAATAACTCATATTCCTATAGACATTAGCCACCGTTGTTCGGTCAAGGATTTGTTAACACTTTTAACTCATCCTTGTAAGTGTAACCCTCCCATTTTCAGATCTCAAAGGCACGAACCAACAAGCCACCGAAGGGAAAGACAACTGTTGGTGATTAGCCTAAGAGCTCCTATCCTATTCAGGAGTTCACGATGTTCTGAATCTTATGATCATGCCCTCCGAAGGAATGGTTGCGTCAGGACAACCTGCAGGCGGATCATAGGACTCTCACGGTGTGAACTATGGGCGGAGACTGAGGGATACGTTGACACGTGTCCCGCTCCCACTTACTCTAGACATTTTCCCATTCACCTTGATATTGATTCATGCAAACCCTTTCCGAAGGGAGGCTGCTCCTAAGGTGACTCGAAGCCGAGCATGAATCTCACGTTGTGAATATAGGGACGTAGGAGCAAAACTTGATTTAAATCTCGTTTTGTAATTTTCCTCCCACTGAAAAATGTCCTAAGGTTAATATAGGATTGTTTAACTTAGATAGTATTCGGCTAAGTGAATCTAACTAAGTCTGATCATATTATAACAATTATGGAAAGCATTCAACTGCAATCTTTTGGGTGAATTAAACTTCTTTTAATAAACCCAACATTGCAAGTCAACATTACTATGGTTAATTCAACTCAATGTTCGGGTCAGTTCCCAGGTAGGAGGTGTTCCGTAAACCGTCAACTTAAATACCCCCAGCCTTAGGCAGAACTTTACCGTGAGAGTTACCTTATAACCTCAGTAATGTAAGGTCTTTACTCTAAAGATCTAGGTGCATTAAACACTTTTAATAAACCTAGTGACATTGCATGCTAACATTTAACTATGATTAATTCAACTCCGGTATTCCAGGTCAGTTCCCCGGTAGGAGGTGTTTCGTAAACCGTCAACTTAAATATCCCCCAACCTTAGACAGAACTTTAACGGTGGAGTTCTCTTATAATCACAACAATGTTTTTCCTACTTAGTCAATTAAAAATATTTTTAATTCTAAGTAAGAAAAGATTCTAATCCTATTAGAAACTGATCCAGGTCTAATTAATTTTAAACAATTTAAAATTAATCCAATTTATCCTATGATCTTATGTTTGCATGCAAATCTTGATTATAGATTGACGGTTTCTAATCATTAATATTAAAGAACTATTTCAAATTTTAATGATTAATCCTATAATCAAGAATCTAGGGTTTAATTCATTCAACAATCTCATTCAAATTAAATAATTAAACCACACTAATTGCATGAATAATATAACAATTATATTATTAACTATGGATGTTTCATGCTTCATGCAATTTTGATTTTCTTTTAATATAACAATTATAAGCCAATCAAGAAAATCAATCAAGCATGCTTCATTCATCACATTAAACATAACTATTTATATTTAATTTAAGTAATGACATGCTTCATGCTTTCCAATTTTTCATATAATTAATATACTCTTATATTAAAAATATGAAACCAATTCCATGCAATTAAACATACATTATAACAATTTATAATATATAAAAAAATGCATGAGCATGTTTATAACCTAAGGTGGGATTAAATATTCTATATGACATCTATAAAGCATATAAATAGCAATTGAACCGGTTAATTTTGGCCCCTAGGATAAAATAAAGCATTAAATTACAATAATTTTAGCTAAATTCTATCCTAAAAATCCTTGTACAGCTCCAAAAGTTGGTCTAGACAGCACGAACCGCCCCTAACCACCTCGAACCGGCCTCCAAAATCACGAACCATGCAAAAAATTGGCTGAACCGGACCAAATAGGTCCCAACCCAGCCGAACCGGACCGCCCACAAGCTGGAACCGCGCCTGTTGAAGCCTTAACGCGCGCCGCCATCGTGACAACGTCGAGACGCTATCAACACAGCGTCCCGACGCTGTGCACTTTCCTTACCTGAGCGCCTGCGGTATCGAGACAGCGTCGATTTCTTCAGTTTTGGCCTCGATTTCAGAGACGATTTCTCTGATTTTCATCTCATAAAAACCTATTCTAGACCCGGACTTACATAGGACTCGATTTTACATAAAATACCTGAAACATCGGGCCTTACATGATCAAAATCACATAAAAATAAAATCTATGGCCATAAAATTAACCTAAACAATTCAACGCAAACCGTACATACATTATGCATAAATCTCACCTATTAGAGCCTATCGCAACTTTTAATATTAATTAATAGGGACAGCGATGACTCTGATACCAATTGAAGGGAATAAAAGTCCCCACGCAGCGGAAACGCATCGATTGGACCTTACGTCGTATATTAATTAACATTAAAATACCGTTACGAAAACTCAAACAAACTTTAAACACACTTTAAAGTTGCTGGAAAATTAGTTTAAACATGCTGAAAAATAAATCTAAATTTATTTTCATGATTTTCTAAAGAAAGGGGGAAGAACCTTTACAAACCTTCGTTGTAGACTTGACCGTTCTTCGCTGGAAAATCCTTCTTGAATGACACAATAACCACAGAGGTTACACCGGTATGTCTCCAAGTCTAGGAGGCAAAAGACTTGTGGGAGTCTTTCTCTAAGAGGGAGGCTAGAGAGAATTCTAGGTCTTGTCTTGAGAGTCTAAGAGCAAGAGCAGAGTGTCATGGACCAATTAGGTCTAGTGTTTTATTTATAGAAGAGAGGTCATGAATAAAATATTCAATTAAATCAATCTTTTCCAAAATTGATTCAATCTTATTCCTTATTTAATCAATCATGATCAATCAATTCCATAATTGATTAATCTTTTCCACAAATGACTAATTACTTCCATAAGTGATTAGATCATTTTCATAAATGATTAATCACTTCCTTAAGTGATTAATTATTTTCATAATTGATTAATTCCCGGTTAATGAATTTTTTAATTAATTAACCACCAATTAAATATCACATATTTAATTTACGGCCTTGAATTAATTAATTCGCCCAAATAGATTTTAGGCCTTAAATTAATTAATTCATTATTTGAACTCTTTCAAACTTCCATAAATTTATATTTGAATTTCTTCAAATATTAATTTCTCTCATAATAATAGATCAATATATATTATATTTGTTTCCCTTAGTAAATTGAACATTTTCAATTTACTTTTAATACTTAGTTGCCTCAAATTACTTTATGAGCTACCAGTGGGACCTAATGGACCTGCAGATCAGAAGCTCCGACGATGTGAGATTAATTGGTCAAACTCATTAACTACATTAATCAATATTCGTTAACTGTGTGTACATTCCACTATAGACTCACAGTTGCACTCTTCTCACTGCAGACATATTTTCTGTGTCCACGGATATAGACCAATATTGACTAGTTAGTCCTTCACGAGTGTCCGTAACACCAGCTGGGTCAAATTACCGTTTTACCCCTAGGTTACTTCTATTTTCTTAAGTACCAGTTCTCATCTAATGAACAACCTGTTTGTGGTCCAACCATCAAACAGAAAATCCTCTCGTGCCATTGAGAGGGTAGGGCCCTTTGTTCAAGACTAGGAGTAACCACTTAAGGGAACACTCATCTTCTTCCCTAAAGTCGGGAAGGAGTGAATTCCATCTTGTACGATTATGTTCCCAGCTCCCCATTCGGTCTTGTCTCCAAAATGGTAGGCTTATTGAGTCGGCGTATTGGCCACTCTCACCCATACAAATCAAAGGACAATCTCTCATGAGCAGGAGTCCATAATCAACTCAGGATTAAGACTAAGTTGTCTAGGTCGTCCTAGTGAAATAGAAAACCAACTAGTTAACGGTGTTATAACCAGTGGTTACTATTTAGCGGTCCGGTCTTATGCAAACTCATTGCATAGGATACCCCCACTCGCATGTCTACTACATGAACGCGTTGGATCGCAACGTTTGTATCAAATACAAAGTGGGTCGTATCCATAGTGTCACCAGGATAAGGCACCCAGTCTTATCCCTATACTATAGACCCTTTAGGCTGTTTCTTGAACAATGATCCCATATGTCGCTACATATCGTTCAAGACTCATATTACAGCCTTGGATGTCTAGTTTATTGGATTAGGGTTAATTTTAGGCAAAGACAAATATAAAATAACTAATAACAATTAATGGAAAAATATATCAATATTATTTCATTAATATCCGGTCAATAGTTACATTCACTATCTACGAGTTTTAGGGCATAAAACCCAACACCACTAAGGACCCACAACTGAACTCTTCTCATTGTAGAATATTTCCGTGTCCACGAATATAGACCTATACCGGTAAGTCAATCCTTCACGAGTGTTCGTAACTACAGTTGGGTCAAATTACCGTTTTATCCTTGTGTTACCTCTGGCTCCTTAAGTACCAGTGCTCCTCTAATGAACAACTTGTTTATGGTCCAACCAGTAAACAGAAAGTCCCTCTCGGGCCAGTGAGAGGGCGGGATCCCTTTGTTCAAGACCCGGAGTCACCACTTAAGGGAACACTCATCTACTTCTCCTACAAGTGGGAATGAGTGAATTCCATCTTATGTTGTCATGTCCCCAGCCCCCCACTCGATCTTGTCCCCAAGAAGGTAGGCTTATTGAGTCAGCGTGCAGGCCACTCTCAACCATACTAATCAAAGGATAATCCCTCGTGAGAAGGAGTTCATGACACACTCAGGATTAAGACTAAGTTACCTAGTCATCCTATTGAAACAGTTACCTAACTAGTTAACGGTGTTACATCTAGTGGTTTACTATTTCGTGGTCCGGTCTTATGCAAACTCATTGTCCTACATGGACGCCTTGGATCAATATGTCTGTATCGAATACAAAGTGGGTCGTATCACATAGTGTTACCAGGATAAGGTACCCAGCCTTATCCCTATACTATAGACCTCTTTAGTTGTTACTTTAACACCGATCCCCGTATGTCCCCACATACTAGTTCAAGTCACATGTAAACAACCTTGGATTTTAGTTTATTGGATTTGGGTCAAATTGTGCAATATTTAACAATAACACTTTATTGTAGAAACTCAATAACACTTTATTGAAACAAGTATACAATTTGTTTACATTCACTATCTATAAGTTTTAGGGCATAAAACCCAATAAAAAGTAAACGGTGTTATAAAGTAAGAGTGACTTATTTCTTGGTTCGGTCTTGTGTAAACTTTTTTACACAGGATGCCCCCACTTGCATGTCTCTACATGAACGATCCAAGGTCGCATCCATAATGTCGCTAGGATAAGGTACCATGCCCCCACTCGCATCCTCGTTTATTGCCTTCGAGGTTCCTTTGAATTTGCAACTGCTCCACTGTTATCACTATAGAGAGTGATAGGCAGATGCATATTAGGAACAACTTCTAACTCAATTAGAAATTTCCTAAGTCATACTACTTCTTTTGACGCTTCACATGCGACAACGTATTCAGTTTCCATTGTGGAGTCAGCAATACATCCTTGCTTAATGCTTCTCCACACAATCACTCCTCCATTAAGAGTAAACACAGACCCCGACGTAGATTTTCTAGAATCTATGTCAGTTTGAAAATCTGAGTCAGTGTATCCGATAAGGGTCAAATCCTTAGAACCATACACTAGCGAATAGTCTCTTGTTCTCCTCATAAACTTGAGGATATTCTTAACGACAGTCTAATGAGCCTGACCTGGATTGGACTGTGTTGAATGAGAAATTTTGACCAATCACAAATCGACACGTCATTATTTAACATTAATGACGAAATTACAAATAATTAAATTTGGGACCAATTATAAATTGACATGTGTCCCAAATTTAAGTTGAAGACAAAGTTGACCAATTATAAAACTTTAAGGCCAAATGTCCATTTGATCAATTAATTAAAAAATTAATTTGATCAAATTTAGGTATTTTAATATTTGGGTCATTTGGTTTTTGGGTCAAATATAAACCAAACCCAAGACCAAATAGTTGAACCCAGGACCAATGAAGCCCAAGTCCAAGTTGTTAGACCCAAAATTCACAAGGGCCCATCCATGGAGAACTCTATAAATAGAGGGGTTCTCCTCCATTTCAAGGGTTCAAAAATTCTACACTCTCACAAAGACAAGAGTTCAGAATTTTGAAGCTCTCAGCCAAAGTTAGAGAATTCAGAGAAACTCCATCAAAACTTCTTGAAGACTGAAGACCCTTCAAGACTAGAAGACTTCAACAATTCTTGAAGACCAAAGACTCTTCAAGACTTCAAGACCCCAAGACTTCTTAAAGACTGAAGACCCTTCAAGACTAGAAGACTTCAACAATCCTTGAAGACCAAAGACTCTTCAAGACTCCAAGACTTCAAAAGCTCAAAGAATCAATTGAAGCTTCAGACTCGAGAACAAACACTACAGCCCTCGAGTGAAACAAAATCACACAAAAGAGAGAGAATCAGAGGATTAAATTTAGAGATTTTACACTCATACGCATATTACATCAATACATATATATATATATATATATATATATATATATATATTTATTCCACGTGTTTCCATCTCTGAAGTTACGTTTGAACAAATTGGCACGCCCGGTGGGACCATCTCTACCTATCATCTCTCTCTTATCTCAAAACACAAGTGTAAACATGTCGTTCAAGACTTCCTCAATGGTCGCTATCATGAACAAGTCTTACATAGGTTCTACTGCTCATTGTTGCTTCAATGAACTGACGTTGCAAGAAGATAAAGCTTCTATCTTTGTAGGCCAAGAAACAACCTTGCTGATAGCGGGAAAAAATGCTGCTATTTTATCCCTATATTAATAGGCTTTTGTGTGCTTTTATGGTTCTTTTATATTGAATATATAATAAAATTCATTATTTTATCCCCAGGAGCAATTTGTGGAAATATGGAGAAAAATAGCCCAAAATTGAGATATTCATGTAGGATTGGAATTCCGTAATTCCGTAAAGCGGAAGCGTGATTGGGACCGATTCGTAATTAATTTTGTTTAATCTAAAATACCAATACATTGACAATAAACATAGAACTATTCTAGATTTATATTAAGGCTAAGCATACAAAAATATTAGATCTAAATCTAATTTATATAGTAACAAATTACTTACTCTTGTTGACGACTCAGATTAAATTCACCAACTGCTTGTGAATTAATCACGAACTAGTGCGAACACCACCACTATGGCTACACCGGTATGACTCTGAGACTTCTAGAGGTAGGAGACTAGTGGGAGTCTGTTGAGCGATTACCGCAAGCGCACGGGTCATCACAAGTAATATAAAATGGTAGGTAATACCGAGTATCGAATCCTCAGGAAAATTGAATTAATTCCATTAAGTACCAAAAATCATCATGTTTTAATTTTATTTAGAAGATCAACTCGAATTATAATGCAAAAATTAAAGAAATTAATAAAAATAAACATGCAATAGCGAAATGAAAATATCCAATTAAGGGGGCTTGACCTAGGGTGTTATCTAGCTTTCTTGGATTTGTAGCTCAATTACATGGATGCATATAATTAATAATCTACAATTTCATAAATCTAGAAGTAATTATAAGCGGATTCCTCTTTCAAGCTCCTCCACATCTCATACTAACATAACTAATTCATGTGTCCATTTCCTTAGTTAATCATAGTATGGCATTAAACAACTTCATAAACAATTTCTAACAATTCTTTTTCACTCTCGTGCTCCAAGCAATCGTTAGCCATGCAATTAGGATCTAATCTAAATTCTCTCTGTCGAGTATCAATTTAGACCAACATAACAATTAATCAGTGATCAAGAGATTAAAGGCATTAAGCAAAAATTGCATAGATGAAATATGAAGAAATTCATTATATACTCCAAGTAATTGCGCTACAATATCCAATTAACTAGAATAACGACCCTAGGTCTCAAGATCTACTCACAAATGGAAATAATTTTGCCCAAGTGATCTTGATCCATAGGCCTAACTCAAATTACCACAAGGAATTATAAAGAAGTAAGGAAGAAATAACCGATAAGTTGATCCCAAGCTTCCGCTACGATCATCTGGAATCTTGAGCCTTGGAATCTCGCTTAATTCCAACCTTTTTCTCCACAATTCTTCTCACTTTTTCTCTCTATTCAGCTAGGGGAGAGCTCCCCAAAAATGGGATGATGATTACAAAAGGGAAGGGCACTTTTTATAGTGCAAAATCCGAACCTTTCTTGCTGAACAAGTCGACAGCGTCGAGACGCTACGTCACAGTGTTGTGACGTCATGTAGTCTTGGGGCAGAAGTCGTCGCAGCGTCGCGACGCTATCGCGATTTGGAGCGCGTTTTGCTGATCACCTAGCGTCTCGACGCTAGGCTTTCTAGAAACCTTATTTGCGGATTTTTGCCTCCTTTCTTCAAACTTTTGGGCTTTTTGGGCCTCCCACTTCAATTGTCTACTTTTCTTGGACCTTGGGGCTTGGATCTTCAATGATTATTCTTCAAATTGCCCAAAAAGTCTCCAAATTCACCCAAATTCTCTTAAAATTTCAGTTTTGCCGCTCGAACTCGGATTTCTGTAAAATCGTCATAAAAATACATTAAAGCTCACAATTCATGAACAAAACTAGCTGAAATTAATAGGAATATGATGACATTTTTACATATCATCAGAGTCTAGAGGAAGCCTTGAGGGGAATTCTCTGAGAGTAGGAGAATGAATAGGATGCCTTTCGCCCCACCCCAGCGGTCCTATTTATAGGTAAAGGTCAAGACCTTTTTCCTAATAGGAAAAGGAAGACCTTTTCCTAATAGGAAAAGATCTCTAATTTTAATAAATAATTAATTAATTTCCCTAATTAAATATCATATATTTAATCTTAGGGATTATATTAAAATTAAAATTAATATGAATCCAATTCATATTAAATTTATTTGAACTCTTTCAAATATTTTCTTTTCTAATAGGAAAATGTCTCTAATTTTAATAAATAATTAATTAATTCCATAATTAATTAATTTACCAAAGTAAATATCATATATTTAATCTTAGGGATTTTATTAAAATTAAAATTAATATGAATCCAATTCATATTAAATTTATTTGAACTCTTTCAAATATTTTCTCTCAAGAATTAATTTTTGAAATTAATTCAAAAATTATATTATAAAGTTTCATAAACTTTATATTATAATGCATCAATATACATTATACGATTCCCCAAATAAACTGAACACTTTCAATTTACAATGTATACTTAATTGCCTCAAGTCTCTTTACGAGCTACTAGTGGGACCTAATGGACCTACAGATCAGAAGCTCCAACGATACGAGACTAATTGGCCAAACTCATTAACCAAGTTTAGTCAACATTCATTAACTGTGGGTCACTCCACTAAAGACCCACAGCTGCACTCTTCCCACTGTAGAATATTTCAGTGTCCACGGATATCGACCAAGGAGTAAGTCAATCCATCCTTCACGTGTGTTCGTAACTCCAGCTGGGTCAAATTACCGTTTTACCCCTGGGTTACCTCTGGTTCCTTAAGTACCACTGATTCCTCTAATGAACAAGTTGTTTAGGGTCCAACCACTAAACAGGAGTTCCTCTCGGGCCAGGAAAGGACGGTGCACCTTTGTTCAAGCCCCGGAATCAGCCCTTAAGGGAACAAACATCTAATTACCCCAATAGGGGAAAGAGTGAATTCCATCTTGTACTGTTATGTTCCCAGTCCCCATTCGGTCTTACCCCTGAAATGGTAGGATTATTGAGTCGGCGAACTGGCCACTCTCACCCATACAAATCTAAGGACAATCCCTCCTGAAAGTGGTTCATAACAGACTCAGGATTGAGATTGAGTTACCTAAGTCATCCTATTGAAATAGAAACCTAAACTAGTTAACGTCGTTACATCTAGTGGTTACTATTTCGCGGTCCGATCTTATGCAAACTCATTGCATAGGATACCCCCACCCGCATGTCTCCTACATGGATGCTTTGGATCATTGCATATGTATCAAATACAAGGTGGGTCGTATCACATAGTGTCACCAGGATAAGGTGCCTAGCCTTATCCCTATACTATAGACCTTTTAGGTTGTTACTTGGACACTGATCCCCGTATGTCCCCACATACTAGTCCAAGTTTCATTTAAACAACCTTGGATCATAGTTTATTGGATTTAGGGTTTATTAATGCAAACTCGATTATTCAATAACCAAATTACTGAATTACTCAAATAACACTTTATTGAGATCGATTAATTTGTTTCATTTACTATCTACGAGTTTTAGGGCATAAAACCCAACAATTCAAGCCATAATTTCCAACTTGGGTCAAGAAGGAAGCCTAAAAATTATCATTTTAAGTGTTGATCAAAAAGGAATGGAGAAAGCCCAAGAAAAATGCTCAGCTTGAACATGAAGCTTATGGAATCGAAGCGTCGCGACGCTGTCCATTTCTTGTCGTGCAAGTCGATATCTACGTTGTGACGACAGCGTCGTGACGCTGTCCATTTTCCAGGCCTATAAAAGGCGTCTCTTGCTCCCCATTTTGGGCATCAATCAACCATCAATCATTCTTCCTTTTCCTCTCCTTTAGTTTCTTTTCAAGGCTCTTAAAGCCTTTTCGAGGGTCGAGTGAGATTTTTGTGGGAAACATTGTAACGAGCATTTTAGGAGGCTTGGGAGCTATTGGGTTTAATGTCCTATAAACTTGTAGTTTGTAAATCATTAAACATATTCTATTTTCAATAAAGACGTTATTGAGGTTATTCAGTAAAAGATGTTATTGAATATGTAAATTGCGAAAGTTTAACCTAAATCCAATAAACTAAGATCCTTGGCTATAACGTGAATACTCGAACTATATGTAGGGACATATCAGAGAATCAAGTTCAAGTTTATAGTCAAAATAGTCTATAGTATAAGGATAGGGTTGGGTGCCTTATCCTGGGGACACTATGGACGCGACCCACTTTGTATTAAGTACAAACAATGAGATCCTAAATCGTTCATGTGGAGACATGCGAGTTGGGGTGTCCTATCAATGAGTTTGCATAAGACTGGACCACGAAATAAGTCACTTTCTCTTTATTACGCCGTTTACTGTAGAAACTGACTATTTCTCAAGATAACCTAGGTTACTTGATCTTAATCCTGAGCTAACTATGAACTCCTGTTTATACGATATTATCCTTTGATCTGCATGAGTGAGAGTGGCCAGACTTCGCCAACTCAATAAGCCTACCATTTTGGGGATAAGATCGAATAGATAGCTAGGGACATAGTCTCGCAAGACAGAATTCACTCCTACCCATTTCAGGGATAATAGAGAGGTTGTTCCCTTAAGTACTAACTCCAGGACTTGAACAAGGGGCCCCACCCTCTCCATGGCACGAGAGGGATTTAGGTTTGATGGTTAGACCAAAAACTGATTGTTCATTAGAGGATTAGTGGAACTTAAGGAACAAGAAGTACTATAGGGGTAAAACGATCATTTGATCTAGCTCTAGCTACGAACAACCTGTGAAGGATCGACTTACTGAACATGGTTAAATCAAGTGGACGGAAATATATCTATAGTGAGGGGAGTGCAAGTACTGGGCTATAGTGGAGTGTCCCAGTAGTTAACGAATGTTGGCTAGCTTGCTTAATGAGAT
This sequence comes from Luffa acutangula, assembly GCA_036850905.1. Lineage (NCBI taxonomy): Eukaryota > Viridiplantae > Streptophyta > Magnoliopsida > Cucurbitales > Cucurbitaceae > Luffa > Luffa acutangula. The sequence continues at coordinate 27,575,394 of CM072098.1, forward strand.
TAGTCGGTTAGCCTCGAATCGTTTGAGCCCATGATCTATAGGTCCATTAGGTCCCCCTACTAGCTCATATTGAAATAAAACCTAGAACAAGAAGATAGGATTCTTTGAATCGTTCAAAATCGGGAAAAAGGGTATTATCATAAATTGTGTTTGACACAATAACTTAATTATGAATTAAATTAGAAAATGAGAGATAAAGTATTTAAAAGTGTTTTAAATACTATATATATGAATTAGGATTCATATATAATAGATTGCACAAGGTGACAATGATTAATTGGATTAATCATATCAAATTAATTTGAAATGTATCATATTAATTACCATGAAATCAATTTCAATTTAGAATTGAAATTAGAGTTAATTTGCAAGCTTGAAATCTTAGTGGATTTAGTTGGATTTCCACTATTGCATGTGGATACTGTAAGGATTTGGAATTCCCTAATTCCGATAAAGCGGAAGCGTAATTGGGATCGATTCGTAGTTAATTTTGTTTATCCAAAAATATCATTACATTGGCAAAAAAAAAAAACATAGAACAAATTCTATACAAACTTAAGGCTAAGCATACAAAATTTATTAGATCTAAATCTAAAGGGGAGAAGCAAACATACCGTCGTTGACGACTCTGAATACTTCAAGAATGATTCTTGATTGCTCTGCAACAACGAAGAACACCACCATTTGATCTTCCCCGCTATGACTCTGAGATTAGGAACGTAGTTGTGGGACTACCTAATCTTGAATGGGAAAAACTCTAGAGAAAAAATTCTCCCTAGAGTTCTTGGGTTGAGAAGAATATGAGAGGGATGCTAGAGAGAATGCAAGAGTGCATTCTTGTGGCCTTATGTTGTAGTACCTAAACCCTAGGTTTAGTGTTCTATTTATAGGAGAAATGTCATGAATAAAATATTCATTTAAAATCAATTATTTCCATAACTGATTTAATCTTTTCCATAATTAATCAATTCCATGACCAACCAATTCCAGAATTGATTAATTTTTTCCATAAATGATTGATCACTTCCATAAGTGATTAAATCATTTCCATAAATGATTAATTACTTCCATGAGTGATTAATCATTTCCATAATTGATTAATTTCCAATTAATTAATTCTTTAATTAATTAATCACCAATTAAATATCATATATTTAATTTCAGACCTTCTATTAGTTAATTAATTAATTACCCAATTAAATATCATATATTTAATTTCAGGCCTTCAATTAATTAATTCTATAATATGAATCAAATTCATATTAAAATTTGAACTCCTTCAAATTCTCTTATATCCTATAAATTTAATATGAATCAAATTCATATTAATATTTGAACTTCTTCAAATATTTATTTCTCTCATGGACTATAGTTTAATTAAATCTCATTTAATTTAAACTAAACTGAATAATTAATTAATTCATAATTAATTAATTCATCTTCTAATTAAATACCATATATTTAATTAGACATATATTTGAACTCTTTCAAATATATCAATCTCTCGATATAATAAAGTTTAATCTAAAATTAGACTTTATATTTTAATGCATCACTATAAATTATATTAGTTTGTATCTCATACAATTAACTTAATTCCCAATATGAATTTGAACTATTCAAATTCTCTCAAGATATATTTGTTCCTAATTACTCTTTACGAGCTAGCAAGGGGATCTAATGGACCTACAGATCAGAAGCTCCAATGATATGAGGTTAATAGATTAAACTCATTAATCAGGTTAACCAATATTCATTAACTGTGGGTCATTCCACTAAAGACCCACAGCTGAACTCTTCTCACTTTAGAACATTTCTGTGTCCATGGATGTAGACCTATTCCGGTAAGTCAATCCTTCACGAGTGTTCGTAACTACAGTTGGGTAAAATTACCATTTTACCCCTGTGTTACCTCTGGCTCCTTAAGTACCGGTGCTCCTCTAATGAACAACTTGTTTATGGTCCAACCAGTAAACAGAAAGTCCCTCTCGGGCCAGTGAGAGGGCGGGATCCCTTTGTTCAAGACCCGGAGTCACCACTTAAGGTAACACTCATCTACTTCTCCTAGAAGCGGGAAAGAGTGAATTCCATCTTATGTTTCTCCTTGAGGTGTCTAAGAACACAGTTCCTTAGACAAAAGAATTCTACCCTGAAAGGTCGTGAACCCTTCATAGAATTCTGCATCTCATATCTAATCAACATTTATAGATATAAAACGCTTGAACCATGGCTAGCATTGTGTTCTTACTGTTTTAAACAATTTGGAACATAAGAACAAACTAAGCTTCTCCCAACTTTTATTTGGAAATGAGCTGCTAGTCACTTTTTATGTCAATAAGTTAACCTACTTATTCCAAATGAGTAGGATATCAATCACATACAACATGAAGAAAGCTACTGTACTACTGACGATCTTCTTGTAGATACAAGACCCATCAATGTCCTGATTAAAGCCAAAAGAATTGATCACCATATCAAATCTTATATTCCAAGATCGAAATGCTTAGGTCAATCCATTAATGGATCACTTAAGCTTGCAAACCCTTTTGCTTTTGATCTAGCTCAATGGACCCTTCTGGTTGAGACCTTAAATGTCCCGTTTCCTCTTGTAAATCCACTTGTAACCAATAGGTGTTACCCATCAAGCAGATGTACAAGATCCCAGATGGAATTGAAATACAAAGACTTCATTTCCAGGTCCATGGCTTTAAACCATTGGTCCTTGTCAACATCATTCATTTTCTTTCTAAAAGATAATGAATCCTCTATGTCATCATCAAGAATGACGACTTGAGCTTCAAATAAGCCCATGTAAAGGTCAGGTTATAAAACAACCCTCCCACTACATCAAGGCATTCTCAACTCTTGAGATGGATGTGACTTGACAAAAAGCACTGGCCTTATCAACAACTCTTATTGAATAACCAGTCTTATCGACAACTCTTGTTGATTTTTCTGTAGCTTCATTAGTTAATACACTCAAACTGACTTTACTTTGTGGCTTGTGATTGCTCATATGTTCTTCTTCTGAGAATGAAGCATTTGTCAATACAAATTCTTTATTCTCTTTTGGATTGAAGAAATATCTACTCCTCGTTTCCTTTGGGGTAACCTACAAAGTATGTAATGAAGTCAACACTTCATGACCCCAAAAAGAGACAGGCAATTGAGCATAGCTCAATATGAATTGAACCATATCCAATAGGGTTCTAATACTCCTAACTGAGATTTAGGATGTGATTCCATGAACTATCAAATAGTCTTAGAATCTCAAGTCCCTATACTCAACACATTGATCAGATCAAAGTGTTTTTTATTATCTCACCTAACAAGTTTCCAACTTCAGTCTTAAACCCCTTCGAATATCTCAAGAGCTTTAGACTTAAATTGCATTAGGTAGAGATATTCATACCTTTGAATAATCATCTATAAACGAGATTAATTATTCATACCCTCCCACTGCTTTAACAAACTGGACCACAAGGATCCAAATGTATAAACTTCAAGGGTTCTTTGGCTCTTTAGTTCTTTTCCAGTAAAAGATCTATTAGTCATATTGCCCATAAGGCATGACTTAATTGGTATTAGAGAGTCTTCTTCTAACTAACTTAGAAGTATACTCTAGACTAAGCTCTCAATCATATTGAGATCAAAATAGCCTAACCTTAAGAACCAAAGAAAGGTATTTCCTTTAGGAGATATCCTTTGCCTTTATTTCTTTGAGTATAAGCAATCTTAAACAACTCAGTGCTCATGACTTGCTTTACTCTCGATTAGTCTTAAAACACATAAGTTATTTTCCAGTAAAGCTGAACAAATGTCAACTCCCTTTCTTAAAATAAAACTGCGTTAGCAGAGAAAAGTATAGAGCAACATTGTCCCAGCATATACGTTATAGAAATCAAATTTCTGTTAAACTTTAGGAAATACATACACATTATCTAATAATGTGTATTTTCTCCCACTAGATAAAATAACTTAATGTTCCCTCTGCCAAAGCCGAGATATACTCTCCAGATCAAAATCTGAGAGTCACCTATTTGCAACAGTTGCCATGAGCTTATTCCTTGAAAGGAAAAAACAAACGTGATAAGTGGCACCTAAATTAAAAATTCAGGCTGTATCCTCATTTTCCATTATGCACGTTTCAATGACCAATAAATCACATTCATTGTCATCGACATTGGCTAGGCAGTTAATGTCATAATCATCATAAACGATTCAAGATGAACTAGACATTTGGGCCTGAGGACATTCCTCACTCAAGACTAATCTAAAATAATTTACCACAAGGTTTTCGTTTAAGCTAGTTGTATCTAAAACCGTTATTAATAAATTGGCGTAAGACAATGCACATAGGAATTATCACTGAAACAACAAATTACTTGTTTTGCACTAAACCCATTACACAAAATAATATTGTTTTAATCCAATCAATTTAGCAAAAGTAATCATCGACCCAAATATATGATACATGTTTGCAACGATACTTCAGAGGTTTAGAGCAACAGCTACCGTAGGGCAGTCAACCACTCCTCCTCTGAATTGAGACAATCTCAGCCAATCCCTATTACCAGAATAACTCATATTCCAATAGATTTTAGCTACCGTTTTTTCGGTCAGGAAACCATTAACACCTTAACGATTTCCCGTAAGTGTGACCCTCCATTTTCAGATTCCAGAGGTCGGCCCCAACAATGCTACCGTAGGGAAAGTCAAAGTTGGGAATGGACCTAAGAAACCCTATCCATTTCTGGAGTTTGCGTTGTTCCGAATCTCATGATCAAACCCTCCGTAGGGTGATCGCTCCCAGGGCGACTCGCAGGCAGATCATAGGAATCTCACGGTGCAACCTAATGGAGGAGACCGTAGGATACGTTGACACGTGTCCTGCTCCCACTTACTATAAAATACTCCCTCATTCACCTTGATATTGATCCATGCAAACACCATCCGTAGGGGGTCACTCCCAGGGTGACTCGAGGCCAAGCATGGACCTCACGATGTGAACTCTTGAGGACGTGAGAGCAAAACTTGATTTATGAAAATCTTGTTTTGTCATATTTCCTCCCACTAAGTATTTTTATAATTTAAGGGTCTACTACTTAGGTAAATTCAGGCTAAATGAATCTATCTAAGTCTATGCCTGTATATAACTCTTATATAGAGGTCTTTACTCTAACGTCTAGGTGAATTAAACCCTTTTAATTACCTAGTGACATTGCATGCTAACATTAGACTATGATTAATTCAACTCAGGTTCCGGATCTGTTCCCAGGTAGGAGGTGTTCCGTAACCGTCAACTTAAATACCCCCAGCCTAGACAGAACTTCACCGGGAGAGTTCCCTTATAACCATAGTAATGTTTTTCCTACTTAGTACATTAAAACTATTTTAATCCTAAGTAAGGAAAATTAATTCTAATCCTATTAGAATTAAAATGAGCTTAGGTCTAATTAATTTTAAACAATTTAAAATTAATTTATTTTAACCTAAGGTCCTATGTTTGCATGCAACTCTTTGTTATAGGTTGACGGTTTCTAATCAATTTTATAACTATTATAAAATTTTAATAATTAGCCCTATAACAAGCTTCTATGGTGTTTCATAATAACAATCTAATTCAAATTATTACACACTATAACGCTCATGACGCCGATAATATAACGATTATATTAATCTAAAGTGGTGTCATGCTTCATGCAATTTCAACTTCATTTAATTAATATCGATTATATTAATTAATCATCCACGAAATTAAAATTACATGAATGTCGACATTAATATAATATAACTCTTATATTAATCTAATTAATGTCATGCTCAATGCTATTCCATTTTCATTAAATTAATATAACAATTTATATTAAAATTATACATGAAAATCAAGCATTGAAATTTATTTCCATTCATAATATAACTATTATATTAATACTCATGAAAATAAATCTAAGCATGCATGCTACATTAATATAAATATAACATTTTATATTTATCTAATTAATGTCATGCATCATGCTTTTCCAATTTCATATATTTAATATAACAATTATACTAAATAACTCATGAAATTTAAGTTCATGCATAATTATCATATATTATAACATTTATAACATAAATATGCATGTAACATGCTTAACCTATGGTGGGATCTAGCTAAATGACATTCATAAAGCAATAAATAGCTATAAAGACCGGTATTTTGGCATCCTAGGGCAAAAATAATGAAAAATTACATTAATAATTCAAAATCTAGCCCTAAACCGCCTTGTAATTGGTCTGAACCGCCTCGAACCGCTCAGAACCAGCCCAAACCGAACCCATAACACTCGAACCGAACCAACTGCCTAACGAACTGGACCGAATCATCAAGAACCGGCCTGCTAACCTCCTGAACCGAACCGGATAAGCTGGACCAAGAACTGGGCCGAAAACTGTTTAAATAACCGCACGGAAAAACAAAGTACGCACGACCTGCCTCGAACCCACGACCGCGGGGATGCAAGGAACGCGCGCACACCACTGCTCCAGCCACCAAGCTTCGAAATTTATTGAACGCAAAAATTATTAATTCTGTAACCGTTCATCAAACTGCCAGCCACACGTTTCGCTCAACGCTCCGTGTATTCGGAAACTACCACCAGCGTCGAGACGCTGTAGGCAAAGCGTCCCGACGCTGGCCCGATTTTTCCAGCGCCTTGTTCTTCAGCGTCGCGACGCCGTTGAGCAGGGTCGCGACGCTACGCCTCTGGACAGCCTCTGTTCTTCGTTTCCAGCAGCAGTCTTCTCCGATTTCAACCCCGATTCGAGCACCGATCATCAAAATGATCCTAAATTTCTAGACACGGACTTACAAGACTCGATTTACAACAATTTGCCCCAAAAACATGGGCCCTTACATGATCAAATCATAAAGAATTGTAAATCTAATGCCAAAAAAATACCAAATAAGTCTTTAAAGCAAACCACATTCAAAATGCAAATCGATCCCACCAAAAACCACAACGCAAATTCTAAAATCGAAATTAAAATTACGAACCTGGCTCTGATACCATTTGAAGGAATTGAATCCTCTAGCGGAAGCGGTTTTCACCGATCGTGATTTTAATTTCAATTAAAGAAAACCGGTACGTTGGGCAAAATTAATTTTAGAACGATTCTCAAATTAAAACTAGATTAAGCATGCAATACTAATTCTAAACGATTTAGAATTTTTGGAACTTACTTTGTAGAAAATTTCCCTTCACAGAACACACAACAGCAGTATGTATATCTCGATTATGAACAAAAATTAAATCAATAATTTGCAGCCCAACTCAAAGAACAAACATAAATGCACCAGAAAGTGAAGGGAGAGCAGTAGACACAGATTTTATAGTGGTTCAATCCCAAAATCGGGATCTACATCCACTCTAGGTACTTCACTAATCAACCAATGTTCTCAATCAAGAAAATACAGAGGATATAACCTCATACAGTGAATATAAAGACAATCCACTTATCTCTTCTTCACAAACCAGCTGCTTCAAAGCATACCCAGCACAAAACAAGAGCCTCTGCCGCTTCACTCCCTGGAAGACGAATGCTCTCTATTCAGCAGCTTCAAGAAAACCTCTCAGAAGAAGATGATGATCGCACACACTCTCTCTCCGATGCTCAATCGAAAAATAAGGAGGAAGAATAAAAAGGACCTCCCAAAAACCTCTCTGCCAGACGATTCTCAAGGCCCCACCATAATGCAAAAAATGCTCAGGGACTCATAACAGAAATTAGTTATTGAGCCCTTTTCTCACACTGAAATTCCCAAACAGGTGAGCTAAAAACGTGGCACCTTAGTCAGCTTATTCAACACATAGTTCTTGCTGACTCAGAAGGTCTAAAAATGCAAAGAGAATACACAGGTGGCAAAAACATAATGTTAACAATTAAAATAAAGTAATTGATAACTTTCAATGCTGGCAATAAACTCCAACAATTCTCCACCTTGACAGCATCCTGAAAAACAAACATTAGTTCATAAGAACACAGTGAAGTACCTCAGGCCAAATGTAATTACATAGGACCTATGTTGAGAGTTTTAAGGCAACTCTCAAGCTTGTTAACTGGCAGTGTTTTAGTCAACCCATCTGCTGCATTTTCTGTTGAAGCAATTTTCTCCAACTTAATTTTTCCATCAGCAATAATATCCCTTATGAAATGAAATCGCACATCGATGTGCTTGGTTCTTTCATGGAAGGTCTGGTTTTTCGACAAGAAAACCGCTGATTGACTATCACAGAAGACTAACACCTGATCTTGTAGATCTTCACCAAGTTCCTCACATAACTCATGAAGCCACAAAGCCTCTTTAAACGCTTCTGTTACTGCCATGTACTCTGATTCTGTCGTTGATAAAGCTACCACAGACTGCAACGAAGACTTCCAACTGATTGTATTCCCATACAAAGTAAATACCAAACCAGTAACTGATCTTCTTCTATATCGGTCTGTAGCATAGTCAGCATCTACATACCCAACTATCTTACTTTTCTGTGAAGATACATTCTTATATATCAGACCATAAGATGCAGTAGTTTTAACATACCTCATTACCCATTTGACAGCAAGCCAATGGTCCTTGCCCGGGTTTGACATATACCTACTCACTACACTTAAAGCATGTGCAAGGTCAGGACGAGTACAAACCATGAGATACATTAAACTACCTACAACATTTGCATAGGGTATAATACTCATTTGACGCTTTTCATCTGTTGTTTGAGGTGATTGAAGATTGGACAGCTCAAAGTGATTTGCTATAGGAACATTCACGGTTTTACAGTTAGACATTCCAAATCTTTTCAACATTTTCAGTGTATAATCATGTTGAGTAAGTTTTAAGGTACCTTGCTGTCTATTTCTCAGAATGTCTATTCCCAAAATCCGTCGAGCTTCTCCAAGTTCCTTCATATCAAACTTGCTCTTGAGTTTAAGCTTCAGATCTTCAATTGCAGCCCTGTCTTGTGAAGCCAAAAGCATGTCATCAACATATAACAACAAGTATATGGATGGCTTATGTTTGTGATGTTTATAATAAACACAATGGTCTAGTTGGCTTCTAATAAATTCACATGACAGCATAAAGGAGTCAAATTTAATATACCATTGCCTTGGAGCTTGCTTTAACCCATATAGGGACTTTTTAAGAAGACAGACCTTATTCTCATTACCTTTGTCTATGAAACCGGTTGGCTGATGCATATATATCGTTTCTGACAAATCTCCATGGAGGAAGGCTGTTTTCACATCAAGTTGCTCCAAATCCATATCATATGCTGTTACAAGAGACAAGAGGACTCTGATTGATGAATGCCTCACAACTGGTGAAAATATTTCATCATAATCTACCCCTTGTTTCTGTGTAAACCCTTTTGCTACTAACCTTGCTTTGTACCTCAAGGGTATCGAGGAGTCTGGACTTTGTTTGATCTTAAATATCCACTTACACCCAATTAATTTTTTATTCAAAGGTCTCTCCACCAGCTCCCATGTCTCATTTTTAAGAAGAGAATCCATCTCTTCTTTCATAGCTGCTGTCCAGTGCTTGTTATCAGCTGAATTTACAGCTTCAGTGTAAGTGAGTGGTTCATTTCCAGCACTTTGAAATTCTGCTTGTAAAGCATAATTGACTGCATCTACATTAGCATAGCGAGCTGGTACCTTTATTTGTCTCCTCTGCCTATCTCGAGCAAGGTTGTAATTCTGCAAATTTTCACCTTGAGTTTCTGAACCTGACCCTTCAGTTGACTGTCCTTCCTGTCCCTGATTTGTTACTCCAACAGTTGCTTCATTATCAGTGGTTGTAGATTGATTCACATCTATTTCCACACTCACCTTTTGTACTTCGGGAGAAGAGGAATTATCTTCAGATGATACATCCTGTAAAGCCATTTTTGATTCATCAAAAGTGACATCCCTGCTTATGATACACTTCTCTTCACCTTTTTCAAGGCACCATAACCGATACCCTTTGACACCCGTGGGATATCCAAGAAATAAACATTTCTTTGCTCGATTATCTAGTTTTCCTTCTTTAGAGTGAGCATAAGCAGTACACCCGAATACTCTAAGGTTACTCAAATCAGGTATGTGTCCAGTCCACTTTTCTATGGGTGTTTTGAACTCAATTGCTGAAGAATGACTCCTATTCACCAAATAAGTGGCTGTCATCAAGGCTTCTCCCCAGAATTTCTTTGGTAAATTTGCATTTGACATTAAACACCTTATTCTTTCAAGCAAGGTACGATTCATCCTTTCAGCTAGGCCATTTTGTTGTGGTGTTCCTTTAACAGTCAAATGTCTCTGTATTCCCTCCTTATGACAGTAATGTTTGAACTCATTACTCAAGAATTCAAGCCCATTATCTGTCCTCAATGTTTTTAGTTTCTTATCAGTTTGTTTCTCTACATAGGTTTTCCATTCAACAAACTTTTGGAAGGTTTCATCTTTAGATTTTAAAAGAAATGTCCATACCATTCTTGAAAAATCATCTACTAAGGACAGAAAGTATCTTGCACCTCCCATTGTGGGCTGTTTTTCAGGTCCCCACAAATCAGCATGGACATATTCAAGGATCCTTTTGGAATAATGCTTACCTTTCCCAAAACTGACTCTAGTTGCTTTTCCATAAACACAGTGTTCACAAAGATCCATTGTGCCAATTTGAGTCTTGCCTAACAAGCCTTGTTTACTCAGCTCTTTTAAACCAGCCTCACTGACATGGCCTAATCTGAGATGCCACAATTTAGTTGCTTGCTGATCTTTCAAAGAGCTTATTGCTGAAGTACCAACAACCGTATTACCTTCCAGCACATATAAACCATTTTCCAGTTTACCTTTTGCTTTTATCATGGCTCCTTTAATAATTTTCATGGTTCCATTCTCCATTTTACATATGTAACCTGATTTATCAAATACTCCTAAGGACAAGAGATTTCGTTTAAGATCAGGTACATATCTAACCGAAGAAATTTCTCTAATTTGACCATCAAACATTTTTAGTTGTATTGAACCTATCCCTTTCACACAACATTCTTGATGGTTTCCCAAGAGTACCTTTCCTCCTTCAATTTCTTCAAATTTTTGAAACCAATGTTTGTTGGGTGTCATATGAAAAGAACACCCTGAATCAAGGATCCATTCGGTGTTAAAATTTCCATCAGAAACTGTTAGAACCTCGGCTGTTTCAAAGTTTTCGGTTACATTTGCTGCATGATCATCCTCATCCTTTTTAGCCCCATTCTTTCTTTTGTTTTTCAGTTCATAACAATTTCTCCTTAGGTGACCTTCTTTATGGCAGTGATAACACCTTTTTGTTTTTCCTTGAGATTTAGATCTCCCACGGCTGTTGCTTCTAGTTGATTTTTTCTCTGTTCTTCCTCGTGCTACTAAAGCCTCACTTTCCTTTCCTTTGTTCTTTTTCATCTCAAGCTCTCTTGACCTTAAGGCACTACGAACCACATCTAGAGTAAGGCTATCTCTCCCATATTTAATGGCATTCCTTATCTCATTATAGGATTCCGGAAGAGAATTAAGAAGTATAATGGCCTTGTTTTCATCACTCATCTCTTCCCCAATATTACTAAGGTCAAGAACAGCTTTATTAAATTCATCGAGATTTTGTTCAAGGTCTTTGGAAGCATCCATTTTAAATCCAAAGAACTTTTCTTTTATATACAGCTTGTTTGTGAGTGATTTCGTGAGGTAAATCATGTCTAGCTTTGTCCATAACTCTAAAGCTGTCTTAGCATCATGCACTTGCCTTAACACATTATCGGCAAGATAAAGGATTATGGTGCTAAAGGCTATTTCCTTCATTTCTGTTTTTTCTTCTTCACTCATTGAGGTAGGAAATTCTGGTTTGACATCTAAGGCTTTAGAGACCTTCTGTTGAACTAGGAGAGCCCTCATTTTCTTTTTCCACAAAGAGAAATCCCCTCTACCATCAAACCTCTCAACCTCAAATTTTGCAGCCATTGATTCAAATATAAAGCAGTAATCTAAAATCAATATCAAGAAATAACAGAAATAATCAAGCTCTGATACCAAACTGTAGAAAATTTCCCTTCACAGAACACACAACAGCAGTATGTATATCTCGATTATGAACAAAAATTAAATCAATAATTTGCAGCCCAACTCAAAGAACAAACATAAATGCACCAGAAAGTGAAGGGAGAGCAGTAGACACAGATTTTATAGTGGTTCAATCCCAAAATCGGGATCTACATCCACTCTAGGTACTTCACTAATCAACCAATGTTCTCAATCAAGAAAATACAGAGGATATAACCTCATACAGTGAATATAAAGACAATCCACTTATCTCTTCTTCACAAACCAGCTGCTTCAAAGCATACCCAGCACAAAACAAGAGCCTCTGCCGCTTCACTCCCTGGAAGACGAATGCTCTCTATTCAGCAGCTTCAAGAAAACCTCTCAGAAGAAGATGATGATCGCACACACTCTCTCTCCGATGCTCAATCGAAAAATAAGGAGGAAGAATAAAAAGGACCTCCCAAAAACCTCTCTGCCAGACGATTCTCAAGGCCCCACCATAATGCAAAAAATGCTCAGGGACTCATAACAGAAATTAGTTATTGAGCCCTTTTCTCACACTGAAATTCCCAAACAGGTGAGCTAAAAACGTGGCACCTTAGTCAGCTTATTCAACACATAGTTCTTGCTGACTCAGAAGGTCTAAAAATGCAAAGAGAATACACAGGTGGCAAAAACATAATGTTAACAATTAAAATAAAGTAATTGATAACTTTCAATGCTGGCAATAAACTCCAACATACTTGTTGAAGACCTTTCTTCACAGCACTATGCTCCTCAACGAACAGTTCGTCAACGATCTCTCCAACGAACACCACCAATAGCGAACACCCGCTATATCTCTTGGATTCATGAGGCAGAGATTGTGGGATCTCAATCTTCTTGGGAAGGGAATCACCTTGCTGTGATTTTTGGTTGAGAGAGTGAGAGGGTTGAGAGAGAGTTTTCTCTCTGTCATTCTGCGTGAGAAAAATGAGAGAATGAACGATGAGTTGGGCAACCCCCTCTCCCCTGTACGATAAGTGGGGAGGGAGTTATTACCCTACTAAATCTCGATCGTTGGATCTAATCCAAACGATCTTGGCCGTCTATTAATTAAATAATAATAATCATTTAATTAATTAATTAATTATAATTAATTTAATTAAAACAATATTAATTAAATCAATTATAACATAAGGTATTTAATTCAATTTGAATCATATTAAATTGAATTAAATTGGCCATTCAATTAATCTCATTAATTGAATCTACATTAATTAAATATCCAATATTTAATTACAATTGAATCATATTCAATTTTAATCTCTCTCATTTAACCTATAGTTTTAATGTGCATCATAATGTACATTAATATTAACTATAGAATTAATTTAATCAAATCACATTTAATTAAATTAAATTAATTAATTCTCCAATTAATTAATTCATTAATTAAACATCATATATTTAATTAATTTACTATTTGAATCATTATTTAAATAATTCTCTCATATACTATAGTTTTAATATGAATCTCATTCACATTAAATTTAACCTATAGTTTCAATATGAATCTAATTCATATTTAATATTTGAACTCCTTCAAATATTTAATTCTCTCGTTAATTAATTTTGAATCATATCCAAAATTAATTTATAATATAAAGTTTAATTCACCAATTAAACTTATATTATAATGTATCTTTATACATTATGTTAATTGTATCAAATACAATAAAATTCCCTTAACGAATTTGAACACACTTCAAACTCTATTCAAGACTATTTAACCTCAGAACCCTTTACGAGCTAGCAGGTGGACCTAATGGACCTACAGATCAGAAGCTCCAACGATACGAGACTAATTGGCTAAACTCATTAACCAAGTTAGTCAACATTCGTTAACTGTGAGTCACTCCACTAAAGACCCACAGCTGCACTCTTCTCACTGTAGAATATTTCTGTGTCCACGGATATCGACCAATAACAGTAAGTCAATCCTTCACGAGTGTTCGTAATGCCAGCTGGGTCAAATTACCGTTTTACCCCTGGATTACCTCTGGATCCTTAAGTACCACTGATTCCTCTAATGAACAATCTGTTTATGATCCAATCAATAAACAGCAGTTCCTCTCGGGCCAGGAGAGGATGGGCGCCCTTGTTCAAGACCCGGAATCAGCCCTTAAGGGAACACACATCTACTTGCCCCAATAGGGGAAGGAGTGAATTCCATCTTGTACTGGTATGTTCCCAGCCCCCATTCGGTCTTGCCCCTGAAATGGTAGGATTATTGAGTCGGCGAACTGGCCACTCTCACCCATACAGATCTAAGGACAATCCCTCCTGAAAAGGAGTTCATAACAGACTCAGGATTGAGATTGAGTTACCTAGGTCATCCTATTGAAATAGAAACCTAAACTAGTCAACGGTGTTACATCTAGTGGTTACTATTTCGCGGTCCGGTCTTATGCAAACTCATTGCACAGGATACCCCCACTCGCATGTCTCCTACATGGATGCTTTGGATCATTGCATCTGTATCGAATACAAAGTGGGCCGTATCACATAGTGTTACCAGGATAAGGTACCCAGCCTTATCCCTATACTATAGACCATTTAGGTTGTTACTTGAACACTGATCCCCGTATGTCCCCACATACTAGTTCAAGTTTCATCTAAACAACCTAGGATCTTAGTTTATTGGATTTGGGTCAAATTGTGCAATTTTAGTAACAATAACTCTTTATTGTACAAACCTCAATAGCAACGTATTGATACAAGTGAACAATTTGTCACCATTCACTACCTACGAGTTTTAGGGCATAAAACCCAACAGTCATGTCCCCAGCCCCCCACTCGGTCTTGTCCCCAAGAAGGTAGGCTTATTGAGTCGGCATGCAGGCCACTCTCACCCATACTAATCAAAGGACAATCCCTCGTGAGAAGGAGTTCATGACACACTCAGGATTAAGACTGAGTTACCTAGTCATCCTATTGAAACAGTAACCTAACTAGTTAACGGTGTTACATCTAGTGGTTTACTATTTCGTGGTCCGGTCTTATGCAAACTCATTGCATAGGATACCCCCACTTGCATGTCTCTTACATGGACGTCTTGGATCAATATGTCTGTATCGAATACAAAGTGGGTTGTATCACATAGTGTTACCAGGATAAGGTACCCAGCCTTATCCCTATATTATAGACCTTTTAGGTTGTTACTTGAACACCGATCCCCGTATGTCCCCACATACTAGTTCAAGTCACATGTAAACAACCTTGGATCTTAGTTTATTGGATTTGTGTCAAATTGTGCAATATTTAACAATAACACTTTATTGTAGAAACTCAATAACACTTTATTGAAACAAGTATACAATTTGTTTACATTCACTATCTACGAGTTTTAGGGCATAAAACCCAACAGATACAAAGTGGAAAACAACACATCCATGCACTAGTTGCATGTATTGTGAAATGAACACCTAGAATCCACTATGGCTTGCATCTCCACCATGTGTCTTGCATCTCGAGGCTTTTCTTTGCATGAGATCACTCTATAAGTATAGTGTAAATCAGATTGAAGCTCAAGAGAGCCCTTTCCTTACTGTTATGCTGCTAGAATTTGCTCTCAAACTCACTCATCTCCACATATCTCTCAAGTGCTTGAACCTTCAAGCATTCCCTTCCCATTCCCTATCTCTATAGACTCCCACAAGTCGTTCTTGGCCCGGAGAATGGTACGGAAGACACTAAGGGTTGTCCTAAGAAGATTGGAGAAGAAAAGTATCCACGGAGGTCCACCTATTGAGCTACAAGAGGTTGGTTCTTCTTATCTCTTTGTTTCTGTTTTTCATAGAACAAGCATGCTTTAGGTGTAAAATTGATGTAGTTAAGAGCTTTTGATCTTCAATTGCTTCTGCATGTGTTATATGAACACCTCCAAGAGCGTGGTCCGAAGGGACTCCATAACACAAGCAAGGGGTTCTCGACGGTCACTGATAACTTGCAATAAGCAAGCTATTTCTCATTTAAATTCAAGCTAAATAAGGCTGAAAAGAGCACAGATGCTCCTATCTAGCGCATAAAGAAAAGAGTTTTGCCACAGTTTTTTGTGGGAGGCCATATTCGTTGTTGAGGGGAAAATTTATAGGCTTTTGAGGCGCTAATGCATTAAATGTATAGTTGTTTTGTTGCCCAAGTTTTCTCCAACGCAAGCGTTGATCCCAGAGCACTCGTACAATGAAAGTTGGATGATAGGATCGCTCTGACGTATGACTGATGTACCAGCTGGCAAAAGATAATTAGGGCACGCATGCCAATTTCGTGGAGAAGTCAGCCTCTTCAGCCTATAAGAAGCATCCACCTACCCATATGCAAAGGGAGAGAGAGGACAGAGGAGAGTAAAAAAGAGCAAGACCAGAGGACAAGGACAACAAGAAGATCCCAGTGCAGGGTAGACTTGTATTGTGCTAGAATGTATTGTTTTATGTATTCCTCTGTCAGCATGAGCTAACTTTTCTTTATCAAGGCTTAGTGTAGGCACCCATGCGGTGATAAGTTTATTTTGTATGCGCACACTTTGATTTAATGAGAAGTTAATGCCTTCTACTTAGATGCGATAATGTTTTCATTACTAACTCCCGCCTAGGCAGCCGGATGCAGTAGCAGCATGATAAATCCCTGATAGGTAACGCATGAGGAAATATCTAAGTAGAGCAAGCTAGCGCATGGCATGTAGTCTTGGTAGCAGTAGACTCAATACTACTGCTATAAGATAGTGCATGAATGAGCTTCAACTACGTTATGACTAACGTAGTTACTTGCAAGTTATTAGAGAACTGAGCCAACACATGAGCTAATTAAACAGAACAGTTGTTAGTTCTACACCAAACGCATAAGTAGTACCGGAAGGGAATCTTGTGATTATTTCTCACTTAGGCATTAATGGATCAATTAGTCAAAGTATCACTACAAAGTTACTTATGAACGCATGAGGTCGCCGCCGCGACAGCCTTGATAGCATTATCCTCTGATATTCTCTTTAAGTCTCATCGCAAACTTTATTTGTTTTTGTCCGCATTGTTTTATTAATCATCCTAAACAACATCTTCTTAAACCTTCATGATATCATGCGTCCAAGAGTTTAGACAGTAAGTTATTAAAGATCTTCAACCGCCATTCCCTGTGGATTCGACCCTAGAACTCTCTAGGTACTACTTGATTGTGTTAATTTATACTTGGGTTAACGCATATCTGCGATAAATTCTGTATTAATTAATCGACCTTCTGTCAAGCGATCAAGTTTTTGGCGTCGTTGTTGGGGAAGGTAACGAAGTTTTTAATATTCTTTTTGATCTGACACTCGGTTTGTTATTATTCGCCTTGTTTCTTGTTGAGTATTTTCTCCAGGCAACCAAGATTATATGCAAGCTGCTCGTCGGATCGATATTCAGATTGATCCCGAGATTGACCAAACTTATCACAGAAGGAGAATAAACTGACGTGCTCGAAGACCAATAATTGAGCAACTAAGAGAGATGGCAGCACCCAACCAACCAAATCAGCCAGTAAGTCCCATTCAATTGGATGATGACAGAGCCAAAGGAATCAGAGATTATGCAGCCCCTCCAAACTGCAATTTTAATCCTAGAATAGTACAACCAACCTTGGAAACTGAAAGGTTCAAGCTCAAACCAATTATGTCTCAGATGTTAACTGTTGCAGGACAATTTGGAGGGAGTGTAGCTGAAGACCCACCTCCCATTTAAAATCATTTCTGGATATCTACAACAAATTGATCATTCCAGGAGTAACTCAGGAGCAACTACAGGTCATCCTTTTTCCTTATTCACTAAGAGACGCTGCCAAAGTCTGGTTAAACCAACAACCAGCAAATTCCTTTGCTACATGGAATGATCTAGTTGAGAAGTTTCTAGAGAAATACTTCCCACCGACAACAAATTCGAGACTCAGAAAAGAAATCATGACCTTTGCTCAGATGGAGGATGAGACACTCAGTGATCCATCGGAATGCTTTAAAAAATTGTTACAAAGATGCCCACATCATGGACTACCCCACTGTATTCAGTTGGAGACTTTCTATTGCGGACTCAACAAAAATTCGTAGGTATTAGTGGATTCATCCGCTAACGGTGCGCTCCTCAGTGATCCATCGGAACGCTTTAAAAAACTGTTATAAAGATGCCCACATCATGGACTACCCCACTGTATTCAGTTGGAGACTTTCTATTGCGGACTCAACAAAAATTCGCAGGTATTAGTGGATTCATCCGCTAACGGTGCGCTCCTTAGAAAAACTTACGATGAAGCACACGAAATCCTCGATCGCATTGCGCGCAACAACTATGAGTGGGGCATCGCAGAAGACAAGAGAAAAAAACCAGTAAAGACCATCTCATGAAGTTTTGAAGTTGATCTGTTAACCTCAGTAAACGCAAAAATTGACGCTTTGACCACAAAGATGGATGCGCTAACAGCAAGCACAACACCCTTAATCGCACAGCTCAATGCAGTTGGGTGCGAAATCTGTGGAGAAGGACACACGCATGATCAATGGCCTTCTAACCCAGAGTATGTGTTCTATGTAGGACCGTAAGGAGCTGTGCGTAACAATCCGTTCTTAAATACGTACAATCCTGGTGGAGGAATCACCCAAATTTTTCTTGGAATAATGGTGCAAGCAAGTGATGTGGAATTTTCCTTACCGCAAGCGCACGGGTCAAGTAATAATAAAGTGTTCGTATAAACGAGTGTCGTCCTCTGGATTGGATGTTTAAGCAAATCAAGTATTGTGAATTATCTTGCTCAATTTTATTTAGGGATCAAAAAGTAATGAGTGAATGATATGAAAACTAATTCAAAGCAAGTAAAAAGTGGAAATTCAATTGGAGAAAACACTTAGGGAGTTGATTTCGCCGATTTAGTCTAGGATTGATTTTAAGGGATAAGTTATTATGCACAATGGAATTATGAGCCCAAGACCCTTTAATCACAACTACCTCTCCCGAGTATAGTTGATTCTCATGCAAATTAATCTACTTGATATCCCTATCTAAGTTTATTAATATGCAAGTGATTGCTTGCGAAATGCAAGCTATTTACCCTCTAAATTTAGGCTAAAAGAAGGCAAAAAGAACCTCCAATGCGTTATCTTAGCGCATAAAGAAAAGGAAAAGTGCTTTGATATAAGCGGCAGGCTATATTTGTGTTTGCGATAAGAAATTATAAATACAAAGCGCTAACGCAACTAATCTGGACATTTCAAGTATATTTTCAGCGCAGGCACACTTTCCAAGATGATCAAAAGACAGAAAAAGATGGGTGAAAAGACAAGCGCCGGCGCAGCCAGAGCAAGTAGGCGAAAAAGGAGATTAAAAAAAAGGCGCAAGTGGCCTAATGATGATTAAGCGCTGACACAACTAACGCAAGTGGACTTGCAAGTTGGCCGTTGGTGACTTGAAGAAGTTTGCTTCCCTCACCTATAAATAGAAGTCACCTGTTCAAAGGAGGGGAGGAGAGTGGAAAAAAGAAGAACTTCCCAAAGGAGCTGCAGAAATCTGCAGCTGAGAGTACACTTGTGTGTAATGTATCATTTCATGTATATCTGTTTTGCTTTCATGAGCTAAATCTTCTCTTCAAGGCTTAGCGCAAGCACCTCATGCGGCGATAAGTGCCACTTGTAAGCGTATTTTTGGTTTAATTGAAACATTGTTTACTTTCTACTTAGTTGTGTTAGTCTTTTCATTGCTAAGTCCCGCTTGGCCAGCCGGATGCGGTATCAGTATGATAAATCCTTGACAGGTAATGCATATGGATCTCTCTAAGTAGAACAAGCTAGCGCATGTCATGTAGTCTTGGTAGCATTTAATTATTACCACTAAAAGATATTGCATGCTTGAGCTTCAATTGCATTGTGACTAACGCAATCCCTTGTAAGTATTACGAGAACTGAACTTCACGCATAAACTAGGCAAAGAGTCATTTGCTAGTTTATTGCTAAAACGCATAAGGAGTACCGGAAGGAAAACTTAATGGTTATTTCTCACTTAGGCATTAATGGATCAATTAATCAAAAATTAGCGCTACAAGTCTCTTATAAACGCATGAGGTTGCTACCGCAATAGCCTTGATATTTTTCGCATTAAGTCCCTTTCCTCAATTTATATTATTTTCTTCCCGCAATACATCTATTATTCAAACTACACCACTCAATTTTCTTTACTTACCTAGCATGTGGAGAAATTAAATCAGTGAATATATAATATTTGTTCCATTTCCCTGTGGATTCGACCCTGAACTCATCAGGTACTACTTGATTTAATCAGTTTATACTTGGATTGATTTAAATCTGCGACTATTCTACCAACTATACTGATAATCAATCAGCAAGGCAATGAGATCTTTTGACCAATTCTAAAGTAATCTAAAACTGTCACGAATTAGAAAATAAACTTTAGTCATGCAATCTTGAGTAAGTCTAAATCAAATCCCCTCTCCCGAGCTAGATTCGAAACTTAAATCATTCAACTAATGGCCAATTAATTGAAAGCATTAAATCAAGATTACAAACATAATAATATTGCACAACTTAAACCATAAATCAATCCATAAACACAATCAACTACATCAATCCCTAAGCTTACAAGTTTAGCTACTCATGATTAAAATTACAAGCTCAACTAAACATGTAAAAGCCATAAAAATCTAACTAAAGTGAGGGAAAGAAGAATTGAACTCGTTGTAGGCCGAGACCGAACGTCCCTGTCACGATCCCCACGGACAATGGGTTGATTTCCGAATTTTCCCCTTTGCTTCAGCCTTGAATTCCTCTCTTCTTGCTCTGTTTATGGCCCCCAAGAAGTCCCAAAAATGGTTCCCTTCAAAACCTAGTCGAAAGGATGCTTAAATAGAAAAATTTCGTCGTAGCGTCGAGACGCTGCCTTCAAAACGAGCGTTTCAGTAAGCAAAATAACACAGCGTCGAGACGCTAAGGTCGCAGCGTCGAGACGCTGTGACCTTTACTCGCCTAATCAGATATGGAATGTGAGCGTCGAGACGCTCAAGAGCTAGCGTCGAGACGCTAGCCTGCTGTTGACCGAAATTTGACTTTTTTCCTCTTTAACTCTTTTCATTCCTTTGCATCTTTTCACGTCCCGAGCACCCGATTAACTCTAATATTGCGCTATGGCTCCAATCAACTATTTCCTACAAAATAAACAATTAAGTGCAATAAGATGGCCGATAATCATCAAAGACTAACTAAATTAAATAAATAAAGATAGCTAGCTATGCTCGCTATTAGCAAGCAGCCCCAACAAGGTAACGCAAACTCTGTGCCAAGACAGTTTAATTCTAACAATGAGCAACCATCACAGGGACAATTCCAGTGCAATTACAACGCAAATAGTGCAACCAAGGAGCATCATCTTCAAATGCACTAGAGACAATGATGAAAGAGTTCATGAAAAGTCAAAAGGAATACATGGCCATGAATGACACGGTGGTTCAAAGCCAAGCTGCATCCTTACGAAATCTGGAAATCCAAGTGGGACAAATTGCGTCAGAACTTAAGAATAGACCTGCGGAAGCACTGCCAAGCAATACAGAAGCCCCTAAAGGGAAAGAGCATTGCCACACATTGACTCTCTGTAGTGGAAAACAACTGCCGCCAAATGATCCTGCGCCAGCATAGGAAGACTCAACTAAAGATGTGACCAGACCAAGTAATGTTCAAGAGCATGAAGAGAACGCAGCTGAAACAGAGCCCAAGAAGGAAGAAACACAAGCTGAAGAAGAACTTGACGCACACAAGCCTACAATTCCCTTTCCGCAAAGGCTAAGAAAGAGAAATGATGAGGCCCAGTGTTGCACTTTTACGCAAGCGTACGGTTGCCCAAGTAATATTAAAACGGAAAGTATTCCGAGTATCGTATTCTCAGGGAAATTGAATTAAATCCATTAATTACCAAGAACCATCATGTTTAATTTTATTTAGAAGCTCAACTTTTAAGAAATAAAGAACTAACAAGAAACTAAAGAAATCATGCAATAAAATGGAAATATCCTATTAAGGGGACTTGACCTAGGGTGTTAATTAACATTTTGAATTTGTAGCTTAATTAATTGGATGAATGTACTTACTAATCTTCAATTCCATAAACCTAGAAGTAATTTTAAGTGGATTCCTCTTTCAAGCTCCTCCACATCTCATACTAACATAACTAATTCATGTGTCCATTTCCTTAATTAATCATAGTATGGCATTAAGCATCTTCATTATAAATTTCTAACAATTTTCTTTCACTCTCGTGTTCCAAGCAATCGTTAGCCATGCAATTTGGATCTAATCTAATTTCTCTCTGTCGAGTATCCATTTAGACCAACACATCAATTAATCTGTGATCAAGCTACAATATCCAATTAGCTAGAATAACGACCCTAGGTCTCAAGATCTACTCACAAATGGAAATAATTTTGCCCAATTGATCTTGATCCAAAGGCCTAACTCAAACTACAATAAAGAATTACAAAGAAGTAGGGAAGAAATTGATGCGCAAATTGCTTACCGCAAGTGTACGGGTCAAGTAATAATATAGTGTTTTCGTGTAAAACGAGTGTCGTCCTCTGGATTGGTTTTCTAGCAAATTAAGTATCGCGAATACTTTTTTTCAATTTTATTTAGGGAGCAAAACTCAATGATAAAGATAAATCTAAAGACAAAAAGCATAAAATAAAAGTGGAGACTCAAATGGAAAGACTCTTAGGGAATTGATTTCATTGATTAAGATTGCGGATTAATTAATGGGATGAATTTAGCATGCAATTATTCTACCAAGTCTAGGAACCTTTTATCACAACTATCTCTCCCGAGCATAATTGATTCTCATGCATGCAACCTGTTGGGTTTTATGCCCTAAAACTCGTAGATAGTGAATGTAACCGTTGACCGATATTAATGAAATAATATTGATATATTTTTCCATTAATTGTTATTAGTTATTTTATATTTGTCTTTGCCTAATAATAACCCTAATCCAATAAACTAGACATCCAAGGCTGTAATATGAGTCTTGAACTATATGTAGTGACATATGGGATCATTGTTCAAGAAACAGCCTAAAGGGTCTATAGTATAGGGATAAGACTGGGTGTCTTATCCTTGTGACACTATGGATACGGCCCACTTTGTATTTGATACAAACGCTGCGATCCAACGCGTTCGTGTAGGAGACATGGGAGTGGAGGTATCCTATGCAATGAGTTTGCATAAGACCGGACCGCGAAATAGTAACCACTGGTTATAACACGGTTAACTAGTTGGTTTTCTATTTCACTAGGACGACCTAGACAACTTAGTCTTAATCCTGAGTAGATTATGGACTCCTGCTCATGAGAGATTGTCCTTTGATTTGTATGGGTGAGAGTGGCCAATACGCCGACTCAATAAGCCTACCACTTTGGGGACAAGACCGAATGGGGAGCTAGGAACATAATCGTACAAGATGGAATTCACTCCTTCCCGACTTTAGGGAAGCAAATGAGTGTTTCCTTAAGTGGTTACTCCGAGTCTTGAACAAAGGGTCCTACCCTTTCAATGGCACGAGAAGGTTTTCTGTTTGATGGTTGGACCACAAACAGGTTGTTCATTAGAGGAGAATTAGTACTTAAGGAAATAGAGGTAACCCAGGGGTAAAACGGTAATTTGACCCAGCTGGTGTTACGGACACTCGTGAAGGACTAACTAGTCGATATTGGTCTAGATCCGTGGACACAGAAAATATTTCTGCAGTGAGAAGAGTGCAACTGTGAGTCTATAGTGGAATGTACACACAGTTAACGAATATTGATTAATGTGGTTAATGAGTTTGACCAATTAATCTCACATCGTTGGAGCTTCTGATCTGCAGGTCCATTAGGTCCCACTGGTAGCTCGTAAAGTAATTTGAGGCAACTAAGAAATAAAAGTAAATTGAAAATGTTCAATTTATTAAGGGAAACAAATATAATATATATTGATATATTATTATGAGAGAAATTAATATTTGAAAAGTTCAAATATAAATTTATGGAAGTTTTGAAAGAGTTCAAATAATGAATTAATTAATTTAAGGCCTAAAATGTGTTTGGGCAAAATTAATTAAATCTAGGCCGGGAATTAAATATGTGATATTTAATTGGTGGTTAATTAATTAGAGAATTCATTAACCGAGAATTAATCAATTATGGAAATAATTAATCACTTAAGGAAGTGATTAATCATTTATGGAAATGATCTAATCACTTATGGAAGTAATTAGTCATTTGTGGAAAAGATTAATCAATTATGGAATTGATTGATCATGATTGATTAATTAAGGAATAAGATTGAATCAATTTTGGAAAAGATTGATTTAATTGAATATTTTATTCATGGCCTCTCTTCTATAAATAGAACACTAGACCTAATTGGTCATGAGACTTGACACTCTTGAAAGACAAGACCTAGAATTCTCTCTAGCCTCCCTCTTAGAGAAAGACTCCTACAAGTCTTTTGCTTCCTAGACTTAGAGACATACCGGTGTAACCTCTGTGGTTATTGTGTCAATCAAGAAGGAATTTCCAGCGAAGAAAAACAAAGGCGGCTGCTGCGTTTTCATTCGTGGAGCGTCGTTGGCGAAGAACGGTCAAGTCTTCAACGAAGGTATGTGACGGTTCTTTCCCTTTTCTTTAGAAAAGCATGAAAATAAATTTAGATTTATTTTTAAGCATGTTTAAACCAATTTTACAGCAGCTTTAAAGTTTGTTTAAAGTTTGTTTGAGTTTTCGTAACGGTATTTTAATGTTAATTAATATACGACGTAAGGTCCAATCGATGCGCTTCCGCTACGTGGGGACTTTTATTCCCTTCAATTGGCATCAGAGCCATCGCTGTCCCTATTAATTAATTTTAAAAGTTGCGATAGGCTCTAATAGGTGGGATTTATGCCTAATGTATGTTCGGTTTGCGTTGAACTGTTTGGGTTAATTTTATGGCCATAGATTTTATTTTTATGTGATTTTGATCATGTAAGGCCCGGTGTTTCAGGTATTTTATGTAAAATCGAGTCCTATGTAAGTCCGGGTCTAGAATAGGTTTTGATGAGATGAAAAACGGAGCAATCGCCGCAGAAATCGGGGCCAAAATCGGAGAATCGACGTTGAAATCGCCCAGATTCTGCCTCCAGACGCAACAGCGTCGAGACGCTACCTCAACAGCGTCCCGACGCTGTCTTGATACCGAAGGTGCTCGGTAAGGAAAGCGCACAGCGTCGGGACGCTACCTCAACAGCGTCTCGACGCTGTCTCGATACGCAGGCGCCAGATAAGGAAAGCGCACAACGTCGAGACGCTATCAACAAGTGTACGGGTAAAGTTATAATATAGTGAATATAAATTCGAATGTCGTCCTCTGGATTGGTGTCTAGCCAAATTTTAATTACCGAAAATACTTTTGACCAGTTTTATTTAGGGAATCAAATTGAATGAAAATATGATTGAATCAAACACAAAACTAAAGCAAAAAGTAACAATCTAATGGGAAGAATTGGTCTTAGGGATTTGATTTCACCAATTGGAGTTATGGATTAATAAACGGATTAACACATGCTATGATTCATAAATCTTGGCAACTAAAATCACACATATCTCTCCCGAGCATACATGATTCTCCCATATGCAATTGAACCCGATATCCCTATCTAAATCCAATAAACATACAAGGCAATAAGGCTAACCTTTATAACAATTTCTAGAATTAACCTTAATCTCCCGATTTTTAGCTAAATTCTAGTTATGCATATTGATTACCAATTTAAATCCTCTCTCCCGAGTTAGATTCAAATATAAACATCAATCAATTTATGGCCAGTAAATCGAAAGCATTAAGGATACAACATATGCATAAATGACATCAATAGCATAAACACCCTAAATCAATCCAAAACGTGCCCAACGGCTACATCAATCCCTAAGAATTAAAGCCTAGCTACTCATACAAAACGTTACAATATAGCAAGAGTCTAAAAAAACTATCAAAACTATCTAAGGTAAGGGAAAAGAGAAATAAACTCGTTGTAGGTCGAGACCGAACGTCCCCGTCACGATCCCCACGAACAATGGGTTGATTTCCACCTTGCTCCCTTTGTTTCAGCCTCCAAAGCCTCTGTTTTTCCTCTATTGTCGACTCCAAAACGTCCCAAATTCAACTCCCCCAAAAACCTAGCCGAAAGGATCATTATATAGCAAATTTTCGTCCTAGCGTCGAGACGCTGTCAAGACAGCGTCTCGACGCTGCCTTCAAAAACGCGCGTTCTGGCAAGGAAACTTCGCAGCGTCGAGACGCTATGACCTTTATGCGCCCATTCTGATATGGAATGCCAGCGTCGAGATGCTAAAGAAGCAGCTTCTCGACGCTGGTCTATATTTGACCCAAAATTGACTTTTTTCCTTGTTGATTCTCTTCGGTTCTTTTGTATCTTTTCAAGTTCCGAACACCCGGTTGACTCCAATATTACATTTTAGCTCCAATCAACAATTTCCTACAAAATAAACAATTAAGTGCAATAAAATAGCCAATAATCATCAAAGACTAGTTAAATTAAATAAGTAAAGATAGCTAGCTATGCTCGCTATCAAATACCCCCAAACTTAAGCTTTTGCTAGTCCTCGAGCAAACTACAAATCAAACATACAGTAGAAGTATGGATGCAACAATCATAACTCAATCCACAGGGCTCAAAAGTCAATAACCAAGCAAGCAAAAGACATGCACACAAGGACCAATGAGGGAGACAAATTAAAATTTTTCCAAAATTAACTTGCACAAGCGAGATCTAACTCAACAAGATCAGACTCTACTAGCCCGGGATTGATTTATTAAACTCTCAGCTCATCTTCCCTCTACACTGGCACTAAGGTTTCACTAATGAGTTAATGAAACAAATTAGTTTGTTTATCTCCATACTTAGGTGCTTTTAATTAACAAATGAATTAAGCATTTATATGTGGCACTAGCTTTCACACACCCATTGCAGGGACCCTTAACCTGAGTTTTCTCTGGTTGGCCTAACTGATCACAACAGGGGTAGCTCTTTTTGCCTTAATCTTTATTAACCATTGCATATTGCGCGCATAAGTCATGACTTTTTCTTTTTCAACAATAACAACAAGAATGATTTTTCGTTATGAACATGAAAAGCAAATAATCTTTTCTTTTCTCCTAAGCAAGATCAAACATGCTAATTTGCAAAAAAAATAACTCTTTAGCTCTACCCTACACCTATCGAGGTGACAACAAGCATATGAACCCAATAATTCGCTCCTAAGCATTCAAATCCAAATCTAGCCAAGACAAATACTCTACTCATGCAAGCCATCTCCTAGAAAAATTTTAAAAAGTCTCCCTTTTGGGCACTCATGCTTACAACTCATCACAAGCTTGCAAATTGACAAGAAAGCCTATCCTAGGACATCATAGTCA
This sequence comes from Luffa acutangula, assembly GCA_036850905.1. Classification (NCBI taxonomy): domain Eukaryota; kingdom Viridiplantae; phylum Streptophyta; class Magnoliopsida; order Cucurbitales; family Cucurbitaceae; genus Luffa; species Luffa acutangula. The sequence continues at coordinate 27,602,992 of CM072098.1, forward strand.
TGCAAAAATACATCCAGAAAACAACCATATGCAAAATTCAAAGAAAGCTCAAAACTATAGCCCGAACTCAGATGCTCAAGGGCTCCACAAACATGCTAATCCACCCCCAAACTTAAAACATGCATTGTCCTCAATGTATAAAGAAAATAAGGAATAAACAAGCATGAGAACAATAAAAGAATGAAAGGAGTGAACAATACTGGCCTGGAATAATGATGACTTCTTGACTGAATGCTTGGAAGCTTGAAAACAAAGGAGAGACTGAAAACAAGACCTACAAAACAGACACAAACAATAAATAAAACTCAAAAGAAAGACAAACTACTTACTTGGGTTGCCTCCCATAAGCGCTTGTTTAACGTCATTAGCTCGACGTGTTGACCAGATAGGCATCAAGGTGGTCTCCTGTCAGATTTTCCATCACTGGTGCTCTTCCTAGCACCTCTCCTATAGCCCACCATCATTGTATCTGATGTGTTCTTGGGGTCCTCAAAAGCTTTTAAGACTTTCTTCTCCTGTTGGACTCTTATGATTAGCTCCATGCGTTCAATATCAATTATAACCCTCCCTGTAGCAAGGAATGGTCTCCCTAATATAATAGGCATAGCAAGATTCTCTTTAATATCTAGCACAAAGAAATCAACAGGAAGGAAAAATCTACCTACTTTAATCAGAATATTTTCAACAATCCCATATGGACTAACCACAAACTGGTTAGCCAACTGAAGTCTAACAGATGTAGATTTTATTTCTCCTATATTTAGCTTTTTGCACAGAGATAATGGAATAATGTTTATGCTAGCCCCTAGATCACATAGTGCTTGATAATTGCCCAAAAGGTAGTTATTTAGGCCTCAATTATATAGGGATTTGTGTGTCCTTTATGCTTATTAGGGTTGGTTTTGGATAGATATTACATGATTTAACCCATTTGGAAGAATGAAAGCATTGGAAATTATTTTGTGCAGATTATGCTGCTGAGCGACTGGAGGGAGCAAATTCTATGCTGCAGCAAAACTGGGGACAGAACTGCCACATCACAGCTCGTTAGCCAACTTCATGAACCGACTTCTGTTGAGTTATTTTCGGGATAAAGGAGCAAGGAGAGCCCTACACGTGTCCAAGTTGACCTAATTCAAGTCTCCTCTCCTATAAAAGGAAGTAGCCGTCCAAGTCAAACTCATTCCATGTTTTCCCTTGGAAGCCGAATAGTATAGGGAGATTTAAGATCTTCAAGAACACCATCATCCGCAAGCTGATTAGGGAGTTTATTTTCTTTATTAACTTGTGGTTATGGACATGCATACTCAGATTGTAATTCGTATTCCTATGCCTATTATGAACTAAGTAGCTTAAGGTGTTGGTTAGGAATAATATGATTATTGTGCTTCATCTCTAGTAATATATTGGCTATCGCATTTTGGTTAATTGTTGTGCTTATTCTCATTTTATGCCCGCCTGGCCAGCCGGTATGGATAGCTCTCTCTAGTTTCAGGGATGATTTAGAGAGTGTGTGGCAATTATCCACACTACGATCATTGTGTATTGGTGAACGCCAGTGACTGAGCTAGGGACAGCCAGTTGCCTAGTGCCTGATCGGTCGCACTTCATTGGGGTTGAAACACATCCCAAAAGATTCGGGGTTCCGGGAGGAATCCGCTAATAATACTGCAGGAAATGCATGATCAATAATATTGCTAGAGCATATTTTAGAACAATCACTAAACCCTAACCAGCGCCTGCCTTTAATCTGTCTATCTATTTGTTTACTTATTGTTCTGTCATTTATTTTGCTTCAGCATAATTCTGATAAAACCCAATCATTTTATTATTCTTGAAACCATTAAAAAGTTACACAAAAATAGGTAGAGTGGAAACTCATTCAGGGCTCGGATTGATAATATTACATGTTGCAGACTGTGTATACTTGCACAGGAATTCTAGAGTATTTTATACTATATTTTTACTCACTCTAGGAACCCAACAAGTTTTTGGCGCCGTTGCCGGGGAATTGGATAAGTTTTTATCTGATTTATTTTTGTGTATGTTTTAGTGGTTTGGTGCTAGAACTTTTTGATTGTTTCTTTTTTTTTTGCAGGCGTGATTTTTGTGCATGAGCGATTCGCTTGGGGTACGGTTTGAGATTGATCCAGAAATTGAAAGGACATTTAGGAACAGAAGGAGAGAGCAGCGCAGAAACAAGATGGAGAACGTGTCGCGTCTTCCGGAGGGTCCTGAAGGTCCAGCAGCAGCGAACCCCCAGCAGAATCCGTTGCTGCAGCAAAACACGCTGTTTGAGCAAAATGAGCAGCAAAATAATCAGGCTGAGAATCCTATCTTGATAGTGAACGATAGGACCAGAGCCATTCGAGCATATTCTGTCTCGATGTTTAATGAGTTAAATCTAGGGTTTGCACGTCCCCAAATCCAAGCGACAAATTTTGAAATGAAACCGGTAATGTTTCAGATGGTGCAAACCGTGGGGCAATTCCATGGTTTGTCATCTGAAGACCCTCATATACATCTTAAGTCTTTTCTAGGAGTTAGTGATTCTTTTGTAATTCAAGGAGTGCTTAGAGATGCTCTTAGATTAACTTTGTTCCTGTATTCTCTTAGAGATGGAGCAAAGTCATGGTTAAACTCTTTTGCTCCAGGATCAATTAGGACGGGGGATGAGTTAGCTGAAAAATTTTTGAGTAAATATTTCCCACCTAATAGAAATGCTAAATTAAGGAGTGAAATAGTAGGGTTTAGGCAACTTGAGGATGAGACTTTTAGTGAGGCTTGGGAAAGGTTTAAGGAGCTATTGCGAAAGTGTCCCCACCATGGTTTACCTCATTGTATTCAAATGGAAACATTTTACAATGGTTTAAATGGAGTAACCCAAGGTATGGTCGATGCTTCGGCTGGAGGGGCCCTTTTGGCAAAAACTTTTGATGAAACTTATGAAATTTTAGAGAGAATATCTATTAATAGTTGTCAGTGGTCGGATATTAGAGGCACGAATAAAAAGGTTAAGAGTGTGCTAGAGGTTGATGGTGTGTCCACCATTAGGGCTGATCTTGCTATGATTGCTAACGCTCTTAAGAATGTGACAGTGATTAGTCATCAGCAGCCACCAGCTATGGAGCCTACTGTAGTGGTGAACCAAGTCACGGACGAAGCATGTGTCTATTGTGGTGAAGACCACAACTACGAGTTTTGCCCCAGCAATCCGGCTTCTGTGTTTTTTGTAGGCAATCAGAGGAACAACCCTTATTCTAACTTCTATAATCCAGGTTGGCGCAACCACCCCAACTTCTCATGGGGAGGTCAAGGAAATAACGTACAAGCGCAACAGAAGATGAACCAGTCGGGATTTGCTAAAGCGCAGGTAATGCCCCAGCAAAACAAGCAGGCTTTGCCCCAGCAAAATTCAGGAAACTCTCTCGAAGCAATGATGAAAGAATTTATGGCTCGCACAGATGCCGCAATTCAAAGTAATCAAGCTTCGATGAGGGCACTGGAATTGCAAGTGGGTAAGCTAGCTAATGAGCTGAAGGCAAGGTCTCAAGGGAAACTTCCTTCGGATACTGAACACCTTCGAAGGGAAGGTAAGGAGCAGGTAAAGGCAGTAACTCTTAGGAGTGGTAAGCCACTAGAAGAGTCTAAAAAGACCCAGGAGGTAAATAGAAATAGTGATAATAATGTTATTGTTGAGAAAGAGTTGGAGTCTGGTCAGGGTGCTGAAGGCAGCAAAGAAAATGCTGGAGCGTCTGGTTCTGTTCTAGATGTAGAACCACCATATGTGCCGCCCCCACCTTATGTACCACCTCTACCTTTTTCACAAAGGCAAAAGCCTAAGAATCAGGATGGTCAATTCAAAAAGTTTTTAGAGATTCTTAAGCAGTTGCATATAAATATCCCTTTAGTAGAAGCTATTGAGCAAATGCCTAATTATGCTAAATTTCTTAAGGATATTTTGACTAAAAAGAAAAGATTAGGTGAGTTTGAAACTGTATCTCTTACTGAGGAGTGTAGTGCTATTCTTAAGAATGGGCTACCCCCCAAGGCTAAGGATCCAGGGTCATTTACCATACCTGTGTCTATAGGTGGAAAGGAATTAGGTAGAGCACTCTGTGACTTAGGTGCAAGCATTAACCTTATGCCTCTTTCGGTCTATCGAAAGCTAGGTATTGGTGAAGCTAGACCTACCACAGTTACACTCCAATTAGCTGATAGGTCTATCACATATCCAGAGGGTAAAATTGAGGACATCTTAGTAAAAGTTGATAAATTCATATTTCCTGTTGATTTTATTATTTTAGACTATGAGGCTGATAAAGATGTCCCAATTATTCTAGGTCGTCCATTTTTGGCCACTGGTAGGGCATTAATAGATGTTCAAAAAGGAGAATTAACAATGAGAGTCTGTAATGAGGAAGTAAAATTTAATGTGTTTAAAGCCATGAAATATGCAGACGAAATGGAGGATTGCTCCTTCATCGGGATTTTGGAGAGCACAGTTATTGAGACAGCAATATACGATTCGGCTGATAAGCATTCAGAAAAGCATGGAGAGGTTAGTGCAGAAGATTTTGAATTTTGTTCTTTAGATAGAAAAAATGAAAAAGAATTGTTTAGGTGTGAGGATGTTTTTGAGTTTTTAGATTTAGATCAAAGGCGGGCTCCCCCAATTAAACCATCCCTGATTGAGGCACCCACGTTAGATTTGAAACCTTTACCGGATCATCTAAAGTATGTGTATCTTGGGGAAAGTGAGACGTTGCCCATTATTGTTGCATCAGATTTAATGCCAGAGCATGAAGAGGCCTTAATAAGATTGCTACAGCAATACCGCAAAGCTATAGGTTGGACATTGGCTGATATTCAGGGAATTAGCCCATCTTTTTGTATGCACAAAATCACTCTAGAGGAGGGATCCTTTAGGAGTATTGAGCAACAAAGAAGGCTTAACCCTACAATGAAAGAGGTTGTTAAAAAGGAGGTGATTAAATGGTTGGTTGCTGGGATCATTTATCCAATTGCCGATAGCAATTGGGTAAGCCTTGTCCAATGTGTTCCTAAGAAAGGAGGTGTCACTGTGGTGAGCAATAAAGATAATGAGTTGATCCCCACAAGGACAGTAACTGGCTGGAGGGTTTGCATGGATTACAGAAGGCTTAATAAAGCTACCCAGAAGGATCATTTTCCTCTACCATTTATCGACCAGATGTTGGATCGATTGACTGGTCAGACCTATTACTGTTTCTTGGATGGTTATTCTGGGTATAACCAGATTACTATTGCTCTTGAGGATCAGGAGAAAACCACTTTCACCTGTCCTTATGGGACATTCGCTTTTAGGAGAATGCCTTTCGGCCTCTGCAATGCTCCAACAACATTTCAGCAGTGTATGTTAGCAATTTTTTTTGATATGATTGAGTCCACTGTTGAGGTATTTATGGATGATTTTTCAGTTTTTTGAGGGTCTTTTCAGAATTGCTTAGATAATTTAGGAAAGGTACTAAAAAGATGTGAGGATACCCATCTAGTTCTTAATTGGGAGAAATGTCACTTCATGGTAAAGGAGGGCATAGTGTTAGGTCATAAAATTTCTAAAAATGGTCTACAAGTTGATAGAGCAAAAGTTGAGGTTATTGAAAGGCTAGAGCCACCGAATTCAGTGAAGGGAATTCGGAGTTTTTTAGGACATGTTGGTTTTTATAGGAGGTTCATAAAGGATTTTTCCAAAATCAGTAAACCTCTTTGTAACTTATTATGTACTGATCATGTTTTTGACTTTAATGCAGATTGTAGGAAGGCTTTCGAGACTTTAAAGGCTGCTTTAATCTCAGCACCCGTTCTTTGCGCACCTAATTGGAATTTGCCATTTGAGGTAATGTGTGATGCAAGTGATGCTGCGGTAGGTGCGATGCTGGGGCAAAAGCAGGGCAAATGTATTCATCCTATATATTATGCAAGAAAGGTTTTAAATGAGGCACAAATCAACTATACAACTACTGAAAAGGAGTTGTTAGCTGTGGTGTTCGCTTTTGAGAAGTTCCAGCCATATTTGGTTGGATCCAAAGTCACGGTTTTCACGGATCATGCAGCAATAAGGTACTTAATGACTAAGAAGGATGCAAAGCCTAGACTAATTCGTTGGATTTTACTATTGCAGGAATTTGACTTGGAGATAAAGGACAAGAAGGGATCAGAAAATGTCATTGCAGATCATTTATCTCGTCTTGATCCATCATCATCTTTGCTGGAGCAATCTGCCATTTCCGATTCGTTTCCAGATGAACAGCTTTTTGCTGTTGAGGTAAAGGTAGTTAAGGATGTCCCTTGGTATGTTGATATTGCCAATTTTTTGGTAAAGGGAGTCACCCCTATTGACATGGATTGGAGGCAGAAGAAAAAATTTAAGCATGATGCAAAATTTTTCTTTTGGGATGAGTCATTTATGTATAAGCAATGTTCTGATGGTATTATTCGTAGGTGTGTTTCAGGTGTTGAAGCAAAGGAAATCCTGGAGCAATGTCACTCTTCGCCGTATGGAGGTCATTTCAGCGGTCAGAGGACGGCTATGAGGATTTTGCATTGCGGATTCTTCTGGCCTACGTTATTCAAGGATTCCCATTGGTTCTACAAGCGATGTGATGCTTGCCAAAGGAGAGGAAATTTGGGGCCTAGAGATGAAATGCCTCTTACTTATATTTTAGAAGTTGAATTATTCGATGTATGGGGTATTGACTTTATGGGGCCATTTCCTCCTTCTAATGGCAATGTTTTTATCTTATTGGCAGTTGATTATGTGTCCAAGTGGGTGGAGGCCATTGCATGCCATCAGAGTGATGCCAAGACAGTTGCAAGGTTTCTTCAATCGCACATCTTTGCGCGGTTTAGGACACCTAGGGCTCTAGTGAGTGATGAGGGTACACATTTTGTTAATAATATCTTAACTAAGCTTTTAGCTAAGTATGGGATTAAGCATAGGATAGCTACCCCTTATCACCCACAAGCAAATGGTCAAGCTGAAATTAGTAATAGGGAAATTAAAGCTATTTTAGAGAAAGTAGTCCATCCATCTAGAAAGGATTGGTCCTTTAGGTTGGATGAGGCTCTTTGGGCTTATAGGACAGCTTATAAGACTCATTTAGGTATGTCTCCCTATAGGTTAGTATATGGGAAAGCTTGCTATTTACCATTAGAGCTTGAGCATAAAACATTTTGGGCTTTGAAAAAATTAAATTTTGATCTAAGTCGTGCAGGAGCAATAAGAATGCTGCAGCTTAATGAGTTAGAAGAATTTCATCAATTTTCTTACGAAAATGCGAAGATATATAAAGAAAAGACTAAGCTGTGGCATGACAAGAAAATAAAGTCCAAAGAATTTGTCAAGGGTCAGAAAGTTTTGCTTTATAATTCTAGATTAAAACTATTTCCTGGAAAATTGAAATCTAAATGGTCAGGACCGTTTATTGTGATTGAGGTTTTCCCCAATGGAGCAATTACTTTGCAAGATGAAAAAGATGGGAGAGTATTCAAGGTGAATGGACAGCGTGTGAAAAAATATTGGGGTTAGGAATTTCAGTCGGAATATCCTTCCCTAAGGTTGGTCGATGTTTGAGAGAGCAGGATTTTTGCGGGAGCATTTCACAGAGCAAAATTTTGAGCTCCCAGACTTTGTATTGATTTTATTTTTCGTTGATTTGTTTTTTATTTCGGATAGGTTAGATTTGATTTTGCATGATTTATTAGATTTTATCTTAAAAAATATATATATATTTTCTGGTATTATTGGTAGTTTAGATTTTATTTTTGAATTTTATTTTTGGGTTTTTATTTAGATTATCTTTGAATTATCTTTTAATTGGTTTGATTTTTATTAGATTTGATCTAGTTTTTATTTTCAGTTATTTAAATTCTGTTTAGTTTAGGATTAATAAAGATTTTCTTTAATTAATTCGGCTTCAAGAATTTATAAAATAAAATAAAATAAGAGGTTAAGTTTGATTTGATCGGTTAAGTTCAATATGAATTTAAAAGATTTGATTTTCTTATTTTGAAATTTAAATTCCGTATCTAAGATTCGGCAGGTTCAGAAGATTGTTGCAACAAAGATAATGCTGGAGCAAATGTTCTGCACGAATAGGAAGGATTTTAATGTGAGTAATTATTTTTACCGTTGGGATTTTTGAATTTCTATTGCAGGGATGCTGCCACATGTCGTGTAGGGACAACCCAACGGTTTAGCCGTTGACAGCATGTCGTTATTTCCCATAGATGATTAGAGTTCCACAATTTTACCGTTAGGGATTTGAATTGCAACTTAATTGTGAACGGTAAAACCATTTATTACGGAGCAAATCCTTTCGGTTAGGATTTCAAATTGCTGGAGCCTTATTTATTTGCAGACATGGGTAAGTCTTCTTTCTACTTCGCTTTCTTGTTTCAATCTTTCCATCTACATTCTTTCTTTCTCCTTTACATTCTCTGCAAAACCCTTTGAGTTATCTATGGCCAAAACAAGAGCTAGGAAAGAGAGGGAGTGAAGAAGACGAGGTGTCGGTCACGCCGGAAGTGCAAAAAGGGAAAACCAAAAAGAAAAGAACACCGGAGGAAAAGGAAGCAAAGAAAAGGAGAAGGTAGCAAAGGGCTGCAGAACAGGAGGAAGTTCAGGAGGTGGCAGACGTTGTTGCCATTATTGCGGAAGAAGGAATTATTCAAGAACCTGAAGTACAAAACCCAGATACGGTTCAAGAAAAGATTGCTGAGAAAAATCAAGAAACAGAGGTTGAAGAGCAGGCTGAGGGTGAGCCTAACAACGAGAGAACATCGAAGCTGGCACAGGAGGCTCATGTTGAAGTCATTATACCTGAACCGCCCAGACGCCGCCGCATCAAGAGGAAGGCGGGTCGCGCGAGGGTGATTCGGAACACTCCATCGCCTCCGACGTCAGACTCTGAGGAAGAAAAAAGGGAAGCTGAGAATAAGGAAAAAGAAGAAGAGGCAAGAAAGGCAGAAGAAGAGTGTTTGCGCGAACAGAGAGAAAGCAAGGGCAAAGGAATTGCCGAAGCATCGGGAGAAATTGCGGAGCCAAGGGCACCATTCATTCGCTTCGTCAATGAACTTGCCAGAGCAAAATACCAGGAGGTGCTGAAGTGGGATTTCTTGTTCGAGCGAGGATTTGGCAGTGATTTGCCCAGGTTCTTGGAGTCTGGAATAGTGAACCTCGGGTGGAGGCAATTTTGTGCAAAACCAGAACCTGTCAATTCCAACATTGTTCGGGAATTTTACGCCAACCTTGACGTTAAGAATGATTTTGAGGTTATCATTCGAGGAGTGCCTGTACAGTGGAGTCCTGAGGCCATTAATGAATTGTTCGATCTCCAGGATTTTCCGCATGCCGTTTTTTAATGAGATGGTGGTTGCACCATCTAGTGATCAACTGAGTGCGGCTGTCCGGGAGGTAGGCATTGAGGGGGCTCAATGGAGGGTGTCGCAGACGCGGAAGCATACGTTTCAAGCTGCTTATTTGAAGAGTGAAGCCAACACTTGGATGGGTTTCATCAGGCTACGCTTGCTGCCGACAACACACGACTCCACAGTATCTCGGGACAGGGTATTGCTTGCCTTTGCCATTCTTCGCTCGATGAGTATTGATGTAGGAAAAATTATTTCTTCTGAGATTCTTGATTGCTGGAAAAAGAAGGTGGGGAAGCTGTTCTTTCCAAACACGATTACAATGTTATGCAGCAGGGCAGGAGTGCCCACGGTTCCAGAAGATATGATCATGCCTGATAAGGGAATCATTGACACACCTAATCTGGCGCGGCTTCAGCGTACGCAAGAGGCTCGCCAGGGAGGGCTAGTGTATGGCGTTAATATGATCCTAGAGCAACTGACAGTGTTGACCAGTAGGTTAGAATTTCCTGAAAGGCAAGCTCAGACTTATTGGACTTATGCTAAAAGGAGAGATGATGCGCTCAGGGGGGCCTTGCAAACCAATTTATCAACACCATATTAGGCCTTTCCAGTGTTTCCCGATGATTTGTTTAATCTTTGGATACCACCCCCACCTGTTGAACGAGAAGAGGATGTTGATAAGGAGCAGGGTCAGGAAGACTGACTGATGGGATAACCTGGAGCGAGCATTACTTTTGTTTTTCCATTTTTGTTTGCTCGCGCATATTGACCCTGCTCACTGATATAACTGCTTGTCTTGTTTCTTTTTAATTTTTTTTGCTTCGGAAAAAAATATATCTGATGTGTAATTTCTTTTCTATGATTTTAATGAAATTTCTGAATGTTTCTATTCTATGAGCACTGACTAACTCTAACTTAACTATTTTCTTCTGAATTTTTTAAGATTGGACTGATTATGCTTAATTAGATCAAGGTATTCTGATCTCCAGAAACCTTTTGCTTGAGCATTTCTTCTAGCCTGGACTGTTGCTGCGGCAAGAAGATTTTGAAGGTAGTATTGACTTATATGATCCACTTTAAGCTTAATCTGAGTCCCATGTTTAGTTTAAAAATTCAGTTAGAAAAATTTAAGTTTGGGGGTATACTTGCTTATTTAATGATTCATTGGGGACAATGAATAATTCAAGTTTGGGGGACTTTTTGCTACTCCAATTATTTTCCTCGAGCATTCCTCTCCTTCAAATTAAAATTTATTAGGTTATTGAGTAACCGGGGACATTTGTGATACCCACAGTTTGTCTTGCGTCAAAAGATGACCTATAAAATGTGAAAAGATGATGAGAAAAATTATTTGTTGAAAAAAAAATTATTTGTTGAAGATTTTGCTGAAAAAATTGACGGAGCAAAAGTTTTGAGGGATGAATGATGATCCAGCAGTTTTTCTGTCTCCCAGAACTTAGGTGAGCTTCATCATAAAATGTCGCCATTCTGAGGGGCAAGAGATAGAATAACTAAGGATTTTTTAGCTTTATAATGAGTATTGAGCCTAGTTGGTGATAAGCTTGTGGCAAGGGTATACTGCACCATAAAGTGGGTCATCCCATGCTTAAGAGCTTATGACTGTAAGGTTGCTTTAAGTCTGATAAATAATGATATAAACCCCTTTAAAAATATGTTTTGAAATGTCTGATAATAAAGCTAAGCTGTGGTGAGTTCTTAGAATTAAGTTGAAAAGTGGTGATTATTTGTCCATGCCGGAGGAATCATTTTGCTGCAGCAGAGCTTGGTTTTGCAGAGTGCTCAGGTAAAGGTTAAAGGTAGTGTTGGACTGTCTGGTTTGATTAAGCTATTCTTTGTCTAATGTTCTGAATTCTTGAAGGAAGGTTGGTTAGTATTGCTCGGGACGCGCAATAGTTCAAGTTTGGGGGTATGATAACTGCCCAAAAGGTAGTTATTTAGGCCTCAATTATATAGGGATTTGTGTGTCCTTTATGCTTATTAGGGTTGGTTTTGGATAGATATTACATGATTTAACCCATTTGGAAGAATGGAAGCATTGGAAATTATTTTGTGCAGATTATGCTGCTGAGCGACTAGAGGGAGCAAATTCTATGTTGCAGCAAAACTGGGGACATAACTGCCACATCACAGCTCGTTAGCCAACTTCATGAACCGACTTCTGTTGAGTTATTTTCGGGATAAAGGAGCAAGGAGAGCCCTACACGTGTCCAAGTTGACCTAATTCAAGTCTCCTCTCCTTCTATAAAAGGAAGTAGTCGTCCAAGTCAAACTCATTCCATGTTTTCCCTTGGAAGCCGAATAGTATAGGGAGATTTAAGATCTTCAAGAACACCATCATCCGCAAGCTGATTAGGGAGTTTATTTTCTTTATTAACTTGTGGTTATGGACATGCATACTCAAATTGTAATTCGTATTCCTATGCCTATTATGAACTAAGTAGCTTAAGGTGTTGGTTAGGAATAATGTGATTACTGTGCTTCATCTCTAGTAATATATTAACTATCGCATTTTGGTTAATTGTTGTGCTTATTCTCATTTTATGCCCGTCTGGCCAGCCGGTATGGATAGCTCTCTCTAGTTTCAGGGATGATTTAGAGAGTGTGTGGCAATTATCCACACTACGATCATTGTGTATTGGTGAACGCCAGTGACTGAGCTAGGGATAGCCAGTTGCCTAGTGCCTGATCGGTCGCACTTCATTGGGGTTGAAACACATCCCAAAAGATTCGGAGTTTTGGGAGGAATCCACTAATAATACTACAGGAAATGCATGATCAATAATATTGCTAGAGCATATTTTAGAACAATCACTAAACCCTAACCAGCTCCTGCCTTTAATCTGTCTATCTATTTGTTTACTTATTGTTCTGTCATTTATTTTGCTTCAGCATAATTCTGATAAAACCCAATCATTTTATTATTCTTGAAACCATTAAAAAGTTACACAAAAATAGGTAGAGTGGAAACTCATTCAGGGCTCGGATTGATAATATTACTTGTTGCAGACTGTGTATACTTGCACAGGAATTCTAGAGTATTTTATACTATATTTTTACTCACTCTAGGAACCCAACAGTGCTCTACAAGAATAAGTACCAAAATTACAAGGAATAGTAAAACTCCCTGGTTCAGTCAATTTCTCTGGTACTGTCTGCTGAACACGAGCACTGCATGTTGATGCTAAATATACAGTCTCCATCTGATTCTCCTTTTTCTTCTTGTTGAGCCATTCCTTCATGAATTTTCTGTAGTGAGGCATCTGCTCCAAAGCATCTGAAAAAGGAATATTGACGTGTAAACCCATAAAAGCATCTAAAAATTTGTCAAACTTCCCCTTAGAATTTTTCTTTTTCTTTGATTTAGGAACTAAAATAGTAGGAGAAGGGATAGAAGGCTCAGGATTAAGCTTTTCAGCTTCGTTTGAGGTGGTGCCTTCTTCAACTCCTCCAGTGAGTTCCTCTGGTTCAATAGTCTCCTCTTCCACAGCTAATTTAGTCTCCTCCTCATAATGCACAGATACGGCCTTGCAGTACTCCATTGAAGGTTTATCTTGCTCAGCTGGGGCTTTACCTTTATTCATGGTGTTGACAACGCTTACCAGTTGTCCCAACTGAGTCTCTATGTTTTTTATGGCTGCAGAATGGCCATTGACAGTGTTGTTTATGGCAATCACGGCTTCCTCAAGCTTGTTTGACCTTTTACTTGATTCTGCAATAAAAGCTCCAACAATATCTTCTAAAGATTGTTTACTTTCTTGTTTATGAGTGAAGCCAGGAGGATTCAAAACATTCTTATTATTAGCATAGGAAAAATTCTCATGATTTCTATTGCTAGGGTGATAATGTGTAGGTGTGGAATTATTATTATACCCCCTAGAATTAAAATTAGAAACATACTGAACCTACTCGAGATTTTCCTCCTGAGTCTGGGATGTGAGGGCAGCTGCAGACTCGATCGTTTGAGCGCTCCCTGTACCTGAAAATTTTAAGAACGCATTAGCCAGGGAAGACATCTGGGTCTGAAGTGCACTTACGTTATCGATCTCAAATACTCCAGCAGCAATCTTTTTGGGTCCCGACCGCTCCGATGGCCACTGATAGCTATTGGTGGCCATCTCCTCTAACAAAGTCCTAGCACTCTCAACAGTCTTGGACAACAGAGTCCCACCTGCAGCTGCATCAACGATAGTTTTTGTGCTAGGAGTTAAACCATTATAAAATAACTGAACCTGGAGCCAGTCGGGGTAGCCATGCTGAGGGCACTTCCTTAGCAGCTCTTTAAATCTCTCCCAAGCCTCGAACAGCTGCTCATCGAATTATTGCTGGAATGTCCCAATTTCGGTCCTCAGCTTGACCGTCTTGGCAGGAGGAAAGAACTTCTTTAAGAATGCCTGGACCAAGGCATCCAAAGTGGTAATGCTCCCAGGTGGAATAGATTGTAACCAGTCCCTCGCTTTGTCCTGCAACGAAAAAGGAAATAAAAGTAAGCGAATGGCATCTTCAGAAACACCATTTAACTTTACCGTCCCACAGATGTCTAGGAAGGATTTCAGACGATAATTTGGATCCTCCATGGGCGATCCCCTGTAGGCACAGTCTCGAGCCATCTGAATGAGACCTGTTTTCAACTCAAAATTATTAGCATTAATTGGGGCATAGACAATCCCCGACTGTTGCTCTTGAAAGATCGGTTGAAAATAGTCCCTAATGGGCTTAGGTTCTTCAGGATTAGGATTGGCCATTTGGATGTTTTCTTGATTTTCCCTTCGAAGTCTATTGAAAGTTCTCTCGATCTCTGGATCTAAGGAAACTAAGGCCAATTCCCTAACCTTTCGCATGCACAAGCTAACCTAACCAAAAAAAAAAGGAAAATAAAAGAAAAGGAAAGAAAATAAATTAGGAAAGAAACAAGAAAAGGAAAATAATGAATCTAAATAAGGGAAATATAATCTACACAAGGAAGAAAAATAACAAATATGGAATGCATAAACAAATATGGCAAAAATCAAATAAAGAAACTAACAATTAAGGAAAAACTACTCTAAAAAGGAAAAAAAAACTAAAAAAAATCTAACAATGGAAAAAAAACAAATAAGGAAATCAATCAACAAAGGAAAAAAATGCAAACTACCTAAAAACAAAAATAACAAAAATAGCAAAAAATAAAATACACCCTAAACTAAGACCGAACAATTTTTCTACGATATTAAAATCGACTAAATATGCCAATCCCCGGCAACGGCGCCAAAAACTTGATGCACGAATTGCTAACCGCAAGTGTACGGGTCAAGTTATAATATAGTGAATATAAATTCGAATGTCGTCCTCTGGATTGGTGTCTAGCCAAATTTTAATTACCGAAAATACTTTTGACCAGTTTTATTTAGGGAATCAAATTGAATGAAAATATGATTGAATCAAACACAAAACTAAAGCAAAAAGTAACGATCTAATGGGAAGAATTGGTCTTAGGGATTTGATTTCACCAATTGGAGTTATGGATTAATAAACGGATTAACACATGCTATGATTCATAAATCTTGGCAACTAAAATCACACATATCTCTCCCGAGCATACATGATTCTCCCATATGCAATTGAACCTGATATCCCTATCTAAATCCAATAAACATACAAGGCAATAAGGCTAACCTTTATAACAATTTCTAGAATTAACCTTAATCTCCCGATTTTTAGCTAAATTCTAGTTATGCATATTGATTACCAATTTAAATCCTCTCTCCCGAGTTAGATTCAAATATAAACATCAATCAATTTATGGCCAGTAAATCGAAAGCATTAAGGATACAACATATGCATAAATGACATCAATAGCATAAACACCCTAAATCAATCCAAAACGTGCCCAACGGCTACATCAATCCCTAAGAATTAAAGCCTAGCTACTCATACAAAACGTTACAATATAGCAAGAGTCTAAAACAACCATCAAAACTATCTAAGGTAAGGGAAAAGAGAAATAAACTCGTTGTAGGCCGAGACCGAACGTCCCCGTCACGATCCCCACGAACAATGGGTTGATTTCCACCTTGCTCCCTTTGTTTCAGCCTCCAAAGCCTCTGTTTTTCCTCTATTGTCGACTCCAAAACGTCCCAAATTCAACTCCCCCAAAAACCTAGCCGAAAGGATCATTATATAGCAAATTTTCGTCCTAGAATCGAGACGCTGTCAAGACAGCGTCTCGACACTGCCTTCAAAAACGCGGGTTCTGGCAAGGAAACTTCGCAGCGTCGAGACGCTAAGGTCGCAGCGTCGAGACGCTGTGACCTTTATGCGCCCATTCTGATATGGAATGCCAGCGTCGAGACGCTAAAGAAGCAGCGTCGAGACGCTGGTCTATATTTGACCCAAAATTGACTTTTTTCCTTGTTGATTCTCTTTGGTTCTTTTGTATCTTTTCACGTTCCGAACACCCGATTGACTCCAATATTACATTTTAGCTCCAATCAACAATTTCCTACAAAATAAACAATTAAGTGCAATAAAATAGCCAATAATCATCAAAGACTAGCTAAATTAAATAAGTAAAGATAGCTAGCTATGCTCGCTATCAAACGTAAAGATTTCTTGCTGCACACTGCACCTAGCGTCGCGACGCTAGGCCTTCTAGAAGCCCCATTCGTGGATCTTGGCCTCCTTTCTTCTTTTCTTTTGGGCTTTTGGGCCTCCAATTCAAATGACATCTTTTCTTGGACCTTTGGGCTTGGATCTTCAATGATTTTTCTTCAAATTGCCAAAAAAGCCTCCAAATTCATCCAAATTCTCTTAAAACTACGGTTTTACTTCGTTGGCTCGCTTTTCTACAAAATTGACATAAAAAGACATTAAAGCTCACAATTAATGCACAAAACAAGCCAAAATAACTAGGAAAAAAATAGCATTTCTGCATGCTATCACACCCCCAAACTTAAGGTTTTGCTAGTCCCGAGCAAAATAAAGTAATGCTTATGAATCATAAATTGCATGCTAACAACTCTATCCTCCATGATTCTAGCCATGAATGCAAACTTATTGAAACAAACAAGCAAGCGCAGTCAACCATCAAGATATTTAAAAATTTCAATCCTATCCTCCCATGCAAAAACAACTCATCATTCGCCTTATTAGGATTTTTACTAGCCCGGAATCATTTATGCACTTCTCCATTCATCTTCCCCTACACTGGCATTAAAACTCACCCTTTTAGTCGTCTTACTTATCTAGCAAGCCCTACCTTACTGAGGTGCCCATAATTTTTGCAGAAACTAATGGCACTAGATTTCACACTACGATGCAGGGACCCATAACCCGAATTTTATTCTTGGTTGGCCTAACTGATCACACCGCAGGTAGCTCTTTTTGCCCCTAAACTTTTAAGCAAATTGCAAGCTGACGTAATGATTCTCTTTTCAAGCAACTAGCTTCCCCCCTATTTTTTTAAAAAGATAACACCAGAGCATTTCTTTTCCCACAGCTCAATATTACTTACCATTACGCAAGGAAGCTATCTAGACAAACTTTACACCTATCGGAGTGACAACGAACTTCTAAAGTATATAACTTTCATCTAGGCTTTCAAAATCATAATAAAACAAGCGAATTGTCATACTTTGCAAGGGAATCAAAGAAAAAAATTTAAATTCTCTTGAATTTAGACATGCTTTCAAATTTGCAACAACTAGAGAGACTCATGGCTAAAAGTGTTGGGTTTTATGCCCTAAAACTCGTAGATATTGAATGTAAGCAAATTTTATACTTGTATTTAATAAAGTGTTATTTAGTTTCTGCAATAAAATGTTATTGTTATATATTGCACGATTTGACCCAAATCCAATAACCTAAGATCCAAGGTTGTTTGTATGTAACTTGAACTAGTATGTGGGGACATACGGGGATCGATGTTCAAGTAACAACCTAAAAGGTCTATAGTACCTTATCCTGGTAACACTATGTGACACAACCCGCTTTGTATTTGATACAGACGTATTGATCCAAAGCATTCATGTAGTAGACATGTGAGTGGGGGTATCCTATGCAATGAGTTTGCATAAGACCGGACCACGAAATAGTTAACCATTAACTGTAACATCGTTAGTTGGCTTGGTTTCTATTTCATTAGGATGACCTAAACAACTCGGTCTCAATCCTGAGTGGATTATGGACTCCTGTTCACGAGGGGTTGTCATTTGATTTGTATGGGTGAGAGTGGCCAGCACGCCGACTCAATAAGCTTACCATTTTGAGGACAATACCGAGTGGGGAGCTGGGAACATAATTACACAAGATGGAATTCACTCCTTCCCGACTCTATGGTAAGTAGAGGTGTGTTCCCTTTAGTGGTGTCTCCGGGACTTGAACAATGGGCACAACCCTCTCTATGGCACGAGAGGGACTTCTGTTTGTTGGTTGCACCTCAAACAGGTTGTTTATTAGAGGAGCACTGGGGATTTAAGGACAAAGATGTAGACTAGGGGTAAAACGGAAATTTGACCCAGCTGGGATACGAACACACGTGAAGGACTGACTTGTAGTATTGGTCGATATCCGTGGACACAAAAATATTCTACAGTGAGAAGAGTGCAGCTGTGGGTCTTTAGTGGAGTGACCTAGAGTTAACGAATGGAGACTAACTTGGTTAATGAGTTTAAGTCGATTAGTCTCGTATCGTTGGAGCTTCTGATCTGTAGGTCCATTAGGTCCCACCAGTAGCTCGTAAAGAGACTTGAAGCAATTAAATATAAATTGAAAATGTTCAATTTATCTAGGGAATCGAATAATGTATGTTGATGCATTATAATATAAAGTTTATGAAACTTTATAATATAATTTTTTAATTAATTTCAAAAATTAATTCTTGAGAGAAAATATTTGAAAGAGTTCAAATAAAGTTTAATATGAATTGGATTCATATTAATTTTAATTTTAATAAAATCCCTAAGATTAAATATATGATATTTAATTAGGTAATTAATTAATTATGAAATTAATTATTTATTTATTAAAATTAGATATTGTTCAGATAATAGATTTGAACTTATTAATAGACCTTTTCCTATTGGGAAAAGGTTTTGGCCTTTACCTATATATAGGACCCCTGGGGTGGGGTGAAAGGCATCTCATTGCCTCTCCTTCTCTTAGAGATCTCTTCCAAAAGACTCCCACAAGTCTCCTGCTTCAAGAAGTCTTAGAGATATACTGGTGTAGCCGATTGGTGGTGTTCACACAAGAGGGTCAATCTAGTTTATCTTTTGGCATGTTTATAGCCTATGTACAACCCATTAAATATAGATTTATTGCCGTAATATTTTGCAAATTGTATTGGTATTTCAATTAGAATCTAATACTCTGAGTAGGTTCGGTAATACTTTCCGCTGCCTGGGGCTTTTATCCCTTCAAAAAACAAATCATCGATCGTCATCATTATTGGTATGCAATTATTTCATCATAAACATTACTTATGCAAAACCTAAACAGAGCAAATCTTTCTCCCAAACTTAAAATATACATTGTCCCCAATGTATGAACATTTAATCAGATAAGTAGAGATCAATTCTGCCCTGAAAAGCGAGAGAATCTGAAACGTCTTGAATTGTCGTCCGAGGAGAGCGATGAGAGGCTAGACATGAATTCACGAGCTTCCTGCATAAGGATCAATCACACTAGAGTATAAGGATCAACACATAAAAACTAAATTGAAATCTACAAAAACTTTAAACACTTGGGTTGCCTCCCAAGAATCGCTTGTTTAACGTCCTGAGCTAGACGAGGCTCGGTCATCCTGGATCCATCAAAATCGTTTTTTCAACCTTCCGCTCTTCGAATCCACAATAGTGCTTCACTCTTTGAGCATTGACTTTAAAAGTTAACCCGCTGCTATCCATCAGCTCAATTGAACCATATGGGGATAATTCCTTGATCAAGAATGGACCAGACCATGTTGATTTCAATTTTCTAGGGAACAATCGCAGTCGAGAATTGAATAGAAGAACCTGCTGCCCTGGCTCAAAAGAACATTTCTGAACTAAATGATCATGCCATATTGTCGTTCTTTCCTTGTAAAGCTTAGCATTTTCGTACTCCTGGCTTCTAAATTCGTCTAATTCGTTGAGCTGCAGTAGCCGTTGTTCCCCAGCCTTCTCTGCTTCAAAGTTCAACTTCTTGATAGCCCAGTATACTTTGTGCTCAAGCTCCACAGGCAGGTGACAGGCTTTACCATACACCAGTCGATACGGGTATGTACTGATTGGAGTTTTGAAAGCCGTCTGATAGGCCCACAAAGCATCGTCCAACTTGTATGCCCAGTCTTTCCTGTTGATGGGAACTGTATTCTCAGGAATTTGCTTAATCTCCCTGTTAGAAATCTCAGCTTGACCGTTAGTCTGGGGATGATAAGCTAAAGAAGTCTTGTGCTTGACACCATATTTTCTAAGTAATGATTCAAAAAACTTATTACAAAAATGGGACCCCTCATCACTAATTATAGCCCGTGGTGTGCCAAATCTAGTGAAAATATTTTTATGCAAAAAACGCAACACAACACGTGCATCATTAGTCTTAGTGGCTATTGCCTCTACCCATTTAGATACATAATCAACAGCAACCAAAATGTACAAGTATCCATTGGAAGAGGGAAAAAGGGCCCATAAAATCCATGCCCCACACATCAAAAAGTTCTACTTCAAGAATAGGGGTTACCTGTCCTTTGGCATCTATCACATGTTTTCACAAAGGTATAACAATCTTTAAATAAAGTAGGCCAATAAAAACCAGATTGAAGTACCTTTGCCGCAGTACATGTTGGTCCAAAATGACCACCATACGGAGAGGCATGGCAATCATGGATAATCTTACCTACTTCTTTTGCTGGAGTGCACCTTCGAATGATTTGGTCGGAACATACCTTAAAGAGAAATGGGTCATTCCACAGGTAGGATTTCACATCATGGAAAAACTTCTTTCTTTTCTGAGCATTTAGGTCAGGAGGTATTTCTTTTCCTGCAAGAAAGTTTACAAAATCCGCGTACCAAGGAAAAGAAGTTTTAACAGCATATAATCTTTCATCTGGAAAAGCTTCTTTAATAGGAAAGGTTGCGATATTCTTTTCATGTTCTATCCTAGACAAATGGTCTGCGACTACATTCTCACAACCTTTTCTATCCTTGATCTCATAGTCGAACTCTTGTAATAAAAGAATCCATCTTATAAGTCTAGGTTTGGAATCTTTCTTACTACTCAAATAATGCATAGCAGCGTGGTCAGTGTGCACTATAACTTTCGTACCAAGCAAATAGGGCCTAAACTAATTGAAAGAGAACACAATATCAAGCATCTCTTTTTCTGTAATGGTGTAATTTTGTTGAGCACTATAGAGTTCTACTTGCATAATATATAGCCCTAGAGAACTTATCACAACGTTGTCCTAAGACAGCTCCTAAAGCATAGTCACTAGCATCACACATGATTTCAAATGGTTGGCTCCAATCAGGCACAACAATGATAGAGGCAGAAATCAACTTTTCTTTTAAAAGAAATCAACTTTTCTTTTAAAAGATTAAAAGCTAGCAAACAATCTTTTGAAAACACAAATGGGGCATCTCTTTGGCAGCGGAAACAATCAAGACCAATTCGTTTCACAATTTTGTTTACGAAAAACCAATACATTGGCAATTAAAATTCAGAAACTAATTTCTAAATAACATAATTAAGCATGCTGGAATTTTAGATCTAAAACTATTTTAGAATTAAGAAAACTTACTTGATTTTGGAGGCAATCACATCAAAATGCTCCAATTACATTCTTCTTCCTCCCAATGAACACAACCACTCTTGGATTGTTGAGAACCGGTTTGTGGGAACCCAAAGATCGTCTTGGAAAGGGAATTTTTTTCAGCAATGGAAAACCTTGTTGTATTTTTTTGGAGAGAGAATTCTTGGAGTTCAGAGAGAAACTCTTCTCTGTTTTTGCATGAGAATGGAGAGAATGGGAGGCCAGTGGGTCCCTCTCCACTTCACGATAAGTGGGGAGGGAATTAAAACCCTACATGATCTCAACCATTGGATCTAATCCAAATGATCTAGACCGTTTAATTATTATCAAATAATAATAAATTAAATAATTAATAATTATTTAAATAATAATTAATTATCTAATTAATTATAATTAATTTAATTAAACTAATTTTAATTAAATCAATTATAACATATAGTTTTAATTCAATTAAATCATATTCAATTGAATTATATAGACCATTCAATTAATTTAAATTAATTGATCCCATATTAATTAAATATCAAATATTTAATTAATTTTATAATTGAATCATATTCAATTTAATCTCTCTCATTTAACCTATAGTTTTAATGTGCATCAAAATGTACATTAATATAAACTATAATATTAATTTGATTAAATCATATTTAACCAAATTAAATTAATTAATTCCCAATTAATTAATTCATGAATTAATCAAATATCACATATTTAATTAAATTCATAATTCTCTCATTAATTAATTTTGAATCATATCCAAAATTAATTTTATTATAAAGTTTAATTCATTAATTAAACTTATACTATAATGTATCTCCATACATTATATTAATTGCATCAAAATACAATTAACTTAAATTCTCTTTAATAATCATTACTATATCTCAGAACCCGTTATGAGCTAGTAGATGGATTTAATGGACCTATAGATCAGAAGCTCCAACGATACGAGATTGATCAACTAAACTCATTAACCGAGTCAATCAACATTCGTTAACTGTGGGTCACTCCACTAAAGACCCACAGCTGCACTCTTCTCACTGTAGAATATTTTTGTGTCCACGGATATCGACCAATGCAGTAAGTCAATCCTTCACGTGTGTTCGTAACACCAGCTGGGTCAAATTATCATTTTACCCCTGGGTTACCTCTGGTTCCTTAAGTACCACTGATCCCTCTAATGAAGAAGTTGTTTAGGGTCCAACCACTAAACAAGAGTTCCTCTCGGGCCAGGAGAGGACGACGCACCTTTGTTCAAGCCCCGGAATCAGCCCTTAAGGGAACACACATCTACTTGCCCCAATAGGGGAAGGAGTGAATTCCATCTTGTATTGTCATGTCCCCAGCCCCCCACTCGGTCTTGTCCCCAAGAAGGTAGGCTTATTGAGTCGGCGTGCAGGCCACTCTCACCCGTACTAATCAAAGGACAATCCCTCGTGAGAAAGAGTTCATGACACACTCATGACTAAGATTGAGTTACCTAGGTCATCCTATTGAAACAATAACCTAACTAGTTAATGGTGTTACATCGAGCGGTTTACTATTTCGTGGTTCGATATTATGCAAACTCATTGCATATGATACCCCCGCTCGCATGTCTCCTACATGGACGCCTTGGATCAATACGTTTGTATCGAATACAAAGCGAGTCGTATCACATAGTGTTACCAGGATAAGGTACCCAGCCTTATCCATGTACTATAGACCTTTTAGGTTATTACTTGAACACCAATCCCCGTATGTCCCCACATACTAGTTCAAGTTACATGTAAACAACCTTGGATCTTAGTTTATTGGATTTGGGTCATATTGTGCAATTCTAGACTTAATATGACAATAACACTTTATTGCATAAACCCCAATAACACTTTATTGATACAAGTGTATAATTCGTTAATCATACACTATCTACGAGTTTTAGGACATAAAACCCAACAGAACCGAAAACAGAAAAATCATCCATAAAAACCTCCATAATCTCTTCTACAAAGTATGCAAATATGGCCATCATACGGAAGGGGGTAAAAGCCCCTACGCAGTAGAAGCGCATCGATTGGACCTTACGTCGTATATTAATTAACATTAAAATACAGTTACGAAAAGGCAAAATAAACTTTAAACATGCTTTAAAGTTGCTGGAAATTGCTATAAACATGCTTGAAAATTAAATCTAATTTATTTTCATGCTTTTCTAAAGAAACGGGAAAGAATCGTTACAAACCTTCGTTGTAGACTTGACCGTTCTTCTCCTACAACGCTCCAACAAACGAAAATGCAACAACTTCCTTGTAGTTTCTTCGCTGGAAAATTCTTCTTCAAAGACACAATAACCACAGAGGTTACACCGGTATGTCTCTAAGTCTAGGAGGCAAAAGACTTGTGGGAGTCTTTCTCTAAGAGGGAGGTGATAACTGCCCAAAAGGTAGTTATTTAGGCCTCATTTATATAGGGATTTGTGTGTCTTTTATGCTTAATAGGGTTGGTTTTAGATAGATATTATATGTTTCAACCCATTTGGAAGAATGGAAGCCTTGGAAATTATTTTGTGCAGATTATGTTGCTGGGCGACTGGAGGGAGCAAATTCTGTGCTGCAGCAAAACTGGGAACAAAAACTGCCACGTCACAGATCGTTAGCCAAGTTGACAAATCGACTTCTGTTGAGTTATTTTCGAGATAAAGGAGCAATGAGAGCCCTACACGTGTCTAGGTTGACTTAATTCAAGCTTGCTTCAACTCTATAAAAAGAGGTAGCCGCCCAAGTCAAATCCATTCCACTTTTGGGAGAAAACATTCCATTCTTGGAAAGTTCCTTCCATATTTGGGAGCCGAGTAGTGAAGAGAGATTGGAGACCACCTAGAAGACCATCATTGCAAGCTGATCGAGGAGATTAACATTTCCTTTTATTATCTTGTAATTATGGACAAGCTAACTCAGATTGTAGCGTGCGTTTCCATGCATATTATGAACTAAGTAGCTTAGGCATTGGTTAGGAACATGTAGTTGATGTGCTTAAACTTTGGTAATATATTGATTTGCATCTTTGTTAATTGTTGTGCTTTCTATTTTATGTCTGTCTGGCCAGCCGGTATGAATATCTCTCTCTAGTTTCAGGGATGATTTAGAGAGTGTGTGGTGGTTAATCACACTACGATCATTGTGTATTGGTGAACACCAGTGACTGAGCTAGGGATAGCCAGTTGCTTAGTGCTTGATCGGTCGTACTTCATTGGGGTTGAAACACATTCCAAAAGATCCGGAGTTCCGGGAGGAATCCGCTGATAATACTGCGAGAGTTTGCATGATCAATAATATTGCTAGAGCATCTTTTAAAACAATTACTGAATCCTGACCAGCGTCTGTCTCTAATCTGTCTGCCTATTTGTTTACTTGTTGTCCTGTCATTTACTTTGCTTCAGCATAATTCTTATAACACCCAATCATTTTTATTACCTTGAAACCATTAAAAGATTTACACAAAATAGATAGAGTGGAAGCTAGTTCAGGCCTTGGATTGACAAATACTTATTACTTGCTACGGACTGTGTATACTTGCACAGAGTTCTAGAGTCTTTTTATACCATATTTTTACTCACTCTAGGAACCCAACAGGAGGCTAGAGAGAATTCTAGGGTCTTGTCTTGTGAGTCTAAGAGCAAGAGGAGAGCATTTAACCAATTAGGTCTAGTGTTCTATTTATAGAAGAGAGGCCATGAATAAATATTCAATTAAATCAATCTTTTCCAAAATTGATTCAATCTTATTCCTTATTTAATCAATCTAAGATCAATCAATAATTGATTAATCTTTTCCACAAATGACTAATTACTTTCATAAGTGATTAGATCATTTCCATAAATGATTAATCACTTCCTTAAGTGATTAATTATTTCCATAATTGATTAATTCTCGGTTAATGAATTCTTTAATTAATTAACCACCAATTAAATATCACATATTTAATTTCCGGCCTTGAATTAATTAATTTGCCCAAATAGATTTTACGCCTTAAAATTAATTAATTCATTATTTGAACTCTTTCAAACTTCCATAAATTTAATGTGACTCAAATTTATATTAATGTTTTAATTTCTTCAAATATTAAGTTCTCTCATAATAATATATCAATATATATTATATTGTTTCCCTTAGTAAATTGAACACTTTCAATTTACATTTATTACTTAGTTGCCTCAAATTACTTTATGAGCTACCAGTGGGACCTAATGGACCTGTAGATCAGAAGCTCCAACGATGTGAGATTAATTGATCAAACTCATTAACCATATTAATCAATATTCGTTAACTGTGTGTACATTCCACTATAGACTCACAGTTGCACTCTTCTCACTGCAGACATATTTTCTGTGTTCATGGATATAGACCAATATCGACTAGTTAGTCCTTCACGAGTGTCCGTAACACCAGCTGGGTCAAATTACCGTTTTACACTGGGTTATTTCTATTTCCTTAAGTACCAGTTCTCTTCTAATGAACAACCTGTTTGTGGTCCAACCATCAAACAGAAAACCCTCTCGTGCCATTGAGAGGGTAGGACCCTTTGTTCAAGACTCGGAGTCACCACTTAAGGGAACACTCATCTGCTTCCCTAAAGTCGGGAAGGAGTGAATTCCATCTTGTACGATTATGTTCCCAACTCCACATTCGGTCTTGTCCCCAAAATGGTAGGCTTATTGAGTCGGCGAATTGGTCACTCTCACCCATACAAATCAAAGGAAAATTCCTCATGAGCAGTAGTCCATAATCAACTCAGGATTAAGACTAAGTTGTCTAGGTCATCCTAGTGAAATAGAAAACCATCTAGTTAACGATGTTATAACCAGTGGTTACTATTTCGCGGTCCGGTCTTATGCAAACCCATTGCATAGGATACCCCCACTCACATGTCTCCTACACGAACGCATTGGATCATTGCGTTTGTATCAAATACAAAGTGAGTTGTATCCATAGTGTCGCCAGGATAAGGCACCCAGTCTTATCCCTATACTATAGACCCTTTAGGTTGTTTCTTGAACAATGATCCCATATGTCGCTACATATAGTTCAAGTCTCATATTACAGCCTAGGATGTCTAGTTTATTGGATTAGGGTTATTTTAGGCCAAGACAAATATAAAATAACTAATAACATTTAATGGAAAAATATATCAATATTATTTCATTAATATCCGGTCAACGGTTACATTCACTATCTACGAGTTTTAGGGCATAAAACCCAACACATACAACATTGAAAGGTAGCCGGAGCATTACCAATCCAAATGGCATACGCCGAAAAGCATAAGTACCATAGGGACATGTGAATGTTGTTTTTTCCTAGTCTTCAGGCGCAATCGCAATTTGATTATAGCCCGAATAACCATCTAGAAAACAATAATACAGGTACCCAGCTAACCTATCCAGCATTTGATCGATAAAAGGGAGAGGGAAATGGTCTTTTCTGGTGGCTTTGTTTAACTTCCTATAATCAATACACACACGCCAACCAGTGACTGTCCTAGTAGATATTGATTCATTGTTCTCATTCTTAATCACGGTCATTCCCTCTTTCTTAGGCATTACTTGAACAGGACTCACCCAAGGATTGTCAGATATAACATATATTATCCCTACATTTAATAATTTTAGCACATCGGCTTTTACCACTTCCTTCATTGCTGGATTTAATCTTCTTTGGTGTTCTACTGTGGGATTAAAGGTATCTTCCATTAAAATTTTGTGCATGACAACAGAAGGACTAATACCCTTAATATCACTAATAGACCACCCTATGGTAGATTTATGCTTGTTCAAAACATCCAACAATTTTTCCTCTTTTACTTTATTCAAATCAGCAGAAATGATAACATGAAAAGTAGAAGATTCTCCTTAGCAAGCATAACGTAGGTGAACAGGCAATTGTTTCAATTCAGGGGAAGGGGTTTCAACTTGAGCACAAGTGTTTAATGATAATTTTTCTTCCCTTCCTAAAGATTTATCAATTTCATTATTAATTAAAGCATTTTCCTGATTAACATCTATTAATTCATCTCCAAACACATCAGGCATGCTTATTTCATAATGATCCACAGGAGACTCTGACTCTACACATGCTTTGATGACAGTGTCAACCGAATCAATCGAGAAACAAGAACTAACCTCTTGTGGATGTTTTAATGCATTAAAAAGGTTGAACACTACCTCATCGTCTTCTACTCTGAGAGTTAGGGTTCCTTTTTGTACCTCAATTAATGTACGAGCGGTTGCCAAAAATGGTCTTCCGAGAATGATCGGGACTTTGGAGTTTTCTTCCATGTCTAATACTACAAAGTCTGCAATGAATATGAATTTGTCAACGCTAACCATAACATATCCTCCAACACACCTTTAGGGTATGTCATCGAACGATCTGCTAATTGTAGAACAATTGTAGTTGACTTTAATTCTCCCAAACCAAGTTTCCTGTAAACATTGAAAGGCATTAGGTTAATACTTGCCCCTAAGTCACACAAAGCTTTTTTAATAAACAAACTACCAATAGTACAAGGAAGAGTAAAACTCCCTAGATCTTTTAGTTTCGGAGGTAGATGTTTCTAGATTATGGCACTACACTCGGCAGTCATATTTACCGTCTCATGGTTCTCGAACTTCCTTTTCTTTGATAATATTTCCTTCATAAACTTGGCATAGTGTGGCATTTGTTCCAAAGCATTAGCAAAAGAAATGTTAATATGGAGCTGTTTAAAAATATCAAGAAATTTTGAGAATTCAGCATCCAACTTTTTCTTTTGAAATCTTTGAGAGTAAGGAATTTGATTAGGAACTAAAGGAATAGAATCAGAAGACTTATCTGGCATTGGTTGTGTTGTTTCTTCCTCTGGTTTGTTTTCATCATCCTCATCTAGTATCCTTCTAGTGTTGGGCTTTGTTTCTTCTTTTCTTTCAACTTCTTTCAACTGTTTCCCACTTCTGAGAGATATGGCAGGGCATTGTTCTTGTAGGTCCATGGCGACGACATTAGATAACTTTTCTTGTTGGATCTCCTTCATGAATATTGTCATTTGATCTATTTTTTGCGTCCATCTTACTAATGACATTATCTTGTTTTATCGACAAATTCCTAGTCTCATTTATGAAATTCCCTAGCATTTCTTCCAAAGGGTTTTTCTTCTCTTGGATTATTTCCTCAGGTTTAGGCTCCACTTTTATTTCAACTTTAGGTAAACATGGAATTTCTAATCCTGCGAGCTTGTTTAGAGCCTTGGTTAGAGCTTCGACTTGCAACCTTAAAGCACTCACCTCTTCATTCTCGAATGGTTTCTCCTTAGATTTGGACTTTGGTTGCTCAGATTCCCATTGATAACTTGTCAAGGCCAACTCTTCTACTAGGGTTCGTGCATCTTTAACAGTTTTGGCTAAGAAGTTTCCTCCAGCTGCCATGTCAAGAATCGTCTTAAAATCCCCATTTAACCCATTATAGAAAAATTGTATCTGAAGCCAGTCAGGGTATCCACGTTGTGGGCATTTCCTTAACATGTCCTTATATCTTTCCCAAGCTTCAAACAATTGCTCTTCCTCTAATTGTTTAAACATTCTAATTTCAGTCCTAAGCTTGGTAATTTTAACTAATGGGGAAAATTTTGTAAGGATAGCTTTAACTAAATCATTCCAACTAAGAATGCTATTCGAGGTTAACGAGTCTAGCCAATCTCTAGCCCTATCTTGTAAAGAAAATGGAAACAATTGTAAACGAATAGCATTGGGGTTAACTCCTCCTATTTTTACCGTTCCACAGATATCCAAAAATGATCTCAGGTGATGGTGTGGATCCTCTGATGGATAGCCTTTAAAAGCATTTTCTCTTACCATTTGAATAAGACTGACTTTGAGCTCAAAATGATTGATAGCGATTGGCTCATAAGCTATTCCGGAGTAGTTTAATGGAAATTCAGGCAAGAAATAATCTCTGATTGCTTTGTCTTCTTGATCTGCCATGATTAAATTTCAAAGAAACAATTTATCCACCTTAAATCTTCTCAAATTTTTGCCACAACTTCTTAAACTAAAATGCAAAAATGCAAAAATAAAATTTCTAAATTAAAATCAAACATTTAATTCTCAATATTAATGGAAAAAATTACAAATTCCCCGGCAACGGCGCCAAAAACTTGTTG
The DNA here is from genome assembly GCA_036850905.1 of Luffa acutangula. NCBI lineage: Eukaryota > Viridiplantae > Streptophyta > Magnoliopsida > Cucurbitales > Cucurbitaceae > Luffa > Luffa acutangula. The sequence goes on from CM072098.1 coordinate 27,632,369, forward strand.
CACTTTGCCGCAAGCGTACGGTTGCCCAAGTAATATTAAAACGGAAAGTATTCTGTAAAGCCCAGCCCATTTAAGTTTTATCTTTCATTTTAAGAAAAAAAAAAGAAAAAAAAAAAGAAGTTGTTGGGTTTTTTTTTTCTTTTAAGCGGCAAATGAGGGGTTTAAAAAAAAAAAAAAAAAAAAAAAAAGAAGAAGATGGAAAGAAAGGCCGTCGGGGAGAGAGAAAGGTAGAGAGAGAGAGAAGAAGAAGAAAATCGAGGGTATGAGAGAAGAGGGGTTCTTGGACCGATTTTTGGGAGATTTGAGCTTAACCACGAAGCTTCCTCAACGGGTTTGGTAAGTAACTCTTGAAATTCCTTAAGTTTTGTTAGGTTTTCTTGTAATTTTAGCTATGGGTAAAAGTGTTTTGGTGATGGAATTTCCAAAGAAGAAGGGAAAAGAAGGTGGAGGTGTGGTTTTGTGTGAAAAGGGAAGAAAAAGAAAGGGGTGTAAGCATGGAGAGATTTATGGAGTTTTGGTTGAATAAGGAAGTAAAGAAGAATTAGGGAGAGAGGTTGAAGATGATGAACAGTAAAGAGGGAAAAGGTTGGGTTTAAACAAGAGGCAAAAGTTTGGAAAAAAAATAGTATAATAATGAAAGGAAAGGAGGGGAAATCGTGAATTGGGTTGAAAGAAAAAAAAAAAGAAAGAGAAAAGAGAAACTGGGTGTTGGATGAAGAAAAGGGGAATAGGAAAGTTGTACCATGCAATAATGAAGAGAGAGAAAGGAGTGGAAATGTTTGGGGAAGTTGAAATAATAAGAGTATTTTATTGTAGAATGGGACAAAAGAGTACCTAGAGTATGCATTGAGGAAGGTTGGAGTTCATGGAAAGTTATAAGTATGTGATTAAGCTAATGAGTCTTTTTAGTTGAGCGGGTACTCATGTGTTGATCAAATTATTACTGCAGGTCAAACGGAGATCGGGACGGCTTATGACCCCAACACGTTTAATCAGGAGTAGTTGTGAGTGGTTGTTTTAATAATTATTTTCTTTTTCCGCTAAGTAAAAGTACTATATTTATGAGTTTGAGAAAATTTAAAGTTAAGCATGTTTTAGAGAAATGATTTAAAACTCCATAATTTGCTCTATGAGTTCTTAGTTGGAATATGCATCTTAGAAGCTTTCGAAACAATGCGCGTTTGCTTGAAAATTTTAGGATGTCTTTGATATTTGTAAACGTTGCTTGTGTTTATGGAACGTTGTCTCACAAGAGAAAATGATTTTAGATAAGTTTTGAATTAAAGGTTTCATACTAGAAAAAAATAGTTTTTACGTCGCTAGTTCTACGTACCCTAGGTGATTACCCATGTGCTGTGTGAAAATGGTTCCATAGTACATAGAGAGAGATTTGCTCTGCGTGCACGTAAGACTAGAGAATTGCTCTACTACGTATGGAGTGTGTTCCATGCCTAGTATGACAGAGTTTGCTCTGCTGAGCGTATTGAGAGGACTCTACGCCGGTATGACTAGAGATAAGGGTACAGGGCTAGTGAGTTTTCTTGTTGATTCATAAAGTTATGCCTAAAAAAAAAAAAAAAAAAAAAAAGAATTTCTACTGCATTACCATGCACAAGCTAAATGTTTATGAATTTTTGAACTATGTGTTCTTCGCGATATTCTGTTTAGTTGAGTTAAATATTTTCAGGAACTATTTTCGTAGTAGATAGTAAATACCACTCACTGGGCGTTAGCTCATTCTTTTCTTTAAAATTTCCTACCAGGTAGCGACTGAGTTTTGACAAGCCTACAGAAGCCGATCTTGCCACTCGAGACCGTGTTTAGAGTATCTTTTGTATGTTTTTGATGTTTTAGATGGAAGTTATGTAAAGGTTAGAATTGATGAGGGTAGTTGGCTGTAAATGTTTATATCTCGAAGTGTTGGACTGAATGCGTGGTTGAGACGCTTGAGTCTCCCATCTGGTTTCTGGATGTGTTGTAGTTTATGGGATAAATATATATGTTGTTTCTTTTCAGGTGTGTTTTAGCCAAGTTTTAGGGGAAACTCTGCCCAAATTTTTGGTCCCTTGAGAGCCTAAGCATGGCTAAGAGCATGTAGATGGCCACGTGTCCTATAGTTAGTTAGGATTCATTGCCGGCATACCACGTCACTAGGTAGTTAAGAGAGAGTTGGGGCGGGGTGTGTCAGTTTGGTATCAGAGCATGTTAGATTCTGCAAGTTTAACCTAAAGAGTCGTGTTGGTCATGTTGTGTTGGTATGTCATGCGGTTTGTTGTTGTTGTCTCAGGGTGGCAAGACTCGTAGGCTACAAGACATCGAAACTCAGAGAGCTACCTGCAGAGTATATACAATGGATGAAGGTGATGCAGGAGGGTCGAGTCACGACCGGGAGGAGTCTCGAGGAAAAAGAAGTGCTGAGGAAAAGCAAGAACTGATGGTTAGCATCACCCATGGTGTAGCAGAGGCGATAAAGATGCTCAAGAAAGATCCAGTAAAGAATATTAAGATCGAACGACTCATAGCCTTGGGGGCAAAACCTTTTCTAGGTAAAGCTAGTCCCGCTGATGCAGAGCAGTGGATGGATAATATTGAAACTGGATTAAAGGTTATGGGGTGCCCAGAAGACAAGAAGGTATCATTAGCTACGTATCTCCTACAAGGAGCAGCTCGAGATTGGTGGAGGTCAATCTTGAGTAGACGAGCAGACGCTGAGGAAATGGCTTGGCAAGAGTTTAAGAGGGTCTTTTTCGAAAAGTACTACCCACGATCTTTTCAAGATGCAAAGCGCAATGAATTTCTGAGACTTGAGCAGGGATCGATGACAGTGGCTGAGTATGAGCATAAGTATCTTGAGTTATCCAAGTACGCTGCAAATATAATCAGTGATGAGATCGATAGATGCAAGCGGTTTGAAGACGGACTTCGAGGTGAAATTCAAACTCATGTTACGGCCAGCACAGAAAGGAAGGAGTTTGGGACATTGGTGGAACTTGCCATGAGGGTAGAAAAAAGTTTGATAGACGCGAGAACTCAAAGCGAAGCTTCTAAGAGTGCACGTGTTTCAGGGGACAGATCATACAGAGGTGGCAACAAGAGTTTTGTACCAGGAGTCAGGGGGCATGGAAGTTTTAAGTCGAGGCATCGTGGTTCAGCGAGAACAGATTCCAGTCTCAGCCAGTCTGCTAGTAGTGGTTCGGGCCGGTCTTCGCGGTCCTCTGGCGGTCAGCAAGCATCGCAGTCAGGGGAACCAGCATCCAGCCAAAGCAGAGGCGTAGCTTGTCAAAATTGTGGCAAGCATCATCAGGGACAGTGTCTATGGGGGACCCGAGTATGTTATAGCTGTGGTCAGTCAGGTCATATGAAAAGAGAGTGTCCTCAGTTGCAACAGGGGGGTAGCATGTCTCAAGGTGCCTCGTCTTTTCCTAGTAACCAGGGACCCTCTGGCGCACAAGCGAAGCCTACGGCAGCAGGTGGTGATAGTCAAGGCAAGGAAGGCAGCTCGAGCGGGTCGAAGCAGAAGGGGCAAGTTGGCAGGCCCCGTGGTCAGGGAAAGGCTTTTGCGATGACACAGCAGGAGGCACGTGAGTCATCTGATGTGGTGATGGGTACGTTAACTATTTTTAACAAAGATGCTCATGTATTGTTTGATCCGGGTGCTACTCATTCATTTGTTTCATATATGTTCACTGTTGGGATAGATAAAACTCTAGAATTATTGTCTGGTGAATTAGTGATAGCCACACCTGTGGGGGAACCAGTGATAGCACGTAATGTTTATAGGAATTGTATGATTGAAATAGGGGGGAAGCAGTTGTCTGTTGACTTAATACCATTGGGAATCCAAGAGTTTGATATTATCTTGGGAATGGATTTCTTAGCCATGTACTATGCATCAGTTGATTGCTATCACAAGGAGGTTGTGTTTAAACGACCTGGTGAGGCAGAAGTTACCTTTAGGGGTGAAAGGAAGATTTGGCCATCGTGTATGATCTCGTTACTGAAGGCCAGTAAATTGCTAAGGAAGGGTTGTGCAGCTTACTTGGCTCATGTGGTTGATACACGGATTGGGAAGCAAAAACTTGAAGATATACCTGTCGTGCAAGAGTTTCCAGATGTGTTTCCTGATGATTTATCGGGACTACCACCTGATAGGGAGATAGAGTTCAGCATCGACCTGATACCAGGCACTGCACCAATCTCACAAGCTCCCTATAGGATGGCACCTACAGAGTTAAAGGAGTTAAAGACGCAGTTGCAAGAGTTGGTTGAAAAAGGCTACATCAGGCCGAGCGTGTCGCCTTGGGGTGCACCAGTGTTGTTCGTTAAAAAGAAGGATGGAACTTTGAGATTGTGCATTGATTACAGACGATTGAACAAGGTAACGATACGGAACAAGTATCCCTTACCTCGAATTGACGACTTGTTTGATCAGTTGAGAGGTGCTGCAGTGTTCTCCAAGATCGATTTACGGTCAGGATATCACCAACTTAAGATAAAAGAAGCAGACGTGCCGAAGACCGCATTCAGAACACGTTATGGACATTACGAGTTTTTGGTCATGCCATTTGGGTTGACCAATGCCCCAGCAGCGTTTATGGATCTTATGAATAGAATATTTCATCCATTCTTAGACCAGTTTGTAATTGTATTTATTGATGACATACTGATCTACTCGAGTAGTCAGGATGAGCATGTTAAGCATCTCAGAATTGTGCTGCAAACATTACGCGAGAAGAAGTTGTTCGCTAAGTTCAGCAAGTGTGAATTCTGGCTTGACAAGGTGATGTTTCTGGGTCATGTGATTTCTGCAGAGGGTGTATGCGTTGATCCACAGAAGACCGAGGCAGTGGTTAGGTGGGAGCAACCTACAACTGTGACAGAAGTTCGTAGTTTTCTTGGTCTAGCTGGATATTATCGTCGGTTTGTAGAAGGATTCTCTAAGATAGCACTTCCATTGACTAATCTGACCAAGAAGAATGCAAAGTTTGTGTGGACAGATAAGTGTGAGCAGAGCTTCAAAGAATTGAAGAAAAGGTTGATTTCGGCTCCAATTCTATCACTTCCCATGCCTGGTGAGGAATATGATGTGTATAGCGATGCTTCTCATCAGGGGCTTGGGTGTGTTTTGATGCAGAAGGGCAAGGTGATAGCTTATGCATCGAGACAATTAAAGAAGCATGAGCATAATTATCCAACTCATGACTTGGAGTTAGCTGCTGTAGTTTTAGCGTTGAAGGTTTGGCGACATTACCTGTTTGGTGAAAGATGTCATATTTATACAGACCATAAGAGTCTCAAGTATATCTTTGACCAAAAGGAGTTAAACCTACGTCAGAGGAGGTGGCTCGAGTTGATTAAAGACTATGATTGCACAATTGATTATCATCCAGGGAAAGCTAATGTGGTGGCTGATGCGTTGAGTCGGAAGCCTATCTGTTCACAAGTTTCGCAAAATGCGATTAGCTTCTCTCTGTTGGGCGAGCTAAAAAGCTTGTATGCTGTGGTAGGAGTGGATGATTCAGGAGGTTTACTTGCTCAGTTTCAAGTAAGACCTACTTTGATCAATAAAGTCATAGAGGCCCAGCGTAGTGATCCAGTTTTGAGTAAGATAAAGATGGAAGTGATGAGTGGTCAGCGAGCAGACTTTGCACTGAGAGAAGATGGAGCTTTGATGAACTGTAATCGTTTATGCGTGCCGAACCAACCGGATTTAAAGAATGAGATCCTGGAAGAAGCGCATAGTTCAGCTTATGCTATGCATCCAGGGAGCACGAAAATGTACAGAACCTTGAGAGAGCATTATTGGTGGTCTGGTATGAAAAGAGGGATTGCAGAATTTGTTTCCAAATGTTTGATCTGCCAGCAAGTAAAACCGGAACGCCAGAAAGCTAGTGGACTTCTAAACCCACTTCCGATTCCAGAATGGAAATGGGAGCATATCACCATGGACTTCTTATTTGGACTTCCTCGTACACAAGCTGGTCACGATGGAATTTGGGTGATAGTTGACAGGTTAACCAAGACTGCACGGTTCTTACCAATCAAGATCACTTACACGCTCGACAAGTTGGCTAAATTGTATGTGGATGAGATAGTAAGCTTGTATGGAGCTCCAGTGTCTATAATCTCGGACAGGGACACCAGATTTACTTCTAAATTCTGGCCAAGCTTGCAGCAAGCTTTAGGTACTAAATTACATTTTAGTACAGCTTTTCATCCTCAAACAGATGGTCAGTCAGAAAGAACTATTCAGACCTTAGAAGACATGCTACGAGCTTGTGTTTTGCAATTCAAAGGAAGTTGGGACTCTCATTTATCTTTGATGGAGTTCGCGTACAACAATAGTTACCATTCCAGCATTGGAATGGCACCGTTTGAGGCGTTGTATGGTCGGAAGTGCAGAACTCCAGTTTGTTGGGATGAAGTTGGGGAAAGGAAGTTGATGGGACCCGAGCTTGTACAGATCACTTCAGAAAAGGTGAAACTGATTAGAGAGAAATTGAAAATGGCTCAGGATCGACAGAAGAGTTATGCTGATAAACGTCGAAAAGATCTAAACTTTTCGGTGGGTGAAAAAGTTTTCCTTCGGTTGTCACCTTGGAAGGGTGTGTTGAGATTCGGGAGGAAAGGAAAGTTAAGTCCGCGATATATAGGTCCATACGAGATCCTAGAACGTGTTGGACCAGTTGCTTACCGTTTGGCATTGCCGATGGAACTTTCCAGGATTCACGATGTGTTTCATGTTTCCATGTTACGCAAGTATGTACCAGACCCATCGCATATACTAGAGTCGCAACCAGTGCAACTGAAAGAGAATCTAACTTACGTGGAGGAGCCCAAGAAGATTCTGGATAGGAAAGAGCAGGTGCTACGAAACAAGACCATTCCACTTGTTAAGATTCTATGGAGAAATCATGCGGTGGAAGAAGCAACCTGGGAAAGTGAAGAGCAAATGCGAGCTCGATATCCTCAGCTTTTCTCTTGATATGAGTTGCTGAATTTCGAGGACGAAATTCCTAAAAGGAGGTAATATTTTGTAAAGCCCAGCCCATTTAAGTTTTATCTTTCATTTTAAGAAAAAAAAAAGAAAAAAAAAAAGAAGTTGTTGGGTTTTTTTTTTCTTTTAAGCGGCAAATGAGGGGTTTAAAAAAAAAAAAAAAAAAAGAAAAAGAAGAAGATGGAAAGAAAGGCCGTCGGGGAGAGAGAAAGGTAGAGAGAGAGAGAAGAAGAAGAAAATCGAGGGTATGAGAGAAGAGGGGTTCTTGGACCGATTTTTGGGAGATTTGAGCTTAACCACGAAGCTTCCTCAACGGGTTTGGTAAGTAACTCTTGAAATTCCTTAAGTTTTGTTAGGTTTTCTTGTAATTTTAGCTATGGGTAAAAGTGTTTTGGTGATGGAATTTCCAAAGAAGAAGGGAAAAGAAGGTGGAGGTGTGGTTTTGTGTGAAAAGGGAAGAAAAAGAAAGGGGTGTAAGCATGGAGAGATTTATGGAGTTTTGGTTGAATAAGGAAGTAAAGAAGAATTAGGGAGAGAGGTTGAAGATGATGAACAGTAAAGAGGGAAAAGGTTGGGTTTAAACAAGAGGCAAAAGTTTGGAAAAAAAATAGTATAATAATGAAAGGAAAGGAGGGGAAATCGTGAATTGGGTTGAAAGAAAAAAAAAAGAAAGAGAAAAGAGAAACTGGGTGTTGGATGAAGAAAAGGGGAATAGGAAAGTTGTACCATGCAATAATGAAGAGAGAGAAAGGAGTGGAAATGTTTGGGGAAGTTGAAATAATAAGAGTATTTTATTGTAGAATGGGACAAAAGAGTACCTAGAGTATGCATTGAGGAAGGTTGGAGTTCATGGAAAGTTATAAGTATGTGATTAAGCTAATGAGTCTTTTTAGTTGAGCGGGTACTCATGTGTTGATCAAATTATTACTGCAGGTCAAACGGAGATCGGGACGGCTTATGACCCCAACACGTTTAATCAGGAGTAGTTGTGAGTGGTTGTTTTAATAATTATTTTCTTTTTCCGCTAAGTAAAAGTACTATATTTATGAGTTTGAGAAAATTTAAAGTTAAGCATGTTTTAGAGAAATGATTTAAAACTCCATAATTTGCTCTATGAGTTCTTAGTTGGAATATGCATCTTAGAAGCTTTCGAAACAATGCGCGTTTGCTTGAAAATTTTAGGATGTCTTTGATATTTGTAAACGTTGCTTGTGTTTATGGAACGTTGTCTCACAAGAGAAAATGATTTTAGATAAGTTTTGAATTAAAGGTTTCATACTAGAAAAAAATAGTTTTTACGTCGCTAGTTCTAGGTACCCTAGGTGATTACCCATGTGCTGTGTGAAAATGGTTCCATAGTACATAGAGAGAGATTTGCTCTGCGTGCACGTAAGACTAGAGAATTGCTCTACTACGTATGGAGTGTGTTCCATGCCTAGTATGACAGAGTTTGCTCTGCTGAGCGTATTGAGAGGACTCTACGCCGGTATGACTAGAGATAAGGGTACAGGGCTAGTGAGTTTTCTTGTTGATTCATAAAGTTATGCCTAAAAAAAAAAAAAAAAAAAAAAAAAGAATTTCTACTGCATTACCATGCACAAGCTAAATGTTTATGAATTTTTGAACTATGTGTTCTTCGCGATATTCTGTTTAGTTGAGTTAAATATTTTCAGGAACTATTTTCGTAGTAGATAGTAAATACCACTCACTGGGCGTTAGCTCATTCTTTTCTTTAAAATTTCCTACCAGGTAGCGACTGAGTTTTGACAAGCCTACAGAAGCCGATCTTGCCACTCGAGACCGTGTTTAGAGTATCTTTTGTATGTTTTTGATGTTTTAGATGGAAGTTATGTAAAGGTTAGAATTGATGAGGGTAGTTGGCTGTAAATGTTTATATCTCGAAGTGTTGGACTGAATGCGTGGTTGAGACGCTTGAGTCTCCCATCTGGTTTCTGGATGTGTTGTAGTTTATGGGATAAATATATATGTTGTTTCTTTTCAGGTGTGTTTTAGCCAAGTTTTAGGGGAAACTCTGCCCAAATTTTTGGTCCCTTGAGAGCCTAAGCATGGCTAAGAGCATGTAGATGGCCACGTGTCCTATAGTTAGTTAGGATTCATTGCCGGCATACCACGTCACTAGGTAGTTAAGAGAGAGTTGGGGCGGGGTGTGTCATATTCCGAGTATCGAATCCTCCAGGAAATTGAATTAAATCCATTAATTACCAAGAACCATCATGTTTCATTTTATTTAGAAGCTCAACTTTTAAGAAATAAAGAACTAACAAGAAACTAAAGAAATCATGCAATAAAATGGAAATATCCTATTAAGGGGACTTGACCTACGGTGTTAATTAACATTTTGAATTTGTAGCCAACTAGACATCTATTTCTAGAGCTAGCTGAAACTTAGATAATTATTGCACACGACTCCCAAAACTCTAGTGGTTTCAGTCCTATTTCTAGGATACAAGAAAACAAAGTCTTATTTCGAGGATCATTTCCACTATTGCTTTTGCGAACCCGTGTTCGCACGATTTTAAATTCCGCAAGCGCACGGGTCGTGACAAGTAATATAAAACGGTAGGTAATACCGAGTATCGAATCCTCAGGGAGATTGAATTAATTCCATTAAGTACCAAGAATCATCATGTTTTAATTTTATTTAGAAGATCAACTCGAATGATAGTGCGAAAATTAAAGGAATTAATAAAAATAAACATGTAATAATGAAATGAAAATATCCAATTAAGGGAACTTGACCTAGGGTGTTATCTAGCTTTCTTGGATTTGTAGCTCAATTACATGGATGTATGTAACTAATCATCTTCAATTCCATAAATCTAGAAGTAATTTTAAGCGGATTTCTCTTTCAAGCTCCTCCACATCTCATACTAACATAACTTATTTATGTTTCCATCTCCTTAGTTAATCATAGTATGGCATTAAGCAACTTCATAATCAATTTCTAACAATTCTTTTTCACTCTCGTGTTCCAAGCAATCGTTAGCCATGCAATTAGGATCTAATCTAATTTCTCTCTGTCGAGTATCAATTTAGACCATCATAACAATTAATCCGTGATCAAGAGATTAAAAGCATTAAGCAAGAATTGCATAGATGAAATATGAAGAATTTCATTACATAATCCAAGTAATTGCGCTACAATATCCAATTAACTAGAATAACGGCCCTAGGTCTCAAGATCTACTCACAAATGGAAATAATTTTGCCAAAATGATCTTGATCCATAGGCCTAACTCAAATTACAACAAGGAATTATAAAGAAGTAAGGAAGAAATAACCGATAAGTCGATCCCAAGCTCCCGCTACGATCATCTCGAATCTTGAGCCTTAGAATCTCGCTCAATTCCACCTTTTTCCTCACAATTCTTCTCACTTTTTCTCTCTATTGAGCTAGGGGAGAGCTCCCCCAAATTTGGGATGCCTTGAACCAAAGGGAAGGGGCCTTTTTATAGTGCAAGGGGCTGGAATTTTCTTGCTGAACAAGTCGACAGCGTCGAGACGCTACGTCACAGCGTCAAGACGCTGTGACGTCATGTTGTCTTGGGGCAGAAGTTGTCGCAGCGTCGAGACGCTATGTAGACAGCGTCGCGACGCTATCGCGTTTTTGGAGCGCGCTTTTCTGATCACCTAGCGTCGAGACGCTATGGTCCTAGCGTCGAGACGCTAGGCCTTCTAGAAGCCTGATTTGCGGATTTTAGCCTCCTTTCTTTAATCTTTTGGGCTTTTTGGGCCTTCCCACTTCAATTGTCTTCTTTTCTTGGACCTTAGGGCTTTGATCTTTAATGATTATTCTTCAAATTGCCCATAAAGTCTCCAAATTCACCCAAATTCTCTTAAAATCTCAGTTTTGCTGTCCGAACTCGGTTTTCTATAAAATCAACATAAAAATACATTAAAGCTCACAATTCATGCACAAAACTAGCTAAAATTAATAGGAAAATGATGACATTTTTGCATGTCATCACACCCCCAAACTTAAAGTTTTGCTAGTCCGAGCAAAATAAAGTGATACATATGAATCATAACTTGCATGCTAACAACTCTATCTTCAATGCTTCTAGCCATGAATGCAAACTATTGAAACAAATAAGTAAGCATGAACAAACATCAAGAAGTTTAAAATTTAATCCTATCCTCCCTTGCAAAAATAAATCATCATTTGATTTATCATAATCTTTACTAGCCCGGAATCATTTATAAACTCCTCCATTCATCTTCCCCCTACACTGGCACTAAAGCTCGCCCTTTAGCCATCATGCTTATCTAGCAAGCACTACCTTACTAAGGTGCCCATGATTCTTGAGGTGTCCCCCAAACTTTTTTTTTTTTTTTAATCCTTTTAGATGTAGCGCCTTCGTTCTGGCTTGCCAAGATTGGTGATGAAAGCATCCAACTACGAGCGCCTCATCTTTCAGGCTGCCGAGGCATGCTCATTTCTTTCCAGCGCTTTCATGCAAAGGCAAACGATGGGTGTCATGAATGCCCCTGGTTACTAACGCTCTCAAGAAAGTGGAGCATTTATTATTTATTATTATTATTTCTTATTCCCAAAGCTCAGTATTACTAACTATTACGCAAGAAAGCTATTTAGACAAACTTTACACCTATCGGAGTGACAACAAACTTCCAAAGCATATAACTTTCATCTAGGCTTTCAAAATCATAATAAAACAAGTGAATCATCATACTTTGCAAGGGGATCAACGAAAAAAAATTTTAAATTTTCTTGAATTTAGACATGCTTCCAAATTTGCAACAATAAGAGAGAATCATGGCTGAAAGCAAATCATCAGACGTCATCATCATCAACATGCATTTAATTCATTACTTTTCTTATGCAAAACCTAAGTGGAGCGAATCTCCCCCCCCCCCAAACTTAAAATATACATTGTCCCCAATGTATAAACATTTAATCAGATAAAGAGAGATCGATACTGCCCTGAAAAAGCGAGAGAATCTGAAACTTCTTGAATTTTCGTTCGAAGAGAGAATGAGCGGATAGGTGTCATTTCACGAGCTTCCTGCATAAGGATCAATCTCAAGGGAGCATTAGGATCAAAACAAAAACTAATATGAAATCTGAAAACTTAAACAGCTTGGGTTGCCTCCCAAGAAGCGCTTGTTTAACGTCCTGAGCTAGACGGGGCTTGGTCACCCTGGATCCGTTAAAATCATTTTTTCGACCTTGCGTTCTTCGAATCCACAATAGTGCTTCACTCTCTGAGCATTGACTTTAAAAGTTAACCCGTTGTTATCCATTAATTCAATTGGTCCATATGGGGATACTTCCTTGATTATGAATGGACCGGACCATCTTGACTTCAATTTTCCTGGGAACAATCGCAATCGAGAATTGAATAGAAGAACTTGCTGCCCTGGCTCAAAAGAACGCTTCTGGATTTATTATCATGCCATCTTGCGGTTCTTTCCTTATAGAGTTTTGCATTTTCATACGTCTGGCTCCTGAATTCTTCTAATTCGTTGAGCTGCAGAAGACGTTGTTCCCCAGCCTTCTCCGCGTCCAAGTTCAGCTTCTTGATAGCCCAATATGCTTTGTGCTCAAGTTCTACAGGCAGGTGACAGACCTTACCATACACTAATCGATACGGGGATGTACCGATTGGAGTTTTGAAAGCTGTCCGGTAGGCCCACAAAGCATCGTCCAACTTGTATGCCCAGTCCTTCCTATTAATACGAACTGTCTTTTCCAGAATTTGCTTAATCTCCCTGTTAGAAATCTCAGCTTGCCCGTTAGTCTGGGGATGATAAGCTAAAGAAGTCTTATGCTTGACACCATATTTCCTAAGTAATGATTCAAACAATTTATTTCAAAAATGAGACCCCTCATCACTAATTATAGCTCGCGGTGTGCCAAATCTAGTGAAAATATTTTTATGCAAGAAACGTAACACAACACGAGCATCATTAGTCTTTGTGGCTACTGCCTCTACCCATTTAGAAACGTAATCAACAGCAACTAAGATGTACGAGTATCCATTGGAAGAGGGAAAAGGGCCCATAAAGTCCATGCCCCATACATCAAAAAGTTCAATTTCGAGAATAGGGGTTAGAGGCATTTCATGGCGTCTAGAAATATTTCCTGTCCTTTGACATCTATCACATGTTCTCACGAAGGTATAACAATCTTTAAATAAAGTAGGCCAATAAAAACCAGATTGAAGTACCTTTGCTGCAGTACGAGTTGGTCCAAAATGACCACCATAAGGGGATGCATGACAATCATGTATAACCTTACCTACTTCTTCTGTTGGAATGCACCTTCGAATGATTTGGTCAGAACATACTTTAAAGAGAAATGGGTCATTCCACAGATAGGACTTCACATCATGAAAAAACTTCTTTCTTTTCTGAGCATTTAGGTCTGGAGGTATTTCTTTTCCTGCAAGAAAGTTTACAAAATCGGCGTACCAAGGAAAAGAAGTTTTAACAGCATATAACCTTTCATCAGGAAAAACTTCTTTAATGGGAAAGGTTGCGATGTCCTTTTCATGCTTTATTCGAGACAAATGGTCTGCGACTACATTCTCACAACCTTTTCTGTCCTTGATCTCATAGTCAAATTCTTGCAATAACAGAATCCACCTTATGAGTCTGGGCTTGGAATCCTTTTTACTACTCAAATAACGAATAGCAGCGTGGTCAGTATGCACTATAATCTTTGTACCGAGTAAATAGGGCCTAAACTTATCGAAAGCGAACACAACAGCAAGCATCTCCTTCTCTGTAGTGGTGTAGTTTTGCTGAGCACTATCTAAAGTTCTGCTTGCATAATAGATCGCCCTAAAGAACTTATCTCGACGTTGCCCTAAGACAGCTCCTAAAGCATAATCACTAGCATCGCACATGATTTCAAATGGTTGATTCCAGTCAGGGACAACAATGATGGGTGCAGAAATCAATTTTTCCTTCAAAAGATTAAATGCTAGCAAACAATCTTTTGAAAACACAAATGGAGCATCCTTTTCAAGCAAGTGGCACAGGGGTTTAGCAACTTTTGAGAAATCTTTTATAAAACGTCTGTAAAACCCTGCGTGGCCTAAGAAACTACGAACTCCTTTAACATTAATGGGCGGAGGAAGTTGTTCAATAGCAGAAATCTTGGCTTTATCAACCTCCAAACCTTTTTCAGACACTTTGTGACCTAGGACTATCCCCTCTTTCACCATAAAATGGCATTTTTCCCAATTTAAAACAAGGTTAGTCTCTTGGCATCTTTGCAGAACACGAGAGAGATTATGCAAACAGTTATCAAAGGATGAACCAAAAACAGAGAAATCATCCATAAATACTTCCATGATCTCTTCTACAAAGTCTGAAAATATGGCCATCATACAACGCTGAAAGGTGGCTGGAGCATTACATAGTCCAAATGGCATACGCCGAAAAGCATATGTGCCATAGGGACACGTAAATGTTGTTTTCTCTTGGTCTTCGGGTGCAATCGCGATTTGATTATAGCCCGAATAACCATCAAGAAAACAATAATATGGATACCCAGCTAGCCTATCAAACATTTGATCAATAAAGGGGAGGGGGAAATGGTCTTTTCTGGTGGCTTTGTTTAACTTCCTATAATTGATACACACACGCCAACCCGTGACTGTCCTAGTAGAAATGGATTCATCTTTCTCATTCTTAACAACAGTCATCCCTCCTTTCTTAGGCACTACTTGAACAGGACTCACCCAAGGGCTGTCAGATATAGCATATATAATTCCTGCATTTAATAATTTTAACACCTCGGTCTTTACCACTTCCTTCATTGCTGGGTTTAATCTCCTTTGGTGTTCGACTGTAGGATTAAAGGCATCTTCCATTAAGATTTTATGCATGACAATTGAAGGACTAATACCTTTAATATCACTAATAGACCATCCTATGGCAGATTTATTCTTTTTCAAAACACCCAACAATTTTTCCTCTTCTTCCTTACTTAAATCAGCAGAAATAATAACCGGAAAAGTAGAAGAGTCTCCTAAGAATGCATAGCGCAAGTGGGCAGGTAATTGTTTTAATTCAGGGGAAGGGACATCAACTTGAGCACAAATATCTAATGATAACGTTTCTTCCCTTCCTATAGATCTATCAATTAAAGTATTTTTCTGATCAACATCTAATAATTCATCTCCAAACACGTCAGGCATACTTATCTCATAATGATCAACAGGAGACTCTGACTCTACACAAGCATTGATAATAGCGTCAGCTGAATCAATCGAGAAGCAGGAACTAACCTCTTCTGGATGTTTTAATGCATTAAAAAGGTTGAACACTACCTCGTCGTCTTCCACTCTGAGAGTCAGGGTTCCTTTTTGTACCTCAATTAGAGCACGAGCGGTTGCCAGAAATGGTCTCCCAAGAATGATCGGGACTTCAGGGTCTTCTTCCATGTCTAGGACTACAAAGTCCGCAGGGAATATGAATTTGTCGACATTGATCAGTACATCCTCTAACACACCTTTGGGGTATGTCATTGAACGATCTGCTAATTGCAGAGCAATTGTGGTCGACTTCAATTCCCCCAAACCCAGTTTCCTGTAAACACTGAATGGCATTAGGTTTATACTTGCCCCTAAATCACACAGAGCTTTTTTTATAAACAAACTACCAACAGTACAAGGAAGAGTAAAACTCCCTGGATCTTTTAATTTTGGTGGTAGATGTTTCTGGATTATGGCACTGCACTCGGCTGTCATATTCACTGTCTCATGGTTCTCGAATTTCTTTTTCTTTGACAATATTTCCTTCATAAACTTGGCATAGTGTGGCATCTGTTCCAAAGCATCAGCAAAAGGAATGTTAATATGAAGCTGTTTAAAAATATCAAGAAACTTTGAAAATTCAACATCCAACTTTTTCTTTTGAAATCTCTGAGGATAAGGAATCTGGTTAAGAACTAAAGGAATAGAATCAGAAGACTTATCTGGTACTGATGGTGCTGACTCTTCCTCCGGTTTGTGTTCATCTTCCTCATCCACTGTCCTTCTAGTGATGGGGTTTGTTTCTTCTTTTCTTTCAATTTCTCTTAACTGTTTCCCACTTCTAAGAGATATGGCGGGGCATTGTTCGTGTGGGTCCATGGTGATGATATTGGATGAATTTCCTTGCTGGATTTCCTTCATAAATATTGTCATTTGATCCATTTTTGCCTCCATCTTATTAATGACAATATCTACTTTGGCTTGAACATTTTCATTCAGAGTTCTAGTCTCATTCATGAAGTTTCTTATCATTTCTTCCAAAGGGCTTTTCTTTTCTTTAAGTTCAATCTCCTCTTTTAATTCGGCTTTAGGCGAACTTGGAATTTTTGATCCTGTGAGCTTGTTTAGGGCCTTGGTCAGAGCTTCGACTTGCAACCTTAAAGCATTCACTCCTTCATTTTCACATAGTTTCTCCTTAATTTTGGGCTCTGGTTGCCATTGGTAACTTGTCAAAGCCAACTCTTCTACTATTGTTCGTGCCTCCTTGACAGTTTTGGCTAAAAAGTTTCCTCCAGCCGTAGTGTCGAGAATTGTCTTTAAATTCCTAGTTAACCCACTGTAGAAAAGTTGAATTTGAAGCCAATCAGGATATCCATGTTGTGGGCATTTCCTTAACAAATCCTTATATCTCTCCCAAGCTTCATATAATTGCTCTTCCTCTAATTGTTGAAACTTTCCAATTTCAGATCTAAGCTTGGTAATCTTTTCTAATGGGAAAAATTTTTCAAGGAAAGCTTTGACTAAATCATTCCAACCAAGGATGCTATTTGAGGTTAACGAGTCTAACCAATCTCTAGCCTTGTCTTGTAAAGAAAATGGAAATAACTGCAACCGAATTGAGTCAGGGCTAACTCCTCCCATTTTTATAGTTCCACAGATATTCAGAAATGATCTTAGGTGATGGTGTGGATCTTCTGATGGATGACCTTTGAAAGCATTCTCTCTTACCATTTGAATGAGACTAGCCTTGAGCTCAAAATTATCGACAGTGACTGGCTCGTAAGCTATTCCAGAATAGTTTAATGGAAATTCAGGCAAGAAATAATCTCGAATTGCTTTGTCTTCTGCCATGATTAAATCTCAAAAGAACAGATTATCCACCTTATAGCTCCACAAAACTTAAAAAATAAAATGCAGAAAAATAAATTTCTAAATTAAAATCAAACACTTAATTCTCAATATTAACAGAAAAAATTACAATTTCCCCAGCAACGGCGCCAAAAACTTGTTCGCACGATTTTAAATTCCGCAAGCGCACGGGTCGTGACAAGTAATATAAAACGGTAGGTAATTCCGAGTATCAAATCCTCAGGGAGATTGAATTAATTCCATTAAGTACCAAGAATCATCATGTTTTAATTTTATTTAGAAGATCAACTCGAATGATAGTGCGAAAATTAAAGGAATTAATAAAAATAAACATGTAATAATGAAATGAAAATATCCAATTAAGGGAACTTGACCTAGGGTGTTATCTAGCTTTCTTGGATTTGTAGCTCAATTACATGGATGTATGTAACTAATCATCTTCAATTCCATAAATCTAGAAGTAATTTTAAGCGGATTTCTCTTTCAAGCTCCTCCACATCTCATACTAACATAACTAATTTATGTTTCCATCTCCTTAGTTAATCATAGTATGGCATTAAGCAACTTCATAATCAATTTCTAACAATTCTTTTTCACTCTCGTGTTCCAAGCAATCGTTAGCCATGCAATTAGGATCTAATCTAATTTCTCTCTGTCGAGTATCAATTTAGACCATCATAACAATTAATCCGTGATCAAGAGATTAAAAGCATTAAGCAATAATTGCATAGATGAAATATGAAGAATTTCATTACATAATCCAAGTAATTGCGCTACAATATCCAATTAACTAGAATAACGGCCCTAGGTCTCAAGATCTACTCACAAATGGAAATAATTTTGCCAAAATGATCTTGATCCATAGGCCTAACTCAAATTACAACAAGGAATTATAAAGAAGTAAGGAAGAAATAACCGATAAGTCGATCCCAAGCTCCCGCTACGATCATCTCGAATCTTGAGCCTTAGAATCTCGCTCAATTCCACCTTTTTCCTCACAATTCTTCTCACTTTTTCTCTCTATTGAGCTAGGGGAGAGCTCCCCCAAATTTGGGATGCCTTGAACCAAAGGGAAGGGGCCTTTTTATAGTGCAAGGGGCTGGAATTTTCTTGCTGAACAAGTCGACAGCGTCGAGACGCTACGTCACAGCGTCGAGACGCTGTGACGTCATGTTGTCTTGGGGCAGAAGTTGTCGCAGCGTCGAGACGCTATGTAGACAGCGTCGCGACGCTATCGCGTTTTTGGAGCGCGCTTTTCTGATCACCTAGCGTCGAGACGCTATGGTCCTAGCGTCGAGACGCTAGGCCTTCTAGAAGCCTGATTTGCGGATTTTAGCCTCCTTTCTTTAATCTTTTGGGCTTTTTGGGCCTTCCCACTTCAATTGTCTTCTTTTCTTGGACCTTAGGGCTTTGATCTTTAATGATTATTCTTCAAATTGCCCATAAAGTCTCCAAATTCACCCAAATTCTCTTAAAATCTCAGTTTTGCTGTCCGAACTCGGTTTTCTATAAAATCAACATAAAAATACATTAAAGCTCACAATTCATGCACAAAACTAGCTAAAATTAATAGGAAAATGATGACATTTTTGCATGTCATCAACCCGCGCATTTAACTCCCCAACCTTTCGACCACTAGCTGAACACAAACTGTGCTAATTTAAGTGATCAATTTAAGCTAACAATGAAACTTAAACTGTCAGCAAAAACAAACAATGCTAAGAGGAAGCAAGGTTGCCTTTGCATCGGTGGGGCTTTCTTCTACTCAATGTATCTACATATTTGAACCCCCGAGAAGAAGCTTAGCTCATTAAAGAAATTAAAATGCAAGACATAAAGTAAAAATTGTCCAAAGTGAGAGAATAACTTGAATTCATATTAATAATAAAAAATAGTACATAAAATAAGAACTTACAACTGAAAAGTAAATAGAAACAAAAAGATACAACTAACAAAATAAACTAAACAGAAAGTAAAACTCAAGACTCAGCTAAAGGATATTCCCCCTCTCTATCTAGCTTGCTCTTAACCTTTTTTCCAAGGGGAGCCAAGTCTTTCTCTTTTTCTTCTTCCACTCTTTTTCTTCTTTCGAATGGAAAAGCCGACAGAGGCTGGAAGATCCGAAACTCGAAGTGGTTACAAGATGAGAAGAAAGAAAAACTGAAAAACTATCCTAAAGACGAAATTTCGAGCTCCCTTTGCTTCTCGCACCTTGGTCGCCTTATATAGACCTTGGAAGGTAGGATTGGCTGCCGAGATCAGTGTGAGATGACCAATTTGACGAGTTGAATTTTGAAATTAGAATTATTTAATTAATTATATAAATGAATTTTGAATGATTTTGATTATTCAAAATCAAGTTGCAAAATTCATTTTGTGGTGTCATTTATTTTAACACCTCATTTGACAGGTTTGGTGTCAAAGTTCATAAATGACACACATATGAATGACTAATCCCCTTAATGCAACTTTTTGTCTTTTTCACCTTGAATGAGAATGCATGGTTGATTGCTTTAAAAAGACAGATTCAAGATGATATGAAAGGTGATGTTGGCTGGAAACATAGTTTTCTCTCAAAAACACAATAAACTCTCATTCTTTTTGCATTTAATTCATTCTAAGGCTAGATGATAGCAAGGAAGATACTTGTCTTCCTAAGCCTAATTGTGTTCAATTCCATCCACGGAGCTTCTTGATTTCAACCAAGAGGTTGGTAAACAAACACTGCTCTGTTTTTCGGTTTTAGTTGGCATGCTTTTAATCTTGAAAATTAATGAAATTGAAGTGCAATTGATCCAAATCGCTTCCGCTAGAGTGTTCTACACTCATTCAAATCATTTATTCAAATTCAACCCGGAATACATATCCTATATGTATTCACGATATTTAAATCATATTAAATATCTTCAACTCTCTCTAATAGTTTAATTCATAATTAAACTAAATCACGTTAAGTATATCGTATATAATTAACGTCAATTCCCTTTATCCACTTAGAAAGTTTCACACTCTTTCATCACATTGTTCTAAGGTTTAATTTGTATGAGTTAGCAGGGGGACCTAATGGACCTACAGATCATGGGCTCCAACGATCTGATATTAACTAGTTAAACTCATTAACCTATTTAACCAGCATTCGTTAACTACCAGGACACTCCACTATAGCCCAGTAGTTGCACTCCTCTCACTGTAGATATATTTATATCCACTTGATATAACCATGATTAGTAAATCGACCCTTCACAGGTTGTTTGTAACTATAGTTGGGTCAAATGCCCGTTTTACCCCTGAAGTTACCTCTTGTTCCTTAAGTCCCACTGGTCCTCTAATGAACAATTTGTTTATGGTTCAACCATTAAACAGAAGTTCCTCTCGAACCAGGAGAGGACGGAGGGCCTTTGTTCAAGACCTGGAGTCAGTACTTAAGGGAACAACCTCTCTACTATCCCTAAAGATGGGTAGGAGTGGATTCCATCTTGCAGGACTATGTCCTCTATCTACCCGGTCTTATCCCCAAAATGGTAGGCTTATTGAGTTGGCGATGATAGGCCACTCTCACCCATGCAAATCAAAGGATAATCCCGAATAAACAAAAGTTCATAGTTAGCTCAGGATTATGATCGAGTTACTTAGGTCATCATATTAAATAAGCCAGTTTCAACAGTAAACGACATTATAAAGTGAAAGTGATTTGTTTCGCAGTCTGGTCTTATGCAAACTCATTGCATAGGACGCCCCCACTCGCATGTCTCTACATGAATGATTCAAGATCACATCATTTGTACTAAATACAAAGTGGTCGCGTCTCATAGTGTCCCCAAGATGAGGTACCCAACCTTATCTCTATACTATAGACCGTTTTGACTATTACTCGAACTTAATCCACTGTTATGTCTCTACATAAAGTTCAAGTATTCATATTATAGCCAAGAGTTCTAGTTTATTGGATTTGGGTTATATAATGCAAAACTAAACAACTATTCAATAATATCTTATTGAATAACCTCAATACGGCTTTATTGAATTAACTTGTCACATTTACTATCCACGAGTTTTAGGACATAAACTCGAACAAGTTTAAGAGTTATACATCACAATAGTGGCTTGGCTAAGCCTTGAGAGAGAGTTTAGCTTCACTACATAATAAACTAAACTAACAAACAAGTAAAGAAATGAAGATGAAAGTAAGTGGTGAAGCTACACCTCTGGATGCATTGCTCCTAGGTGGAGCTTGCTCTGTCTTGCTTGAGACCTTCAATGGAAGCTCTCCTCTCCAAATTGGTTGCATAATAGAGGAAGAAGATGAACTATTATCTCTAAAATTCTTCTCTCAACAAAATCTCAGAATTTGAACTTTTTTTGCAAAGAAGCAGGGATAATTGGCTACGCAGTCTTAGGAACTTTTCAGAATAGTACACTCGAAATCAGGGCTGCAGGTGGTCCCAACACAGGGATGTCCTTTTTTTTGACCTCATTCCTCCAATCTGCCTGTCTGAAAAGGTTGCTTTATGTTGCTTTCGCCCATTAACCTTCTCTTCCCATATTCTTATTGCGTATGGTTGGGGTGATCAGCGTTAACATGCTGCCTAGCAACTCATGCCTCGATGATTTTCCTGCATCACAGCAGCGTGTGAGGTAGAATAGCGCATTAAAGCTAATAAAATGAATAGGTACTTTTAGACCATGTGTTAAGTATGTATGTACCTCCACTTGCTTATTTTTACTACTTTGCCTTGATTTTCATACTTTTAGGCATTGTTCTAGCGAGTTGAGGGTATTCAATGTTCACTATTGGTTGCCTAGAATAACTAGCTTTTGACAAGTTATCAATGTAATGGTTATATCCATAAACACAACTTATCCTACCGTGTAAGAGTGCAACTCTAGATCTATAATGGAGTGACCTAGAGTTAAACAATGAAAATTAGTTGATTGAATAGTTTAATTAATTAATTTCAAACAATCTATAGGTCCATAAGATTTCCTTGCCAGCTCATAGTAACGTTGAAGGATAAATTTAATTGAAAGAAAAAAATTAAAATGTTCAAATTAATATTTAATTTGAAGTGTTCAAATTATTATATTAGGTATATTAAATATAAGGGAGTAAAATCTATTTATTTTATTTGATACATTAAATATTAAATTGATTAATGTATGTTGATACCTTAAATAAAGATATATATTTGAAATATGAATAAGATTCAAATAGGTTAAGTATGTATTGTAGGAGATTCAAATAAGTATAGTATATATTTTAATATAGTAGATATTAAAATATAATATTTTAATTATGACAAAGATTTGCCCTAGGTCTCTATAAATAGGATGGGTTGAGCCATGTAACAAATCGTCTTCTAAATAGAGAATTAGAGAATTCTTCCTAAACCTCATCCTCCCCAATCTCTTATGGATCTTCTTTCAAAAGGCTCCCACATGCCTACAATCATATTCAAATTTGTCTCTCTCTATTAACCTATAGTTTCAATGTGCATCAAATGTACATTATTTCTAAACTATAGTATTAATTTAATTAAATCTTTTTTTAAAAAATATTAATTAATTTATTTTTTTTTTTTTTGAAACAGAAAAAGAATAATTTAATTAAATCATATATAATTAAATTAATTCACCAATTAATTAATACTTTAAATATCATTTAATTAATTTTTCTATTTGAATCAAATTCAAATAATTCTCTCATACTTTCGACGTGGTTGGAGTTAAAGATCCACCAGAAATTTCTCTATGTTATTTTGAGACATTTCTTTGCTTAATTTATATTTTAGTTTAATTAAATAAATCAAATTCAATTCCACATCATATCAAATACTATAGAGATTGATCAGGAAAGAAGATAGGCTCGACTTACAACATTATTCTAAGTATGTCATTGCCCTCTCATACTAGCGCAAGTTTACCCTAAGAGAATGTTGGATGAAGGAAGGTTTCACTGAAAAGCATTACATTCTATCGAGCTGCTTCTTTGAGGTTTGTAACACCCCCTAAATATATATCTATATCGGAAGGTTCTCACAGGATATCAGCCCCAAACCCTTTTTATTTCCTATGAGAGATCCTTTTGTATTTATGGTGAACCTCTAATGTATATTCTCCCACTCTAAGTTGGTCTTTTCAAATACTCTTACCCCTTGCCCTTTTGTTTGATAACCATTTGATTTTGGGTTTATGAAAAATAGTACATGTTTTCTCACAATTTCTTTACCATCTTTCTTAAGAAAATATTTGAGTTCTTAGCCAAATTCCAAAAACCAATTTAAAACTTTTTTTTTTTCTTTCAAAACTTGACTTGAATTTTGAAAATATTTGTGAAAAGTAGATAACAAAAAAAAAGAAATTCATAGGTGGTATTGTTTACAAGCTTAATTCTAAAAAACGAAATGATTATAAAAAGGAAATTACATTTCTAATTATAATGTTTGCAATTACACTACTTTTCATAACTCTTCTGCCTTCAAAAGAAAAAGGAAAACGATCTTTAGACGAGCTACACCAATATCCCAGGAATAAATTGATAAATTATGGCCCATAATCAATTCGTTATAGGTTAATTATAACTTTTAACCATGCACTTAAAAATGTTTATAGTAAATCGCTAAACTTCGAACTCATGTTCATTTAATCCAAGAAGTCTCCATCATTAACTTAATTTGATGCTTGTCACTAAACACCTAAACTTATTCAAAATCAACCTGCCATATAGTCTAAATAATACAATCAAAGTGACACGTAAGCATAAAATTGATGTCAATCTAAGGATAGCTTAGTGGATAAAGATACTAATTACCATCTCAAAGATCGAACAATCCCCACCCTGTAACTGTTTAACTAAAACGTTAAATTGGAAAAGTCGCTATACATTAGTCACAAAATTAAAGGTTTGAAGTAGATATATAATTTTGAAAGATAATTAGAAACTCTCCAAAAGATGAGCTAAATAGAGGATATATTGCAAATTTACATCTAGACTGTCAAATTTGTGTCAATTTCTAAACTTTAAAAGATGTATGAAACTAACTGTTTTATGTCCAATAAGACCATGACATTTCATTTTTTTTGTGTAATAGAATCTAACATTTCAATTTTGCATCTAAGTTTTTGAACCTATTAAAACATTTTTAAATTTCATGTACCTATTAAACATAACCCTAAAAATTCACAAACTAAACTTGTATTTAACATATAATCTAATTAGTATTTGTATGACAAAACTCGCTATTGAATAATTAATTCTTTAGTAACTAACTATTAATGTAATAACATCTAACTCACAAGTAAAAAAAAAAATTATGGGTATATTTGGTTGGTTTGGTTGGCGTACCAAAAACAAGAATTTGAAAGTAAAGGATTTAATGGAAACTAGAGTTGGTATCTCATATTTTCACTACTTTCAAATGGGCATTTGATAGCAAATATAAAATGTGAAGGCACTGAAAATATATGAATGTTGATTTCAAAATTTTCGCTTTTTAAGAAAGCCATCCATCACAAAAAGCAAGGACTTAGATGGGCAAGTGCAAAGAAGAGAAGCTTGTAATACCTGCTTCCCCTTGAGAGAGAGAGAAGTTTTGGAAGGATGAAACTATAACTTAAGAGTTAAGTCATCATCAACGTTTGAGAAAAAGAAAAAAAAAAGAAAGGTCACTTATACAACAATAACAAATAGAGTATGCAAAAAAGGGGAAACGTGACCTACTATATTTTGAAGCAAGTCCAACATGTGCTTATCCAATTCCACCTTTATAAAGAACCACAGAAGCACACAAGCTGCACCAGTCAACGTTAGCAGGAAGCTGACTGGATCTCCCATTATTCGCCATCCATCTCATGAGCCCATCATCTGCATAATCCATCGTCACATTCCTCCTTTTTTTCATTGATAAAGTGATAATGAAAGAAAGCTTCCCATGCCTACATTCTATATAATTATTCTTATACATGTCTACAATTCCCTACACTATAGTTCTTGAATTTTCATATTTATTTCATTTCCGCTCTTACCTGAACTTCTTATGAAAAAAATATTCTAGCTCTTAACATTAATTTTTGTTAGCATATTTGTTATTCTCTTGGGTTAATTCTTGTCAGTGATTTTTACCATTGTAACCCCTTTCTCTTTTTACTGTTTTCCTATTACATTGCTACAAGTGGACTGTATTTTTGTTATATATTCAGCACTGTGTGCTCTGGCTCTTTGTTGAGTATTTTCCTATCATTTTGTGCCTCTCTTCTTTATTACAACACATGGTATCAGAGCTTTGGGTGTACTACTCTCCTGTGTGATTTATTCTTTCAATAGCGTCTTCTTCCAGTATGTCATCAGCAGATAATGACCAAATTCCTGCTTTACCTAATACATCAACAATGATCACCATCCCTGTCGTTTCCTCCACCGCCAATGTGACCAATACAGTATCAACGCCTATCACTTCCCAATGGCTCAACCTAAATTCTCCTCCTCCCTCCAACACTCACAATCGATCGTTAAACCCTAATATTCCTCCTTTTCATTCCACTTTTCAGCAGCCACACATTTCTTCTTCCTTCCCCTTTCCAAATTCGTCTCATACAGCAAGCTTTCAATATCCACCCCTTCTTCTCCATCCTTACCCTTTTACCCTCCCTTCATTCAATGCTGCCCCACAATATTTCCCTCCCCCTCAGCAATCGCCCAATCCTTTTCCAACCCTCACTCCGCCCCTCAATGTCAAACTATCCGACTCTCTAATTATCTGGTCTGGAAGAATCAGCTGCTCAATCATATCATTTCTTTCGATATGGAGAGCTTCATCAACGGCACACCTGCTCCTTCGAAGTTTCTAGATGCTGCCTACAACTAAAGTAAATGTACTCTTTATACTATGTGGCAAAAATATAATCATACCCTTATGAGCGGGATCAATTCATCTTTGAATGAAGAAAATTAGGAGAAATTATTGGTTGCACCACTGCTTATGAGATTTGGGAACACCTTCGAGTGGTTTATTTGTCCTCCTCTACAACCCGGATCATGGGTTTTCGCTGTCAACTACAGAAAATCAGAAAATATGGTCTCTCAATATCTTGCTCAGATTAAAGACATTATGGATAAGTTTTCGGCCATTGGCCTCGATTCTGAGTATAATCCTTTTGTCACTTCCATTCAAAACCGCAATGACCGACCCTCCTTGGCTGACGTTCGTAGTCTTCTTGCTTATGAGGCACGCCTTAAGAAGCTATCCACATTTGATCACTTAAATATGGTTCAAGCCAATCTTGTCAACTTATCCCTTCCCCCTAGCCAACGACGTTCCCCAAAAGCAACCAAATAATTCCAAACCAAATTCCTTTCCTAAAGCTTCTCCTCCCTTTCCCTTTCGGACCTTTTCCACTGCCTCAACAATGGCCATCCTCCAATAATTCCAATCATCCATAGTGCCAAATATGTAGTAAACTTGGCTACACTGTTGTAGCAAGTTTGCTACAACGGCCTAAATCCTCTATATTAGGCCCCTATCTATATTAGGCCCCTAACTCCCCATCTCCTCAAGCCTTCTTCAATCAATTTCAGCAACCATCTCCCTCTGTTCCCAACTCCACTACACCTTCTAACCCTGTCATTCACATCAACCCTCACCCAAATAAAGCTTGGTTTATGGATTCCGGAGTTACTCACCACATGACCCCTGACATCAAAAACCTTCAACAATCGACTCCTTACTATGGTCACGAGCAGTTTGTAATCGGCAATGGTAAGTCCCTTCCTGTCCTACATGTTGGTTCCTCTTTGCTTCAGCCTACTTCCACTTTTCCTATTAAATTGAGTTGAGTTCTGCTCTTCATGCTCCTCATCTTTCTCATTAACTTAATCAGCATTGCTAAATTCTATCATGATAATGCTGCCTTTGTCGAATTTCACCCCAATTGTTTTTTTTTTTAAGGATCTTCTCTCCAAGACAATCCTACTGCAGGGCCATCTTGAAAATGGTCTCTATAAGCTGTCTATTCCTTTAGCTCCTCGCAAAGTGTCCTCTATTGTTTCAGTCTTTCAGAATGTCACGTCGTGGCACCATCGTCTTGGGCATCCCTCTCATTTAATTGTTCAAAAAGTTCTTAGAGATTGTAATTTTTGTTTTCGATCTTCGGATACTAGTGAGTTTTGTAAATCTTGTTAACTAGCCAAGAGCCATAGACTCCCTTTTCCCCTCTCCCACACTAGGTCCGTTGCCCTTCTCAATTAATATATTTGGATATTTGAGGCCCTTCCCCTATTAAATCTATTAATGGTGCTAGATATTTTCTTCTATTTGTGGATGATTATACTTGATTTACCTGGCTCTACCTTTTAAAATCTAAACAAGATGTCTTGCATATTTTTCTTCAATTCAAACCCATGGTTGAAAATTACTTTCGTACTACTATTAAGTCTATGCAAACTGATGGTGGTACTGAATTTCACCCCTTGTATCTCCTATATTTGCTTCCCATGGAATATTACATAGAATTTCTTGTCCATATTAGGGGTGAGCATAAAACACCGAAAAATCGATCTGATCGGTCAAAACCGACCGAACCGACGTCGATTGGTCGATTTCATATACTCCTTGGTCGGTGTAGGTTTTGTATCTCGCAAAACCGACATGTCGATCGATCGGTTCTCTAAGGATGTCGAGAACCAACTGAGCCGACTGACCTATGTAAAAAAAAATATACATATTTTTTTGTTGTAGTTTCTGTCAGCCCATGGCCCAGCCCAATAGCCCATTTTCCCTTTTCCCTTCCATTTCTTTTCTTTTTTCTTTTTTTTTTTAATTATTTCATTCAATTTTCATCTTTCTCGTCTGAAAAAGGAAGAAATTCAACAGTCGACTGAAACCCTCGTCCCAAACCCTCGTCCCTCGTCCCTTGATCAATTTCTTTTCTTTCTTCTTCGACTGAAACCTTTGGCAGCCTCGATCGATTTCCTTTTTTTCTTCCTCGACTGAGCAGTGAGTAGCCTCCATTTCTTTTTCTTCTTCCTCGTATGAAACTCGGTACTATGCTTCAGCACTAGTGCCGCTGCCCTCATCTGAAACTCGTCGTCGTGTCTCTGTGTCGTTCGATTTGAGGTGACTCACACACCGTAGTTTTTTTTTTTTTTAAAAAAAAAAAGTCGATTTAAACCGACTGAACCGGCTGGTGGTTGGTCGATATATGAAAATATGGGTATTTTAAAAAATCGGTTTCCAGTAGTTGGAAACCGATTTTGGTCTGTTCGGCATTGGTTTGGGGCCAAAATCGACCCCGACCGACCGATGCTCACCCCTAGTCCGTATACTCCTCAACAAAATAGGAGTGTTGAAAGAAAGAATAGGCATGCTGTTGAAGTCGGTTCGGCCCTCCTTGCTCACTCCTATGTCCCTCTAACATATTGGTCCTATGCCTTCCAAACAGCAGTGTTTTTATTTTAATCAATCGACTCCCAACTCCCACTCTTAACTTTCAAGCTCCTTATACCCTTCTCTATGGTCATTCCCCCGACTACAAACTGTTAAAATGTTTTGGTTGCTCATGTTTTCCATTTTAGAGACCCTACAATGACAACAAACTGCAATTTCGCTCTCGAGAATGCTTAGGGTACAACACTTCTCATAAAGGCTATTTGTGCCTTGATGTTTCATCGGGTCGTCTTTTCGTTTCTAGACATGTGATTTTCAATGAAGTCTCGTTCCCTTTTCAGTCTTCACTCCTCTGTCAAACCTATGCAACAATATCATCCTGATTATGGTTATCATCTTGGCTCACTCTTCTCAAATATCCAACCTGTTTCCTCTCATGTTCCAATCCAGCCCTCATCGATTATGCCATTGCTGACTACTCCGACTCCCCTATGTACTTCTTATATCACCTTCAACTTCAACCACTCTAAGATCCAATGCTCGTTCACCTTTGCATCCTGCTGATCAACTTCAATTTTTGCCTTCTTCCTCTGTATCCTCCCATCTTCCTCTGACCATTCTTCCTCTTCAGATCCTTCCAATCCCACCGAACCTCAACAAATCCTACACATCTGATGATTACTCGATCAAAGGATGGAACTTTCAAACCCAAGGCTTGTTGGCTTCGTCCCATGTCGCTGATCACACCTTCTGAACCGAAGAATTACAAGGTTGCTCTATAAGATCCAAATTGGAAAGTCGCTATGATTGTTGAATATGATGCTCTTATTAGAAATAAGACATGGTCCTTGGTTCCTTTACCTGCTGATAGGAAAATCGTCTGGTGCAAGTGAGTGTTTCGAATCAAACTGAAACCAACTGGTGAAATTGATCGATACAAGGCACAGTTGGGGGCACAAGGGTATACTCAAGCCTTTGGAATCGTCGGGTGCAAGTGAGTGTTTCGAATCAAACTCAAACCAACGGGTGAAATTGATCAATACAAGGCACAATTGGTGGCACAAGGGTATACTCAAGCCTTTGGAGTTGATTATTTCGAGACCTTTAGCCCTATTGTTAAACCCACAACAATTCGAATTGTTCTGTCATTGACTGTCACGAATGCTTGGCCTATTAGACAACTTGATGTTCACAATGATTTCCTTCATGGTGAACTCAAAGAGGAGGTATACATGAGACAGCCTTCTGGTTTTGAAAGTTCAGTATATCCAAACCATGTCTTGAAGTTACATAAAACCCTCTGCAACCTCAAACAGAGTCCTCGCGCGTGGTTTTCCAAACTTAGCTCCTGCTTGTTACGATGGGGTTTTGAGGCTTCAAAGGCACACTCATCTATGTTTATTTTCAAAGTTGGTACTCAAATTGCGATCTTTCTTATTTATGTTGATGATATTTTAGTCACTAGAAACTCTTAATCTCTCATTTAGCAATATATTTCTGATTTAAACATTCAGTTCTCTATTAAAGATATGGGTATTTTTTGTATATTCTGGGAATTCAAGTTGTTTGAACTAGTCGTGGGCTGCATTTGTGTCAACGGAAATATATTTCGGATGTGTTATCTCGAGCAAATTTAGATTCTTGCAGGTCGATTGCTTCCCCCATGGTCGTTGGTGCCCCTCTATCTATTCACGATGGTCAACCTTTGGATTCTCCCTCTGAGTATCGAAGCCTTGTAGGTGCCCTGCAATATTGCACATTAACGCAACTTATTCGATGAATAAACTCTGTCAATTCCTTCTTGCTCCCACATCTTCGCATATGCAGGTCGTGAAGCGCCTCCTTCACTATTTCAAAGGTACAACCTTATCTCATGGAACTCTTCCAAACAAAAGGTCGTTTCCAGGTTCAGCGCAAAATCAGAGTACCGAGAGATGTCGAACACCACAGCTGAAATTGCTTGGATTCAGTCAGCTCTCAAGAGATTGGTATTGTTTCTTCTTCTCTTCTCCTCTGTGACAATATCAGTGTGACATATATGGCTACAAATCCTGTGATGCACAACCGAACCAACCACATTGAGATCGATCACCATTTCATTCGCGAAAAGGTTGCTTGAAATCAGTTGTCTGTTCGGTTTTGTACAGTCTGAAGATCAGTTGATTGACATCATGACAAAGGGGCTTCCTTCTCTCTCATTTTTCAAGCCTTAAAACAAGCTTACTTTAGTCTCTAAACCAAGTTCGCTTGGGGGATGTTAGCATATTTGTTATTCTCTTGGGTTAATTTCTTGTTAGTTATTTTTACCATTGTAATTCCTTTCTCTTTTTACAGTTTTCCTATTACATTGCTACACGTGGACTTTATTTTTGTTATATATTCAGCATTCTGTGCTCTGGCTCTTTGTCGAGCATTTTCCCATCATTCTGTGCCTCTCTCATCTTTATTACAGCACAATTTTTCATTAATAAAACTATACAGATTCAAATACTTACATAAACATTTGTGCACCACGTAAATGAATTAAATGTGTCAATGCCAGGTCTCTTATCGCAAAGTTGAGAGCAAAATAGGATTTAAACCTAATTCAAACATCCAGTGGACAAAGTTT
Organism: Luffa acutangula; assembly: GCA_036850905.1. Taxonomy (NCBI): domain Eukaryota; kingdom Viridiplantae; phylum Streptophyta; class Magnoliopsida; order Cucurbitales; family Cucurbitaceae; genus Luffa; species Luffa acutangula. The sequence continues at coordinate 27,663,470 of CM072098.1, forward strand.
ATGAGACAGTGAAAATTACCTTGAAGAAATCTCCGAAGATCCCTTGCAAGGGATTTCTGCGCTGTACTCCATAGAACTTCTCCGCAATTTCATCAAGAAACTGGAGCAAAATGGTAAAGTTAGAACCCAATTACTTAACTCCAACTAAATTATATTCAAGATGAGAGATTATTGCACATTTCAACAAGTGTTGATTTATCAAAGGTTTCAAGCGAGTAACAGGAGTTGCACCTCGTTCAGGGCAGGTTCTCTCTCTATACTTGGCTTGTAATTCGCCCTCAGCATATTGAAAAGAGGCAAAGCATCTCTCTGCAACCTGCAAATGCATATTTGAAGTTCTGCGCATAAATCACAAACCCTACTCTAGAAGCATCTACCAGGAACAAAATCAGAAGAAGAATTCACTCTAAAAATATAACCAACAAGCAATGCAAGACTTGATGTGTCTGGGAGTTCTTCTGAGAGTTGTTTTCCAATTGAAACACTATTTCTATAACTTATTAACAAAAAGGGGAAAAAATTGCTTCCTGCTTCCTTCAAGGGAAACGGGTCTTTTAAGTACTTTTGAAAATTTCAAAGATTTATCCTAAGTTGTAGCATCAATGAAAGTTTCGACAATGTGGAAAAAAACACAACCAACCAGTCTACAATTGTGCAATTACCGTTATTCCAAGTTACCTTCTTATATCATAATTCATACACTACTTGGTAGTTTTTAGCCATTTTCCATTCAAGTGGTTCAAGCAAGTCAATAACAAAAAAATAAAAAAGAAAGGGCTAATATTTGGCTGAAGTAGATATATTGTTGTCTGGTTTATTCAAAACAAAGCAAATGGACCTTACGTTAGCAAAAGATAGATGATAAACTCAATCAATTCTGAATCAGGAAACTCAAGTTCCTCACGTTCTTCTTGCTTCTTTAACTCATCAATGAGGCAATTAGCATCCCTTAGATTACCAAGAGATAAGTACCTACCAGGAAAAAAAAAGTCCACTCGGTTTAGAACCATGAAATCTGAAATAAATTCCACATGGATGCATTAACAGAAATGAAGCGAGTATATCCACACAGCTCTGTACTCTCGCGTTGAACATTAAATATTTTCGAAGTCCTGGAAAAAAGAGGCTTCCTTTCATAACCTTTTAATATGTTTTGGATCCTATCTTCCATCCCATAATAATTTGGGAAAGTATTAACTCTATCGTTGAGCTTCAATTAAAGTTGGAGGGCATCGGAGTAAACTAGGTGGTTAATTACCCTTAAAGGGGAAGGCATATTGTTTGAACGCATGATAAGATAACAATATCTCAAAACATTAAAAAAGATTTACAACACACAAGGGAAATGATTTCGCAATGCACCAATATATCAATGGCCTATATCCTCAAACACTTGCACAAATACATACTATTTGTCACTTCGAGAGGCAACCTCTCAAGATAACAAAACTACATATATTGCTTTATGAAACAGTAGTTCAAGTGTCATAAATTATAGCGACAACCACAGGTGAAATTGTTTTCCATTTTAATGCCATTAAAATTGTCGAAATAACAACATAGCCCTAGAACACAAAAAATCTAATTCTTCACCCTATACACCCATATTAATGAAAGTAAAACAGATGGAGCTGTGAGTCACGTGATCATTCCAGGGTTTCCATTTTAATATAATAATGCATGTTATTTACCCACATCAAATTTTCAAAGAAAAGATTGATAATAAATAACTATATTTGCAATAATTGCAAATACACCCAATGCTTGACTTCTAAAATTGACACATTATTTTTAAAACTGGTTGCTTAAACCCCAATTGATAACCATTTGGTGTTTGGTTTTTGAAAATTAAGCTTATAAACACTACTTCCACCTATAAGTTTCTTTTGTAATTACTCTTTGGGGCTTATTCTTTTGGGTTGGGATTCTTTCTTGTAATTAGTTTTTGGGCCCTTGGCTTGTGGGCGTGTATCTAGTTCTTGGGACTTGTTCTTTGTACGCCCTTGACCCTTTCATTCTTCTTAATGAAAGTTCAGTTTCTAAAAAAAAACCTTCTTCCCATCTTTCCAAAAACCAAGTCAAGTTTTAAAAACTAACAAAAAGGTAATTTTCAAAAAACTTGTTTTTGTTTTTAGAATTTGGCTAAGAATTCAAGTGTCCTTAACAAAGATGAAAACCATCCTAAGGAAATTTGGAGAAAACAAGCATAAGTTTCAAAAACCAAAAACCAAATGGTTATCAAACGGGCTTTATTATTTACGCTCTAAAACTATTAGCAACTATACCCTGAAGCAAATTTTCTTATCATTTTCCATAGATTTTCTACGTGTCAAATTTGCCCATGTTTTTAACACATTTATCTCTCCCATATACATGAATCCATGAGAATTTCCATGACTCTAATTTCCAATTGGTGGCAAGTTTAATAGTCTTACATCAAAACTGCCCGTGCAATAGCCATATCATCTTCACCTGGATAACACTGCAGGGTTGGAAAAAGGCACTGGTTCAGTTAATAAAAGGAAATAGAACAAGAAAACAGATACAAAATGATCAGCCAGACAGAATACAATAGCTCACAAGTACGACAAACAACAAAAATAATTTTGATTATTTTTACTCAAGAAAATAGAACACTGAAAAAGTGTACTCCCATTACTTACTATCAAGGATTAAATATGTGATTATGTCGATATTTCCATTCTACTGTAAAAATATCGATGAAATAAAAAAATATATTAACAAAATATCACTAACAATGAACATAAATATTAATAATAAAAATCTTGAACTTATTTAAAAAGTGTCAAATGCTTGCTTATTAATTTAAACATTTCGTTAGGAATATTATTTTAGATTTTTTCAAAAATATCCATTGATCTTGATATTTTATCAATATTTCCATCAAAATATCCATAAAATTGACCTCGATATTTCTATTGAGGTCAACCTTATATCCTTTCATACCATTAGTATGTAAGAAATTACATTGTACTATCTTTGAAAAGTAAGATTAATAGCTGCATAAGTACTTCTACTAAATGGCTGTCGAAAGGTATAAGGGCCACAAACTATGTGAAGAAGAAAAGATACGCTAAAGGAACATAATAACGGGAACAAATAGAAATTCAGAATAATGCAGGACTTTTTTTCAAAAAAAAAAGAAAGAAAGAAAAATGCATGACTTTACAATAAGTATGAAGACTTGATGAAGATTGCATACTGATCCTCGAAAAAGGAGAGATAAAGAAAAGCTGTGATAACCTTGCCCATAAAATTGACTAATATAGAAGCAAACTTCTTCGGGTTATTTCCTCGAACAAAGTGATATGTTACTCTGGTCATGTCCTGCAACAAGTAGAATACTGGAAGATACTATTAAACCAGTCAAAGTGGGAAAGCAATAACAGCTTCATCATTCATGTTTCTGGACCACGCTTCAGCAATCATATTGAATGGTTGAAATGGCATGGACAACGTGCCATTGCCAAATTACATACTCATAAAGAAAAATCTACCCTGCTGGGCTACAAAGCAAACTATCCAAATGGTCCTAGTAAAAATTCAACAATCACTCTTGAAATGCTACGTCTTGTTTCTATTAAGAAGTTGGATTCTTCAACTCTCAAAATCTAGACATGATGGACATTAGATACTGAAGTAACACAACTATTCTACATCTTTTAGTTTCCCTCCTTTTTCTGTGGGCTCTCTTTTTGTATGACCTTGTATTGTCTCAATTTTTTCCAATGTAAGTTATAAAAAGTATATATATATTCTATTCACAAAGGGACTGAAGTAACATTAGACCTGTCATTTGCATTTAAAATGAACTCGTCATACACACATAGCACACAAATTCTTGAAAACAAAGAACAAGTACAAACACGTACTTAAAGAATGATATTCTCTGGTCAAACCTACCACTTCTGGTGACTCAGAATATATGTATGTAGCAAGCATGACATGAATTTCTGGAGATCCACTCCTATGCGATCCAAATTCCATAGACCACCTGATAAATTTAAGGATTTTTAGAAACCATTTACTCTTCTTTAGTACACAAGGATTATTCATAACTGATTGAATGAGACAGAAAAAACCTAACTTGATATCTATGAATGATCACATAATTCAAACAGTTGCACCTTAAAAATGAGAAAATTATTTTCTATTTTATTTTGCATATTCCCAATGTATAAATGACATTACTGGGAAGAAAATGGACAATGTCTCACTTTAAAGCTGCTTTCAGAAAGGAGGAACATCCTTCTACACGTGTTTTTGCTGCACCAAGTGCTTCAGAAAGTTGTTGCACGTCATCATCTTCCGACAAGTGTTGAGGTAATGGAATCTGAGGGAAATTCTTGTAAATTTTCCTGACACGATCTAACATAATGTTTGTCATAATTGTGAAAAGACGAGCATTAGAACTTCATAAACAACAGTAAACAACACAAGGTAGTAAAGAAATGAGAAATTTCCTTCCATATTGGGGTTACCATATTAATCCTCAAATAGACTTGTCTTAAAAAGAGCTACAAAAACATATGACGAAGTTAACAAAAAGAAAATGAATCTCAAATTGAAATGCAAATACTGAATAAAGAACAAACACTAAAACTGCAACGGAAAAATGATAGGATTCAGATCATAAGAAAACAATGCAGTAACAGTATAGTAATATGTTGGCAACCAAATGTAGTAGGGTCAGGCGGTTGTCTCGTGAGATTAGTAGAGGTGCGCGTTGCCCGGACACTCACGGATATCAAAAAATATATATATATAGTAATATGAGAAATTACAATAACAATATCTTTTTCAAGAGCGCTATCTCCCAAGATTCACTATGGGCCATCCCAAAATTTGGCCAACTTTCAGACCCCTAACCCACTCTATTTAACCATTCAGTCTAACTACCTTCCTATGTATTTTTTTTTTTTTTTTTCTAGTGTTAAGAACTTCCTCTGGGGCTGTTTAGATTTAGGAGTTGGGTGGAGTGGGTTTGGCTCAAGGATATTTTAAATTGTGGGGTCCACAAACTTATTAACTCCTAATCAAACTCTATTATGGACTCCACAAACTTATTAACTCCTACTCCAACCCCCCATTGTGGACCCCACAATTTATTAACTCCAATTCCAACTCTCCACTGTGGGTCCCACGACTTCTCTCTCCTTTTTCATCACACCTCACTCCAACCTCCCTCTCTCTTCTCTCCTATCTCTCCTTTTTTTTTGCATAATTTTTTTTCTTAATTTACAATTTTTTTAATTTTTTATATAAATTTTCTCATCATTATTACTAATTAATAATAATTATTAACAAAAATATTTTTATTTTATCAGTCAATTTTATTTTTTAAAATATAATTTATATAAAAGTGTTATAGACATGATATTATTATTCAAATTGAAATTCTAATGTAATTGATCAAAATGTTTTAGATATGATATTATTAGAAAAATTTTAATAGATAAAAATCTCCCCATCTCACTTCCTCCATATGTCATCTGCATTTTTTTATATAAGTTTAAACTAAAATTACTTAAAACAAATGAAAATCTTATCTTTTTTAAGCTTTTTTTATTAATAACTTAAGAATATATATAATTTTATGGTTTGAAGAAATTAGTATTTAAAAAGATTAACGTATAAAAATAAAAAGTATTTGATTTTCAAATTAATCATATTACAAGTGAAAAGATAAATAGTTTCTCCTTCCAAACTTAATAAAATAAAATTATTGCAATAAGTAACATAAATAAAAATTATTTAGAACAAAAGCATTTGTATGATATTAATTTTGAATGGTATTAAAAAATATATATTTATTTTGAACTTAATTATTTCAAAATAACATAAATATTCGATACTTGATGTTTAACATTGTTATATTAAAATTTTAAAGAATACATATTATTTTCAAATTAACCAAACTTTAGACAATTCATTACGTTGATGAGATAGAAAAATAAAATCTTAAATTATGCAAAAGAAAAAAGGTTAAATTATCAAAAATACCCCTAAACTTTAGGGTTTGTTTCAATTATGCCCCTAGACTTTCAAAAGTTTCAATTATGCCCTCGAAGTTTCAAAATTGTTTCAAAACTACCCTTGAAGGCTTTTTTTTGTTAAATTCATGGATGTAAAATGACGTGTTTGCATATATATTGTTGCTTATGTGAATAGATTTGAACACATACGTGGAAAAAACGATAAAAACACATGCAAACGCATCAATTTTTGTCGATAAATTTAACGGAAAATGTCTCCAAGGGTAGTTTTGAAACAAATTTGAAACTTCAAGGGCATAATTGAAACTTTTGAAAGTCCAGGGGTATAATTGAAACAAACCCTAAAGTCGAGGGGTATTTTTGATAATTTAACCAAAGAAAAAATATTATAACTTCTATTAAGCTTGGAAAACAAATTTTAATATAAAATTTTAAAATTGATAAAAAACAAAAAAAGTCTGTTTTTTTTTTAAACAAGATAAAAACAAGTCATTAACATAATTGTAAAATATTCATAAAATAATATAACTTAAAATGTTTTAGGATTGACAAGAATAAATCTATATTATTTCTAGAATTGAGAGGATAAAAACATAAAAATTTTGAAGCATATTTGGATCCCTTCAAATTAATGGGTTGAAATCTTTCCAAATTAATCAAGCTTTGGATAATTCATTTCATTGTTTACTAAGAAAAATTGAAATTTTAAATTATGCAAAAAATAATTATAATTTTATTAAGCGAAAACAAATCTTGAATTAAAATTTTAAAATTGACAGAAACAAATCTTTATTAAAAAGAAATATTGGAATCTAATCCTAATTGCGCGGTACTGTAAAACAACACCGAAAAAAATGAGCGTTTTCTCATTTTAATCAAAATTGATACTTAAAGACATAAAATAATGTAACATAAATTCTCAATTTTACAATTGATGAGAACAAATCTTGATTAATTAAATTTGGAAAATTTATATAAAAAACTGTATTAAAAAAAAAAAAAAAGCCCACTGCCCACATAGATTCAGACTTCACAATTATGCACCTTGAACACAGATTTAAGAACTTCAGGCTTAATAATCAAGGTTAAACAACTCTACCCCTAATAATTAAGGTTAAACAACTCTACCCCTAAGCACAAACTTCCCAACTAAATCTCTGCACCCCAAACACAGATTTCCTAACTCTAGACTAAACAAATCAGCACTCCAAACACAAACTTCATAATTCTCCAGACGGAAAAAACAACTCCTGATTTCATAACTCCAACTCCTTGGGCCAAACAGCCCCTATGTAATTACAACTATCCCACTATTAATATCCCAATAACATCCCCAGTATCACTATACTCTTATAAAAAAAAAAAATACAGCCAAGCATGTCAAAGGAACTCACCAAGAGTATTATCATCATAAGGAACTTTGCCTTTAACAAGTGTCTCCACGAATAACACAGCAAGCTCTGCTCCACAAGTAACCTGAAAAGTAGTAACCGTTAGCCATTTACAAATAGATTGATGAAAAATCCAAACTTCATTTCTTCATTCTCAACTCTAAAAGCATCGTCTCGTTTCCACACAAATCCTAAAAACACTAGGCATTTAAGAGAACAATCACATTAACTTTTAAAAAAAAAAAATTAATTTTTGGGGGGAGGGGATGCACACAGACAATGGCAGATCTAGTGGGAAAAAAAAAGAATGGTTAATTGATCATTTCTGCAGAGATTCTAATAAAAAAAAAAATTAATCCCCCAAAAAGAATAAGAATAGTAAACAAAACAAAGAGAAAACAAGAGGAACACAAGTGAACCAAGATCTCAAACACAACCAAAACATAAATGATAAAACCCACAAAGGGAAGTTACAACTAGTAAGATGGGAGAAACACTATCACTATGGTTGAAACAGGGTCTTTCCAGGAAAAAATTATGTGCCAATATCTATAGCAGATTTGAGGTCTCAGATAGAGATAGCGAGATAAAGAGAGAAAAGGTCTTTATAAATTTGGTGTTCTCAGCAAGGAAATAATAGAGGGGAAGGCCCCATGTTCAAGGATTTTTCAGAGAATAAATGGGCTTAGTTTCCTCTCCTTTTGGAATATTTTTTTCCCCTCTTGTTATCATACATACGACACAAATATGACACAAAATGAACATGGGTGTCAATTTTTTAAAATTATGATACATCTATGTAGTTTGAGACACTTTAATTATTTGATACTTATAAATATGGTGCATCATATTACACATCTAGAACCAATATTTAAACATGCAAATTTAACTGATCTAGAACCAATGATTTTAAACATGCAAATTTAACTGATCTAGAACCAATGATTTAAACGTGCAAATTTTAACTGATTAAGAAAACGAACTTTGATTCACTCAGAAGGAAAAATATCTATCATGTAACAAGATTAACAATGTTCACAATACAAAATAAATTAGTAAAAGTGCTTCATAAAATAAATTAAATTCCCTAATCTCAATTTACCACATCGTTGCCATTCTTTCCACCCTCCATCAATTAGATCATCACCATCAGTAAAAGCTAACAGGTTCCAGTTAAGGTTTCATCTAAGGTTAAATGGTCTATTTCAAGCAATCCAACGTCTTCAAAGGAATTAAAGAAGACTCCAAAAATATGGCACACAACTGAATTCAGAAAGCATGCCAACATTCTTCACAAATCACAATATGGAATGTAATTCCATGCATCACAAGTGCAACATCCTCAAAAAAATCAAAGTCTCCAACATTATAGCAAGTAGGTAAGCATGCCAACATTATTCAATATTGCATGTAATTGCAGGCGCTGCATACACCATATTGAAGGTGTGCAATAGTAAGCACCTCCAACATCACACTCGCCCTTACATGCCTACTATGCCTATCTAGAAATTGCAAGGCCATTGCCATGGTGAAGTAATAATATGCCAAATCTCTACTGAGAGCTATTTGTTATCGTTATTACCATACAAACTAAGAAGAGGAGAAAAAAAAATAACAGCTTAAAGTCTTCGTGAAAATAGCAATATGGAGCTTCAGCATAAGTCGCAAAAAGAAAACACATATCAAATAAGGACTTCGATTGGTCCTCTCTCTCAACGTTTTTTAAAGTGCCATTTTAAGCATAAGAAATAGTAATAAATAAGTAAAATAAGGACTTCAGTCAGTCTTCTCTCTCAATGTTTTTTAAAGTGCAATCTTAAGCATAAGGTGCAAAAGAAAATATAAATCAACTAAGGACATCAAAGGTGAAGTGCACAGTAAATAAAATACAAATGCACATATAGAGATAATATTAACAGTTACAATATGAAGCATGAGAGAAAATAATTAAGCATTAACTATTAAAGATAAACAAAGTTCAAGTATTATGAGACCTTTTTCAACAACAAAGAGTCCAGAGACGTATAAAAGTAAACTACAAAAGCACATCGCAAAGACCTAAAATTAAAAATTCATCATCACTAAATAGGTCTACATTACATGCTATACTTAATAACATTCCCTTCAAGGATGAGCCTTATTTGGATTAATGCAACCAAAGCATTATTATTGGAATTATGGTTGAGGAGAAATCAAAGAATTTGTTAACACAGACATCTTCCTTGGATAGATCGTTTTAAATCAGCATGTTTAAAAGCTTCTTCTTGGTCTTCTCTTTCCAAGTCTTTTGTCGATTTCTCTTTACATGATATTGTATTAAATTGACATGCTTTATTTTTCCTTTGTAATTGTTGTTTTGTTTTTGCTTTCTTATCACTCCTTTATGGAGTTTGTACCTTTTGAGCATTAGTCTCCTATCATTAATGAAAAGTCTCATTAATCCTTTTGAGCATTAGTCTCTTTCCATTCTTCCTAAGGGTCATGAGCAACTTTCTTTGCATACCTTGTGTTTAGATTTGCATGTTAGGATCATTAAGTAGTAGCATTGATCAAACTACTTGAGTGATTCGAATTTTGAGTTTAGAAAACCAGTTTTCTCTACTTTGATCTTGACCATCAAGGTAAATCTATTTCTATCTTCAAGGAGTTCTTATACAGGCACTACGGTTTCCTATCGGGCAGTGTCTCATCTAAACCTAAATGTATTCCATGCCGGTACACACTTTTAGGACTTCCTGAAATAGTACTTTTGATCTAATAATTAAGATTTTTTGGATTTCTTTTCTTTTCTTTTCTTTTCTTCAAAACAAATCTTAGCATAGTCACAAATAAAAGTGGTTTCTCTTATCCTCTATTTTTGAACAAAAGGGACTCGATAATTATACTTTTTTCTGAATTTATTATTGTTTTTTTTTTTTGAATAATGAATTTATTAATGTTTGTTTGGAACTAATGGAACTACAGATATTGTATGTTTCTTTTATAAAGCATCCAAAGATGAACAAACATGATCTAAAGGCCAAGGAGATAAATCTCCTAGCCTAGGAAAAAGATCAAAGAGACCACCCCCATCTAGATTCATAACAGCAGAGTAGTTACACAATGTATCGGTAGCTTACACATTAGAAGCCTCAAAAGAGGCAAGAAATGCAATCACAAACAAAATAGTAAGACCTTCATTTATTAACTGATAACCTATTAACTTAAACACTAACTCATTCACTAGAAACTTTTCTGGGAGCCTGTTGAAGAGAAAGTCGCTTCCAAACTCACCAATGGAGTAATCTTGTTCACTCCAAAGGCGGGAGGTTGACCCTCACGAATGCAGTATTACCTTGGGTCCCTCTCTACTAACTTTCTGTGTTCAGATTCCCTAGGGAAGTCGTCAAGAATCTTGAAAAATGCAAACGAAATTTCTTGTTGAAAGGACCTTTAAAGGAGGGAGGAAATAATCTAGTTAATAGGAGTACAGTTTTTTGCCGGCATTGGACTTATTAATAATCTAGTGTGAAAAAAATGGTCATCGATGACAATACTAGAGACATTGCGAAAGACTTATTTGGCTCCCTAAAATGACATTTACAAAACTTTCATGTTGATCTTTAATGAACCAAAATTGGAGGCTATCTTTTTCTTTTTTATTTTTTTAAAAAAAAATAAATAAGAAGCCCTACTTCCACATAGCAAATGAAAGAATATGCAAGCAGGCAATACATAAAGCAGCCCATCACAAAAGGAGTCAGGAACAAAAAAAGTACAAAAAGCCTTTGAACCTAGTCATAGTCTACACCTCCACCAAGACATCACCCCCTAAAATCCCTTCTATTTCTCTTGAGGCAAATGTTCTACAAAATAGAAGGTTGTTCTCCACAGTGCTCCTCCCTTGCTTCTGAACGGTGGATGGAATAACATCTCTTCTGACATTGAGCTACAAAACTATTATGAGTCAAAAGAACACCAAAATTCTCCCAAAAAAAGGGGGGAAATCAAGGTAGCATGAATAAAAACTCCATACCACATGGTCCAAACTCCTAAAAGCACATTTACGCAAAACACACCACTACGGAGCCAACAACATGGAAAAAGCTCTTTGAATAGATTCAATATCAATAGTGTTAGTCCTCCAATACAACACCTACAAGACAAAGAATCTAACCGTCCTAAGGACTCTAACCTTCTGGGGCTTTAAGAACAAGCATCCCTTGAAGATCCAAGAAGAAAATTGATCCCTAGTATTAAATTGGAGGCTATCAAAAGAAAAACTAAAATACAAGGTTATAGTTTTCCAGACATACTCATCAAGCTGATGGTGCTGTTGGCAAGGATTGAGACAATGTGAGCAATAATCTGTAAGATATGACTACTTTCCTTTTGAGAGACTAGTTTTTGTGAGACACATGAGTTTATTTCATAAACTTTTGAGGGAGAATATTACATCATCAAATAAATATAGTTTTTTAATCGAATTCAAAGTTTTTATAAAAATGACTAGTTGAGAAAACAAGGATCCTATAGATGGAAGCCTCAGTTTTGTAGCTCTCTAGAGCTTGAGTTTTTTTTTCTTTTTTTTTTTTTTGGGGGGGGGGGGGTAATTACTCCCCCACTGCTTGTTTTCATGCAACTCCTTTCCTGCTTTTTTTTTTTCCCGTTTCAATTTCATATTATAAATGAAATATCAATGTTAGCTTCTTGTGCGTGATGTCTTTTTCCTGGAATACAACATATCATTATTGCTAGTTGTAGTTCATGTCTATATTCATGCATAATATTTAAACACAATATATTGCTAGTTGTAGTTCATGTCTATATTCATGCATAATATCATTATTGCTAGTTGTAGTTCATGTCTATATTCATGCATAATATTTAAACACAATATATTACAAGTCACAGAAGGACCATATGGAATGATCTACTCTTTCAAGTTTTGCCTGTTGGTTTAGAGTTGTGGTCTTCAAATACGGGCAATGAAATGAAATTGAAATTTCAAGGCCTAACCAATAACAACATTCAAAATTTTAAAACAATGATGCACTGTGCTACAAATGCTAAAAGAATATCCAATCCAGCAATTACATACGCAGAAAAGATGCAACTAGCTTTGACCTGATCATGTTTCAACTGGGTGCAAGCCCCTGACTGAAGAATATCCAAGGCTTCTGAGTATTTTTCCGCAGCCACGTACCTGTAATAATGAGACAAATACATGTTCATGAACATGCAATTTGATTGACCAAACCCCCATTTTTGCATAATCACTCGGGTGAAGATAACGGTTTTAACAATAATTGAAAAGGTTTAAGTCTATTAGTATTTGTGATTGACAGAAACTGCCAGTCAAGGTTGTATCCAGTTTAACTAGAAGCAGTGCAGCAAAGGTATTGGGAGTATCGGTTATCTAATCAGTATTGTTATCCACTAATCAAAATCACATTCTATGGATCCATTTTGCATAATCATTTGGAAGGATTTTTCTTTTAACCATCAAAACCAAATAAATAAGGGATTACTGTACCTTGCACTGACAGATTTGTACATCTGTTGTGCCCCGTAGCAGTCACCACTGTCTATAACGTCTTCTATTTTAATAATATGCTGTATACAATTTCAAAGAAGTTAATGCAGTCTACAATATTTCCATGACTCAGTGAAAGAAAAAAAAAAAAAAAAAAAGCTTAAAAGCATTAGCCTAAAAAATTTAATTGACTATGAAGGTGGAAGCGGTTAAAACAAGCTATAATGCGAGAAAAGAAAAACACATACACACACACACAATGTACAGTTTGACTGGACAACAAGGTTTCTGCTGAATGAACTAAAAGGGTGGTCTCTCTCTTCTTTTATTATGTTTCTTTAAATGATTCAGGAGCACATTACAAAGTTCAAATTACATAATCAATGAAACTTTCATTCTTTTGATCCAAACCCGACATTGTGTATCACTTTTCTTCTCTTTCGGACAGAAATGGATAGTAATCGAGAAAAAAAAATGTTACGTAATTTCTGCATTTCAGTTAACACAAATCATGTGAAATAGTAACAAAATGAAACGCTCTAACTGAAATTGAGTCTTAAAATTCATTCCACCACTACAATTTCCCACTCAAGGCTCGAATTCATTCTGAACCAACGTAAAAATGAACAAGAGTTGGGGAAAAGGATCTCGAACAACAACTTTTGAATACCTCTTGAACCGGAGGCAGTACGATTCGCCTAGATCTCGCGCGGGACATGGTCTTCTGCAACGGGTGCGTACTCATTTTGAATCGAGAAACGATTCTAGAAGAGAACGTCTGTGCAATTTATGATCCTTCAAGAAAGAAGAACAAAACCAGGGATTTTTTCTTTTCGTCTTCGATTGTGCACTGTAATCGAAAATATGGAGGTTTGCGTTTGGAAGTTTTTTCCTTTTATCAAAATTACTTTTTAGGTAAATTGCACTTTGAATCCCTTTGTTAAAAAAAAAAAAAAAAAAAAAAGGTATATTTCAATTTTCAAAAAAAAAAAAAAAAAAAAAAAAAAGATATATTTCAATTTTCAAAAAAAAAGAAAAAAAAGGTATATTTCAAAACACGATTTAAATGGAGAAATTGAAAATTTTGACCCCTTGAAGTTTTTGGTTTGTAAAAAAGACCCCCTAAGTTTTTAATTGGTTTCTTATGCCATTTTATTTTTAAATTAAATGTGAAATTATGAAACTACCCTTGAAGAAATTAAAAACTCTTACTCTTCCGTTTTAATGTGTTTGGTACCTTCTAAGATCATTTGACCAAATTTGTTGAAGTTTAGTTTGATTTTATTGCACACACTACATTTCCGACGCTTCCTGAGTTTATTTGGCTAGAAAACGAGACTTATTTCATGATTTCAAAACTGGGTTTTTTCGTTTTTCGTTTCCAGATGAAGCATCCCGGTCGGGACGCTTGAATGGACACCGGGATGACCGACCGAGATTCTCGATTGTCTCGGTCCATTATGATTATATGATGTTTTTCAAAACAAATATATATTTCTATTTGATTTAATAATATTATCAAAATTTGTTATTGCTTCATTGGTTAAAGGACACGGGGAATGTTGATTGCACGCGTGAGGTCTGCGTATCTTAGTTACGTTGTTTTTTCTTTTAAAATACATGTCAAACAAAAATTATTTAAAAAAATATGCATTGCCCAAGAATCGAACCTGGGACCGCGATGTGGAAGAAACGATGCTTGGACCGGCGTGCCAACGAAGCCTAAATGTAATTAGTTATACTTTCGAGATTTTATATAGAAAAATAAAAACAATTACACCTGCCTCACTCGAGATTCCCGGTCGGGAATTTCGGCCGGGATTGGACCGGAAAAAATTACATTTTGATTAGATTCGGTCGAGATTCTCGGTTAGATGGTCCGGCCGGGATAGGACCGGGAAAAATATTAATTTGGCTTGCCTTGCTCAAGATTTCCGGTCGGGCGGTCCGGCCGGGTCGGACCGGGAAATTTCAATATTTTCGTTATGTGGGTTCGATATTCCAGAATAATTGGTTTTTTTTCTTTTTTTTTTAAATTATGTTTAATTGGAGGGTTAAAATTAATTGAGTAATTATTTTTCTAGAAGATTAGTGAAAATGTGGGTGAAAAAAGTGGGTAAAAAATTAATTACATTGTATTTATTGTATTGGGGGCATATGAGTAATTTCAACTCATTGCTTACATCATCAAGGGGTCAAAAAAAACATTGTTTCTAAAGAGGGGTCTTTTTTCCAAAACCAAAACTCTAGGGGGTTATTTTTGTTAATTTCCCGATTTAAATCTGCTAAAATAGTTTTCTCGACCACGATAATACAAATCCTTATTGATTTTCTCACAAAAATAAATAATAAATAATAAATAATCCTTATTCAGTTCTATAAAATTTTACTGTAAACTTTTTTGGTCCTTGAGCTTTGAGTCACAGCTACATTTGGTCTCTAAGTTTTGAGAAATAGGTTTTTCTAAGTTTTCAAAATGAACCTTTTAAATCCTTAAGTTTTGAGAATTATGTTTAAAAGGTCTTTCATATTACTTTTTCAATTTTTATAATTAATATTATTTATTCTATTTTAATATTGAATGATTTTTTAAATTAAAAAATTAAAAAGTGTTGATTTTAAAAAAAAATAATAAGAGGGACTAAAAATATATATATATTTGTCAAAGCTTCGACAATATGTTGGTTTTCAATTTGGCTCTTTAGTTGCTCGATCTGAGAATTTTTTTCTTCAATCGCCTTCATCAAGGTGTCAATGTGCTCCTGCATCTCAACCATTCTTTCTTCCATAGTTCTAGTCTCAATCATCATGACAGTCACTACGTCAGAATCAAGTTCAAACAAAGGGTTATACTTGTTGGGGTATATGTCCTAGAACTCAAGTTTTGTTATCCTTCATATAAATAAAGATGTTATTTAGTGAAATTGTTTATTTTATATTTCAAAGATCCAATAGAAACATCCATGGTTATAAGATGACTTGAACTATATCTTGGATATAGACAGGGGTCAAGTTCATGTATATAACCTAAATCGTCTATAGTAAATAAATAAGGTTGGGTACCTTGTTTTGGTAACACTATGGGTGCGACCTATTTTGCGAATAAGGCAAACGACGTGATCCTAGATCGTTTATGTAAAGACATGCAAGTAGGGGCATCCTGTGTAAAAGATGTTTACACAAGACGGGACCAAGAAATAAGTCACTCTTACTTTATAACGTCGTTTACTGTAAAGACTGATTTTTTTTCATACGATGACCTAGGTAACTCGATCTTAATCCTGGGCTTACTATGAACTCCTGTTCGTTTAGGGTTGTCCTTTGATCTGCATGGGTGACTATAGTTCAAAAGTATCATTCAATATTCCTACCATTTTGGGGACAACAATAGATGAATAGCTGGGGACATAGTAATGCAAGACGGAATTCACTCCTACCAAACTTTAGGGATAGTAGAAAGGTTGTTCCCTTAAGTACTGAATCCAAGGCTTGAAAATGGGGCCCCACCCTCTCATTAGCCCGAGAGGGATCTCGTTTGTTGGTTGGACCATAAACGAATTGTTCATTAGAGGATCAGTGGACTCAAGTAACCTAAATGTACTATAGGGGTAAAACGGACATTTGACCTGTCTATAGTAACGAACAACCTGTGAAGGATTGACTTACTAATCATGGTTATATCGAGTGGACGAAAATATATCTGCAGTGAGGGGAGTTCAACTACTAGCCTATAGTGGAGTGTCCCGGTAGTTAACGGAAGTTGGTTAACTAGTTTAAAAAGGGTTTTGACTAATTTGATCTCGCACCGTTGGAGCCCATGATCTGTAGGTCCATTAGGTCCCCTTGCTAGTTCGAGACTAACTTTTGGAATAATATGATGGATTAAATATGAATTGTTTTCAAAGTTCATGTTGAGGAAAATGAATAAAAATGATAGGTGTTGATGATACGTTGGGTTTTGCGAAAACCGAGTATATATGAATTTTGTTATAATTTATAAACCAAGAACATGAATAGGGATTCATGTTAAGAAAAATAACATTTCGAAAATGTTCGGGTAAAGTGGCAAAATATTAATTTAATATTAAGATATTAAATTAATTAATTAATTTTAAATTAATTCTGAGTTAATTTAAAATTAAGAAATTAAAAATTATTTTTTCAAATTTTCAGATTAATTAAACAAATAAGTTAGTGGAATAATCCAAGATAATATTGGATTTATTAAAATCAAAATTAAATTTGATTTTTTGGAGGTGGAGTGCATGGTGACTAAACCCATGCACTCACCTCCCTTGAGCCACTTAGGTTGCGTTTGGGGTTGCAGTTGCAACACCTAAAATCTATTTTGAAACAATCCTAACCGTTTTATGTGTTTGGTAATATAGATTTTTTTAAAATTTATAGAAAATCACTTTTTAAATCCTTTGATTTCTAAAATCTCGTAGCTTTTGGTTTTAACTTCCCAAATAATCTAGCGTTGTTTTTAACAAATTTTCAAAATGTCCATTAGATCCTTCCATAATTTTTTTTTCCAATTCTTCTCTAACATATTGAAGCTTATTCGATAGTTTTTTTTTTTTTTTCAATCTCTAGTCTGGTCACATATCAAAACTTCTATACAATTTAATCATCATTTTACTTGAAGAAAATAATGGTAAAAATATAAAAAATTAGAAAATGTAATTTATAATTTGAACTATAAAAAATTCTAAATAATTAACTTATTATAATTCAGATTGAATATGAACATATCAATAATTAAAATAATATGTCTACTCTGATCATATAAATAATTATTTTCATATTAAAAAGTTGTATGCTCTAAGGTGCAATACGTTTTATGAGAACAACATAGATAATATTATTTTTATTTTTGTCTTACATTTTGTTGGAACTTAATTAAATTGGAATAACATTTGTTCATTATAATAGTATAGAAAAACTATTCTCTTTAGCATTTTATCTTATAATTTAAAGTAATAAGGAAATTATTTAAAAAAAAAGTAATAAGAAAATATAAATTTTAATTTAAAAAAATTATAAATAATCAACTTATTAAAATTCTTATACTGAAAACAAAAATATAAATAACTAAAATAATATGTCTACTTTGGTCATTATAACTGAATCACAACAATTTCATTTGAATTTACCAAGCACTATGAACAGCTTTCTCGTGTTTAAAATTAGAATTTACCAAACGCTAATTTGCTTCGTACAACAGCTGATTTTCTTAAAAGCACAGCTACCAGCAATTATTTTAAAAGCTATCGCAATCCCAAACGGAGCCTTAATCCTCTATTAATTTGGAGTTGTTTTGGTGGCAAATCTTGGACATTTCCTTCAGCTTCAATCCATCTATAAAGCTGAAGAAGAAGGCTGGAAAAAGAGAGAGATATTAGTGTTGAAATGCTGCCAAAATCCATACTCACACCTCATATGTTCTTGAACTCGTTTTTCATCTTTTCTCTCTAAAATTCCATCACTTGAGGATCCCACAATCCATTCCAAAGACTTGAGAATAGCAAGGAAGACCCTTTGGTAGTTCGTGACTCATTGGTGAAGAAAAACAAGCAGCCAATCCAACCAATTTCTCCATTAAAGACAAGGTAGGTTGCTGTCTCTGTTTTTCTCTTTATGAACAACATGCCTTTGATGATCAAATTGAGCTTATTAAGTGTTCTAGATCCAAAATTGCTTCCCCTTTTATGATATTAACCCCTTCAATACTTAACAATAAACTTGTCATTAGTATATGCCCCCTGCAAGGTTGTTTCTTGGCCTCCAGCGATTGAAGCTTTATCTTCTTGCAACTTCAGTTCATTGAAGCAACAATGGGCAGTAGAACACATGTAAGACTTGTTCATGAAAGCGACCATTGAAGAAGTCTTGAGCGACATGTTTACACTTGTGTTTTGAGATAAGAGAGAGAGATGAGAGGTAGAGATGGTCCCACTCGGCGTGCCAATTTGTTCACACGTAACTTTGGAGATGGAGACACGTGGAATAAATATGTAGTCGTATTTATGTTGTATGTGTGTGGGTGTACAATCTCTAACTTTAATCCTATGATTCTCTCTCTTATGTGTGTGAGTGTGTTTCACTCGAGGGCTGGAACGCTTGATCTCGAGTCTGAAGCTTCAATGGATTCTTGGAGCGTGAGGTCTTCCAGTCTTGAAGGAGTCTTCAATCTTCAAGAAGTGTTGTTGTCCTGAAGAGTCTTTGATCTTCAAGGAGTGTTGAAGTCATGAAGAGTGTTGGGTCTTCAAGAAGTGTTGACGTCCTGAAGAGTCTTTGATCTTCAAGGAGTGTTGAAGTCTTGAAGGGTGTTTGGTCTTCAGGGAGTGTTGAAGTCTTGGAGAGTGTTTGGTCTTCAAGAAGTGTTCAACACACTTGGACTTATGGATTGCAGAGAGTTTTCGGTCTTCAGACTTGGTGGAGTCTCTCTGAATTCTCTGGTTCTGCTTGAGAGCTTTGAAACTCTGAACTCTTGTTTTTGTGAGAGTCTAGAATTTCTGAACCCCTGAAATGGAGGAGAACCCCTCTATTTATAGAGTTCTCGCTGGATGGGCCCTGGTGGCTTTTGGGCCTAACAACTTAGGCTTGGGTTTTATTGGTCTTGGGCTCAACTATTTAGTCTTGGGTTTGGTTCATATTTGACCCAAAACCATATGACCCAAATATTTAAAAGACCCAAATTTGATCCAATTAATTATTTTGTTAATTAATTGATCAAATTAACTAATTTGATCAAAAAAATTTATTTTCTAATTAATTGATCAAATCAAAATTTGGCTCTTTAAATTTATAATTGGTCAACTTTGTCTTCAAATTAAATTTGGGACACAAGTCAATTTATAATTGGTCCCAAATTTAATTATTTGTAATTTCGTCATTAATTTTAAATAATGACGCGACAATTTGTGATTGGACAAAATTTCTCCTTCAACAAATGCCTCTTTTCGAGATTTAGACACTAGTTATGTGGGAGTGAATCTCGAAAAAGATATTTTGGAATAAAAGTGCAAGGTATTTGTTCTTGATTTTGACTCCATTTGGTGTGTCAATTTAATCAAAATATGAATTTTGGTCAAAATTTTGACTTTTTTTATTTGACACACTTTTATTGCCAATTAATCAAAAATTGAAGTTTGGTAAAAAAAAAATTGATTTTCCTTATTTGGCAGCAAACTTTGATTTGAACTTAAGTTTGGGCAAAATTTTGATTTTCTCTTGTTTGGCAACAACTTTAATTTGAACTTAAGTTTGAGATAAAATTTGGATTATGCCCAAACTTTGATTTGAGGTAAAATTCTATATCCAAGCTTGAATTTGAAATAGGACTTGAGTTTGTACTTGGTCAAATTTGACTTTGGGATAAAATTTAGATTATACCCAAATCTTAATTTGAAGGGCAACTCCAACTTATGGGTTGTATTTGAAATAGGATTTGAATTGGTCAAATTTCAATTTAAGATAACAATTCCAAAGAGAAGCAAGCTACATTCGCCTACCTCCCATATCTATAGGCGACAATGGTCAGAGCTGGTAAGCATGGTAACTGTATCGGCGGCCGGAGCCGGCACTCCGCGTTTGAGATAGGTTCCGCTTTGACGTACGCCCCACCTCACATAGAAGAAGGGGAACCCCTTCAATAGAATCGAAGAACCCGTGTGGGTGGGAGATTTATGATTTTCTTGGTCAACATTCTTGTTATATATACGTGGACAGTTTTCACCATTTTTTTTCTTCAAAAAAAAAAAAAAGATTTTGGAGTTGCACATACTTCATCCATGGGTTGCTCGTCAGGGAGATTTTGAAAAGAAAATTATGTGCAAATTAAACAATCTTCCATGAAGGCATGCAATGATCCTTGGCAGTGATTTTATGAACTTGATTTTTTGGTGAGGAAATCTTTTGGGAGATGGTGTGGGCTTTAATTTTTCTTAAACCTTGAGTCCCACATTTTTGTTAGGTTTTGACAAAATATTCGAAGGGAGTTTGTCCCACATCGAAAAGGTTCAAGAAAGTGATGAGCTCCAAGTACTATAAGAGGAGCCTATGGCTTTGGTTTCAAAGCATCCCATTTCAGAATCACTTTAAGCTTGTATACTATAGTAGTGCGAGTGGTATAAAGCTTTGAGAGAGTGTGTTCTTGTAATTGGGGTCGGGGAGAGCACACATCAATTGCAGGGAGCATTCAAGAAAGGATTCAAGTAGGAAACTTTCTTCTCCCTTTTTTTTTTGAAATTTTGTTTTTTTTTTTTTTTAATTTTTCGTTTTTTCCTTTTTTTAATTTTCGTTTCTTTAGATTCTTCCTTCGCTTTTTTTTTTTTTTTTAACTCACAACACCTTACCTATATTTCAATTACAAGCACAGTCTCTTCATCCACCATCCAAAAGGTAAATACGTAGGTAAGTGATTTTTTTTCTTTAAGGCATACATATCCTTGTTGTCTTCAATTTGCAGGTACAATGTCTTTCAACGTTAGTCCAAGGACATATGACGTCTTTGGACTTTTTTTGCTACGACGCTCTCCAGCCCAAGGACACATGATGTCAGTCCCACTTAGGCTCCTTTACCGCTGCCACATCTTTCAACATAAGTACAAGGACATGACATGCTCCTTGGACTTTTGCTGCCGCCATGTCTTTCAGCTTGAGTACAATGACATGACGTGCTCCTTGGACTTTTGCCGCCGCCACGTCTTTCAGCATGAGTACAAGGACATGACGTGCTCCTTGGACTTTTGCCGCTGCCACGTCTTTTAGCATGAGTACAAGGGACGGACATGTTCCTTGAACTTTTGCCGCTGCCACGTCTTTCAGCATGAATACAAGGACATGACGTGTGAAGGGAATAAAAGTCCCCACGCAGCGGAAACACATCGATTGGACCTTACGCCGTATATTAATTAACATTAAAATACCGTTACGAAAACTCAATCAAACTTTAAACATACTTTAAAGTTGCTGGAAAATCAGTTTAAACATGCTGAAAAATAAATCCAAATTTATTTTCTTGTTTTTCTAAAGAAAAGGGGAAGAACCGTTACAAACCTCCGTTGTAGACTTGACCGTTCTTCGCCAACGACGCTCCAACGAACAAAACGCAGCAGCCTCCTTTGTCTTGTGATCGCTGGAAAATTCTTCTTGAAAGACACAATAACCACAGAGGTTACACCGGTATGACTCTAGGTCTAGGAGGCAAAAGACTTGTGGGAGTCTTTCTCTAAGAGAGAGGCTAGAGAGAATTCTAGGTCTTGTCTTGAGAGTCTAAGAGCAAGAGCAAAGTGTCATGGACCAATTAGGTCTAGTGTTCTATTTATAGAAGAGAGGCCATGAATAAAATATTCAATTAAATCAATTTTTTCCAAAATTGATTCAATCTTATTCCTTATTTAATCAATCATGATCAATCAATTCCATAATTGATTAATCTTTTCCACAAATGACTAATTACTTCCATAAGTGATTAGATCATTTCCATAAATGATTAATCACTTCTGATGTGGACTTTTCCTAACCGCAAGCGCACGGGTCAAGTAATAATAAAGTGTTCGTAAATACAGTGTCGTCCTCTGGATTGGATTTTTAAGCAAATCAAGTATTGTGAATAATCTCGCTCAATTTTATTTAGGGATTAAAAAGTGATGAATGAATGATAATAAAACTAAATCAAAGCAAGTAAAAAGAATGGAAATTCAATTGGGAAAACTACTTAGGGAATTGATTTCGTCGATTTAGTTTAGGATTGATTTTAAAGAATAAGTTATTATGCACAATGAAATTATGAGCCAAAGACCCTTTAATCACAACTACCTCTCCCGAGTATAATTGATTCTCATGCAAATTAACCAACTTGATATCCCTATCTAAGTTTATTAATCATGCAAGGCAATGAGATCTTTCAACCAATTCTAAAGTTAATCTAAAACCGTCATGAATTAGAAAGTAAACTTTATTCATGCAATCTTGAGTAAGTCTAAATCAAATCCCCTCTCCCGAGCTAGATTCGAAACTTAAATCATTCAACTAGCGGCCAATTAATTGAAAGCATTAAATCAAGATTACAAACACAATAACATTGCACAACTTAAACCATAAACCAATCCATAAACTTAATCAACTACATCAATCCCTAAGCTACAAGTTTAGCTACTCATGAATGTAAATACAATCTCAACTAAACATGTGAAAGCCATAAATCTAACTAAAGAAAGGAAAGGGAAAAGAAAACTCAATGTAGGCCGAATCCGACGTCCCCGTCACGATCCCCACGAACAATGGGTTGATTTCCAAATCTCCCCCTTTCTTTTCAGCCTCCAAGTGCTCTGTTCTGCCCTGTTTTCGGCTCTCAAAGGTCCCAAATCGAACTCTCCCAAAACCTAGCCGAAAATAAGCCTTTATTCTGTTTTTTTCGTCTTAGCGTCGAGACGCTGCCTTCAAAACGCGCGTTTCAGGAAAGGAAATTATACATCGTCGAGACGCTCAGGTCGCAGCGTCTCGACGCTATGACCTTTACCCGCCTATTCTGATATGGAATGCTAGCGTCGAGACGCCTAAGGGCTAGCGTCGAGACGCTAGTCACCTTTTGACCGAATTTTGACTTTTTTCCATTTTGATTCTTTTTCCTTCCTTTACATCTTTTCACGTCCCGAGCACCTGATTAACTCCAATATTGCGCTACAGCTCCAATCAACCATTTCCTACAAAATAAACATTAAAGCACAATAAAATGACCCAAAAATCATAAAAGACTAGCTAAATTAAATAAGTAAAGATAGCTAGCTATGCTCGCTATCAACTTCCTTAAGTGATTAATTATTTCCATAATTGATTAATTCCCGGTTAATGAATTCTTAAATTAATTAACCACCATTTAAATATCACATATTTAATTTCCGGCCTTGAATTAATTAATTCGCTCAAATAGATTTTAGGCCTTAAATTAATTAATTCATTATTTGAACTCTTTCAAACTTCCATAAATTTATATTTGAATTTCTTCAAATATTAATTTCTCTCACATTAATATATTAATATATATTATGTTTGTTTCCCTTAGTAAATTGAACATTTTCAATTTACATTTATTACTTAGTTGCCTCAAATTACTTTATGAGCTACCAGTGGGACCTAATGGACCTGCAGAT
This sequence comes from Luffa acutangula, assembly GCA_036850905.1. NCBI lineage: Eukaryota > Viridiplantae > Streptophyta > Magnoliopsida > Cucurbitales > Cucurbitaceae > Luffa > Luffa acutangula. The sequence goes on from CM072098.1 coordinate 27,687,552, forward strand.
CAGAAGCTCCAACGATGTGAGATTAATTTTCAATTTACATTTATTACTTAGTTGCCTCAAACTGTGAGTTCATTCCACTATAGACTCACAGTTGCACTCTTCTCACTGCAGACATATTTTCTGTGTCCACGGATATAGACCAATATCGACAAGTTAGTCCTTCACGAGTGTCTGTAACACCAGCTGGGTCAAATTACCGTTTTACCCCTGGGTTACCTCTACTTCCTTAAGTACCAGTTCTCCTCTAATGAACAACCTGTTTGTGGACCAACCATCAAACATAAAACCCTCTCGTGCCATTGAGAGGGTAGGGTCCTTTGTTCAAGACTCGGAGTAACCACTTAAGGGAACACTCATCTGCTTCCCTAAAGTCGGGAAGGAGTGAATTCCATCTTGTACGATTATGTTCCCAGCTCCCCATTCGGTCTTGTCCCCAAAATGGTAGGCTTATTGAGTCGGCGTATTGACCACTCTCACCCATACAAATCAAAGGACAATCTCTCATGAGCAGGAGTCCATAATCAACTCAGGATTAAGACTAAGTTGTCTAGGTCGTCCTAGTGAAATAGAAAACCAACTAGTTAACGGTGTTATAACCAGTGGTTACTATTTCGCGGTCTGGTCTTATGCAAACTCATTGCATAGGATACCCCCACTCATATGTCTCCTACATGAACGCGTTGGATCGCAACGTTTGTATCAAATACAAAGTGGGTCGTATCCATAGTGTCAGGAGGATAAGGCACCCATTCTTATCCCTATACTATAGACCCTTTAGGATGTTTCTTGAACAATGATCCCATATGTCGCTACATATAGTTCAAGACACATATTACAGCCTTGGATGTCTAGTTTATTGGATCAGGGTTATTTTTAGGCAAAGACAAATATAAAATAACTAATAACAATTAATGGAAATATATCAATATTATTTCATTAATATCCGGTCAACAGTTACATTCACTATCTACGAGTTTTAGGGCATAAAACCCAACAATCTCCCACTTGAACTAAAACACTAGTTAGTGGGATGTAAATGCAATAATCTAAAACTGGAAATGTCATGTATATTAAAATAATACAATGAACTAGGGCATCCTTATACCCATTATACATTTCTCCCACTTGCCCTAGATTAGATGACATACATATCTCGTAGACCTAGACCTTCTAGATGACCCTCAAACACTTTAGCCGTGAGAGCCTTCGTAAATGGATAAGCGATGTTGTGCTCCAAGGCGATCTTAGTGACGATCACATCTCCTCGTTGCACAATCTCCCGTATCAGGTGATACTTCCTCTCGATGTGTTTACCCCGTTTGTGGCTTCGAGGTTCTTTTGAGTTGGCTACAGCCCCACTGTTTTCACAGTATAGTGTTATAGGCATGTTCATATTCGGAACCATTTCCAAATCAGTCAAGAACTTTCTAAGCCATACTGCCTTCTTAGCTGCTTCGCAAGCTGCTACATACTCAGCCTCCATGGTTGAGTCTGCTATGCATCGTTGTTTGATGCTTCTCCACACTACTGCTCCTCCATTGAGGGTGAATACTGACCCTGATGTGGATTTCCTTGAATCCTTATCAGCTTGAAAGTCAGAGTCAGTGTATCTAGTAAGAATCAAATCCTTAGCTCCATGCACAAGCATGTAGTCTCTCGTTCTCCGAAGATACTTGAGGATATTCTTAACCGCTCCCCAGTGGTCCAACCCTCGATTAGACTGATACCTACTGACTACTCCCACTGCATAACATATGTCAGGCCTAGTGTAGAGCAGAACATACATTAAGCTGCCTACAGTTGAGGCATAGGGAATGTGTCTCATGTTCTCAAATTCTTGAGGTGTCTTAGGAGACTGTTCCTTAGACAGGTGTACCCCATGTCTGAAGGGTAGTAGTCCCTTCTTGGAGTTTTGCATCGAATATCGAGACAACATTTTGTCAATATACGTTGCTTGAGACAGTGCTAGCGTTTTGTTCTTACGATCCCTAATGATTTGGATTCCAAGAACATATTGAGCCTCTCCCAGATCTTTCATTTGGAATTGGGCTGCTAGCCATTTCTTAATGTCAGTGAGGTATCATACATCATTCCCAATGAGTAGGATATCGTCTACATAAAGTATTAGAAAAGCTACTTTCCTTTTGTTGACTTTCTTGTACACACAAGGCTCATCAACGTTTTGGTAAAAACCAAAAGACTTGATTGCAGTATCAAATCTAATGTTCCATGATCTGGACGCTTGTTTCAATCCATAAATGGATCGATTGAGCTTACAAACATTTTGTTCCTGACCTTGGGCTATGAACCCTTCGGGTTGAGACATGAAGATATTCTCTTCAAGATTACCATTCAGAAAGGCAGTCTTGACGTCCATTTGCCATATTTCATAGTCATAATATGTGGCTATGGATAAGAGAATTCTTATGGACTTTAACATGGCTATAGGAGAAAAGGTTTCCTCATAGTCAACCTCTTCCTTTTGGGTATAACCCTTTGCCACTAGTCTAGCTTTGAAGGTCTGTACCTTTCCAGTTGCATCTCTTTTTCTCTTATAGATCCATTTGTACTCTATGGGTTTTACCCTATTTGGTAGATCTGTACGTTCCCATACAGAATTGGAGTGCATTGACTCCATTTCCAAGTTCATGGCTTTGACCCATTCATCCTTATCTTCGTCATTCATTGTCTGTCGATAGGACAATGGATCCTCAATGCCATCATTAGGTATGACAACCTGAGTTTCAGTTAAACCCAAGTAGCGGTCAGGTTTGTAATACAACCCTCCCACTACGTCGAGGCATTCCCAACGTTTGAGATGGACGAGATGGATCTGAAGAACTAGTTCCTTCATCAACCCTTGTTGAAGGTCCAACTTCATCAACAACTCTTGATGATTCTTCAGTAGCTTCTCCTAATATTATTTTGCTGTGTGGCTTATGATCTCTCATGTGGCCTTCCTCTAAGAAAGTGACGTTTGTCGATACAATCACCTTATTTTCTTGTGGGTCGTAGAAATAATCACCTCTCGTTTCTTTAGGGTAACCAACAAATTGGCACAGTTTTGAACGAGGTTCCAGTTTCTTAGGATTTGTCACAAGCACGTGTGCTGGACAACCCCAGATGCGAAAGTGATGCAAACTAGGTTTACGCCCCTTCCATAATTCGAAAGGTGTTTCAGAAACACTTTTCGAGGGAACATTGTTCAAGATGTATACTGCAGTCTCTACTGCACCCCCAAAACGAGCTAGGCAATTAAGCATAACTCATCATTGATCGAACCATGTCTAACAAGGTTCTATTTCTCCTTTCTGACACACCATTCTGCTGAGGTGTACCAGGGGCTGAGAGTTGAGATTGGATTCCATGTTCTATCATATAATCCTGGAATCTTTGATCCATATACTCCCCTCCTCGATCAGATTGAAGTACTTTAATAGATTTACCTAATAGGTTTTCAACTTCAGCCTTAAACTCCTTAAACATTTCAAGGGCTTCAAACTTATGTCCCATTAGGTACAAGTAACCATATCTAGAATAATCATCTATAAATGAGATGAAATATTCGTACCCTCCTCGAGCTTTTACATTCATTGGACCACATAGATCCGAATGTATTAACTCTAAGGGTTCTTTGGCTCTGTAACCTTTTTCAGTAAAGGGTCTCTTAGTCATTTTTCCCTCGAGACAAGATTCACAAGGTGGTAGTGAATCATCTTCTAACTTACTTAGAAGTCCATTCTTTACCAAACGACCAATCCTATCGATGTTTATATGACCAAGTCTAAGAGGCCAAAGATGAGTATTGTTACTTGTTAGAGAAATCTTTTGCCTTTTTCTTTGAGTTTCAACAGTTTTAAATAATTCGTGATTTAAAAGTGCTTTGTTTTCGGTTGGTCTTAAAACATACAAGTTATTTTCCAATTTGGTTGAACAAATAAGTACACCATTTTTATAAATGAACGCTTCAGTCATATCAAAAGTAACTGTATACGATTGTTCAATCAAACATGAAATAGAAATTAAGTTCCTCTTAATCTTGGGAACGATTAACAAACTTTCTAAAAGTAAGAATCTATTTCTAAAAAATAACTTCGCAACTCCCACTGCTTTAGCTGAAATGACTTCTCCAGTTCCGACCCTGAGTGTCATTTCCCCATCGTTCAACTGCCGAAAGGAACTATTTTCCTGAAAAGAAGAGCAAACATGATTAGTTGCTCCTAAATCAAGTATCCAGGTAAACTCATCATGTTCTCCCAGACATGTTTCTCAAACAAGTAAATCAAATTTACCTTCATTTTCCTTCTTTTTCTCAGCAAGGTACTTTGGGCAGTTTCTCTTCCAATGTCCATCTACATTGCAGTGGAAACACTTGCCCTTATCTGCCATAGCTTTGACTTTTCCCTTGCTTTTAGCAGCAGTACTGGGAGCATCCCTTGTTTCCTTTCTTCTTCTGAGTTTTCTTTGAAGAAGTGGCTACAGATTTAGTTCTAGAGGATGAACCCTTCTCGAACTTTCTTTTAGAGTGAACAACGTTTGCCTCTCCTTCTATCTGTCCCTTATTCTTAAGAAGAGACTGATAGAGTTGTAGCTCATTCAGGAGGCTAGTCAGGTTGAATGTTATTTTATTCATCATTGCATTGCTTCGAAACTGCAGAAAACTCTTCGGAAGAGATTCTAAGATGAATGCAACCTGACTACGCTCATCTATGACCGCACCGTTTGCCTCTGCCACGTTGAATTAGACCATCATATCCAGGACATGCTCCCGAACAGACGTGCCCTCTTTCATGCGACAACTATAAACATATTTGAGAGCGTCATGGTGGAGTTGGTAGGACGGTTGTCCAAACATCTCCTGGAGAGAGTTCATAATCTCCCTCGCTGTTACCATGCCCTAATGCCTTTTAGCCAAAACTTCAGATAAGCTGGCTAGGATATAGATGCGAGTCTTATCATTGGCCTTTGTCTAGCGGTCATAAGCATTCTTAACTGCTTGGGATGCATTACGAGCAGGGGTTGGAGGACAATCCTCCGTTAAGACAAACCGCAGATCATCGACAACAAGAATCGTATTCAGGTTCGACTTCCACGTAGCGTAATTTTCACCGGTTAATTTCTCATTTTTAAGTAGAGAGACAATTGAGGAAGACATTGCTGTAATTTAAACAATGATCGTATTAGTTATCTTTGCCTTAATCCATCATACAAGCAAACAATTGCACACAATCCAATCAATTTAGCAAAACAGACAATCATAGAACCCTAAAACTATCGATTTAGTTTTGCAACGATGTTTTAGAGGTTTAGAATATCAGCCACCGAAGGGTGATCAGGTACTCCTCCTTTGAAATGAGACACCTCTCAGCTAATTCTAATTCCAGAATACCTCATATTCCTATAGACATTAGCCACCGTTGTTCGGTCAAGGATTTGTTAACACTTTTAACTCATCCTCGTAAGTGTAACCCTCCCACTTTCAGATCTCAGAGGCACGCACCAACAGGCTACCGAAGGGAAATACAACTGTTGGTGATTAGCCTAAGAGCTCCTATCATTTTCAGGAGTTCACGATGTTCCGAATCCTATGACCAGGCCCTCCGAAGGGATGGTTACGCCGGTACAACCTGCAGGCGGATCATAGGACTCTCACGGTGTGAACTATGGGCAGAGACCGAGGGATACGTTGACACGTGTCCCGCTCCCACTTACTCTAGACATTTTTCCCATTCACCTTGATATTGATTCATGCAAACACTTTTCGAAGGGAGGCCGCTCCTAAGGTGACTCGTAGCCGAGCATGAATCTCACATTGTGAGTATAGGGACATAGGAGCAAAACTTGATTTAAATCTCGTTTTGTAACTTTCCTCCCACTGAAAATGTCCTAAGGTTAATATAGGATTGTTTAACTTAGATAGTATTCGGCTAAGTCAATCTATCTAAGTCTGATCCTATTATAACAATTATGAAAATGATTCAACTGAAATCTTTTGGGTGAATTAAACTTCTTTTAATAAACCCAACATTACTATGGTTAATTCAACTCAATGTTCGGATCAGTTCCCAGGTAGGAGGTGTTCCGTAAACCGTCAACTTAAATACCCCCAGCCTTAGACAGAACTTTACCGAGAGAGTTCCCTTATAACCACAGTAATGTAAGGTCTTTACTCTAAAGATCTAGGTGCATTAAACACTTTTAATAAACCTAGTGACATTGCATGCTAACATTTAATTGTGATTAATTCAACTCCGGTATTCCAGGTCAGTTCCCAGGTAGGAGGTGTTCCGTAAACCGTCAACTTAAATACCCCCAGCCTTAGACAGAACATTACCGGTGGAGTTCCCTTATAATCATAGCAATGTTTTTCCTACTTAGTCAATTAAAACTATTTTTAAATACTAAGTAAGAAAAGATTCTAATCCTATTAGAAACTGATCTAGGTCTAATTAATTTTAAACAATTTAAAATTAACCAATTTATCCTATGATCTTATGTTTGCATGCAAATCTTGATTATAGATTGACGGTTTTTAATCATTAATATTAAAGAACTATTTCAAATTTTAATGATTAATCCTATAATCAAGAATCTAGGGTTTAATTCATTCAACAATCTCATTCAAATTAAATAATTAAACCACACTAATTGCATGAATAATATAACAATTATATTATTAACTATGGATGTTTCATGCTTCATGCAATATTGATTTTCTTTTAATATAACAATTATAAGCCAATTAAGAAAATCAATCAAGCATGTTTCATGCATCACATTAAACATAACTACTTATATTTAATTTAAGTAATGACATGCTTCATGCTTTCCAATTTTTCATATAATTAATATACACTTATATTAAAAAATATGAAAACAATTCCATGCATTTAAACATACATTATAACAATTTATAATATATAAAAAATGCATGAGCATGTTTATAACCTAAGGTAGGATTAAATATTCTATATGACATCCATAAAGCATATAAATAGCAATTGAACCAGTTAATTTTGGCCCCTAGGATAAAATAAAGCATTAAATTACATTAATTTAGCTAAATTCTATCCTAAAAATCCTTGTACAGCTCTGGAATTTTGTCTAGACATCACGAACTGCCCCGAACCACCTCGAACTGGCCTAAAAAATCACGAACCATGCCAAAAATTGGCTGAACCGAGCTAATAACACAGAAAATCGGGCTGATCCAGCAAAAAACCGAACCAGACCAATTTCCCGATCATGATCCCGGTTGGGAATTCCCGGTCTCGATCCCGGTCGGGATCCCAACTGGGAAATTTTCCAGCAAACCCTATTCCCATCGATTCTTCTGTTCTGCACTCTTTTTTTTTTCGATTTCCAGCGCCGTTCTTCATGATTTTCGCCCAAAATCATCTCGATCTCCATCGATAACAGCCCTAAATCTAGACACAGACTTACAAGGACTCGATTTACATAAAATACCCGAAACACCAGGCCTTACATGATAAAAATCACATAAAAATAAAATCTATGGCCATAAAATTTACCCAAACAGTTCAACGCAAACCGAACATACATTATGCATAAATCCAACCTATTAGAGCCTATCGCAACTTTTAATATTAATTAATAGGGACAACGATGACTCTGATACCAATTGAAGAGAATAAAAGTCCTCACGCAGTGGAAACGCATCGATTGGACCTTATACCGTATATTAATTAACATTAAAATACCGTTACGAACTTTAAACATACTTTAAAGTTGCTGGAAAATCAGTTTAAACATGCTGAAAAAAATTCCAAATTTATTTTCATGCTTTTCTAAAGAAAAGGGGAAGAACCGTTACAAACCTCCGTTGTAGACTTGACCGTTCTTCGCCAACGACGCTCCAACGAACAAAACGCAACAGCCTCCTTTGTCTTGTGATCGCTGGAAAATTCTTCTTGAATGGCACAATAACCACAGAGGTTACACCGGTATGACTCTAGGTCTAGGAGACAAAAGACTTGTGGGAGTCTTTCTCTAAGAGAGAGGCTAGAGAGAATTCTAGGTCTTGTGTTGAGAGTCTAAGAGCAAGAGCAAAGTGTCATGGACCAATTAGGTCTAGTGTTCTATTTATAGAAGAGAGGCCATGAATAAAATATCCAATTAAATCAATCTTTTCCAAAATTGATTCAATCTTATTCCTTATTTAATCAATCATGATCAATCAATTCCATAATTGATTAATCTTTTCCACAAATGACTAATTACTTCCATAAGTGATTAGATCATTTCCATAAATGATTAAGTGATTAATTATTTCCATAATTGATTAATTCTCGGTTAATGAATTCTTAAATTAATTAACCACTAATTAAATATCACATATTTAATTTCCGGCCTTGAATTAATTAATTCGCCCAAATAGATTTTAGGCCTTAAATTAATTAATTCATTATTTGAACTCTTTCATACTTCCATAAATTTATATTTGAATTTCTTCAAATATTAATTTCTCTCACATTAATATATCAATATATATTATGTTTTTTTCCCTTAGTAAATTGAACATTTTCAATTTACATTTATTACTTAGTTGCCTCAAATTACTTTATGAGCTACCAGTGAGACGTAATGGACCTGCAGATCAGAAGCTCCAACTATGTGAGATTAATTGGTCAAACTCATTAACCACATTAATCAATATTCGTTAACTGTGTGTTCATTCCACTATAGACTCACAGTTGCACTCTTCTCACTGCAGACATATTTTCTGTGTCCATGGATATAGACCAATATCGACTAGTTAGTCCTTCACGAGTGTCTGTAACACCAGCTGGGTCAAATTACCGTTTTACCCCTGGGTTACCTCTACTTCCTTAAGTACCAGTTCTCCTCTAATGAACAACCTGTTTGTGGTCCAACCATCAAACATAAAACTCTCTCGTGCCATTGAGAGGGTAGGGTCCTTTGTTTAAGACTCGGAGTAACCACTCAAGGGAACACTCATCTGCTTCCCTAAAGTCGGGAAGGAGTGAATTCCATCTTGTACGATTATGTTCCCAGCTCCCCATTCGGTCTTTGTCCCCAAAATGGTAGGCTTATTGAGTCGGCGTATTGGCCACTCTCACCCATACAAATCAAAGGATAATCTCTCATGAGCAGGAGTCCATAATCAACTCAGGATTAAGACTAAGTTGTCTAGGTCGTCCTAGTGAAATAGAAAACCAACTAGTTAACGGTGTTATAACCAGTGGTTACTATTTCGCGGTCTGGTCTTATGCAAACTCATTGCATAGGATACCCCCACTCGCATGTCTCCTACATGAACGCGTTGGATCGCAACGTTTGTATCAAATACAAAGTGGGTCGTATCCATAGTGTCAGGAGGATAAGGCACCCATTCTTATCCCTATACTATAGACCCTTTAGGCTGTTTCTTGAACAATGATCCCATATGTCGCTACATATAGTTCAAGACACATATTACAGCCTTGGATGTCTAGTTTATTGGATTATGGTTATTTTTAGGCAAAGACAAATATAAAATAACTAATAACAATTAATGAAAATATATCAATATTATTTCATTAGTTTCCGGTCAACAGTTACATTCACTATCTACGAGTTTTAGGGCATAAAACCCAACAACGTGCTCCTTGGGCTTTTGCTGCCGCCACGTCTTTCAGGATGAGTACTATGACGTTTTGGACTCTTGTTGTTATGACGTTCTCGGCCCAAGGATACATGATGTCATTCCCACTTGGACTCCTTTACTGCTGCAACGTCTACATCAAAGTAGAACCTTCGAATTTGGAGAAAGAAAAGCAAAGCAGCGTAGCACGAGAACTTTCGAACGTGGAGAAGGAAGCAGCGTAGTGTCAGAACCTTCGAACTTGGAGAGAGAATGGACTGGCAACGTAGCAGTGCCCTTTGAACCTTGAGAGACTGGCAAAACAAGCAGCGTAGCAACGTGAGAACTTTGAGAGAGAAGGAAGCTGCGCGTAGCAACACAATGTGCGAATTTTTTAACTTGGAGAATGAAGCAGCGCAACAGCATAACATGAGAACCTTCGAACTTAAAGAAGGAACAACGAAGCAGCATGAGAACCTTTGAACTTAGAGAAGGAACAACGAAACAGCACAACGAGAGAACCTTCGAACTTGAAGAAGAAACAACGAAGCAACAAGAGAACCTTCGAACTTGGAGAAGGAACAACGAAACAATGCAATGAGAGAACCTTCGAACTTGAAGAAGGAAGCAGCGCAACGCCAGAACCTTCGAACTTGGAGAAGGAAGCAGCACAACAGCGCAATGTGGGAACCTTCGAACTTAAAGAAGGAAGTAGCACAACAGCACAACCTAACGTAGCATGAGAATCTTCAAACTTTGAGAAGGAAGCAGTACAACTGATAACTTGAAAATATCAAGTTATTAAGCATCTAATATAAGCTTATTATGAGCCTCAAGAGAGTGAAAAAACCCAAGTTTTAACTAATTTATATGCTAGATGCAGTAATATTGATTTATTTGTATTAATGTGCTCATATTGATTATTATCTTTGAAATTCCTATAAAACTGCACTAATTCTAATTTATTGCTGCATCAGGAAAAGCTTGGCCAATTATGCGGTAGAGCATGATGCGTTTGGGGCATGAAATGCTGTAGCAGCTGTAGCATGGAAAGCTTGTTGTTGTAGCATGAAAGCCTATAGCATGGAAAGCTTGTAGCATGACATGATTGTTGTTGTAGCATGGAAGCTTGTAGCATGGAAGCCTGTAGCATGGAAAGTACACAGGCACACATCCCAAGATGATAAAGAGACAGAAAAGGATGGATGAAAAGACAGCGTCGGCGCAACCAGAGCAAGTGGGCGAAAAAGGGGATTAAAAAGGCGCAAGTTGCCTAATGATGATCAAGCAAGTGGCTATTACTTGATGAAGTTATCTTAACCTTGTTGTTATAGCATGGAAAGATTGTTGCTATAACATGGAAGCTTGTAGCATGGAATGATTGTTGTTGTAGCATGGGATGCTTGTTGATGCTACAACAAGTTTCTAAGCAACTTGCTTTGGCTCAAAGCAAGACATGCTTTGGCTTAAAGCAAGACATGCTTTGGCTCCAAGCAAAGAAAAGTCTATAAATAGAGGGGAGATGAAGAATCAAAGCATCCTGGAATCCAAGGATCCATAAGTCTTTCTTAGAGTGTTTTGTGTTTTATTGCATGCTGTAGCATGAACTTATTTAGAGTTTTATGTTTTATTTTATGTTGTAGCATGAGTTAATTTCTTTTTATCAAGGCTTAGCTTAGGGGCCCATGAGGCATTAAGATTATTTTTTTGTATGCCGGCAATGAATCAATGATATTGATGCTTTCTACTTAGATGTGATAATTCTTTCATTACCAATATCCGTCTGATCAACCGATAGAGGTAGTAGCATGATAAATCCCGGAAGGGTAATGCATGTGGAAAAATCTAAGTAGATCAAGATAATGCATTACATGTAGTCTGGTTGTGTTAGAAATAGCTCAGGCGCTTAGGATATTTCATGAATGTGTTTGGGTTGCTTTAGGGATAATTCAACCACTTGCAAGCATATAGAGAACTGGTTAAACGCATGAATTAAGCAATAGGAATATTCTTAGTTCATCGCATGTGTAATACCGGAAGGGAATCACATGTTTATTTCTCGCTTAGGCATCAATATTCTGTCAATTCATTGTTATGCGCTACATTGATATCTTATCTGTCGTATGTGGTTGCTGCGGCGAAAGTCTTGATAGCTCATCATCCATCCTATCTTTTTATCGCATTATTATTGCTTTTCTTTATCGCATATTCAACCTACCACATCCATATTTTATTACACCAGCGCAACATCATTAGAATAGGATTTAATTTGAGATATTTTCTCTACTCGGGACTTCCCTGTGGATTCGACCCTGGAATACTCCAGGTATTACTTGGTAGTGCATAATTTATACTTGGATTAATGCACAACAGCGATATATTCTTTAGTTAATTCAAGAAAATTAGAAGCGATTAAAAATTAACCTATCAACAACATGAGAACCTTCGAACTTGGAGAAGGAACAGCGAAGCAGCGCTGCGTGAGAACCTTCGAACTTGGTGAAAGAAGCAATGCAGCGTCAGAACCTTCAAACTTGGAGAGAGAAGGGAACAGCGCGCAACAGTACAGCGAAGAACCTTCGAATTTGGTGAAGGAAGCAGCGCAGCGTGAGAACCTTCGAACTTGGAGAAGGAAGCAACACAACAGCACAATGTGGGAACCTTCAAACTTAAAGAAGGAAACAGTGCAGCGTCAGAAACTTCGAACTTGGTGAAGGAAGCAGTGCAGTGTGAGAACCTTCGAACTTTGAGAAGGAAGCATCACAACAGCGCAATGTGGGAACCTTCAAACTTAAAGAAGGATGTAGCACAACAGTGCAACCTAGCGTAGCATGAGAACCTTCAAACTTTGAGAAGGAAGCCACACAGCGTGAGAACATTCGAATTTGGTGAAGGAACAGCGCAACGTGTGAACCTTCGAACTTGGTGAAGAAGCAGCGCAACGTGTGAACCTTCGAACTTGAAGAGAAGGAACTTCAATGAAGCGCATGAGAATCTTCAAACTTGGAGAGAAGGAACTGCAGCGAAGCAACGTGAGAACCTTCAAACTTGAGAGAAGGAACTGCAGCGAAGTGCATGAACCTTCGAACTTTGGGAGAAGGAATTGCAACGCAGCGCGTGAGAACCTTCGAACTTAGGGAGAGGGAACTGCAGCGAAGCAGCGTAGGAACCTTCTAACTTGAGAGAAGGAACTCCAGCGAAGTGCGTCAACCTTCAAACTTGGAGAGAAGGAACTACAACGAAATGCATGAGAACCTTCGAACTTGGAGAGAAGGAACTGCAGTGCAGAATGTGAGAACCCTCAAACTTGGAGAGAAGGAACTACAGCGAAACAGCGTGAGAACCTTTAAACTCTAAGAGAAGGAACTACAACGAAACGCGTGAGAACCTTCGAAATTGAAAAGAAGGAACTGCATTGAAGCATGTGAGAACCTTCAAACTTGAAGAAGCGGGAACAACGAACTTAGGGTGAGTGAAACACCAAACTTGAGGCTAGTGAGACATTGAATTTGGAGGAATGAAATCTTCTTTTATTCGTCCAACTCGTAGCTACATATTTATAACAGTGTACAACTTCAATTTGTTGTATTGCCCCCAGTACTAAAGAATTTCTTCAATTTGTATTTTCATGCACCATTTTTTTTGTTTATAGAGATTGAACTTAAAGTTTTCTTTAAGCTGCCTACGTACCCTTATGGAATAGGGATCAAGTCATAACGTAGTTCAAGATTTTTTTTGCTCTCACCTTTTAAGCTCGTGTGGGCTAGGAGCATCATGCAGTTTAGGCTCTTGTGATAAGGAACTTTTTACATTTTAAAAGCCCTTATCTTCATCATGGTCTTGATCAGATCCTTGGTTTGTAGGTTTGGTCAAGATAATGAGATTTGGTTCCACCTTCAAGGAACCTTCTGTATTTATGAGAACAGAAAACTTCCTCTTCATACGTGACAGGATGCTACTAAGAAGCTTCTCGTCTCTGTTTACTTCATCAAAAAGTTTCAACTCCAAGTTGTCCATCTTTCTTTTAGGTTGATCGTTTGTTACTTTGAGGCGATAAAAAACAGATGTTGAAGGTTGACTTTTCTTCGATGTAGAGACACTTAACCTTTGGAAAGCTGAAGGTCGAGTGAAGGTGGACGTCGAACATTGATTTTCTTCTTTTGTCGCGACCATACTCATTCTTTGGAATACCGAAGGACGAGTAGTTGAAGGCTTGATGCGATTAAAGCCGGATGTCCTTTGTTCACCCTTCTTGGATTTGTCAACTTCTTCTACGTCGATGCAGTAGGAAGTTGCAAAGTTCTCTTTTTCCTTTTTGTGGAAAGTTTTGGAGAAGATCTCCTTCGCACATTGTGTTGGGTGTAGCAATTTCCCTAATCTGTAGTATGGGTGATTTGAGGTTTGGTTTAAACTGGTTTTATTGGTTGTGTATGTTATTATGGTGTGTAGAAAACATGCTAGTTGGGAGTGTTAATGGATTTAACTATTTAGAGAAACTTAAGGAACGCCAAAGGTTGTGTTTATTATTAATTGGAATGAATTGGTGCTAGCTAAGACATGAAATGAATGCAACTAGATTAAGAAGGAGAAGAGGAGGAAGAACAATGATGGGCGAATTCCATGGGTTTTGAAGAAAAACAGAGTTGGAGAGGAGAAGATGATGAAGATGATGGGTTGTGGAGAGAGAAAACGAATTAAGAAGAAAAACTTAATATATATATATATATATATAAAGGACAAGGGTACAATGAGAGTTAAATGAAGAGAGAGGTGCTTGGAGTGGGTTGTTCACCTGAGAAATATTGTTGAAGGAAAAAACAAATTGTATTCTACTTTACTATATGGAGTAGGAAATGGCATGTGAGGAGAGAGAATGTGATACTATTGTAATAGGAGAAAAGACAAAAGAGTACTTGGCAATATTGGGATGAAATTTGGAATTTGGATTAAGAGAATTAAGTAAATGGAAATTTGTTTAATTGATCAATGTGTAGTTTATGCTTATTTTCATGTTGGGGGATAGTTCGTAATTTATGTTATGGATATCGAAATTTCAAGTTGAACAAAAATTGAAACAACTTATGATATGAAATGACAGTCTTGATGGTTCGGTGAGTGGTTATATTACTAAATATTTCATTACCTAATTGTTATTATGAGACTCCAAGAGTTATATAGTTAACTTTGATTTTAGAGAAACTGTTATGTTATCCTTTTTAGAAACTAGTCTTTTAACACGTGCTTTGCACGTGATATTTCCAATTATTTTATCATATTTTATGATATTATCATTTCATTTTACCATATATTAATACTATTTTTTTAAAAACGTTGAGCATGTATCTAACTTTTGTATCATTTATACTTCAATAGACTAAATGATTTATAAAGTAATATATGATTTCTCAAACAACACTATTTCGCAATTTATAAAAAAAAATAGTTTGCTAGATTTTTTTATGCTTAAGGGAGAATAAAACTGACGGAGAAAAGGAAAAAAAAAAACATAAAATTTGAACTAATAAACTATGAAGTTCAAAATTATTAAAATTCTTAAACTTTTAAATTTTCATTATATAATTAAAGATAAATTCATAAATTATTTTACCATTCATTTTTAAGAATATATTGACAAAAATTGTAATATTCTATCTTTCCACATCCCGAGTCGAGGAAGCTATTTATATGGTCGTAGAAGACAGAGAATTTCAAAATTCTTGAAATTTCATTATTAATTATAATAAAAGACAGATTCATAAAATTTAAAGATAAACTTATTTCAAAGAAAAAGAAAATTTAAAGATAAACTCATAAATTTTTAGATTCACATTAAAAAAGAAAATAATTATTAGATTATACTTTCTCAGGGTCTGTGAGAAAATAATGAGAAGAATGAGAGCGAGAAAAAAGTGGAATTTGAAGAATTTCAGAAAGTATTTCAAAAAAGTGGAAAGGGAGTGAGAGAAATGAAATGCAAATGAAAGTTTTGGAGAGGTAGGAAGATATTTAATTTCATTAGTATTTTACATTTTTGAAATAAGGACAATGTATATATTATTTTAAATATGAAGATTAATATTATATTAAAAAATCCATATTCATACAATAATTTTAAAATGATGAATGATTAGTAGTTATAATTACTACTTGTTCAAAAAAAAAAAGTAGTTATAATTATTACGTAATTCAACTTAACAAAAAAATAGTTCAATTTAATATAAAATTTTGAATGATTAATAATTATATCATTAAAAATATTTATTTTTAATAAAAGATAGTTTCATGTATTTAATGAGATATATTATATATTAAAAAAATTGTATTATTTATTACTTTGAAAAATTATACCAAATAGAAATCTCATTTATTTTCAAGAAATAAATATTTCTAAAAGTACTAATTTGTTTTTATCTAATACTTACAAAATAAAACATATGTACCACCACCATCATCATAATAATAATAAAAATAATAAATTATTTTTGCCAACGTGAGTGTTCAACTAACATCAAATTTGAACTAATAACCAAGAGGTTTGTGGTTTAAATCCCTCCAACCCCACATGTTTTCAAATAATAATAATAAAAAAATATATATCATTTTTTATTATTGAGAATTTAAAGAGAAAATCAATGAATATATTCATTTACTACAAATAAAAAAAAATCATGGTATAAATAATTTCTCATAACTGTTATTATTTATAATAAAATAAGCTAAATACATTTGTAAGAAAGAATACACTTAAAACATAATTACGCTTAACTTCAATTGGTAGAATATCATCTTCAAGCTTTTGTTTTCGCATATCTTCAAGTTTTTTCTTAAATTACAAATTTACAAATGATCAACATTATTGTTTAAAAAAAAAAAACCAAGATGAATGTTAGATAAAGTAATCCAAACAATTATTTAAAAATAAATAAATAAATAATCCAAACAAAACAAAAATTATAAGGCAAAGCAAGACAAACCTACACATGAGATGAGAAAATTCAAATGCTTGTAGATAAATGTTGAAGAGAGCTCTACTTATAGTTGTAGGAGATAAAAGTTACAAAACGTTTGAAATTTCACCATTAAACATACTTATAAACTCATAAATTTTAGTAATTAAATTATAGAAATAAATATATAGAACTTTTCATATTCTAACCTCTCAAATATTTACCTTTGGTATTTATTAAATTAAAGAAAACCTACATGGATAGGTTATATATAAATGTGAGAATGTGAAAAGGTGTTAAATAATTAATGTTAATTTAATTGTGCATTTGTAATTAAATAATAATAAGTGATAAAACAATTCTAAAAATATATAATTAATTAAAAATAATAGAAACTATTAGTACCTACGTGGGTGTGTAGATTTTTTTTTCTTTAGGAAAGTGTGTGTATATAAGTTGTTCTTTTAGTAATTCTTTTTTTTTTTTTAAACTCTTTTTTTTTTATTTTAAATTTTATTTTATGATTTAATTTAAATATATAAATTTAATAGTTATTAGTGGCATGCTTTGTAAATTTAAGATTTGATAAAAGGGTAAAATAGTCTAAAAATGATTGTTCTCCTTAGCCACTTTTTAAGGTAGTAAGATTCTATAAAGTTTCCAGTAACATTATCGTCTTACTTGGAAATAACATTTTACAAATTTTAAAGATGTTTTTAGAACATTCGAGAGTTGAGAGAATTGTTATAAAATTCCAGTATTTTGGTGATTGTAACCAAAATTGTTATTTCGGAAAACTTGAGATATTTTATGGTGATTTGAGTTATTAGAAGTATTTGCGTTATTTCTAAAATCCTAGAAGTTTTATGAAATGTCGTTCTACAAACAACGTATGATCTTAGAGATATTGGATGATGTTAAGTTTATTATGTAAGAAATGATTTGAATTCACTAGATCTGTGTACCCATAGTGATTACATGTATACTACGTGAATGTGTTTCCGTGGTATAGAGAGAGGTCTTTAGGACCCAGCCTAGCACACATGTGGGCTTTGGGTCGTGTGTTAGGGTGTTTAGCCCTTAAGGGTTGCTCTACGTGCACGTATGACAGAGATGGCTCTGCTATGTATTTCGAGACTACTCAATGCATAGTATGACAGAGATTGCTCTGTTGTGCGTATTGAGATTACTCTACGCCAGTATGACTAGAGACTTGGGGTACAGGTTTGGTGATAAATCTTTTTGACATGTGTTATTGTTTTCAAGAGTTACCCCACAAATATTTCCTTATGTTTTAGTTATCTTGAGAATTATTAAACATCTCCTGAGTTTCATTGTTTTTCCTAAAGTTATTAAATTATGCTTAAAGAGGAGATTGGTTTTATGAAATCATTTTATTTATGAACCTACCACTCACTGGGCTTTACAGCTCATTCTTTTATTCTTATTTTTCCACCAGGTTGCTCTTGAGTTTCAACTAAAGTTGGCTAACCAGAAGAGCTAGTCAGAATCTGCCACCAATCTCTACGACTCGATGCATATCACTTATTATGTATAAGGTTTGGTAATGAAGTGTTGAACTGAATATTGTGGTTTGAGACATCTGTGTCTCTAGTCCGGCTCCAGGGTGCAGTATAGTATATTTATATACACTAGAGAGTTTAAATGCATATATATATCTTCAGGTGTGTTATTAACCAAGTTTTAAAGGAAACTCTGTCCAAACTTCTGGTTATTTAAGTTACTACTGAATTTACAATGAGCTTAAGAACGATTAGGAGCATGTTAGATGACAATAGGGTCCTATGACCGGTTAGAATTCATTGTTGGCACGCCACGTCACTAGTGGTTAAGAGTAGTCTGGGGCGGGGTGTGTCATAAGACTTGTTCATGACAGCGACCATTGAAGAAGTCTTGAACGACATGTTTACACTTGTGTTTTGAGATAAGAGAGAGAGATGAGAGGTAGAGATGGTCCCACTCGGCGTGCCAATTTGTTCACACGTAACTTCGGAGATGGAGACATGTGGAATAAATATGTAATTGTATTTATGTTGTATGCATGTGGGTGTACAATCTCTAACTTTAATCCTCTGATTCTCTCTCTTATGTGTGTGAGTGTGTTTCACTCGAGGACTGGAACGCTTGATCTCGAGTCTGAAGCTTCAATGGATTCTTGGAGCTTGAGGTCTTCCAGTCTTGAAGGAGTCTTCAATCTTCAAGAAGTGTTGTTGTCCTTAAGAGTCATTGATCTTCAAGGATTGTTGAAGTCTTG
Source organism: Luffa acutangula (assembly GCA_036850905.1). Classification (NCBI taxonomy): domain Eukaryota; kingdom Viridiplantae; phylum Streptophyta; class Magnoliopsida; order Cucurbitales; family Cucurbitaceae; genus Luffa; species Luffa acutangula. The sequence continues at coordinate 27,706,378 of CM072098.1, forward strand.
AAGAGTGTTGGGGTCTTCAAGAAGTGTTGACATCCTGAAGAGTCTTTGATCTTCAAGGAGTGTTGAAGTCTTGAAGGGTGTTTGGTCTTTAAGGAGTGTTGAAGTCTTGGAGAGTGTTTGGTCTTCAAGAAGTGTTCAACACTTGGACTTATGGATTGCAGAGAGTCTTCGGTCTTCAGACTTGGTGGAGTCTCTTTGAATTCTCTGGTTCTGCTTGAGAGCTTTGAAACTTTGAACTCTTGTCTTTGTGAGAGTCTAGAATTTCTGAACCCCTGAAATGGAGGAGAACCCCTCTATTTATAGAGTTCTCGTTGGATGGGCCCTGGTGGCTTTTGGGCCTAACAACTTGGGCTTGGGCTTTATTGGTCTTGGGCTCAACTATTTAGTCTTGGGTTTGGGTCATATTTGACCCAAAACCATATGACCCAAATATTTAAAAGACCAAATTTGATCCAATTAATTATTTTTTTAATTAAATGGTCAAATTAATTAATTTGATCAAAACAATTTATTTTCTAATTAATTGATCAAATCAAAATTTGACTCTTTAAATTTATAATTGGCCAACTTTGTCTTCAAATTAAATTTGGGACACATGTCAATTTATAATTGGTCCAAAATTTAATTATTTGTAATTTCATCATTAATTTTAAATAATGACGTGGCAATTTGTGATTGGACAAAATTTCTCCTCCAACACTCATATTTAAATAATGCTACATTTGAACCATATTCAAATGTGTATTTCTCTCCTAACCTATAGTTTTGATGTGCATCTAATGCACATTAAATTTAACCCATAGTTTTTATGCGAATCCAATTCATATTAAAATAATATTTGAACTTCTTCAAATATTTAATTCTCTCATAAATTAATTTTGAATCACATCCAAAAGTAAATTTATATTATAAAGTTTTATTAAATATATAAACATTATATTATAATGCATCACCATACATTATATTAATTCCCTTAGTGCATTTGAACATTTCAAATTCCATTCAAGACTAACGTACTAGATAACTCTTTACGAGCTAGCAATGGGACCTAATGGACCTATGGATCAAAAGCTTCAACGATACGAGATTAATTAGCTAAACTCATTGACCACATAATTAACATTCATTAACTATGGGTCACTCCACGAAAGACCCACAACTACACTCTTCTCACTGTAGATATATTTTTGTGTTCACGAATATAGACCAATAACAGAAAGTCAATCCTTCACGAGTGTTCGTAACATCAGGTGGGTCAATTTACCATTTTACCCCTAGGTTACCTCTATGTCCTTAAGTAGCAATGCTCCTCTAATGAACAACTTGTTTAAGGTCCAACCATTAAACAAAAGTCCTTCTCGGGCCAATGAGAGGGTAGGGCTCCTTGTTCAAGTCTCAGAGACACCATTTAAGGGAACACTCATCTACGTTCCCTAAAGTCGGGAATGAGTGAATTTCATCTTGTGTTATTATGTTTTCAGCTCCCACTCGGTCTTGTCTTCAAAATTGTAGGCTTATTGAGTCGGCGAACTGACCACTCTCACCCATACAAATCAAAGGATAATCATCCAAAAGCTATAAACTTAAGTTGCATTAGGTAAAGATACTCATACCTTTGAATAATCATCCAAAAGAGATGAATTATTCATGCCCTCCCACTGCTTTAACATATTGAACCACAAGGATCCAAATGTACCAGCTCCAAGGGCTCTTTGGCTCTTAGATCTTTTCCAGTAAAAGATCTATCAGTCATTTTGCCCACAAGGCATGACTTGCAAGGTAGTAGAGAGTCATCTTCTAACTCGCTTAGAAGTTCACTCTTGACCAGTCTCCCAATCAAATTGAGATTAATATGGTCTACCTTAGAACCAAAGAAAGGTAAATCCTTTGCCTCTTTTCACATTGAGTAATAGCAGTCTTAAACAACTCAGTGTTCATGACTGCTTTACTATTGATAAGTCTTAAAACATTTAGGTTACTTTTCAGTAAAGCTAAACAAATGTCAACTCCCTTTCTCGAAACAAAACTGCGTTAGCAGAGAAAGGTAAAGAGTAACATTGTTCCAGCAAATAAGACATAGAAATCAAATTTCTTTTTATCTTAGGAATTACATACACATTATCTAATAATATGTATTTTCTCCCACTGAGAAAAATAACTTAATGTTCCCCACTGATATAGCTAAAATAACCTCTCTAATTCTAACTTTGAGAGTTATTACACAAGCAGCAAGCTCTTGCCAGGAACTTATTGCTTTAAAAGTAGAACACACGTGATTTGTGGCCCCTGAATCAAGTATTCAGGGAGAATCACTATTCTTCACTAATCACGTTTTCAAGACAAGTAAATGAAAATTACGGTCTTGAACAAGTTCTCCTTTTGCTAAGCAAGGTTCTATGTCATATTCATCAAGAACAATTCTTAATGAATTAAACATATGGGGCATGAGGACATTCCTCAGTTAAGAATAATCCTAGACTTATTTACCACAATTTGTCGTTTAAGCCTGTTGTATTACCGTTATTCATAAAGTGACGTAAGACAATACACATAAAATTATTATATAATTGCTGAAGTAACAAATTACTTGTATTATTAATTGCACTAACCCATCACAAAAAATCCAATCAAATTCTGCAAAAACAAATGAGCAATCAAAGAAACCCTATAAAACTATTGATTTAGTTTTTGCAACGATGCTTCAAAGGTTTAGAACAACAGCCACCGAAGGGTGGTCAACTACTCCTCCTCTGAATTGAGACAATCTCAACTAAACTCTAACACAAGAATAACTCATATTCCGTCAGCGTTTAGTTACTGTTGTTCGGTCAAGGGTTAGTTAACACATTTAACTCATCCCCGTAAGTGTAACCCTCCCACTTTCAGATCTCAGAGGCACGCACCAACAGGCTACCGAAGGGAAAGACAACTGTTGGTGATTAGCCTAAGTGACCCTATCCTATTCAGGAGTTCACGGTGTTCCGAATCCTATGATCAGGCCCTCCGAAGGGATGGTTGCGCCAGGACAACCTGCAGGCGGATCATAGGACTCTCACGGTGTGAACTAGGGGTGGAGACCGAGGGATACGTTGACACGTGTCTCGCTCCCACTTACTCTAGACATTTTTCCCATTCACCTTGTTATTGATCCATGCAAACACTTTCCGAAGGGAGGCCGCTCCTAGGGCGACTCGAAGTCGAGCATGAACCTCACGTTGTGAATATAGGGACGTAGGATCAAAACTTGATTTAAATCTCGTTTTGTAATTTTCCTCCCACTTAAAATATCCTAAGGTTAATTTAGGGTTGTTTAACTTAGATAAAATTCGGCTAAGTCAATCTATCTAAGTCTGATCCTATTATAACAATTACGGAAAGGATTCAACCACAATGTTTTAGGTGAATTAAACTTCTTTTAATAAACCCAACATTGCAAGTCAACATTACTATGGTTAATTCAACTCAAGTTTCGGGTTAGTTCCCAGGTAGGAGGTGTTCCGTAAACCGTCAACTTAAATACCCCCAACCTTAGACAGAACTTCACCGAGAGAGTTCCCTTATAACCACAGTAATGTAAGGTCTTTACTCTAAAGATCTAGGTGCATTAAACACTTTTAACAAACCTAGTGACATTGCAAGCTAACATTTAGCTATGATTAATTCAACTCCGGTATTCCAGGTCAGTTCCCAGGTAGGAGATGTTCCGTAAACCGTCAGCTTAAATACCCCCAGTCTTAGACAGAACTTTACCGGTGGAGTTCCCTTATAATCATAGCAATGTCTTTCCTACTTAGTCAATTAAAACTAATTTTAATTCTAAGTATGAATAATTCTAATCCTATTAGAAATATGATCTTAGGTCTAATTAATTTTAAACATTTTAAAATTAATTCATTTATCCTAAGATCCTATGTTTGCATGCAATTCTTTGTTATAGGTTAACAGTTTCTATTCATTAATTTTATAACTATTATAAATTTTAATGAATTAACCCTATAACATGCTACTATGGTGAATAAATTAACAATCAAATTCTAATTAATTTATAAAACCATACATTAGCATACATGACATACCAAAAATATAACAATTATCTTAATCTAAGGTAATGTCATGCTCAATGCAATTTAATTTCCTTTTAATTAACCTAACTCTTAAATTAATTATACAAGAAAATTAAAATTAAGCATTACCATTTTCATACATTAACATAACATTTATATTAATATATCATGAAAATTAATTAAACATGTTAATTATTTATATAAATATAACTCTTATATTTTTAAACTAAAGTAATTTCATGCTCAATGCAAATTAATTTTCTTCAATTAATCTAACTCTTAAATTAATTACCCAAGAAAATTAAAATAAGCATTCATATTTTCATACATTAACATAACACTTTATATTAATGGCTCATGAAAATAAATAAGCATATAAATTACTTTCATAAATATAACTCTTTATATTCTTTACTAAAGTAATTTCATGCTCAATGATTCTCAATTTTCATCCATTTAATCATAACAATTTATATTAAATACTCATGAAAAGTAAATTCATGCATAATACTTATATTATAACAATTATAATTAAAAAAAATGCATGAATATGCTTAACCTATGGTGGGATTTTAAGCTATATGACATCCATAAAACAATTAAATAGCTAAGTAGACAGGTTTTGGCATCCTAGGACAAAATACAATAGAAAAATTACACTAATTAATCTAAATTTGTCCTATCTAGCCGTGAACCGCCTCGAAACAACCTCAAAGCAGCTTGAACCGGCCTGAAACGTGCTGAACCAGCTCCAAAAACCACTTGAACCGGCCTAAAACCAGAAGAATCGGTCATCTCGAACTGAACCGCGCCAAAATGCTCGAACCGGACCGCAGTTTTCAAAAATAATAAAATAAAATGTTGTCTTTTTTACAAAAAAAACGTTGGCGCTCCAGTGGTTGATCAGGTGATTGTGTACATGCGTTTGACCCTTAAAGCTCTAGTTCGAACCCCAGTTGCACAAAACGTTTTTTTTTTATTTTAACGATTTTCCAGCGCGTTTTTCTTCGATTTTCTGGGTAATTTGACGCAAACTCTCGGCTTTTTTCAGAAAACTGCAATTCCAGCCTCGATTCTTTTCCAAATTTGGCTCCAATTTGGATGCAAGTTCACCAAAATTTTTACATAACTCATATTCACGGACTTACAGACTCGAATATGCAACAAATCACAAAAAACAACGGGCCCTTACATGATCAAATCAATGAAAAATTGTAAATTCTAATGCCAAAAACCCTAACCATCTACTAGCAAACCATTATACATCAAATGCACAATTAAATCCCACCAATAAACCAATGCAAATTTTGTAAAAACAAAATCAAGCATACGATCGGCTCTGATACCAATTGAAGGATTGAAATTCTCAATTCCGTTACAGCGGAAGCAATTGGACCGTTTTGTAGTTAATTTTGTTCTACAAAATATCAATACATTGGCAAAAGGTTAAGCGATGAGAAACATACCTCCGTTGACGACTCTGAATACTTCAACGCCTTTCTTGATTTTGGACCGAGCGTCAACAATTGGGACACCACCAATTGATCTTCCCCGCTATAACTCTGAGATTAGGAACGTAGTTGTGGGACTACCTAATCTTGAATGGGAAAAACCCTAGAGAGAAAATTCTCCCTAGAGTTCTTGAGTTGAGAGAATATGAGAGGGCCTTATGGTGGCCATATGTTGTGGTACCTAAACCCTAGGGTTAGTGTTCTATTTATAGAAGAAAGACCATGAATAAAATATTCATTTAAAATCAATTATTTCCATAACTGATTTAATCTTTTCCATAATCAATCAATTCCATAACCAATCAATTCCATAATTGATTAATCTTTTCCATAAATGATTGATCACTTCCATAAGTGATTAATCATTTCCATAATTGATTAATTACCAATTAATTAATTCTTTAATTAATTAATACCAATTAAATATCATATATTTAATTTCAGGCCTTCTATTAGTTAATTAATTAATTACCTAATTAAATATCAAATATTTAATTTCAGGCCTTCAATTAATTAATTCCATAATATGAATCAAATTCATATTAAAATTTGAACTCCTTCAAATTCTCTTATATCCTATAAATTTAATATGAATCAAATTAATATTTGAACTTCTTCAAATATTTATTTCTCTCATAGACTATAGTTTAATTAAATCTCATTTAATTTAAACTAAATTGAATAATTAATTAATTCATCTTCTAATTAAATACCATATATTTAATTAGACATATATTTGAACTCTTTCAAATATATCAATCTCTCAATATAATAAAGTTTAATCTCAAATTAGACTTTATATTTTAATGCATCACTATACATTATATTAATTTGTATCTCATACAATTAACTTAATTCCCAATATGAATTTGAACTATTCAAATTCTCTCAAGATATATTTGTTCCTAATTACTCTTTAAGAGCTAGCAGGAGGACCTAATGGACCTACAGATCAGAAGCTCCAATGATATGAGGTTAACTGATTAAACTCATTAATCAAGTTAACCAATTCATTAACTGTGGGTCATTCCACTAAAGACCCACAGCTGAACTCTTCTCACTGTAGAACATTTCTGTGTCCATGGATGTAGACCTATGCCGGTAATGTTGGGTTTTATGCCCTAAAACTCGTAGATAGTGAATGTAACCGTTGACCGGATATTAATGAAATAATATTGATATATTTTTCCATTAGTTGTTATTAGTTATTTTATATTTGTCTTTGCCTAATAATAACCCTAATCCAATAAACTAGACATCCGAGGCTGTAATATGAGTCTTGAACTATATGTAGCGACATATGAGATCATTGTTCAAGAAACAGCCTAAAGGGTCTATAGTATAGGGATAAGACTGGGTGCCTTATCCTGGTGACACTATGGATACGGCCCACTTTGTATTTGATACAAACGCTGCAATCCAACGCGTTCGTGTAGGAGACATGCGAGTGGGGGTATCCTATGCAATGAGTTTGCATAAGACCGGACCGCGAAATAGTAATCACTAGTTATAACACCGTTAACTAGTTGGTTTTCTATTTTCACTAGGACGACCTAGACAACTTTGTCTTAATCCTGAGTTGATTATGGACTCCTGCTCATGAGAGATTGTCCTTTGATTTGTATGGGTGAGAGTGGCCAATACGCCGACTCAATAAGCCTACCACTTTGGGGACAAGATCGAATGGGGAGCTGGGAACATAATCGTACAAGATGGAATTCACTCCTTCCCGACTTTAGGGAAGCAGATGAGTGTTCCCTTAAGTGGTTACTCCGAGTCTTGAACAAAGGGCCCTACCCTCTCAATGGCACGAGAGGGTTTTCTGTTTGATGGTTGGACCATAAACAGATTGTTCATTAGAGGAGAATTGGTACTTAAGGAAATAGAGGTGACCCAGGGGTAAAACGGTAATTTGACCCAGCTGGTGTTACGGACACTCGTGAAGGACTAACTAGTCGATATTGGTCTAAGTTCCGTGGACACAGAAAATATGTCTGCAATGAGAAGAGTGCAACTGTGAGTCTATAGTGGAATGTACACACAATTAACGAATATTGATTATTGTGGTTAATGAGTTTAACCAATTAATCTCACATCGTTGGAGCTTCTGATCTGCAGGTCCATAAGGTCCCACTGGTAGCTCGTAAAGTAATTTGAGGCAACTAAGTAATTAAATGTAAATTGAAAATGTTCAATTTACTAAGGGAAATAAATATAATATATATTTATATATTATTATGAGAGAAATTAATATTTGAAGAAGTTCAAATATAAATTTATGGAAGATTGAAAGAATTAATTTAAGTCCTAAAAGTGTTTGGGCAAAATTAATTAATTCAAGGCCGGAAATTAAATATGTGATATTTAATTGGTGGTTAATTAATTAAAGAATTCATTAACCATGAATTAATCAATTATGTAAATAATTAATCACTTAAGGAAGTGATTAATCATTTATGGGAATGATCTAATTACTTATGGAAGTAATTAGTCATTTATGGAAAAGATTAATCAATTGGGGAATTGATTGATCATGATTGATTAATTAAGGAATAAGATTGAATCAATTTTGGAAAAGATTGATTTAATTGAATATTTTATTCATGACCTCTCTTCTATAAATAGAACACTAGACCTAATTGGTCATGACACTTGACACTCTTGAAAGACAAGACCTAGAATTCTCTCTAGCCTCCCTCTTAGAGAAAGACTCCCACAAGTCTTTGGCCTCCTAGACTTAGAGACATACCGGTGTAACCTCTGTGGTTATTGTGTCAATCAAGAAGGAATTTCCAGCGAAGAAAAACAAAGGCGGCTGCTGCGTTTTCGTTCGTTGGAGCGTTGTTGGCGAAGAACGGTCAAGTCTACAACGGAGGTTTGTAACGGTTCTTCCTCTTTTCGTTAGAAAAGTTTTTAAATAAATTTAGATTTGTTTTAGCATGTTTAAACCGATTTTACAGCAACTTTAAAGCATGTTTAAAGTTTTGTTTGAGTTATCGTAACGGTATTTTAATGTTAATTAATATACGGCGTAAGGTCCAATCGATGCGCTTCCGCTGCGTGGGGACTTTTATTCCCTTCAATCGGCATTAGAGCCATCGCTGTCCCTATTAATTAATTTTAAAAGTTGCGATAGGCTCTAATAGGTGGGATTTATGCATAATGTATGTTCGGTTTGCGTTGAACTGTTTGGGTTAATTTTATGGCCATAGATTTTATTTTTATGTGATTTTGATCATGTAAGGCCCGGTGTTTCGGGTATTTTATGTAAAATCGAGTCCTATGTAAGTCCGGGTCTAGAATAGGTTTTTATGAGATGAAAATCGGAGCAATCGCCGCTGAAATCGGGGCCAAAATCGGAGAAATCGTTGCTGTTTTGCCTAGATTCTGCATCCAGACGCAACAACGTCGGGATGCTCCTTAAACAGCGTCTCGACGCTGTCTCGATACCGAAGGCGCTCGGTAAGGAAAGCACACAGCGTCGGGACGCTACCTCAACAGCGTCTCGACGCTGTCTCGATTACGCAGGCGCTAGATATGGAAAACGCACAGCGTCGGGACGCTAATCAACACAGCGTCTCGACGCTGTCACGATGGAGGCGCGACCTAGGGTTTCGAAAGGCGCGGTTCAAGGTGTAACCGGTCCGGTTCGGCTGGGCTGGGACCTATTTTGTCCGGTTCAGCAAATTTTTGGCATGGTTCGTGATTTTGGAAGCCGGTTCGAGGTGGTTTGGGGCGGTTCGTGCTGTCTAGACCAATTCCGGAGCCATACATGGATTTTTTAGGATAGAATTTAGCTAAATTATTGTAATTTAATGCTTTATTTTATCCTAGGGGCCAAAATTAACCGGTTCAATTGCTGTTTATATGCTTTATGGATGTCATATAGAATATTTAATCCCACCTTAGGTTATAAACATGCTCATGCATTTTTTTATATATTATAAATTGTTATAATGTACGTTTAAATGCATGGATTTGTTTTCATATTTTTTAATATAAGTGTATATTAATTTATATGAAAAATTGGAAAGCATGAAGCATGTCATTACTTAAATTAAATATAAATAGTTATGTTTAATGTGATGAATGAAGCATGCTTGGTTGATTTTCTTGATTGACTTATAATTGTTATAATAAAAGAAAATCAAAATTGCATGAAGCATGAAACATCCATAGTTAATAATATAATTGTTATATTATTCATGCAATTGATGTGGCTTAATTATTCAATTTGAATGAGATTATTGAATGAATTAAACCCTAGATTCTTGATTATAGGATTAATCATTAAAATTTGAAATAGTTCTTCAATATTAATGATTAGAAACCGTCAATCTATAATCAAGATTTGCATGCAAACATAAGATCATAGGATAAATTGGATTAATTTTAAATTGTTTAAAATTAATTAGACCTAGATCGATTTCTAATAGGATTAGAATCTTTTCTTACTTAGAATTAAAAATAGTTTTAATTTACTAAGTAGGAAAAACATTGCTATGATTATAAGGGAACTCCACCGGTAATGTTCTGTCTAAGGTTGGGGGTATTTAAGTTGACGGTTTACGGAATACCTCCTACCTGGGAACTGACCTGAAATACCGGAGTTGAATTAATCATAGTTAAATGTTAGCATGCAATGTCACTAGGTTTATTAAAAGTGTTTAATGCACCTAGATCTTTAGAGTAAAGACCTTACATTACTGAGGTTATAAGGGAACTCTCTCGGTAAAGTTATGTCTAAGGTTGGGGGTATTTAAGTTGACGGTTTACGGAACACCTCCTACCTGGGAACTAACCGGATTGAGTTGAATTAACCATAGTAATGTTGACTTGCAATGTTGGGTTTATTAAAAGAAGTTTAATTCACCCAAAAGATTGCAGTTGAATCATTTCCATAATTGTTATAATAGGATCAGACTTAGATAGATTGACTTAGCCGAATACTATCTAAGTTAAACAACCCTATATTAACCTTAGGACATTTTCAGTGGGAGGAAAATTACAAAACGAGATTTAAATCAAGTTTTGCTCCTACGTCCCTATATTCACAACGTGAGATTCATGCTCGGCTTCGAGTCGCCCTAGGAGCGGCCTCCCTTCGGAAAGTGTTTGCATGGATCAATATCAAGGTGAATGGGAAAAATGTCTAGAGTAAGTGGGAGCGGGACACGTGTCAACGTATCCCTCGGTCTCCGCCCATAGTTCACACCGTGAGAATCCTATGATCCGCCTGCAGGTTGCCCTGGCGCATCCATCCCTTCGGAGGGCCTGGTCATAGGATTCGGAACATCGTGAACTCCTGAAAAGGATAGGAGCTCTTAGGCTAATCACCAACAGTTGTCTTTCCCTTCGGTAGCCTGTTGGTGCGTGCATCTGAGATCTGAAAGTGGGAGGGTTACACTTACGAGGATAAGTTAAAAGTGTTAACAAATCCTTGACCGAACAACGGTGGCTAATGTCTATAGGAATATGAGTTATTCTGGAATTAGAATTAGCTGAGAGGTGTCTCATTTCAAAGGAGGAGTACCTGATCACCCTTCGGTGGCTGATATTCTAAACCTCTGAAACATCGTTGCAAAACTAAATCAATAGTTTTAGGGTTCTGTGATTGTCTGTTTTGCTAAATTGATTGGATTGTGTGCAATTGTTTGCTTGTATGATGGGTTAAGGCAAAGATAACTAATACGGTCATTGTTTGTTTAAATTTCAGCAATGTCTTCCTCAATTGTCTCTCTGCTTAAAAATGAGAAATTAACCGGCGAAAATTATGCTACGTGGAAGTCGAACTTGAATACGATTCTTGTTGTCGATGATCTGCGGTTCGTCTTAACGGAGGATTGTCCTCCAGCCCCTGCTCGTAATGCATCCCAGGCAGTTAAGGATGCTTATGACCGCTGGACAAAGGCCAATGATAAGACTCGCGTCTATATCTTAGCCAGCTTATCTGAAGTTTTGGCTAAAAGGCATGAGGGCATGGTAACAGCGAGGGAGATTATGAACTCTCTCCGGGAGATGTTTGAACAACCGTCCTACCAACTCCACCATGACGCTCTCAAATACGTTTATAGCTGTCGCATGAAAGAGGGCACGTCTGTTCGGGAGCATGTCCTAGATATGATGGTCCAATTCAACGTGGCAGAGGCAAACGGGGCGGTCATAGATGAGCGTAGTCAGGTTGCATTCATCTTAGAATCTCTTTCGAAGAGTTTTCTACAGTTTCGAAGCAATGCAATGATGAATAAAATAACATTCAACCTGACTAGCCTCCTGAATGAGCTACAGCTCTATCAGTCTCTTCTTAAGAACAAGGGACAGATAGAAGGAGAGGCAAACGTTGTCCACTCTAAAAGAAAGTTCGAGAAGGGTTCATCCTCTAGAACTAAATCTGTAGCCACTTCTTCAAAGAAAACTCAGAAGAAGAAAGGAAACAAGGGGAAAGCTCCCAGTACTGCTGCTAAAAGCAAGGGAAAAGCCAAAGCTGTGGCAGACAAGGGCAAGTGTTTTCACTGCAATGTAGATGGACATTGGAAGAGAAACTGCCCAAAGTACCTTGCTGAGAAAAAGAAGGAAAAAGAAGGTAAATTTGATTTACTGGTTTTAGAAACTTGCCTGGTAGAACATGATGAGTTTACCTGGATACTTGATTCAGGAGCAATTAATCATGTTTGCTCTTCTTTTCAGGAAAATAGTTCCTTTCGGCAGTTGAACGATGGGGAAATGACACTCAGGGTCGGAACTGGAGAAGTCATTTCAGCTAAAGCAGTGGGAGCTGCGAAGTTATTTTTTAGAAATAGATTCTTACTTTTAGAAAGTTTTTTAATCGTTCCCAAGATTAAGAGGAACTTGATTTCTATTTCATGTTTGATTGAACAATCGTATACAGTTACTTTTGATATGAATGAAGCGTTCATTTATAAAAATGGTGTACTTATTTGTTCAGCCAAATTGGAAAATAACTTGTATGTTTTAAGACCAACCGAAAACAAAGCACTTTTAAATCACGAATTATTTAAAACTGCTGAAACTCAAAGTAAGAGGCAAAAGATTTCTCCATCAAGTAACAATACTCATCTTTGGCATCTTAGACTTGGTCATATAAACATCGATAGGATCGGTCGTTTGGTAAAGAATGGACTTCTAAGCAAGTTAGAAGATGATTCACTACCACCTTGTGAATCTTGTCTCGAGGGAAAAATGACCAAAAGACCCTTTACTGGAAAAGGTTACAGAGCCAAAGAACCCTTAGAGTTAATACATTCGGATCTATGTGGTCCAATGCATGTAAAAGCTCGAGGAGGGTACGAATATTTCATCTCATTTATAGATGATTATTCAAGATATGGTTACTTATACCTAATGGGACATAAGTCTGAAGCCCTTGAAAAGTTTAAGGAGTTTAAGGCTGAAGTTGAAAACCTATTAGGTAAATCTATTAAAGTACTTCGATCTGATCGAGGAGGGGAGTATATGGATCAAAGATTCCAGGATTATATGATAGAACATGGAATCCAATCTCAACTCTCAGCCCCTGGTACACCTCAGTAGAATGGTGTGTCAGAAAGGAGAAATAGAACCTTGTTAGACATGGTTCGATCAATGATGAGCTATGCTCAATTGCCTAGCTCGTTTTGGGGGTATGCAGTAGAGACTGCAGTATACATCTTGAACAATGTTCCCTCGAAAAGTGTTTCTGAAACACCTTTCGAGTTATGGAAGGGGCGTAAACCTAGTTTGCATCACTTTCGCATCTGGGGTTGTCCTGCACACGTGCTTGTGACAAATCCTAAGAAACTGGAACCTCGTTCAAAACTGTGCCAATTTGTTGGTTACCCTAAAGAAACGAGAGGTGGTTATTTCTACGACCCACAAGAAAATAAGGTGATTGTATCGACAAACGCCACTTTCTTAGAGGAAGACCACATGAGAGATCATAAACCACGAAGCAAAATAATATTAGGAGAAGCTACTGAAGAATCATCAAGAGTTCTTGATGAAGTTGGACCTTCAACAAGGGTTGATGAAGGAACTAGTTCTTCAGATCCATCCCGTCCATCTCAAACGTTGGGAATGCCTCGACGCAGTGGGAGGGTTGTATTACAACCTGACCGCTACTTGGGTTTAACTGAAACTCAGGTTGTCATACCTAATGATAGCATTGAGGATCCATTGTCCTATCGACAGACAATGAATGACGAAGATAAGGATGAATGGGTCAAAGCCATGAACCTGGAAATGGAGTCAATGTACTCCAATTCTGTATGGGAACTTGCAGATCTACCATATGGGGTAAAACCCATAGGGTGCAAATGGATCTATAAGAGAAAAAGAGATGCAACTGGAAAGGTACAAACCTTCAAAGCTAGACTAGTGGCAAAGGGTTATACCCAAAAGGAGGGGGTTGACTATGAGGAAACCTTTTCTCCTGTAGCCATGTTAAAGTCCATAAGAATTCTTTTATCCATTGCCACATATTATGACTATGAAATATGGCAAATGGACGTCAAGACTGCCTTTCTGAATGGTAATCTTGAAGAGAATATCTTTATGTCTCAACCCGAAGGGTTCATAGCACAAGGTCAGGAACAAAAGGTTTGTAAGCTAAATCGATCCATTTATGGATTGAAACAAGCATCCAGATCATGGAACATTAGATTTGATACTGCAATCAAATCTTTTGGCTTTGACCAAAACGTTGATGAACCTTGTGTATACAAGAAAGTCAACAAAAGGAAAGTAGCTTTTCTAATACTTTATGTAGACGATATCCTACTCATTGGGAATGATGTAGGATACCTCACTGACATTAAGAAATGACTAGCAGCCCAATTCCAAATGAAAGATCTGGGAGAGGCTCAATATGTTCTGGGAATCCAAATCATTAGGGATCATAAGAACAAAGCGCTAGCTCTGTCTCAAGCAACGTATATTGACAAGATGTTGTCTCGATATTCGATGCAAAACTCCAAGAAGGGACTCCTACCCTTCAGACATGGGGTACACCTGTCTAAGGAACAATCTCCTAAGACACCTCAAGAAGTTGAGAACATGAGACACATTCCCTACGCTTCAGCTGTGGGCAGCTTAATGTATGCTATGCTCTGCACTAGGCCTGACATATGCTATGCAGTGGGAGTAGTCAGTAGGTATCAGTCTAATCCAGGGTTGGACCACTGGGGAGCGGTTAAGAATATCCTCAAGTATCTTCGGAGAACGAGGGACTACATGCTTGTGTATGGAGCTAAGGATTTGATTCTTACTGGATACACTGATTCACACTTTCAAGCTGATAAGGATTCTAGGAAATCCACATCAGGGTCAGTATTCACCCTCAATGGAGGAGCAGTAGTGTGGAGAAGCATCAAACAAGGATGCATAGTAGACTCAACCATGGAGGCTGAGTATGTAGCAGCTTGCGAAGCAGCTAAGGAGGCAGTATGGCTCAGAAAGTTCTTGACTGATTTGGAAGTGGTTCCGAATATGAACGTGCCCATAACACTATAATGTGATAACAGTGGGGCTGTAGCCAACTCAAAGAACCTCGAAGCCACAAACGGGGTAAACACATCGAGAGGAAGTATCACCTGATACGGGAGATTGTGCAAAGAGGAGATGTGATCGTCACTAAGATTGCCTCAGAGCACAACATCGCTGATCCATTTACAAAGGCTCTCACGGCTAAAGTGTTTGAGGGTCATCTAGAAGGTCTAGGTCTACGAGATATGTATGCCATCTAATCTAGGGCAAGTGGGAGAAATGTATAATGGGTATAAGGATGCCCTAGTTCATTGTATTATTTTAATATAAATGACATTTCCAGCTTTAGATTATTGCATTTACATCCCACTAACTAGTGTTTTAGTTCAAGTGGGAGTTTGTTGGGTTTTATGCCCTAAAACTCGTAGATAGTGAATGTAACCATTGACCGGATATTAATGAAATAATATTGATATATTTTTCCATTAGTTGTTATTAGTTATTTTATATTTGTCTTTGCCTAATAATAACCCTAATCCAATAAACTAGACATCCGAGGCTGTAATATGAGTCTTGAACTATATGTAGCGACATATGAGATCATTGTTCAAGAAACAGCCTAAAGGGTCTATAGTATAGGGATAAGACTGGGTGCCTGATGACATGCAAAAATGTCATCATTTTCCTAGAGTCTACACTATGGGTTTTCAATGAAGATTGTGTGCCAATTTGTGGGTTTTCACCCCATTCTAGAGTCTACACTAAAATTTGGGATTTTTGGGAGAGTTTTGGAGCTTTGTTGAAGATCTTTGGAGCTCGAGATCGAAGGAGGTCGGCGCGGGATCGAGGAGATCGACACTTTTATGAGCATTTCTCTTCCCTTTTCCTTTATGTTTTAGTTTCTAGAATTGTTGTGATTAGGAATTATTGAATTTTAGTGATTATGAGTAGTAAATTCCTAAATTCTATGAGATTGATTTAGATGTTGAACCTCTGCTGAATTAATGAATCGATGTGTTTTAATTGTCATTATTGTTCATTTGTGCATTTTGTCCGTAATGCTTTTAATCAACTGATCACTGATTAAATGAATCGTTACTAAGTGGAAACTCGACGGAGAGAAGCTTAGACTAGAACTGAATGCATGACTAACGGTTATTTACCCAGGTGACACGGGATAAAATAAATAACGTTAGAGGTTGTACTGAAGGGTCGTAATGCCATACTAAGTAAATAAAGATGAGACTGAAAGGAGATTCTTTATTGAACGGTATGAGATAGGAGGAGACCGACAGGAGAGTCCTTGTCATTAGGCTTCTAGACTTATGAATCAAATGATTAGTTAATCCATATTAGTTCATTGATTAAGCGATTGAATGTCCAATTGATAAAATCAACAACTCTAGAATTATCCCATCAAATTGTGTCACCATTTATCTTTTGCTTTCTAGATTAGCTTTTTGTTATTCTTTCCGGCATTAGATTTTGTTCTCTAAATAAAGCTAAGCAAGATTATTCGTGGTAATTAATTGAATAAATCCAATCCCTGTGGAGACGATACTCTATACTCAAAATCACTATATTACTTGTCACGACCCGTACGCTTGCGGAATTTAAAATCGTGAAGAACAAGTTTTTGGCGCCGTTGCCGGGGATTGGCTAATTTCATTCAATTAATATTGTGAAGAAATTGCTTGCTTTAGATTAGAGATTTTATTTTGCTTTCTTTGTTTTATTTTTATCCTGGTCCATTGTTCTTGTTGTGCATTTAATTGGTGTTTGCATCTGCTGAAAGCCTGATTATTGTTAATTTAATTATTTTAAATGGCTTTTAATCGTTTTGGGTGGCCCTTTAGGGAATCTGAGCCCGAAGAACCAACACCATCATCCAATTTTTTTTATTCAAATTATCCCCCTTTAAAAGAAAAATCTCCCCTAGAAAGTTTGCTTCAAGATTCTATTGAGCATACTAGAGCCATTAATTTAGCTCTAGAAAAATCCCTACGGAGATTCCATCCCCAAGAGGATGAAAGTGAAGTGCAATCCGCTTCCATAGAAGATAAATCTTCCTTAGAGAGCTTGCTTGAAAATTTTATCCAAGAGTCTAGAGCCATGAATTTAGAATTAGAAAAATCTATGGAGAGACTTCAAACTCAAAAGGAAGATAGGGAAGTAGGATCCACTTCCATAGAGTGTCTAGTGAGTCATGTGGCCACTGATTCATTAGCGCCAATTCAGGAGCATAATTTTTTCGATTTTTCTAAGCTTGAGCATATAGGGGTGAGTAGTTTAGATAGAAAGGAAGAATTGGATAGTTCTAGCACCCACCAAGAACAAGTTTGTGAGGAAGAAAAAGAGAATGAGCTTATAGTATTTGAGGAGTTTCAAGAGGTAGAGTTTAAGGTTGAAAGGCCTTTGTCTGTTCTATCCTCTCCATCCTCTCTTGATAATGAGTGTTCTTTTTCTTGTTCTCACGAGTCAGAGTCAGAGTCAGAGTCAGAGTCCATTTATTTTGATCTTCCTCCTTTTATGCTTTTATTATTAAAAAATCCCAAAAATATTTCTGCTTCAGGGTCCCATTAAAAGCTAGTAAGCTTACTAGCAATAACACCGTTAACTAGTTGGTTTTCTGTTTCACTAGGACGACCTAGACAACTTTGTCTTAATCCTGAGTTGATTATGGACTCCTGCTCATGAGAGATTGTCCTTTGATTTGTATGGGTGAGAGTGGCCAATACGCCGACTCAATAAGCCTACCACTTTGGGG
The DNA here is from genome assembly GCA_036850905.1 of Luffa acutangula. Taxonomy (NCBI): domain Eukaryota; kingdom Viridiplantae; phylum Streptophyta; class Magnoliopsida; order Cucurbitales; family Cucurbitaceae; genus Luffa; species Luffa acutangula. Next base: position 27,724,200 of record CM072098.1, read on the forward strand.
ACAAGATCGAATGGGGAGCTGGGAACATAATCGTACAAGATGGAATTCACTCCTTCCCGACTTTAGGGAAGCAGATGAGTGTTCCCTTAAGTGGTTACTCCGAGTCTTGAACAAAGGGCCCTACCCTCTCATGGCACGAGAGGGTTTTCTGTTTGATGGTTGGACCATAAACAGATTGTTCATTAGAGGAGAATTGGTACTTAAGGAAATAGAGGTGACCCAGGGGTAAAACGGTAATTTGACCCAGCTGGTGTTACGGACACTCGTGAAGGACTAACTAGTCGATATTAGTCTAAGTTCCGTGGACACAGAAAATATGTCTGCAGTGAGAAGAGTGCAACTGTGAGTCTATAGTGGAATGTACACACAGTTAACGAATATTGATTATTGTGGTTAATGAGTTTAACCAATTAATCTCACATCGTTGGAGCTTCTGATCTGCAGGTCCATAAGGTCCCACTGGTAGCTCGTAAAGTAATTTGAGGTAACTAAGTAATTAAATGTAAATTGAAAATGTTCAATTTACTAAGGGAAATAAATATAATATATATTGATATATTATTATGAGAGAAATTAATATTTGAAGAAGTTCAAATATAAATTTATGGAAGATTGAAAGAATTAATTTAAGTCCTAAAAGTGTTTGGGCAAAATTAATTAATTCAAGGCCGGAAATTAAATATGTGATATTTAATTGGTGGTTAATTAATTAAAGAATTCATTAACCATGAATTAATCAATTATGTAAATAATTAATCACTTAAGGAAGTGATTAATCATTTATGGGAATGATCTAATTACTTATGGAAGTAATTAGTCATTTATGGAAAAGATTAATCAATTGGGGAATTGATTGATCATGATTGATTAATTAAGGAATAAGATTGAATCAATTTTGGAAAAGATTGATTTAATTGAATATTTTATTCATGGCCTCTCTTCTATAAATAGAACACTAGACCTAATTGGTCATGACACTTGACACTCTTGAAAGACAAGACCTAGAATTCTCTCTAGCCTCCCTCTTAGAGAAAGACTCCCACAAGTCTTTGGCCTCCTAGACTTAGAGACATACCGGTGTAACCTCTGTGGTTATTGTGTCAATCAAGAAGGAATTTCCAGCGAAGAAAAACAAAGGCGGCTGCTGCGTTTTCGTTTGTTGGAGCGTCGTTGGCGAAGAACGATCAAGTCTACAACAGAGGTTTGTAACGGTTCTTCCTCTTTTCGTTAGAAAAGCTTTTAAAATAAATTTAGATTTATTTTAGCATGTTTAAACCGATTTTACAGCAACTTTAAAGCATGTTTAAAGTTTTGTTTGAGTTATCGTAACGGTATTTTAATGTTAATTAATATACGGCGTAAGGTCCAATCGATGCGCTTCCGCTGCGTGGGGACTTTTATTCCCTTTAGGTAAGTCAATCCTTCACGAGTGTTCGTAACCACGGCTAGGTCAAATTACCGTTTTACCCCTGTGTTACATCTGTCTCCTTAAGTACCAGCGCTCCTCTAATGAACAACCTGTTTATGGTCCAACCATTAAACAGAAAGTCCCTTTCGGGCCAGTGAGAGGGCATGATCCCTTTGTTCAAGTCCTGAAGTCACCACTTAAGGGAACACTCATCTACTTCTCCTAGAAGTGGGAAGGAGTGAATTTCATCTTGTGTTGTCATGTCCCCAGCCCCACACTCGGTCTTGTCCCCAAGAAGGTAGGCTTATTGAGTCGGCGTGCAGGCCACTCTCACCCATACTAATCAAAGGACAACCCCTCGTGAGAAGGGGTTCATGACACACTCAGGATTAAGACTGAGTTACCTAGGTCATCGTATTGAAACAGTAACCTAACTAGTGAACGGTGTTACATCTAGTGGTTTACTATTTCGTGGTCCGGTCTTATGCAAACTCATTGCATAGGATACCCTCGCTTGCATGTCTCCTACATGGACGCCTTGGATTAATACGTCTGTATCGAATACAAAGCAGGCTGTATCACATAGTGTTACCAGGATAAGGTACCCAGCCTTATCCTTGTACTATAGACCTTTTAGGTTGTTACTTGAACACCAATCCTCGTATGTCCCCACATACTAGTTCAAGTCACATGTAAACAACCTTGGATCTTAGTTTATTGGATTTGGGTCAAATTGTGCAATATTTAACAATAACACTTTATTGTAGAAACTCAATTACACTTTATTGAAACAAGTATACAATTTGTTTACATTCACTATCTACGAGTTTTAGGGCATAAAACCCAACAGGGGTATCCTATGCAATGAGTTTGCATAAGACTGGACTGCGAAATAATAGTCATTAGGTGTAACATTGATAACTAATTACATTATTATTTCACAGGATGACCTTGTAAATCAATCTTAATCTTGAATGTGTTATGAACTTCTGTCTGCTAAGAATTGTCCTTTGATTTGTATGGGTGAGAGTGGACAGATTCGTCGACTCAATAAGCCTACCATTTTGGGGACAAGGCCGAGTGGGGAGCTGGGAACATAACGACACAAGATGAAATTCACTCTTTCCCGACTTTAGGGTTAGTAGATAAGTGTTCCCTTAAGTGCTGACTCCAGGACTTGAACGAGGGCACTCACTCTTGAAGGATTTAGAATTCCCTAATTCCGATAAAGCGGAAGCGAATTGGGACTGATTCGTAGTTAATTTTGTTTATCCAAAAATACCATTACATTGGCAAAAAAACATAGAACAAATTCTATACAAACTTAAGGCTAAGCATACAAAAATTATTAGATCTAAATCTAAAGGGGAGAAGCGAACATACCGTCGTTGTCGTCTCTGAAATATCAAGAACGCCTTTCTTGATTTTGGACCAAACGTCAACGATTGGGACACTACCATTTGATCTTCCCCGCTATAACTCTGAGATTAGAAACGTAGTTCTAGGACTACCTAATCTTGAATGGGAAAAACTCTAGAGAGAAAATTCTCCCTAGAGTTCGTGAGTTGAGAGAATATGAGAGGGAGGCTAGAGAGAATGCAAGAGTGCATTCTTGTGGCCTTATGTTGTAGTACCTAAACCCTAGGGTTAGTCTTCTATTTATAAGAGAAAGGCCATGAATAAAATATTCATTTAAAATCAATTATTTCCACAACTGATTTAACCTTTTTCATAATTAATCAATTCCATAACCAATCAATTCCATAATTGATTACTCTTTTCCATAAATGATTGATCACTTCCATAAGTGATTAAATCATTTCCATAAATGATTAATTACTTCCATAAGTTATTAATCATTTCCATAATTGATTAATTTCCAATTAATTAATCACCAATTAAATATCATATATTTAATTTCAGACCTTCTATTAGTTAATTAATTAATTACCCAATTAAATATCATATATTTAATTTTAGGCCTTCAATTAATTAATTCTATAATATGAATCAAATTCATATTAAAATTGGATCTCCTTCCAATTCTCTTATATCCTATAAATTTAATATGAATCAAATTCATATTAATATTTGAACTTCTTCAAATATTTATTTCTCTCATAATAATAAAGTTTAATTTCAAATTAGACTTTACATTTTAATGTATCATTGTACATTATATTAATTTGTATCTCATACAATTAACTTAATTCCCAATATGAATTTGAACTATTCAAATTCTCTCAAGATATAATTGTTCCTAATTACTCTTTACGAGCTAGTAGGGGGACCTAATGGACCTACAGATCAGAAGCTCCAATGATATGAGGTTAACCGATTAAACTCATTAATCAGGTTAACCAATATTCATTAACTGTGGGTCATTCCACTAAAGACCCACAACTGGACTCTTCTCACTGTAGAACATTTCTGTGTCCACGGATATAGACCTATACCGGTAAGTTAATCCTTCACGGGTGTTCGTAATCACGGCTGGGTCAAATTACCGTTTTACCCTTGTGTTACATCTGTCTCCTTAAGTACTAGTGCTCCTCTAATGAACAACCTGTTTATGGTCCAACCATTAAACAGAAAGTCCCTCTCGGGCCAGTGAGAGGGCGGGATCCCTTTGTTCAAGTCCCAGAGTCACCACTTAAGAGAACACTCATCTACTTCTCCTAGAAGTGGGAAGAAGTGAATTCCATCTTGTGTTGTCATGTCCCCAACCCCCCACTCGGTCTCGTTCCCAAGACGGTAGGCTTATTGAGTCGGCGTGTGTAGGCCACTCTCACCCATACTAATCAAAGGATAATCCCTCGTGAGAAGGAGTTCATGACACACTCAAGATTAAGAATGAGTTACCTAGGTCATCCGATTGAAATAGTAACCTAACTAGTTAACGGTGTTACATCTAGTGGTTTACTATTTCGTGGTCCGGTCTTATGTAAACTCATTGCATATGATACCCTCGCTCGCATGTCTCTTACATGGACGCCTTGGATCAATACGTCTGTATCGAGTACAAAGCGGGTCGTATCACATAGTGTTACCAGGATAAGGTACCCAACCTTATCCCCATACTATAGACCTTTTAGGTTGTTACTTGAATACCAATCCCCGTATGTCCCTACATACTAGTTCAAGTCACATGTAAACAACCTTGGATCTTAGTTTATTGGATTTGGGTCAAGTTGTGCAATATTTAACAATAACACTTTATTGTAGAAACTCAATAACACTTTATTGTAGAAACTCAATAACACTTTATTGAAATAAGTATACAATTTGTTTACATTCACTATTTACGAGTTTTAGGGCAAAAAACCAAACAACTCTCTCACTGGTTCGAGAGGGTCTTCTGTTTGTTGGTTGGAACATAAACATGTTGTTCATTAGAGGATGAGTGACACTTCAGGAGATAGAGGTAACTCAAGGATAAAACGGTAATTTGATCCAGTTGTAGTTACGAACACTCGTTAAGGATTGACTTACTGTTAATGGTCAATATCCGCGAACACATAAATATTTTATAGTGAGAAGAGTACAGCTGTGGTTCTTTAGTGGAGTGACCCACAGTCAACAAGTGTTGATTAATGTGGTTAATGAGTTTAATCAATTAATCTTGTATCGTTGGAGCTTCTGATCTGTAGGTCCATTAGGTCCCCCTGCTAGCTCGTAAAGGCTAATTAGGATCATTTAGTATTGAAAGAAATTTGAATCATTCAAATTAATTAAGGAAATTTAGGTTAATTGTATAAGATACAATTAATATTTTGTATGGTGATACATTATAATATAAAGTTAATTTTGAATATAATTCAAAATTAATTCATGAAAGAACAATATTTGAAGAGGTTCAAATATAAATTTAATGTGACTTGGATTCATATTCTATAGGATAAATTTAATGTGAATTAGATTCATATTAAAACTATAAGTTATGAGAGAGATGTGCATTTGAATCATATTCAAATGTAAGGTTAATTAAATATATGATATTTAATTAATTAAGGAATTAATTAATTAATTAATTTGAATATGATTTAATTAAATTAATACCTTAGGTTATATTAATTTGATTAATATAATATATGACAATTAATTAAATGGTTTAATTAAATTAGTTAATAGTAATTATTATAAATTATAAATTATTTAATTAATAATAAACTCTCCTTTAATTTTTGCACTCTCAGAGAACTCTCTCCCAAGCAACAATTCTCTCTCAAACTCTCTCTTAGAAACTTTTACAAAAAAAACATTCTTTTGTGAAAAGTTAAACAAGTTTCCCTGTGTTTTTTCAAGAAAGTGTTCCTACAAACACGATCCTAATCCCAGAGGATAGTGGGGTTACTTTGGTGGTGGTGTCCAAGAGATTCATCAGTTCGTGATTGTACGCGAGGGAGAAGAAGTCTTGCTATAGAATTGTTGTTTTCGGTCTACTAACATAAGATTTATCATTACTTAAACAACATGCTTAGCCTAGAATATATAGAATTGTTTTGTATTTTCAATTTCCTATACTGTGTATGTTTGGTTTCTAAACTTAAATGAAACACACGCGATCACTTGCGCTTCCGCTGTGGGATTCAATCCCTTCATTGGGAACCTTCAACTGAAGCCTTGTCATTTCCCCTTTCTCCCACCTTTGACAACAAGCCTACTAAAGAACTAATGATCATGTTGATAACGCTCATTTATGTGCGTTATTTAGTCTTAAAAACTTTGTTTATTGTGAGTAAAGCAAAAACTTAGAGCTTAAATTCTTATCATTTGAAGTGAAATTAGTAAAAAATTAGCAGATCATGATAGAATTCTTGAAGTACAGAATTTATGCTTAATGTTGGGGTTTATGTCCTAGAACTCAAGTTTTGTTATCCTTTATAAATAAAGATGTTATTCAGTGAGAAATGTTTATTAATATCTTATAATCCAATAAAAATATCCATGGTTATAACATGAGATACTCGAGCTATATTATAAATATGGACAGGGATCAAGTTCAAGTATATAACCTAAATAGTCTATAGTAAATGAATAAGGTTGGGTACCTTGTTCTGGTAACACTATGGATGCGACCTGCTTTGCCAAAAAGGCAAACGATGTGATTCGTTCGTGTAATGGCATGCGAGTAAGGGCATCCTGTGCAAAAGATATTTACGCAAGACTGGACCGAGAAATAAGTCACTCTTACTTTATAACGCCGTTTACTATTAAGACTGATTATTTCATGCAATGACCTAGGTAACTCGATCTTAATCCTGAGCTTACTATGAACTCTTGTTCGTTTAAGGTTATTCTTTGATCTGCATGGGTGAGAGTGATCATAAAAGCATCATTCAATATTCCTACCATTTTGGGGATAACATTAGATGGATGGCTGGGAACATAGTAAAGCAAACAGAGTCCACTCCTACCCGATACAGGGATAGTAGAAAGGTTGTTCCCCTAAGTGCCGAGTTAGAGGCTTGAACAAGAGGCCCCACCCTCTCATTGGCTTGAGAGGGATCTTTTTTTTATGGTTGGACCATAAACAATTTTTTCAATAGAGTACCAGCGGACTTAAGGAATTAAGATGTACTATAGGGGTAAAACGAACATTTGACATGTCTATAGTAACGAACGACCTGTGAAGGATTGACTTACTAATCATGGTTATATCGAGTGGATGAAAATATATCTACAGTGAGGGGAGTTCAACTACTAGACTATAGTGGAGTGTCCTGGTAGTTAACGGATGTTGGTTAACTAGGTTAAAAGAGTTTGGCTAGTTTAACCTCATATCGTTGGAGCCCATGATCTGTAGGTCCATTAGGTCCCCTTGCTAGCTCAAGACTAACCTTTGGAACAATATGATGGATAAAATATGAATTACTTTAAGTTCATGTTCAGAAAAATTAATATAGGTGATAGGCATTGACGGTACGTTAGGTTTTTTTAAAACCGAGTATGTGTGAATTTTAATATTTAAATATAATTTAAATACCAAGAACATGAATAGGGATTCATGATAGGGAAAATAACATTTCGGAAATGTTTAGGAATAGTGGCAAAATATTAATTTAATATTAAGATATTAAATCAATAATTAATTATTTCATTAATAATTATTTTTTAAATTAATTTTGAATTAATTTAAAATTAAGAAATTGAAAATGAATTTTCAAATTTCAGATTATTTAAAATTAAATAGTTAGTGGATTAATTCAAGATAATCTTGAATTAATTAAAATCAAATTAAAATTTGATTTTTTGGAGGTGGAGTGCACGGTGACTAAACCCATGCACTCCCCTCTCTTAAACCACTCAATACTCCACTAATTTGGAGCTGAAATGGTGTCAGTCCCTGAGCCTTTTCTTCTTGTTCATTCCCTCTATATAACTGAAGAAGAAGGTTGAAAGATTAGAGCTTGAAAGGGATTGAAATTCTACCAAAATACATACTCACATCACCCCAACTTTATATGTTTGTTTTTTCAAGCTTTCTCTCTTAAATTCCATCAGTTTAGGATCCCACAATCCGTTCCAAAGGCTTGAGGATAGCAAGGAAGATCCTTTGGTGAAGAAAAACAAGAAGCAAATCCAACCAATTTCTCCATTGAAACAAGGTAGGCAATCTCTCTTTGTTTTTCTTCATATGAACAACATGTCTTTATTGATAAAATTGAGCTTCTTATGTGCCTAAGATCCAAAATTGCTTCCACTTTTTAGATATTAACACTTTCAATTGGTATCAGAGCAAGTTTGGGCACCTAATTCACTTTAATTTGATCATGGTGGGTAGCATTTTGAAAATCAATTTGCATGGGTGTTGAAATGGATATATTACGGTTTTGGCAATTTTTACTCTTCAATTTGTTGATGAAAATGTAATTGCTCACATGTATATGAGCACTAATGTGTTGAGAAGAGTATGCAATTTTTGGAGAGTCATTAGAGTCCACTTAGTATTGTAATTGATCGAAAGAAGGAGAAAAACACATGTTGGTCGAAGAGCAGGGGGCTTTCAGTCGCGACAGCGTTGCGACGTTGATGAGTTTTCAAGAATAGGCGCAAAAATTTTCAGAACTCGACGGTTCAAAGAAACTTGGTTGGTTCAGTTCAAATCTTGGCCGGTTCAGTCCTTTATGGTTCGGTTCAGTGGTGATTAAGTCTTGGGAGGTCCGGTTCGAGTCTTTTCAAGGTAGTTCGTGATGGTTCGAGATTCCCAGGAGCTTCTCAACTCAATATTTGATTATTATATGTAATAATTTAGTTAATTGCTTGCTTAGATTGCCAAAACCGATCCATTTCAGTGTGTTTAATTATTTATGCTTTATGAATGCATATTATAATTAAGGGAAAAATACACTTTTAGTCCTTGAGGTTTGGGTTAGGTTTCATTTTGGTCTCTGAGTTTTCAAACTCAACAATTTAGTCCCTGAGGTTTGCATTTAGTAGCCTTTTGGTCCCTCCATCCATTTTTTCATTAAAAACTAACGGTTTGCTGACGTGGCACCTAATTTTTTTATTAAAAAATTTAGTTTTGAAAATTTTAAAATAAATATATATATATTTTAATTTTTATTTATTTTCTCTCCTTCTTCATAAACTTCATCTTTTAAAACATCTTCTTCTTCCTCAGTTCACCAGCCAACGACCGGCGAACGACGACCGCCAATCACCAGCGGCGACCTTTTTTTTTTTCCTTCTTATCTCCTTTGGGTTTGTTTGTGTTTTTTCTCGAGCTTCAACGCCAATATCTTCTTCTCCGGCAACAGCAAAGCGGTGACGAAAATCTCCCCCAAACTCAGTCCTCGTTTTAACTCCCTTCATCGCTGAAAATCTCCCCAAACTCATTTTTTTTTTTAAACAAATTTTTGAAGGGAGCTTCCCCCTTTGAATTGCGACTGGAACGAAGCCCCTCCGTTCCAGATCTGGAACAAACCCATCGATCTTTTTTTTTAAACTGAAGGATATCAGTGAGGATCGGTGAGGAAGAACGCGTGCAGTGGGCTAGGTAAAACGAATGACGTGCAAGGCGAGGAACGAACCGGGTTCCAAATGTCGAGAATGAACAACGAGAGGAACGAACGACAAAACGGCGAGAGGAAGAAAGGCAAGAGTACTGGGTAGCCATAGTTTTCGTGGGTACTAGGCTGGGCAAAATGAACGTTGAGAGGAAAAAAGGCGTGAGTTACGTTTTCGGTCTAGATCTGAAACGAGGAGGTCCGTTTCTAGATTTGAAAAAAAATGTTGGAGAAGAAAAAAAGAAGAGAAAAAGAGGGAAAGAAAGAAAGGAAAAAAAAGGTCGTCAGCGGCGGCCGATGTTCAGACGAAAAAGAAGAAGAAATGGAGGGGGGAAGAAGAAGAAACGGGAGAGAAAAATTAAGATAATATATATATATATATATATATATATTTATTTATATTTATTATTTTAATATATTTTATTTTAAAAATTAAAAAATAATTTGTTTTAATAAAAATTAGGTGCCACGTCAGCAAACCGCTAGTTTTTAACGGAAAAAGAGATGGAGGGACCAAAATGCTACTAAATGCAAACCTCAGGGACTAAATTGTTGAGTTTGAAAACTCAGGGACCAAAATGAAACCTAACCCAAACCTCAGGGACTTAAAGTATATTTTTCCCTATAATTAATTATGAATGAGATATGCATTAGAGTATCTCATATAGATTTAAAATCCCACCATAGGAAACACGCTTCATGCATTTAAGTATGTTATAAGTAGTTATAATATAAGTATACATGATTTAGGTTTCATGTTAGATGCATGCTGAATGATTAGTTCTCGTCAATTATAATCGTTATATAATTTAAACGAAAATGAACGAGCATGCAACATGAAATTTCCTTTAGCTCGATGTTAAAGCGTTAACGTCGAATAGAAAACATGTTATAGGTTGATCTCAATTATAATCGTTTTATAAAACGAGATAGACGTAAAATCTATAACAAAGATAAATGTATGCTCATCTAGGTTTAAAACAAACCAAATCGATCAATCTCTTAGAATAGGTCGATAACTTGTAAAGCTAAGGTTACAAGAGAACTCACCCAGTTCGATGCTGTCTAAGTTTGGATGTATTTAAGTTGATGGTTTACGGAACACCTCCTACCTAGGTATCGGGCCGATACTTGAGTTAGGATAACCTAGATTTTACGAGCATGCACGTGAGAGATGTAAGGTTATAAATCACCTAGACATTGTAGGTTAATTATAACCTAGACTTAGGAATATATTCAATTAGCCGGAATATGCCTATGTAACAAATTACCCAACATCGTTTAAAATACTTAGTGAGAGAAAAAGATAAAACATAGTTTTCCTCACGTTCTCCTTATAAATTCACACGGTGAGATTTTTCCATAGCCTCTTGGTACTTACTAACGTAACCATTCCATTTGGAAGGTGATTGCATAAATCAATATCAAGGTGAATGGAGAAAGTATTTATAGTAAGTGGGAGAAGGAAGCGTGTCAACTCATCCTACGGTCTCTTCTATTGGTTTACATCGCGAGATCTCTATGTTTGCCTGCTAAGCCCGCCCTGGAGCTGCTACACCATTCGGAGGGTTGTAACATAGAGATTGTAGCACAATGAACTCCCTATAAGGATAAAGGATTTCTTAGAGTCGTTCCCAGCATTAGCTTTTCCATTTGGTAGCATTACTGAGACCGTTCTCAGAAATCTAAAAAATGGAGGGTCACACTTATAAGTTAAAATAATTGTTAGCTTATACTTGACCAAAGTAGCGATAACTAAAATGATAACAAAAATAAAGAGTTATTCTGGTTATAAGATTTCTTAGTCAAGAATGTCTTGGTTCAGTGAAGGAGTAATTGACTACCCCTCGGTAGCAGTTATTTTGACTTACTGGAATATCGTTGCAAAATAACTAACGAGATGGGTACATTATTACTTTTGCTAAAACTATAATTGGATTTATTTAATATTCATTTCACTGATAAAGGATTTTATATTATTTCAGCATGCCTAGCACATTAGTTCAACTATTAGCTTCAGAAAAACTTAAACGACGACAACTATGGAACCTGGAAATCAAATTTAAATACAATATTAGTGATTGATGACCTTTGATTCGTCTTAACTTAGAATGTCCTCCTAACCCTGGCTCGATAGGAACTCGAGTAAATTGAGACCCCTATGACAGATGGACTAAAGCCAATGAAAAAGCAAAGGTCTTCTTGACGAGCATAAGCGATGTTTTGTCTAAAAAGTATGAGGGCATGGAAATAGCAAGGGAAATAATGGACTCTCTGTAGGCCATGTTTGGACAGCCATCATCATCCCTTCGCCATGAGGCCCTCAAATATGTTTATAATTCTCGGATGAAAGAAGGAACTTCTGTTCGAGAACAAGTGTTAAACATGATGGTGCATTTTAATGCAGCCGAGACAAACGACGCTGTCATAGATGAAAGTAGTAAAGTCAGTTTTATTATGGAATCTCTCCCGAAGAGTTTCATGCAATTCCATACCAATTTAGTTATGAACAAAATTGAGTACAATCTGACGACTCTCCTGAACGAGCTTCAAACCTACTAGTCCCTTACTAAAAAGTAAAGGACAAGAAAACGAAGAAAATGTTGTTTCTGGTAGGAAGTTCCTAAAAGGATCAAACTCTAGGAATAAGTCTGAGTCTTCTAAGAATAAAAGCATTCAGTTGAAGAAAAAGAACAAGGAAAAGGGGAAAGCTCCCATTATTAAGAAAGGTAAAAAGAAAGTTGCAGAGAAAAGAACTTGCTTCCACTGTAACCAGGACGGTCACTGAAGAAGAAACTGTCCTAAGTATCTTGCAGAGAAGAAAGCAGAAAAGGTCGAAGCTGCAAAACTAGGTAAATACGATATGCTTGTAATTGAATCATGCTCAGTAGAAAATGATAACTCCATATGGATATTAGATTCAGGAGCGACTAATCATGTATGTTCTTCTATACAATGAGGTAATCCATGGTGGGGACACTTTCGCAAAAGCTCCTTAAACCTTTCCCAAGCCTCACTAAAAGTCTCATCCTCAAGTTGCCTAAGCCCTACTATTTCACTCCTTAATTTAGCATTTCTATTAGGTGGGAAATATTTACTCAAAAATTTTTCAGCTAACTCATCCCACGTCCTAATTGATCCCGGAGCAAAAGAGTTTAACAATGACTTTGCTCCATCTCTAAGAGAATACGGGAATAAAGTTAATCTAAGAGCATCTCTAGGCACTCCTTGAATTACAAAAGAATCACTAACTCCTAGAAAAGACTTAAGATGTAAATGAGGGTCTTCAGATGACAAACCATGGAATTACCCCACGGTTTGCAACATCTGAAACATTACCGGTTTCATTTCAAAATTCGCCGCTTGGATTTGGGGACGTGCAATCCCTGGATTCAACTCATTAAACATCGGGACAGCATACGCTCGAATGGCTCTGGTCCTATCGTTCGCTATCAAGATAGGATTCTCAGCCTGATTATTTCGCTGCTCATTTTGCTCAAACAGTGGGTTTTGCTGCAGCAACGGATTCTGCTGGGGGTTTGCTGCTGCTGGACCTTCAGGAACCTGCAGAAGTTGCGGCACGTTCTCCATCTGGTTTCTATGCTGCTCTCTCCTTCTTAACCTGAATGTCCTTTCAATTTCTGGATCAAGCTCAAACCGTACCCTAGGCGAATCGCTCATGCACCAAAATCACACCTGCAAAAACAAAAGAAACAATCAAAAAGTTCTAGCACCAAACCACTAAAACACATACACAAAAATAAATAAGATAAAAACTTATTCAGTTCCCCGGCAACGGCGCCAAAAACTTGTCGGGTTCCTAGAGTGAGTAAAAATATAGTATAAAATACTCTAGAATTCCTGTGCAAGTATACACAGTCTGCATCAAGTAATATTATTAATCCGAGCCCTGAATGAGTTTCCACTCTACCTATTTTTGTGTAACTTTTTAATGGTTTCAAGAATAATAAAATGATTGGGTTTTATCGGAATTATGCTGAAGCAAAATAAATGACAGAACAATAAGTAAACAAATAGATAGACAGATTAAAGGCAGGCGCTGGTTAGGTTTAGTGATTATTCTAAAATATGCTCTAGCAATATTATTGATCATGCATTTCTCGCAGTATTATTAGCGGATTCCTCCCGGAACTCCGGATCTTTTGGGATATGTTTCAAACCCAATGAAGTACGACCGATCAAGCACTAGGCAACTGGCTATCCCTAGCTCAGTCACTGGCGTTCACCAATACACAATGATCGTAGTGTGGATAATTGCCACACACTCTCTAAATCATCCCTGAAACTAGAGAGAGCTATTCACACCGGCTGGCCAGGCGGGCATAAAATAAGAATAAGCAGAACAATTAACCAAAATGCGATAGTCAATTTATTACTAGAGATGAAGCACAGTAATCACATTATTCCTAACCAACACCCTAAGCTACTTAGTTCATAATAGGCATAGGAATACGAATTACAATCTGAGTATGCATGTCCATAACCATAAGTTAATAAAGAAAATAAACTCCCTAATCAGCTTGCGAAAGATGGTGTTCTTGATGATCTTCAATCTCTCTAAAATATTCGGATTCCAAGGGAAAACATGGAATGAGTTTGACTTGGACGACTACTTCCTTTTATAGAAGGAGAGGAGACTTGAATTAGGTCAACTTGGACACGTGTAGGGCTCTCCTTGCTCCTTTATCATGAAAATTACTCAACAGAAGTCGGTTCATGAAGTTGGCTAACGAGCTGTGATGTGGCAGTTCTGTTTCCAGTTTTGCTGCAGCACAGAATTTGCTCCCTCCAGTCGCTCAGCAGCATAATTTGCACAAAGTGATTTCCAAAGCTTCCATTCTTCCAAATGGGTTAAATCATGTAATATCTCTCTAAAACCAACCCTATTAAGCATTAAAGACACGCAAATCCTTATATAAATGAGGCCAAAATAACTACTTTTTGGGCAGTTATCATACCCCCAAACTTGAACTATTGCGCGTCCCGAGCAATACTAACCAACCTTCCTTTAAGAATTTCAAAACATTAGACAAAGAATTAGCTTAATCAAACCAGACAGTCCAACACTACCTTTAACCTTTACCTGAGCACTCTGCAAAACCAAGCTCTACTGCAGCAAAATGATTCATCCGGCATGGACAAATAATCACCACTTTTCAACTTAATTCTAAGAACTCACCACAACCTAGCTCTATTATCAGACATTTCAAAACATATTTTTAAAGGGGCTTATTTATCAGACTTAGAGCAGCCTTTCAGTCATAAGCTCTTAAGCATGAGATGACTCACTTTATGGTGCAGTATACCCTTGCCTCAAGCTCATCACCATCTAGGCTCAATACTCATTATAAAGCTAAAAAATCCCTAGTTATTCTTTCTCTTGCCCCTTAGAATGGCGACATTTTATGATGAAGCTCACCTAAGTTCTGGGAGACAGAAAAACTGCTGGATCATCATTCATCCTTCAAAACTTTTGCTCCATCAAATTTCTTAGCAAAATCTTCAACAAATAATTTTTCAGCAAGTAAATTTTCTCATCATTTTTTCATATTTCCTAGGTCATCTTTTGATGCAAAGAAAAACTGTGGGTATCAACAATGTCCCCGGTTACTCAATAACCTAACAAATTTTTACTTGAAGGAGAGGAATGCTCGAGCAAAACAATTGGAGTAGCAAAAAGTCCCCCAAACTTGAATTATTCATTGTCCCCAATGAATCATTAAATAAGCAAGTATACCCCCAAACTTAAATTTTTCTAACTGAATTTTTAAACTAAACATGGGACTCAGATTAAGCTTAAAGTGGATCGTATAAGTCAATACTACCTTGAAAATCTTCTTTGCCGCAGCAACAGTCCAGGCTAGAAGAAATGCTCAAGCAAAAGGTTTCTGGAGATCAGAATACAATGATATAATTAAGCGTAATCATTCCAAGCTTCAAAAATTCAGAAGAAAATTAGTTAAGTTAGAGTTACCCAGTGCTCATGGAACGGAAACATCCAGAAATTTCATTAAGAACATAGAAAAATATACATCAGCAAATATTTTTGTCGCCTAGAAACAGAAAATAAAAACTGGGGTTCTCTTCTTTTTAGCTTTCTTTTTCGGAGCATCAGGTGTATTAGGTTCAACTTCCTGTACATCCCTTTCCTTACGGCTTCTCGTTTTCCCTATTATAGACTTGAAGAAATTTTTTCACTCGAAGAATGGAAAGAAACATAAGGAAAAACAAATTGAAGAAGAAACAAACCTGAGTGGTGTTTAAATGGGGCTTCAGAGAATAAAATAATCAGTGACAAATCTTCCCCCATTAATATCTTTTACCGTTTAAACCGTTCGATTTCCCTATGCAACACATGGAAGCACCTGATCTTCATGCAATATTACCTGCTCACTGAAAATTTAAATCCCAACGGCAAAAATATTCTTAACCACATCCGTAATATTCTGATGATATATTCACTCTAACCAGAAGATTGCAAAAACAAACTGGATAACCAGATTTTCTTCTAGAAGAATCTTTTCACACGGAAAATTCAAATTCAAACTGCCAAAATCAAATCCTATCTTATTATTAACTTCAGCCGAATATGTAATTCTTATCTTATCTTATCTTTTCACACTGAAATATTATTAAATCTAAACCTAAACAGAAATTCAAATAACCGAAAATAAAAAACTAAAGAAAATCTAACTAAATCTAATTAATTAAAAGATAATTCAAAGATAATCCAAATAAATAATCCTAAAATCAAATCAAATTCAAAACGAAATAGATAAAATCTAATCAAATATTTAAAGACAAAATCTAATAAATCTCGCAAAATCAAATCTAACCTAACCGCAATTAAAATCAAATCAACGAAAAATAAAATCAATACAAATCCTGGATGCTCAAAATTTTGCTCTGTGAAATGCTCCCGCAAAAATCCTGCTCTCTCAATCATCAACCAACCTTAGGGAAGGATATTTTGACTGAAACTCCTCTCCCCAATAATGCTTGACACGCTGACCATTCACCTTGAATACTCTCCCATCTTTTTCATCTTGCAAAGTAACTGCTCCATGGGGGAAAACCTCAATCACAACAAACGGACCTGACCATTTGGACTTTAGTTTCCCAGGAAACAATTTTAATCTAGAATTATAAAGCAAAACTTTTTGACCTTTGACAAATTCTTTAGGTCTAATTTTCTTGTCATGCCACAACTTAATCTTTTCTTTATAAATTTTTGCATTCTCATAAGAAAAGTGGCGAAATTCTTCCAATTCGCTGAGCTGCAGCATTCACATTGCTCCTGCACTACTTAGATCAAAATTCAACTTTTTCAAAGCCCAAAACGTTTTATGTTCCAGCTCTAATGGTAAATGACAAGCTTTCCCGTATACCAACCGATAGGGAGACATACCTAGAGGAGTCTTATAGGCTGTCCTATAAGCCAAAAGAGCCTCATCCAACCTAAAAGACCAATCCTTTCTAGATGGATGGACTACTTTTTCTAGAATTGATTTAATTTCCCTATTACTTATCTCAACCTGACCATTAGCCTGTGGGTGATAGGGGGTAGCTATCCTGTGCTTGATTCCATACTTAGCTAAAAGCTTAGTTAAGATATTATTAACAAAATGTGTACCATCATCACTTATTAGAGCTCTAGGTGTCCCGAACCGCGTAAAGATGTGCGATTGGAGAAACCTTGAAACCGTCTTGGCATCACTCTGATGGCATGCGATGGCCTCCACCCACTTGGACACGTAATCCACTGCCAATAAGATAAAAACATTGCCATTAGAAGGGGGAAATGGCCCCATAAAATCAATACCCCATACATCGAATAGTTCAACTTCTAAAATGTAAGTAAGAGGCATTTCATCTCTAGGCCCCAAGTTTCCTCTCCTTTGACAAGTGTCACATTGCTTGTAGAACCAGTGGGCATCCTTAAACAAGGTAGGCCAGAAGAATCCGCAATGCAAAATCCTCATAGCTGTCCTTTGATCGCTGAAATGGCCTCCATACGGCGAAGAGTGACATTGCTCCAGGATTTCGGTTGCTTCATCACCTGAAACACACATACGAATAATACCGTCAGAGCATTGCTTATACATAAATGGCTCATCCCAATAGAAAAATTTTGCATCATGCTTAAACTTTTTCTTCTGCCTCCAATCCATATCAATAGGGGTGACTCCCTTCACTAAAAAGTTGGCAATATCAGCATACCAAGGGACATCCCTGACTACCTTTATCTGAACAGAAAAAAGCTGTTCATCTAGAAAAGAATCGGAAATGGCAGATTGCTCCAGCAAAGATGATGATGGATCAAGACGAGACAAGTGATCTGCAATGACATTCTCTGATCCCTTCTTGTCCTTTATCTCCAAGTCGAATTCCTGCAGTAATAAAACCCAACGAATTAGTCTAGGCTTTGCATATTTCTTTGACATTAAATACCTTATTGCTGCATGATCCGTGAACACCGTGACTTTGGATCCAACCAAATATGGCCGGAATTTCTCAAAAGCAAACACAACAGCTAACAACTCTTTTTCAGTAGTTGTGTAGTTGACCTGTGCCTCATTTAAAACCTTGCTTGCATAATATATAGGATGAATAAATTTGCCCTGCTTCTGCCCCAACATTGCACCTACTGCAGCATCACTCGCATCACACATTACCTCGAATGGTAAATTCCAATTAGGTGCGCAGAGAATGGGTGCTGAGATTAAAGCAGCCTTCAATGTTTCAAAAGGCTTCCTACAATCTGCATTAAAGTCAAAAACATGATAAGTGCACAATAAGTTACAAAGAGGTTTACTGATTTTGGAAAAATCCTTTATGAACCTCCTATTAAATCCAGCATGCCCTAAGAAGCTCCGAATCCCCTTAACTGAATTCGGTGGCTCTAGTCTTTCAATGACCTAAACTTTTGCTCTATCAACTTGTAGACCATTTTTAGAAATTTTATGACCTAACACTATGCACTCCTTCACCATGAAGTGGCACTTTTCCCAATTTAGAACTAGATGGGTATCCTCACATCTTTTTAATACCTTTCCTAAATTATCTAAGCAATTCTGAAAAGACCCTCCAAAAACCGAAAAATCATCCATAAATACCTCAACAGTGGACTCAATCATATCAGAAAAAATTGCTAACATACACCGCTGAAATGTTGCTGGAGCATTGCAGAGGCCGAAAGGCATTCTCCTAAAAGCGAATGTCCCATAAGGACAGGTGAAAGTGGTTTTCTCCTGATCCTCAGGAGCAATAGTAATCTGGTTATACCCAGAATAACCATCCAAGAAACAGTAATAGGCCTGACCAGCCAATCGATCCAACATCTGGTCGATAAATGGTAGAGGGAAATGATCCTTTCGAGTAGCTTTATTAAGCCTTTTGTAATCCATGCAAACCCTCCATCCAGTTACTGTCCTCGTTGAAATCAACTCATTATCTTTATTGCTCACCACAGTGACACCTCCTTTCTTAGGAACACATTGGACAGGGCTTACCCAATTGCTATCGGCAATTGGATAAATGATCCCAGCATCACACCATTTAATTACCTCATTTTTAACAACCTATTTCATTGCAGGGTTAAACCTTCTTTGTTGCTCAATACTTCTAAAGGATCCCTCCTCTAAAGTGATTTTGTGCATACAAAAAGATGGGCTAATTCCCTGAATATCAGCCAATGTCCAACCTATAGCTTTGCGGTATTGCTGCAACAATTTTATTAAGGCCTCCTCATGCTCCGGCATTAAATCTGATGCAACAATAATGGGCAATGTCTCACTTTCCCCAAGATACACATACTTTAGATGATCTGGTAAGGGCTTCAAATCTAAAGTAGGTGCCTCAATCAGGGATGGTTTAAAAGGAGGAGCCTTCCTTTCATTTAAATCTAAAGACTCAAAAATATCCTCACACCTAAACAATTCTTTTTCATTTTTTCTATCTAAAGAACAAATTTCTAAATCCTCTAAACTAACCTCTCCATGATTTTCCGAATGCTTATCAGTCGAATCCTGTATTGCTGTCTCAATAACTGTGCTCTCCAGCATCCTGATGAAGGAGCAATCCTCCATCTCGTCTGGATATTTCATGGCTTTAAACACATTAAATTTTACTTCCTCATTACAAACTCTCATTGTTAATTCTCATTTTTGAACATCTATTAATGCCCTACCAGTAGCCAAAACTGGACGACCTAGAATAATTGGGACATCTCTATCAGCCTTATAATCTAGAATAATGAAATCAACAGGAAATATGAACTTATCAACTTTTACTAAGACATCCTCAATTTTACCCTCTGGATATGTGATAGACCTATCAGCTAATTGGAGTGTAACTGTGGTAGGTCTAGCTTCACCAATACCTAACTTTCGATAGACCGAAAGAGGCATAAGGTTAATGCTTGCACCTAAATCACAGAGTGCCCTACCTAATTCCTTTCCACCTATAGACACAGGTATAGTAAATGAACCTGGATCCTTAGCCTTGGGGGGTAACCAATTCTTAAGAATAGCACTACACTCCTCAGTAAGAGATACAGTTTCAAACTCACCTAACCTTTTCTTTTTAGTCAAAATATCCTTAAGAAATTTAGCATAATTAGGCATTTT
This sequence comes from Luffa acutangula, assembly GCA_036850905.1. Classification (NCBI taxonomy): domain Eukaryota; kingdom Viridiplantae; phylum Streptophyta; class Magnoliopsida; order Cucurbitales; family Cucurbitaceae; genus Luffa; species Luffa acutangula. The sequence continues at coordinate 27,744,266 of CM072098.1, forward strand.
CTCTATAGCTTCTACTAAAGGGATATTTATATGCAACTGCTTAAGAATCTCTAAAAACTTTTTAAATTGACCATCCTGATTCTTAGGCTTTTGCCTTTGTGGAAAAGGTAGAGGTGGTACATAAGGTGGGGGCGGCACATATGGTGGTTCTACATCTGGCACAGAACCAGATACTCCAACATTTTTATTGCTGCCTCCAGCACCCTGACCAGACTCCAACTCTTTCTCGACAACAACATTATTATCACTATTTCTATTTATCTCCTGGGTTTTACTAGGCTTGATTTTTTCTTCTAATGGCTTACCACTCACAAGAGTTACTGCCTTTACCTGCTCCTTACCTTCCCTTCTAGGGTGTTCAGTATCTGATGGAAGTTTCCCTTTAGGCCTTGCCTTGAGCTCATTAGCTAGCTGACCCACTTGCAATTCCAAGGCTCTCATTGAAGCTTGATTACTTTGAATTGCAGCGTCTGTACGAGCCATAAATTCTTTCATCATTGCCTCGAGAGAATTCTCCGAATGTTGCTGGGGCAAAGCCTGCTTATTTTGCTTGGGCATTACCTGCGCTTTAGCAAATCCCGGCTGGTTCATCTTCTGTTGCGCTTGTACGTTATTTCCTTGACCCCCCCATGAGAAGTTGGGGTGGTTGCGCCAACCTGGATTATAGAAGTTAGAATAAGGGTTGTTCCTCTGATTACCTACAAAAAACACAGATGCTGGATTGCTGGGGCAAAACTCGTAGTTGTGGTCTTCACCGCAATAGACACATGCTTCGTCCGTGACTTGGTTCACCACTGCTGCAGGCTCCATAGCTGGTGGCTGCTGATGACTAATCACTGTCACATTCTTAAGAGCGTTAGCAATCATAGCAAGATCAACCCTAATGGTGGACACACCATCAACCTCTAACACACTCTTAACCTTTTTATTAGTGCCTCTAACATCCGACCACTGACAACTATTAATAGATATTCTCTCTAAAATTTCATAAGCCTCATCAATAGTTTTTGCCAAAAGGGCCCCTCCAGTCGAAGCATCGACCATACCTTGGGTTACTCCATTTAAACCATTGTAGAATGTTTCCATTTGAATACAATGAGGTAACCCATGGTGGGGACACTTTCGCAAAAGCTCCTTAAACCTTTCCCAAGCCTCACTAAAAGTCTCATCCTCAAGTTGCCTAAGCCCTACTATTTCACTCCTTAATTTAGCATTTCTATTAGGTGGGAAATATTTACTCAAAAATTTTTCAGCTAACTCATCCCACGTCCTAATTGATCCTGGAGCAAAAGAGTTTAACCATGACTTTGCTCCATCTCTAAGAGAATACGGGAACAAAGTTAATCTAAGAGCATCTCTAGGCACTCCTTGAATTACAAAAGAATCACTAACTCCTAGAAAAGACTTAAGATGTAAATGAGGGTCTTCAGATGACAAACCATGGAATTGCCCCACGGTTTGCAACATCTAAAACATTACCGGTTTCATTTCAAAATTCGCCGCTTGGATTTGGGGACGTGCAATCCTTGAATTCAACTCATTAAACATCGGGACAGCATACGCTCGAATGGCTCTGGTCCTATCGTTCGCTATCAATATAGGATTCTCAGCCTGATTATTTCGCTGCTCATTTTGCTCAAACAGTGGGTTTTGCTGCAGCAACGAATTCTGCTGGGGGTTTGCTGCTGCTGGACCTTCAGGAACCTGCAGAAGTTGCGACACGTTCTCCATCTGGTTTCTGCGCTGCTCTCTCCTTCTTAACCTGAATGTCCTTTCAATTTCTGGATCAAGCTCAAACCGTACCCTAGGCAAATCGCTCATGCACCAAAATCACACTTGCAAAAACAAAAGAAACAATCAAAAAGTTCTAGCACCAAACCACTAAAAGACATACACAAAAATAAATCAGATAAAAACTTATTCAGTTCCCCGGCAACGGCGCCAAAAACTTGTCGGGTTCCTAGAGTGAGTAAAAATATAGTATAAAATACTCTAGAATTCCTGTGCAAGTATACACAGTCTGCAACAAGTAATATTATCAATCCGAGCCCTGAATGAGTTTCCACTCTACCTATTTTTGTGTAACTTTTTAATGGTTTCAAGAATAATAAAATGATTGGGTTTTATCGAAATTATGCTGAAGCAAAATAAATGACAGAACAATAAGTAAACAAATAGATAGGCAGATTAAAGGCAGGCGCTGGTTAGGTTTAGTGATTATTCTAAAATATGCTCCAGCAATATTATTGATCATGCATTTCTCGCAGTATTATTAGCGGATTCCTCCCGGAACTCCGGATCTTTTGGGATATGTTTCAAACCCAATGAAGTACGACCGATCAAGCACTAGGCAACTGGCTATCCCTAGCTCAGTCACTGGCGTTCACCAATACACAATGATCGTAGTGTGGATAATTGCCACACACTCTCTAAATCATCCTTGAAACTAGAGAGAGCTATTCACACCGGCTGGCCAGGCGGGCATAAAATAAGAATAAGCAGAACAATTAACCAAAATGCGATAGTCAATTTATTACTAGAGATGAAGCACAGTAATCACATTATTCCTAACCAACACCCTAAGCTACTTAGTTCATAATAGGCATAGGAATACGAATTACAATCTGAGTATGCATGTCCATAACCATAAGTTAATAAAGAAAATAAACTCCCTAATTAGCTTGCGAAAGATGGTGTTCTTGATGATCTTCAATCTCTCTAAAATATTCGGATTCCAAGGGAAAACATGGAATGAGTTTGACTTGGACGGCTACTTCCTTTTATAGAAGGAGAGGAGACTTGAATTAGGTCAACTTGGACACGTGTAGGGCTCTCCTTGCTCCTTTATCACGAAAATTACTCAACAGAAGTCGGTTCATGAAGTTGGCTAACGAGCTGTGATGTGGCAGTTCTGTTCCCAGTTTTGCTGTAGCACAGAATTTGCTCCCTCCAGTCGCTCAGCAGCATAATCTGCACAAAGTGATTTCCAAAGCTTCCATTCTTCCAAATGGGTTAAATCATGTAATATCTTTCTAAAACCAACCCTATGAAGCATCAAAGACACGCAAATCCTTATATAAATGAGGCCTAAATAACTACCTTTTGGGCAGTTATCATCGACCTTTCTCTGAAAAAAGTCAAAGAGCTAAAGAAACCCTCGTGCTTATACATTTTGACCTCTGTGGTCCTATGAATGTTAAAGCACGAGGAGGATATGAATACTTCATTAGTTTCACTGATTATTATTCAAGATATGGGTATATTTACCTAATGATTCAAAAGTCAGAAGCTCTTGAAAAATTCAAAGAGTATAAAGCTGAAGTTGAAAATAAGTTAGGTAAAACTATTAAAACTCTCCGATCTGATCGAGGAGGAGAGTATATGGATATAGAATTCCAGGACTACTTGATAGAACATGAAATTTCCTCACAACTCTCAGCACCGGGTACACCACAACATAATGGTGTGTCAGAAACAAGAAACAGAACCTTATTAGATATGGTTCGGTCTATGATGAGTTATGCACAACTGCCTGATTCATTTTGGGGTTTTGCAGTGGAAAACCGCTGCATATATTTTGAACATGGTTTCATTAATGAGCGTTCCAGAAACACCTTACGAGTTATGGAGAGGGCATCAAAGGAGTTTACGACACTTCAGAATTTGGGGATGCCCAACACACGTGTTGGTGTAGAAACCAAAGAAATTGGAACGACGTTGAAGAATATGCCTTTTTGTAGGATACCCTAAAGAAACAAAATGAGGTATGTTTTATGATCCTCAAGATAACAAGTTAATTGTTTCAACCAATGCCACATTCCTTGAAGAAGGTCATATGAAAAATCATCAAACACGCAGTAAACTAATACTTTAAGAAATTTCCGAGGAAACTACAAACAAGCAAACAAAAGTTGTTAGCTAAGCTGGTCCTTCGAAACCATCTTAGGATAAAAGTATGCCTCGTCGTAGTGGAAGGGTTATAATTCAACCTGACGGTACATGGGTTTAACTGAAACTCAATTCATCATACCTGATGATGAAATAGAGGATCCATTATCTTATAAACAAGTAATGGGTGACAAGGATAAGGACTAGTGGATCAAAGCCATAAACCTTGAGATAGAATCTATGCATTTTAACTCAGTCTGGGAACTTGTAGATCAACCAAGTGATGTACAACCTATCGGTTGCAAGTGGATCTATAAGAGAAAACGAGACCAAACTGGTAAAGTACAAACCTTCAAAGCCCGATTAGTGGCTAAAGGTTATAACCAAAGAGAAGGAATTGATTTCGATGAAACCTTCTCACCAGTAGCAATGTTAAAATTGATAAGGATACTCCTTTCCGTTGCCGCTTTCTATAATTATGAAATTTGGAAAATGAATGTCAAGGCTGCGTTTTTGAATGGTAACCTTGACGAGAGTATATACATGGTCCAACCAAAAGGATTCACAATCTAGGGAGAAGAACAAAAAGTCTGCAAGCTTATCAAATCGATTTATGGATTGAAACAAGCCTCAAGATCCTGGAATAAAAGATTTGACACTGTAATCAAATCTTATGGTTTTGAATAGAATGTAGATGAACCTTGTGTATATAAAAGGATCATTGACTCTACTGTAGTTTTCTTAATTTTGTATGTTGATGACATCCTGCTTATAGGAAATGTAGTGGGAGTATTGTCTAACATTAAGCAGTGGCTAGGAGCTCAATTCCAAATTAAGGATTTGGGAGAAACTCAATATGTTCTGTGGATCCAAATAATTAGAGATCAAAAGAACAGATTGCTAGCACTATCTCAAACATCCTATATCGATAAAATTATGAATCGGTATTCAATGCGAAATTCCAAAAGGGGATTATTGCCCTTTAGACATGGAATGCACCTATCGAAGGAACAGAGTTTGAACACACCTCAAGAAGTTGAGGAAATGAAATGAATTCCTTACGCATCAGTAGTCGGAAGTATTATGTATGTGATGCTATGCACACGTCCCAACATATGTTATGTAATAGGTGTTGTCAGCAGATATCAGTCTAATCCTGGTCAAGAAACTATTCGCTAGTGTATGGATCTAAGGATTTGATCCTTACTGGATACACTAACTCAGATTTTCAAACCGACATAGACTCTAAGAGATCTACATCGGGATCTGTGTTCACTCTCAATGGAGGAGCAGTAGTGTGGAGAAGTATTAGATAGGATGTATTGCTGACTCCACAATGGAAGCTGAATATGTTGCAGCTTGTGAAGCATCAAAAGAAGCAGTGTGGCTTAGAACATTTCTAAACGAGTTAGAAGTTATTCCTAACATGTACTTGCCTGTCACACTCTATTGTGACAATAGTGGAGCAGTTGCAAATTCGAAGGAACCTCGAAGCCATTAACGAGGAAAGCACATTGAACGTAAATACCATCTCATAAGGGAGATAGTTCAGAGAGGAGACGTGATTGTCACCCAGATAGCCTCGGAGCAGAACATGGATGATCCATTTACAAAACCCCTCTCGGCTAAAGTGTTTGAGGGTCATCTCCAGAGTTTAGGACTACGAGTTTTTAGCATTTGATATATTGTTGTATGACTTGACAAAATTGTAATCTCACTTGAGTTATAGTCCAAGTGGGAGTTTGTTGGGGTTTATGTCCTAGAAGTCAAGTTTTGTTATCCTTTATAAATAAAGATGTTATTCAGTGAGAAATGTTTATTAATATCTTATAATCCAATAGAAATATCCATGATTATAACATGAGATACTTGAGCTATATTATAAATATGGACAGGGATCAAGTTCAAGTATATAACCTAAATAGTCTATAGTAAATGAATAAGGTTGGGTACATTGTTCTGGTAACACTATGAATGCGGCATGTGATAAGGAAATAAGTGATGAATTAGCTTAATCAATTACTATGGTGAAAAGTTGCATCCTTTCAAGCTTAACAAAGGCATCCTTTCAACCAAGAGGCACAATGAATCTAAAAATCTAGATTCATCCATCATATTTAATGCATTATGTACCTATTTAATTCATGTATCTGTATTTATGATGGTTCATGTATGGATTTGAAAGGTTGGGGTTGAATCTAGACTACATAGATGAAGGGTTGTATCCTTTCATGGTGTCTTTTCAATTTGTATAAATAGGGATGTAATTTGTCATTTGAAACAAGTTGAAGTTGAATTTGAATGAAATTTCAGATTGAGTTTAGTCTCCCTCAAGCTTTTAAGCTTTCTTTGTGTTCTTGTGTTTAGAATGCATGCCTAGGAGTTTTCAATCTAGTCTGATCAATTAGGTTGTGAAGAGTTTGAAATCTTGAAGTTAGGAACGAGTTCTCCTTTCTTTTTGATCTTTGATCATCTTTCCAAGCCAAATATGTTTAATTTTCTTGGGGTTGTCTATCATTTCGTTAATGGGGTTATTCTTATTATTGTTGTGGGGGTTCACCTAAAATAAGGGGAGTTCTCAAACGTAATTGAGATAGTTCCTTTATCATTTGGTATCAAAGCATCTTTGATTCCTTTTATCAGCATGCTTTGCCAAAAAAGGCAAATGACGTGATCTTGGATCCTTCGTGTAATGACATGCGAGTAGGGGCATCCTGTGCAAAAGATGTTTACACAAGACTGGACAGAGAAATAAGTCACTCTTACTCTATAACGCCGTTTACTGTTAAGACTGATTATTTCATGCGATGACCTAAGTAACTCGATCTTAATCCTGAGCTTACTATGAACTCCTATTCATTGATCTGCATGGGTGAGAGTGGTCATAAAAGCATCATTCAATATTCCTACCATTTTGGGGATAACATTAGATGAATGGCTGTGAACATAGTAAAGCAAAACGAAATTCACTCTTACCCGATACAGGGATAGTAGAAATGTTGTTCCCTTAAGTACTGAGTTCGAGGCTTGAATAAGGGGCCCCATCCTCTCATTGGTTTGAGAGGGATCTTGTTTTATGGTTGGACCATAAACAAATTGTTCCATAGAGGACCGACGAACTTACGGAACTAAGATGTACTATAGGGGTAAAACAAACATTTAACTTGTCTATAGTAACGAACGATCTGTGAAGGATTGACTTACTAATCATGGTTATATCGAGTGGATGAAAATATATCTACAGTGAGGGGAGTTCAACTACTAGGCTATAGTGGAGTGTTCCGGTAGTTAACGGATGTTGGTTAACTAGGTTAAAAGAGTTTGGCTAGTTTAACCTCGTACCATTGGAGCCCATGATCTGTAGGTCCATTAGGTCCCCTTTCTATCTCAAGACTAACCTTTGGAACAATATGATGGATAAAATATGAATAACTTTAAGTTCATGTCAGAAAAATGAATATAGGTGATAGGCGTTGACGGTACGTCGGGTTTTGTGAAAACCGAGTATGTGTGAATTTTAATATTTAAATATGATTTAAATACCGAGAACATGAATAGGGATTCATGATAGGGAAAAATAAAATTTTGGAAATGTTCGGGAATAGTGGCAAAATATTAATTTAATATTAAGATATTAAATTAATAACTAATTATTTAATTAATAATTATTTTTAAATTAATTTTGAATTAATTTAAAATTAAGAAATTGAAAATGAATTTTTAAATTTCAGATTATTTAAAATTAAATAGTTAGTGGATTAATTCAAGATAATCTTGAATTAATTAAAATCAAATTAAAATTTGATTTTTTGGAGGTGGAGTGCATGGTGACTAAACCCATGTACTCCCCTCTTTTAAGCCACTCAATACTCCACTAATTTGGAGCTGAAATGGTGTCAATCCCTGGACCTTTTCTTATTTTCATTCCCTCTATATAACTAAAGAAGAAAGCTGAAAGATTAGAGCTTGAAAGGGACTGAAATTCTACCAAAATACATACTCACATCACCCAACTTTATATGCTTGTTTTTTCAAGCTTTCTCTCTTAAATTCCATCACTTGAGGATCCCACAATCCGTTCCAAGGGCTTGAGGATAGCAAGGAAGATCCTTTGGTGGTTCGTGACTCATTGGTGAAGAAAAATAAGATGCAAATCCAACCAATTTCTCCATTGAAATAAGGTAGGCAATCTGTCTCTGTTATTCTACATATGAACAACATGTCTTTATTGATCAAATTGAGCTTCTTATGTGCCTAAGATCCAAAATTGCTTCCGCTTTTTAGATATTAACATTTTCACTTAATTAATATAAAAAGAGGATATTTTAGTAAGAATTTGTTAAAGTTTAATGGTTTTGTGCAGAGTCCAGAATTGCGTTCGAAATGCGCTCACATCTGGAATAATGAAGAATTTAGCAGAGCAAAGGAATAGAAAATATGCGCCCACATCTGGAAGAGAAATTTCTAGCAGAGTATGAGATAGTTAGAAGATGTGGAAAATGCGCCAGATATGCGTGTCACACCCCCTCCCGGACCACCTGCTAGCTCAGTCTGGAAGATGGCATGAAACCAACAAACATCGTCCTCCTCTAACGATACCCATTGACCCTCCTGTAACGTTGAACCTGATTGATGGGTTCCTAGAGTGACAGAAAACCGAGTATACAAATAGATAGACAGATTAAAGACAGGTGCTGGTTAGGATTTAGTGATTGTTCTAAAAGATGCTCCCTATAGGTTAGTATATGGGAAAGCTTGCCATTTACCACTAGAGTTAGAGCATAAAACATTTTGGGCTCTGAAAAAGCTGAATTTTGATCGGAGTCGTGCAGGAGCAATAATAATGCTGCAGCTTAATGAATTAGAGGAATTTCGCCAGTTTTCTTATGAAAATCCGAAAATGTATAAAGAAAAGACTAAGCTGTAAGTAAGAGGCATTTCATCTCTAGGCCCTAGATTTCCTCTCCTTTAGCAAGCATCACATTGCTTGTAGAACCAATGGGCATCCTTAAATAACGTAGGCCAGAAGAATCCGCAATGCAAAATCGTCATAGCTGTCCTCTGACCGCTGAAATGACCTCCATACGGCGAAGAGTGACATTGCTCCAGGATTTCCTTTGCTTCAACACCTGAAACACACCTACGAATAATACCGTCAGAGCATTGCTTATACATAAATGGCTCATCCCAATAGAAAAATTTCGCATCGTGCTTAAACTTTTTCTTCTGCCTCCAATCCATGTCAATAGGAGTGACTCCCTTTACCAAAAAGTTGGCAATATCAGCATACCAAGGGACATCCCTAACTACCTTTACCTCAACAGCAAAGAGCTGTTCATCTTGAAAAGAATCGAAAATGGCAGATTGCTCCAGCAAAGATGATGACGGATCAAGATGAGATAAATGATCTGCAATGACGTTTTCTGATCCTTTCTTGTCCTTTATCTCCAAGTCGAATTCCTGCAACAGTAAAATCCAACGAATTAGCCTAGGCTTTGCATCTTTCTTAGACATTAGATACCTTATGCTGCATGATCCGTAAAAACCGTGACTTTGGATCCAACCAAATATGGCCGGAACTTCTCCAAAGCGAACACCACAACTAACAACTCTTTTTCAGTAGTTGTATAGTTGACTTGTGCTTCATTTAAAACCTTGCTTGCATAATATATAGGATGGATAAATTAGCCCTGCTTTTGCCCCTGCATCGCACCTACCGCAGCATCACTCGCATCACACATTACCTCGAATGGTAAATTCCAATTAGGTGCGCAAAGAATGGGTGCTGAGATTAAAGCAGCCTTTAAAGCCTCAAAAGCCTTCCTACAATCGACATTAAAGTCAAAAACATGATCAGTGCACAACAAGTTACAAAGAGGTTTACTGATTTTGGAAAAATCCTTTATGAACCTCCTATAAAATCCAGCATGTCCTAAAAAACTCCGAATTCCCTTCACTGAATTTGGTGGCTCTAGTCTTTCAATAACCTCTACTTTTGCTCTATCAACTTCTAGACCAGTTTTAGAAATTTTATGTCCTGACACTATGCCCTCCTTCACCATGAAGTGACATATTTCCCAATTAAGAACTAGATGGGTATCCTCACATCTTTTTAACACCTTACCTAAATTATCTAAACAATTCTGAAAAGACCCTCCAAAAACTGAAAAATCGTCCATAAATACCTCAACAGTGGACTCAATCATATCAGAAAAACTTGCTAACATACACCGCTGAAATGTTGCTGCAACATTGCAAAGGCCAAAAGGCATTCGCTTAAAAGCAAACGTCCCATAAGGACATGTGAAAGTGGTTTTCTCCTGATCTTCAAGAGCAATAGTAATCTAATTATACCCAGAATAACCATCCAAGAAACAGTAGTAGGCTTGACCAGCCAATCGATCCAACATCTGGTCGATAAATGGTAGAGGGAAATGGTCCTTACGGGTAGCTTTATTAAGCCTCCTGTAATCCATGCAAACCCTCCAGCCAGTTACTGTCCTGTTTGGAATCAATTCATTGTCTTTATTGCTCACCACAGTGACACCTCCTTTCTTAGGAACACGTTGGACAGGGCTTACCCAATTGCTATCGACAATTGGATAAATGATCCCAGCATCCAACCATTTAATCACCTCCTTTTTAACAACCTCTTTCATTGCAGGGTTAAGCCTTCTTTGTTGCTCAATACTCCTAATGGATCCCTCCTCTAGAGTGATTTTGTGCATAAAAAAAGATGGGCTAATTCCCTGATTGTCAGCCAACGTCCAACCTATAGCCTTGCGGTATTGCTGCAGCAATTTTATTAAGGCCTCCTTATGCTCTGGCATTAAATCTGATGCAACAATAATGGACAACGTCTCACCTTCCCCAAGATACACATATTTTAGATGGTCCGGCAAGGGCTTCAAATCTAAAGTAGGTGCCTCAATCAGGGATGGCTTAATGGGAGGAGCCTTCCTTTGGTTTAAATCTAAAGACTCAAAAACATCCTCACATCTAAACAATTCTTTTTCATTTTTTCTATCTAAAGAACAAATTTCAAAATCCTCTACACTAACCTCTCCATGTTTTTCCGAATGCTTGTCAGCCGAATCTTGTATTGCTGTCTCAATAACTGTGCTCTCCAGAATGCTTATGAAGGAGCAATCCTCCATTTCGTCTGGATATTTCATGGCTTTAAACACATTAAATTTCACTTCCTCATTACAGACTCTCATTGTTAATTCCCCTTTTTGAACATCTATTAATGCCCTACCAGTAGCCAAAAATGGACGACCTAGAATAATTGGGACATCTTTATCAGCCTCATAGTCTAAAATAATAAAATCAACAGGAAATATGAATTTATCTACCTTCACTAAGACATCCTCAATTTTACCCTCAGGATATGTGATAGACCTATCAACTAATTGGAGTGTAACTGTGGTAGGCCTAGCTTCACCAATACCTAACTTCCAATAGACCGAAAGAGGCATAAGGTTAATGCTTGCGCCTAAATCACAGAGTGCTCTACCTAATTCTTTTCCACCTATAGACACGGGTATGGTAAATGACCCTGGATCCTTAGCCTTGGGGGGTAGCCCATTCTTAAGAATAGCACTACACTCCTCAGTAAGAGATACAGTTTCAAACTCACTTAATCTCTTCTTTTTAGTCAAAACATCCTTAAGAAATTTAGCATAATTAGGCATTTGCTCAATAGCTTCTACTAAAGGGATATTTATATGCAATTGCTTAAGAATCTCTAAGAACTTCCTAAATTGACCATCCTGATTCTTAGGCTTTTGCCTTTGTGGAAAAGGTAGAGGTGGTACATAAGGTGGGGGCGGCACATAAGGTGGTTCCACATCTGGAACAAAACCAGATGCTCCAACATCTTTATTGCTGCCTCCAGCACCCTGACCAGACTCCAACTCTTTTTCGACAACAACATTTTTATCACCATTTTTATCTATAACTTGGGTTTTACTAGGCTCAATTCTTTCTTTTAATGGCTTACCACTCCTAAGAGTTACTGCCTTTACCTGCTCCTTACCTTCCCTTCTAGGATGTTCAGTATCTGATGGAAGTTTCCCTTGAGGCCTTGCCTTCAGCTCATTAGCTAGCTAACCCACTTGCAATTCCAGGGCTCTCATCGAAGCTTGATTACTTTGAATTGCGACATCTGTGCGAGCCATAAATTCTTTCATCATCGCCTCGAGAGAACTTCCCGAATTTTGCTGGGGCGAAACCTACTTATTTTGCTAGAGCAATACCTACGCTTTAGCAAATCCCGACTGGTTCATCTTTTGTTGTGTCTGCATGTTATTTCCTTGACCTCCCCATGAGAAGTTGGGGTGGTTGCGCCAACCTGGATTATAAAAGTTAGAGTAAGGGTTGTTCCTCTGATTACCTACAAAAAACACAGAAGCTGGATTGCTGGGGCAAAACTCGTAGTTGTGGTCTTCTCCATCTGGTTTCTGCGTTGCTCTCTCCTTCTTATCCTGAATGTCCTTTCGATTTATGGATCAAGCTCAAACCTTACCCCAGGCGGATCGCTCATGCACCAAACTCACACCTGCAAAAACAAAAGAAACAATAAAAACTTGTTGGGTTCCTAGAGTGAGTAAAAATATGGTATAAAAGACTCTAGAATTCCCGTGCAAGTATACACATTCTGCAACAAGTAATATTATCAATCCGAGTCCTGAATTAGTTTCCACTCTACCTATTTTGTGTAACTTTGTAATGGTTTCAAAGATGGTAAAATGATTTGGTTTTATAAGAATTGTGCTGAAGCAAAATAAATGACAGAACAACGAGTAAACAAATAGATAGACAGATTAAAGACAGACGCTGGTTAGGATTTAGTGATTGTTCTAAAAGATGCTCTAGCAATATTATTGATCATGCATTTCTCACAGTATTATTAGCGGATTCCTCCCGGAACTCCAGATCTTTTGGGATGTGTTTCAATCCCAATGAAGTACGACCGATCAAGCACTAGGCAACTGGCTATCCCTAGCTCAGTCACTGGCGTTCACCAATACACAATGATCGTAGTGTGGATAATTGCCACACACTCTCTAAATCATCCCTGAAACTAGAGAGAGCTATTCACACCGGCTGGCCAGGCGGGCATAAAATGGAAATAAGTACAACAATTAACCAAAATGCGATAGTCAATATGTTACTAAAGATGAAGCACGACAATCACATTAATCCTAACCAACACCTAAGCTACTTAGTTCATAATAGGCATGGAAATACAAATCACAATCTGAGTAGGCATGTCCATAATCACAAGTTAATAAAGAAAATAAACTCCTTAATCAGCTTGCGGATGATGGTGTTCTTGATGATCTTCAATCTCTCTATACTATTCGGCTTCCAAGGGGAAAACATGGAATCCCTTTGACTTGGGCAGCTACTTCCTTTTATAGAAGGATAGGAGGCTTGAATTAGGTCAACTTGGACACGTGTAGGGCTCTCCTTGCTCCTTTATCATGAAAATTACTCAACAGAAGTCGGTTCATGAAGTTGGCTAACGAGCTGTGACGTGTCAGTTTTTGCTTCCAGTTTTGCTGCTGCACAGAATTTGCTCTCTCTAGTCGCCCAACAGCATAATCTACACAAAATAATTTCCAATGCTTCCATTCTTCCAAATGGGTTAAAACATGTAATATCTATCCAAAACCAACCCTAATAAGCATAAAGGACACACAAATCCCTATATAATTGAGGCCTAAATAACTACCTTTTGGGCAGTTATCACTGATAAACATACTAATCTTAGATATAAAATATTCTACATGAAACACAACACAACGGAATCCCTGAAAACATTTTAACATACACGAGGTGCAGCCCTGACATTACTCGGTTTGGAAAATAACCTGATATAGATATCTCAACCCAAAACATATTCAACTGGGGTTTATACAACCACGACCTCTAGAACTTAAATTATCCAATCCTTACAAAACATTTACAATATAGACAGACTCAATATACAACTCCACCTACGTACTGGAGCTCGATCTGGAACTTTCAACAGATGTTGGCAGTGTATCAGGCACCAGGAGCTCGATCTCTACCTGAAAAGTGGGAAAACATTTTGAATGGGTGAGCTATGAAGCCCAACGAGTGACTAAATTTAAAACTGCAGATTTGCAAATCAAAACACGTGATAAACCTTTTAACGCAGGAATCTGTTCAATCAAGCATTAAACATAAGCGTGAAATAATAAAAGCTTTCTCAAATAACTCGCAAGTATGTTATTAAAATCCAGTTAGGCATATCAATTATATAAAACATCTTAACTAACATGACAAATCAACGTTGTGTAGGGCACGCCCGGTACAACCAACATTTACTAGCTTTACGATGTAGTGGGGCTCGCCCAGCACTCCCATCGTCTTTGTCGTAGTGGGGCCCGCCCAACACTCACGACAACATCGTTGTCACGGAGTACACTGATGACATGCAAAAATGTCATCATTTTCCTATTAATTTTAGCTAGTTTTATGCTTGAATTATGTTCTTTAATGCTATTTTCTGTTTAAATTTCAGAAAACCGAGTCAAGGAAGAAAAATTAGAATTTTTAGAGATTTTAGATGATTTTGGAGGTTTTTGGAGCAATTTGAAGAATTACATTAAAAGATCCAAGACCAAAAGCCAAGAAGAATCAGTTAGAAGCCCAAATTCATGAAGTCCAAGCCTTAAAATTATCAAGTTGGGTCAAGAAAAAAGTCCAAAATCCATTACAAGAAGCATTTGGGCCAAAAGAAAGTTGGAGGCCCAAAAATGGAGTCAAAATCCGGCAATGATTAAAGATTCAGGGCCTAGGGTCGAGACGCTAAGCCTGGAGCATGCCAACGCTAGGCAGCTGCGTGGAGAATTTTGGAATGTAGCGTCTCGACGCTGCAACGTCTTGGAGCCCAAGAAAAGATGACGTCAGAGCGTCGCGACCTTGTCTACGTAGCGTCGCGACGTTACGCCTGCTGAGAGCCTATAAAAGGAGCCTTTTGCATCCATATTTTGTGTTCCAATTGGTGGGTTTTCACCCCATTCTAGAATCCACTCTAAAATTTGGGATTTTTGGGAGAGTTTTGGAGCTTTGTTGAAGATCTTTGGAGCTCGGGACGAAGGAGGTCGGCGCGAGATCGAGGAGATCGACACTTTTATGAGCATTTCTCTTCCCTTTTCCTTTATGTTTTAGTTTCTAGAATTGTTGTGATTAGGAATTATTGAATTTTCCTGATTATGAGTAGTAAATTCCTAAATTCTATGAGATTGATTTAGATGTTGAACCTCTGCTGAATTAATGAATTGATGTGGTTTAATTGTCATTATTGTTCATTTGTGCATTTTGTCCGTAATGCTTTTAATCAACTGATCACTGATTAAATGAATCGTTTCTAAGTGGAAACTCGACGGAGAGAAGCTTAGACTAGAACTGAATGCATGACTAACTGTTATTTACCCGGGTGACACGAGACAAAATAAATAACGTTAGAGGTTGCACTGAAGGGTCGTAATGCCATACTAAGTAAACAAAGATGAGACTGAAAGGAGATTCTTTATTGAACGATATGAGATAGGAGGAGACCGACAGGAGAATCCTTGAAATTAGGCTTCTAGACTTATGAATCAAATGATTTGTTAATCCATATTGGTTAATTGATTAAGCATTAAAGGTCCAATTGTTGAAATCAACTCTCTTAGAATTATCCCTCCAAATTGTGTCGCCATTTATCTTTTGCTTCCTAGATTATCTTTTTATTATTCTTTTCGGCATTAGATTTTGTTCTCTAAATAAAGCTAAGCAAGATTATTCGTGGTAATTAATTGAATAAATCCAATCCCTGAGAATTCGATACTCGGAATACTTTTCGCTTTATATTACTTGCGGCCCGTGCACTTTGCGGTCATCATACACTCAACGTCAACAATGGAATATAACCTGTGTGCACTCGGTACCATATAGCCTCGGGCTCAATATCCCAGTCATGTAGTCAATGAAAATCTCAGAAAATCACATGACAACATTAAAACATGCCTGCTGATAACTCTAAAAAAAGGAGTTATTTAGGCCTTATTTCTATATTAATTTGTGTGTCTTTTGTGCTAAATAGTGTTGCTTTTAGATAAATATTATATGTTTTAACCCATTTGGAAGAATGGATGCTTTGGAAGTTATTTTGTGCAGAATATATTTCTGAGCGACTTGAGGGAGCAAAATCTGCGCTGGAGCAAAGCAAGGAGCAAAACTGCCACGTCACAGCTCGTTAGCCAATTTAACGAACATAATTCAGTTAAGTTATTCTCGGATTTAAGGAGCAAGGAGAGCCATCCACGTGTCTAGGTCAACCTAATTCAAGCTTGTCTTCACTCTATAAAAGGGAGAGGCTGCCCAAGTCAAATTCATTCCACTCTTGGGAAAGGGATCACTTCTCATTTCCATTATTGGGAGCCGAATAGAGGAGAAAGATTATGGACTACAAGAAGACCATCAATTACGAAGTTGATAAAGGGAATTAGTATTTTCTTGTATTGTTTTGTAATTATGGATGCATTTACCCAGTTTGTAATGTGTGTTGCTATGCACTTTATGAACTAAGTAATTTTAGGTGTTGGTTAGGAAATATGTAATTGTCGTGCTTAATCTCTATGAAATATATGTTGATTTGATGCATCTTGAATATTTGTTGTGCTCATTTACATTGTGTGGCAATTAATCACACTTGATCATTGTGTATTGGTGAACACCAGTGACTGGGCTAGGGATAGCCAGTTGCCTAGTGCTTGATCGATAGTGCTTCATTGGAGTTGAAACATATTCTAAAAAATCTAGAGTTCTGGGAGGAATCTGCTAATAAGACTGCAAGAGTTTTGCATGATCAATAATATTGCTAGAGCATCTTTTGAAACAAATACTAAATCCTGACCAACACCTGTTTCTAATATGACTGCTTATTTGTTTACTTTATGTTCTGTTATTTCTTTTGCTTCAACATTCTATAAAAACCAATCATTTTAACCACCTTTGAAACCATTAAAAAGCTAAACAAAATAGATAAAGTGAAAGCTAATTCAAACCTTGGATTCGATAAATACTTATTAGTTGTTGCAGATTGTGTATACTTGCACAGAGTTCTAGAGTCTATTTACATCTTATTTTTACTCACTCTAGGAACCCAACACGTTTTTGGCGCCGTTGCGGGGGACTTGAATAAGTTTTATCTTATCTGTTTTGTGTATGTGTTTTAATGGTTTGGTGCTAGAACTTTTTGATTGTTTCTTTTGGTTTTGCAGGTGTGAGTTTGGTGCATGAACGATCCGCCTGGGGTGAGGTTCAAGCTTGATCCAAAAATCGAGAGGACCTTCAGGAGAAGAAGGAGAGAGCAGCGTAGACAGCAAAATCAGATGGCTGACGTGCCGCGTCTCCCACAGGGTCCAGAAGATCCACTTGATCCCCAGAATCGTTTGCTGCAGCAAAATCCACCGCTGGAGCAAAATGGGCAGAAAAATAATCAGGCTGAGAATCCTATCTTGGTAGCAAATGATAGGGCCAGAGCCATTCGAGCGTATGCTTTTCCAATGTTTGATGAGTTAAATCCAGGGATTGCACATCCTCAAATTGAGGCAGCAAATTTTGAAATGAAACCGATAATGTTTCAGATGTTTCAAACCGTGGGTCAATTCCATGGTTTGTCATCTGAAGACCCTCATTTACATCTTAAGTCTTTTCTAGGAGTTAGTGATTCTTTTGTAATTCAAGGAGTGCCTAGAGATGCCCTTAGATTAACTTTGTTCCCGTATTCTCTTAGAGATGGAGCAAAGGCATGGTTAAATTATTTTGCTCTAGGATCAATGAGGACATGGAATGAGTTAGAGGAGAAATTTCTTAGTAAATATTTCCTACCAAATAGGAAAGCTAAATTAAGGAGTGAAATAGTAGGGTTTAGGCAACTTGAAGATGAAACTTTTAGTGAGGATTGGGAAAGGTTTAAGGAGATTTTGCAAAAGTGTCCCCACCATGGTTTACCACATTGTATCCTAATGGAAACATTTTACAATGGGTTAAATGGAGCAACCCAAGGTATGGTTGATGCTTCGGCTGGAGGGGCCCTTTTGGCAAAAACTTTTAATGAAGCCCATGAAATTTTAGAAAGAATATCAACTAATAGTTGTCAGTGGTCGGATGTTAGAGGCACAAATAAAAAGGTTAAGAGTGTGTTAGAGGTAGATGGTGTGTCCACCATTAGGACTGATATTACAATGTTAGCTAACGCTCTTAAAAATGTTACAACGGTTAGTCATCAGCAGTCGCCAGCTATGGAGCCTGCTGCTGTGGTGAACCAAGTTGCAGAGGAAGCAAGTGTCTATTGTGGTGAAGAGCAGAACTACGAGTTCTGCCCCAGCAATTCAGCTTCTGAGTTTTTTGTAGGTAATAAAAGGAATAACCCTTATTCTAACTTTTATAATCCAGGTTGGCGCAACCACCCCAACTTCGCATGGGGAGGACAAGGAAGTAATGTGTAAGTACAACAAAAGGTGAACCATTCGGGATTTGCTAAAACGTAGGTATTGCCCCAGAAGAATAAGCAGACTTTGCCCCAACAAAATTCAGAGAGTTCTCTTGAGGCAATGATTAAAGAATATATGGCACGTACAAATGCCGCAATTTAAAATAATCAAGCCTCAATAAGAGCCCTGGAATTGCAAGTGGGTCAGCTAGCTAATGAGCTGAAGGCAAGGTCTCAAGGGAAACTTCCTTCAGATACTGAACACCCTAGAAGGGAAGGTAAGGAACAGGTAAAGGCAGTAACTCTAAGGAGTGCTAAGCCACTAGAAGAAAGAAAAGAGCCTAGTAAATCCCAGGATGTGATAAAAATGTTGCTGTTGAGAAAGAGTTAGAGTCTGGTCAGGGTGTAGGAGGCAGCAAAAATGATGCAGGAGCATCTGGTTCTGTTCCAGATGTGGAACTGATGACATGCATAAATGTCATCATTTTCCTATTAATTTTAGCTAGTTTTGTGCATGAATTGTGTACTTTAATGCTATTTTCTGTTTAAATTTCAGAAAACCGAGTCAAAGAAGAAAAATCAGAATTTTGAGAGATTTTGGATGATTTTAGACTTTTTGAGCAATTTGGAGAATTACATTGAAGATCCGAATCCAAAAAGCAAAGAAGAATGAATTAGAAGCCCAAATTCATGAATTTCAAGTCTTAAAGTATCAATTTGGGTCAAGAAAAGTGCCCAAAATCCATTACATGAAGTATTCGGGCCAAAAGAAAGTTTGAGGCCCAAAAATGGAGTCAAAATCGGGCCATTATTGAAGATTCAAGGCCTAGCGTCGAGACGCTTAGCCTGGAGCGTCCCGACGCTAGGCAGCCACGTGGAGAGTTTTGGAATCGCGACAGCGTCGCGACGTTGTCCAGATAGCGTCTCAACGCTGCGACGTCTTGGAGCCCAAGAAAAGATGACGTCAGAGCGTCGCGACGCTGTCAACGTAGCGTCTCGACGCTACGCCTTCTGGGATCCTATAAAAGGAGCCTTTTGCAATGAAGTTTGTGTGCCAATTTATGGGTTTTCACCCCATTCTAGAATCCACACTAAAATTGGGGATTTTTGGGAGAGTTTTGGAGCTTTGTTGAAGATCTTTGGAGCTCGGGATCGATGGAGGTCGGCGCGGGATCGAGGAGATCGACACTTTTATGAGCATTTTTCTTCCCTTTTCCTTTATGTTTTAGTTTCTAGAATTGTTGTGATTAGGAATTATTGAATTTTAGTGATTATGAGTAGTAAATTCCTAAATTCTATGAGATTGATTTAGATGTTGAACCTCTGCTGAATTAATGAATTGATGTGGTTTAAATGTCATTATTGTTCATTTGTGCATTTTGTCCGTAATGCTTTTAATCAATTGATCACTGATTAAATGAATCGTTACTATGTGGAAACTCGACGGAGAGAAGCTTAGACTAGAACTGAATGCATGACTAATGGTTATTTACCCGGGTGACACGGGATAAAATAAATAACGTTAGAGGTTGTACTGAAGGGTCGTAATGCCATGCTAAGTAAATAAAGATGAGACTGAAAGAAGATTCTTTATTGAAAGGTATGAGATAGGAGGAGACTGACAGGAGAGTCCTTGTCATTAGGCTTCTAGACTTATGAATCAAATGATTGGTTAATCCATATTTGTTAATTGATTAAGCATTAAAGGTCCAATTGTCGAAATCAACAACTCTAGAATTATCCCTCCAAATTGTGTCTCCATTTATCTTTTGCTTTCTAGATTAGCTTTTTATTATTCTTTTCGGCATTAGATTTTGTTCTCTAAATAAAGTTAAGCAAGATTATTCGTGGTAATTAATTGAATAAATCCAATCCCTGTGGAGACGATACTCTATACTCAAAATCACTATATTACTTGTAACGACCCGTATGCTTGCGGTGATCGGAAAATCTTGCAACAGGAACCACCTTATCTCTTACTGAGGAATGTAGTGCTATTCTTAAGAATGGGCTACCAACCAAGGCTAAGGATCCAGGATCATTTACTATACCTGTGTCAATAGGTGGAAAAGAGTTAGGTAGAGCACTTTGTGATTTAGGTGCAAGCATTAACCTTATGCCTCTTTCGGTCTATCGAAAGCTAGGTATTGGTGAAGCTAGGCCCACCACAGTCACACTCCAACTAGCTGATAGGTCTATCACATATCCTGAGGGTAAAATTGAGCATGTCTTAGTGAAAGTAGATAAGTTCATATTTCCTGTTGATTTTATTATCTTAGATTATGAGGCAGATAAAGATGTCCCAATTATTCTCGGTCTTCCATTTTTGGCTACTGGTAGGGCATTGATAGATGTTCAAAAAGGGGAGTTAACAATGAGAGTTTATAACGAGGAAGTAAAATTTAATGTGTTTAAGGCCATGAAGTATCCAGACGAAATGGAAGATTGCTCTTTCATTAGGATTCTTGAGAACACAATTGTTGGGACAACAATGCAAGATTCGACAAACAAGCATTCGGAAGATCATGGAGAGGTTAGTGTAGAGGATTTAGTAGTTTGTTCTTTAGAAATAAAAAATGTAAAAGATGTGTCTAGGTGTGAGGATGTTTTTTAGTCTTTAGATTTGGATCAAAGGAAGACTCCCCCTATTAAGTCATCCCTGATTGAGGAACCCACTTTAGATTTGAAGCCCTTGCCGGATCATCTAAAGTATGGCTATCTTGGGGAAGGTGGGACGTTGGCCATTATTATTGCATCAGATTTAATGCCAGAGCATGAAGAGGCCTTAATAAAGTTGATGCAACAATATCACAAAGCAATAGGTTGGACATTGGCTAACGTTCAGGGAATTAGCTCATCTTTCTGTATGCAAAAAATCACTCTAGAGGAGGAATCCTTTAGGAGTATTGAGCAACAAAGAAGGCTTAATGCTGCAATGAAAGAGGTTGTTAAAAAGGAGGTGATTAAATGGTTGGATGCTGACATTATTTATCCAATTGCAGACAACAATTGGGTAAGCCCTATCCAATGTGTTCCTAAGAAAGGAGGTGTCACGGTGGTGAACAATAAAGATAATGAATTGATTCCAACCAGGACAATAACTGGCTGGAGGGTTTGCATGCATTAGAGAAAGCTTAATAAAGCTACCCGTAAGGACCATTTCCCTCTGCCATTTATTGACCAGATGTTGGATAGATTGGTTGGTCATGCCTATTACTGTTTCTTAGAGGGTTATTCTGGATATAACCAGATTACCATTGCTCCTGAGGATCAGGAAAAACCACTTTCACCTGCCCTTATGGGACGTTTGCTTTTAGGCGAATGCCTTTTCGCCTTTGCAATGCTCCAACAACATTTCAGCGGTGTATGTTAGCAATTTTTTCTGATATGATTGAGTCCAGTATTGAGGTATTTAAGGACGATTTTTCAATTTTTGGAGGGTCTTTTCAGAGTTGTTTGGATAATTTAGGTAAGGTGTTAAAATGATGTGAGAATAGCCATCTAGTTCTTAATTGGGAGAAATGCCACTTCATGGTAAAGGAGGGCAAAGTGTTAGGACATAGGATTTCTAAGAAAGGTCTAGAAGTTGATAGAGTAAAAATTGAGGTTATTGAAAGATTAGAACCACTGAGTTCTGTTAAAGGGATTCAGAGGTTTTTAGGTCATGCTGGATTTTATAGAAGGTTCATAAAGGATTTTTCCAAAATTAGTAAACCTCTCTGTAACTTATTGTGTACTGATCATGTTTTTGACTTTAATACATATTGTAGGAAGGCTTTTGAAACTTTAAAGGCTGCTTTAATCTCAGCACCCATCCTTTGTGCACCTAATTGGAGTTTACCATTTGAGGTAATGTGTGATGCCAGTGATGTTGCAGTAGGTGCCATGTTGGGGCAAAAGCAGGGAAAATTTATCCATCCTATATACTATGCAAGCAGGGTTTTAAATGAGGCACAAGTCAACTATACAACAACTAAAAAGGAGTTGTTAGCTGTTGTGTTTGCTTTTGAGAAATTCCAAGCATATTTGGTTGGATCCAAAGTCACAGTGTTCACGGATCATGCAACAATAAGGTACTTAATGTCTAAGAAAGATGCAAAGCCTAGATTAATTCGTTGGGTTTTATTATTGCAGGAATTCGACTTGGATATAAAGGATAAGAAGGGATCAGAGAATGTTATTGCAGATCATTTGTCTTGTCTTGATCCAACATCATCTTTGCAGAAGCAATCTGCCATTTCAGATTCTTTTCCAGATGAACAGCTTTTTGCTGTTGAGGTAAAGGTAGTCAGGGATGTCCCTTGGTATGCTGATATTGCGAACTTTTTGGTAAAAGGAGTCACTCCTATTGATATGGATTGGAGGCAGATGAAAAAATTTAAGCATGATGTAGAATTTTTCTATTGGGATGAACCATTTATGTATAAGCAATGCTCTGATGGTATTATTTGTAGGTGTGTTTCAGGTGATGAAGGAAAGGAAATCCTGGAGCAATGTCACTCTTCGTCGTATGGAGGCCATTTCAGCGGTCAGAGGACAACTATGAGGATTTTGCATTGTAGATTCTTTTGGCCTACCTTATTTAAGGATGCCCATTGGTTCTACAAGCAATGTGATGTTTGCCAAAGGAGAGGAAACTTGGGGCCTAGAGATGAAATGCCTCTTGAAGGGTTGAAATCCCTTTGACAGCGGAAGCAAACAAGAACAATCTCGAATTAAAATTTCAATTTTAGAAAAACCAATACGTCGGCAACAAAATTCAGAAACAATTTCTAAATTACTAAGATTAAGCATGCTGTAAATATATTCATGATTAAGAATACTTACCGGGTTCTGAAGAACACAACACAATGCTCCAATTTCGTTATTGGGACTTCCAACAGACACCACCACTCGAATCACCCGCTATTCTCTTGGGATATCTTGAGATATGGCTTGTGGGAACCCAAAAATCGGTCTTGGAAGGAAATTTTCAGCAATGTTCTTGCTGTAATTTTTTAGAGAGGAAGAGAGAAAAGCAAGAAACTTCTTTCTCTGTAAAAAACGTGAATGAGAGGAATGGTTGGAGCATCAGGAAACTCCCTCTCCCCTGTACGATAAGTGGGGAGGGAGTTATTGTCCTATTAGATCTAGACCGTTAGATCTTAATCAAAACGATCTCGGCCATTAACTTATTAAATAATAAATAAATAAATAAATAAATAATTATAATTAATTTAATTAAATTAATATTAATTAAATGAATTATAATATAAAGTTTTTAATTTAATTTGAATCATATTCAATTAAATTAAATTGGGCATTCAATTAATTCTAAATTAATTGATCCCACATTAATTAAATATCAAATATTTAATTAATTTTATAATTGAATCATATTCAATTTAATCTCTCTCATTTAACCTATAGTTTTAATGTGCATCAAAATGTACATCAATATAAACTATAGTTTTAATTTGATTAAATCACTTTTAACCAAATTAAAATTAAATTAATTAATTCCCCAATTAATTAATTCATGAATTAATTAAATATCACATATTTAATTAAATTCATAATTCTCTCATTAATTAATTTTGAATCATATCCAAAATTAATTTTATTATAAAGTTTAATTCATTAATTAAACTTATACTATAATGTATCTCCATACATTATATTAATTGTATCAAAATACAATTAGCTTATATTCCCTTTAATAATCAAGACTATATTATCTCAGAACCCGTTATGAGCTAGTAGGTGGACCTAATGGACCTACAGATTAGAAGCTCCAATGATACGAGATTGATCAGCTAAACTCATTAATCGAGTCAATCAACATTCGTTAACTGTGGGTCACTCCACTAAAGACCCACAGCTGCACTCTTCTCACTATAGAATATTTCTGTGTCCACGGATATCGACCAATGCAGTAAGTCAATCCTTCACGTGTGTTCGTAACACCAGCTGGGTCAAATTACCGTTTTACCCCTGGGTTACCTCTGGATCCTTAAGTACCACTGATCCCTCTAATAACAATTTTTTTAGGGTCCAACCTCTAAACAAGAGTTCCTCTCGGGCCAGGAGAGGACGGCGTGCCTTTGTTCAAGACCCGGAATCATCCCTTAAGGGAACACACATCTACTTGCCCCAATAGGAGAAGGAGTGAATTCCATCTTGTATTGTCATGTCCCCAGCCCCCAACTCGGTCTTGTCCCCAAGAAGGTAGGCTTATTGAGTCGGCGTACTGGCCACTCTCACCCGTACTAATCAAAGGACAATCCCTCATGAGAAGGAGTTCATGGCACACTCAGGATTAAGATCGAGTTACCTAGGTCATCCTATTGAAACAATAACCTAACTAGTTAACGGTGTTACATCTAGTGGTTTACTATTTCGTGGTCCGGTCTTATGCAAACTCATTGCATAGGATACCCCCGCTCGCATGTCTCCTACATGGACGCCTTGGATCAATACGTCTGTATCGAATACAAAGTGGGTCGTATCACATAGTGTTACCAGGATAAGGTACCCAGCCTTATCCCTGTACTATAGACCTTTTAGGTTGTTACTTGAACACTGATCCCCGTATGTCCCCACATACTAGTCCAAGTCTCATATAAACAACCTTGGATCTTAGTTTATTGGATTTGGGTCATATTGTGCAATTCTAGACTTAATATGACAATAACACTTTATTGCATAAACCTCAATAACACTTTATTGATACAAGTGTATAATTCATTAATCATTCACTATCTACGAGTTTTAGGACATAAAACCCAACAAAAACTTACATTTTGGAAGTAGAATTATTCAATGTATGGGGTATTGATTTTATGGGGTCATTTCCCCTTCTAATGGTAATGTTTTTATCTTATTGGCAGTTGACTATGTGTCCAAGTGGGTGGAGGCCATCGCATGCCATCAGAATGATGCCAAGACAGTATCAAGGTTTCTTCAATCGCACATTTTTGCGCGGTTTGGGACGCTTAGGGCTCTAGTGAGTGACGAGGGTACACATTTTGTTAGTAATATCTTAACTAAGTTGTTAGCTAAATATGAAATCAAGCATAGGATAGCTACCCCTTACCACCCACAAGCAAATGATCAAGCTAAAATTAGTAATAGGGAAATTAAATCTATTCTAGAAAAAATAGTCCATCCATCTAGGAAGGATTGATCTTTTAGGTTGGATGAGGCTCTTTGGGCTAATAGGACAGCCTATAAGACTCCTCTAGGTATGTCTCCCTATAGGTTAGTATATGGGAAAGCTTGTCATTTACCATTAGAGCTTGAGCATAAAACGTTTTGGGCTTTGAAAAAATTAAATTTTGATATGAGTCGTGCATAGGCAATAAGAATGCTGCAGCTTAATGAATTAGAGGAATTTCGCCAATTTTCTTATGAAAATTTGAAAATGTATAAAGAAAAGACTAATGGTGTGTTTGGTTTAACTTTTCAAGTGTTTAATTTTGAAAATAAATCATTTAAAAAAAAATTATAGTGTTTGGCAACCACTAAAAATGACTTATTAGAAAAGGAGATTGATAAATAAACCATTTTGAGAGAAACACTTGAAACCAACTTTTTAAAAAAGACCTCTTAGGTAAACAATAACTTGTGTATAAAAACATTAGTGAGGAAATGCAACCAAACACATGAATGTTTAAATTATAAACAATTTTTATACAAAATGTTTTTTAAAAAATGCATTCTTAAAAAACATTTAAATTAAAATGTATTCCAAACGGACCCTAAGCTGTGGCATGACAAGAAAATTAAGCCTATAGAGTTTGTCAAAGGTCAAAGGGTTTTGCTTTATAATTCTAGATTAAAATTGTTTCTTGGGAAACTAAAATCTAAATGGCCAGGACCATTTATTGTGATAGAGGTTTTCTCCCATGGAGCAATTACTTTGCAGGATGAAAAAGATGTGAGAGTGTCCAAAGTCAATGCACAACGTGTGAAACATTATTGGGGAGAGGAGTTCCAGTGAAATATCCTTCCCTAAAGATTGTTGCGGGAGCATTTCACAGAGCAATATTTTGAGCTCCCAGTGGTTGTTTTGATTTTATTTCTCGTTGATTTGGTTTAGTTTGAATTATTTTTATTAGATTTGGTTTGAATTTAATTATTTTTAATCAGATACGATAAGTTTGAATTTTATTTGATTTTGTTTTATTAGATTCTATTTTATGTTTATTTATTTATTTAGTCGAGTTAATTTTTAATTAATCTGATTAGTTTAGATTAGATTTTAGGTTGTATTTTTGTTATTTAATTTTTGATTAGATTAGGGTTTAATAAAGATTTTTCCTTATTTATTTGGCTTAAAATAAAAAAAAAAGAAGATTTGATTTTGGTGGTTTTATTTTGAAATTACTTTTTTCGTATCCAAAATCCTTCTAGAAGAAAATCTTTGTGATGATAAATTTGTTTTTGCAATCTTTTGGTAGAATCACATATTCCGTCCGAATAAGAAGGGTTTAGTTGTGAATTAATTATTTTTACCATTGGATTTTAAATTTGCTATGGACAGGTAAATTGCATGAGGCATCTGATGCAGCCACGTGTCGCACAGGGGAAATCAAAGGGCTTAGTCGTTGGACAACGCATCATCATTTACCATGGGCGATTGAAATTCAGATTTTTACCGCTGATGGTTTTAATTTTACAGATTGCATGTGATTGAAAACAGTAATATTATTTAATGAAGAGCAAAATCTTTCGGTTAAGATTTTATTTTGCTGAAGCCCTATTTATTCACAGCTTCGGTAAGTTTCTTTTCACTTCATCTTCTTGTTTCAACCTTTGCCGTTTTTATTTATCCCTTTTGCTTTTGTGTGCAGTAAATTCCTTTGAGTCTTCATTGGCAAAAACGAGAGGATGAAAGGAGCGAGACAATGAGGAAGAAGAAGTAGTTGTTACCCCCGAAGCACCGAAAGCGAAAGCAAAGAAAAAGAAAACACCAGAGGAGAAAGAAGCTAAAAGAAGGAAGAGACAACAGAGGGGCTGAGGATCAAGAAATCGTACAGAAGGTAGTGGAAGATATTGCTGCCGAGGTAGTTGAAGAAGGCAATCTGAAGGAACCTGAAGGACAAAACCCAGAGTAGACTGACCTGACAGTTGCAAATATGGAGGAAGTTCAAGAAAAGAACACAAGGGAAGTTCAAGAAAAGTAGACTGAAGATGCACAAGAGGGACAAACAGAGGATGTGTAGGAAAAAGGTAATGAGCAGGTGGAGCAAGAGCCGGAGGCTCGAGTAGAGGTTATCATGCTGGAAGTGCCACGACGTCACCGCCAGAAGTAAAAAGCTAGTCGTGTGAAGGTGGTTCGGACCGATACTCCCTCGCCGCCGACAACGGATTCTGAGAGAGAAAATACAGAGAAAGAAGAACAGGAGAAAAAGGAAGCTGAAGACAAAGCAAGAAAGGAAGTAGAGAAAAAAGCGGAAGAAGAAATTTTGCTCAAACAAAGGGAAGACAAGGGCAAGGGTATTGCTGAAGCATCGCTGGAACCAGAAGATAGCGAAACAGAGGAGCCAAGGTTACCGTATAACCGCTTCATCAAAAATCTTGCCATAGCAAAGTATGCTGAGATGCTGAGAAGAGACTTTTTGTTTGAATGAGGATTTGGCGATGATTTGCCACGGTTTTTAAGGACTGGAATAGTGAACCATGGCTGGAGTCAATTCTGTGCAAAGCCGGACCCGGTTAACTCCAAAATTATGTGCTCTGTTTTCCATTTCAAAAACCATTAACTTATCATCAGATTTAGCTAAATATTCCTTCATGAAATTTGTTAGAAAATGGATTAACTTTTAAGAAAATCAAACCTCACCTCTTAGTTCTTTTTGTGTAGAACAAACCGAATAAAAAACCATAGATAGGCAGGTTGAACCTATATTCTGCCATTGTTGCACTTGCATGAGCTTTTCCTCTCTTCTTCAACCTCAAACCCTCAGCAATCTTCTTATTCTTCTTCCTCCACTCTCTCCCTCGAAATGCTTGTGGCCTTGATGGAAAAAGGATGTAGAAATGGGCTGAAATGAGGCTTGTCGGTGGAGTGTTTCCTTTTAAACTATTTGCACCGAAAGTGGGGTTTCCATTTTCTTCTTTTCTTTTTCTTTTTTTTTTCTTTTTCCCTTTTGCTAATTTGTTTTTTTTTTTCTTTCCTTTCACTTCCTTGGGTTATTTCTTTTCTTTCCTTTTATTCTTAAATTAATAACTTCCAACAACTTTAATCCAACCATGAAACCACAATGAACCAGAAAGCTTTGCCATTTCCTTCAACATTGAACAACAACAACTTTCAACTTCCACAATAGATGACAAGAGAAAATGATCCAAGGAAAGTCTCGGGTTTACAATGCGCCTGCAAACTGATAAGGAAAGAGGCCCCAACTTAAGGAAAAATGCTTAAGACCAAGAGAGAAAGGAGCTCGGATTTAGTCTAGGACTTCTTTAAGTTTATGTTTTTCTCTTCATCTACAATTAACTTGATTTCCTATATTAGATTTTGAACTATTCAAATTTCTTTCAAGACTAATTGTTCCTAATTACCATTTTATGAGCTTGCTGGGGGACCTAATGGACCTATAGTGTTGGGTTTTATGTCCTAAAACTCGTAGATAGTGAATGATTAACAAATTATACACTTGTATCAATAAAGTGTTATTGAGGTTTATGCAATAAAGTGTTATTGTCATATTAAGTCTAGAATTGCACAATATGACCCAAATCCAATAAACTAAGATCGAAGGTTGTTTACATGTAACTTGAACTAGTATGTGGGGACATATGGAGATCGGTGTTCAAGTAACAACCTAAAAGGTCTATAGTACAAGGATAAGGTTGGGTACCTTATCTTGGTAACACTATGTGATACGACCCGCTTTGTATTCGATACAAACGTATTGATCCAAGGCGTCCATGTAGGAGACATGCGAGCGGGGGAATCCTATGCAATGAGTTTGCATAAGACCGGACTACAAAATAGTAAACCACTAGATGTAACACCGTTAACTAGTTAGGTTACTGTTTCAATAGGATGACCTAGGTGACTGCAACATGGATTTTCAACAACGTTCCATCAAAAGTGTTTCTGAAACACCTTTTGTGTTGTGGATAGGATGTAAAGATTGTTTACGTTCCTTTAAATTTTGGGGTGTCCAACACTTGTGCTTGTGACTAACCCAAAACAAATTGGAATACCGTTCAAAATTATGCCTAATTGTAGGCAATTCCAAAGGAAACGAGGAGAATATACTTCTTCAATCCATAAGAGAATAAAGAATTAGTATCGACAAATGCTTCATTCTCAGAAGAAGAACATATGAGAAATCATAAGCTATAAAGTAAGGTCGGTTTAAGTGAATTAACTAATAAAGCTACGGAAACATTAACAAGAGTAGTTGATGAATTAACGAAAGTTGTTGATAAAACTGGTTATTCAACAAGAGTTGTTGATAAGGCTAGTGCTTTTGGTAAGTCACATCCATCTCAAGAGTTGAGAATGTTTTGATGTAGTGGGAGGGTTTGTTGGGTTTTATGCTCTAAAACTCGTAGATAGTGAATGTAACTGTTGACCGGATATTAATGAAATAATATTGATATATTTTTCCATTAATTGTTATTAGTTATTTTATATTTGTCTTTGCCTAAAAATAACCCTAATCCAATAAACTAGACATCCAAGGCTGTAATATGTGTCTTGAACTATATGTAGCGACATATGGGATCATTGTTCAAGAAACAGCCTAAAGGGTCTATAGTATAGGGATAAGACTGGGTGCCTTATCTTGGTGACACTATGGATACGACCCACTTTGTATTTGATACAAACGCTGCGATCCAACGTGTTCGTGTAGGAGACATGCGAGTGGGGGTATCCTATGCAATGAGTTTGCATAAGACCGGACCACGAAATAGTAACCACTGGTTATAACACCGTTAACTAGTTGGTTTTCTATTTCACTAGGACGACTTAGACAACTGAGTCTTAATCCTGAGTTTATTATGGACTCCTGCTCATGAGAGATTGTCCTTTGATTTGCATGGGTGAGAGTGGCCAATATGCCGACTCAATAAGCCTACCATTTTGGGGACAAGACTGTAATCCATGCAAACCCTCCAGCCAGTTACTGTCCTTGTGGGGATCAACTCATTATCTTTATTGCTCACCACAGTGACACCTCCTTTCTTAGGAACACATTGGACAGGGCTTACCCAATTGCTATCGGCAATTGGATAAATGATCCCAACATCCAACCATTTAATTACCTCCTTTTTAACAACCTCTTTCATTGCAGGGTTAAGCCTTCTTTGTGTTGGGTTTTATGCCCTAAAACTCGTAGATTGTGAATGTAACTGTTGACCGGATATTAATGAAATAATATTGATATATTTTCCCATTAATTGTTATTAGTTATTTTATATTTGTCTTTGCCTAATAATAACCCTAATCTAATAAACTAGACATCCAAGGCTGTAATATGAGTCTTGAACTATATGTAGCGACATATGGGATCATTGTTCAAGAAACAGCCTAAAGGGTCTATAGTATAGGGATAAGACTGGGTGCCTTATCTTTGTGACACTATGGATACAACCCACTTTGTATTTGATACAAACCCTGCGATCCAACGCGTTCGTGTAGGAGACATGCGAGTGGGGGTATCATATGCAATGAGTTTGCATAAGACCGGACCGCGAAATAGTAACCACTGGTTATAACACCGTTAACTAGTTGGTTTTCTATTTCACTAGGACGACCTAGACAACTTAGTCTTAATCCTGAGTTGATTATGGACTCCTGCTCATGAGAGATTGTCCTTTGATTTGTATGGGTGAGAGTGGCCAATA
Source organism: Luffa acutangula (assembly GCA_036850905.1). Classification (NCBI taxonomy): domain Eukaryota; kingdom Viridiplantae; phylum Streptophyta; class Magnoliopsida; order Cucurbitales; family Cucurbitaceae; genus Luffa; species Luffa acutangula. The sequence goes on from CM072098.1 coordinate 27,775,518, forward strand.
CGCCGACTCAATAAGCCTACCACTTTGGGGACAAGACCGAATGGGGAGCTGAGAACATAATCGTACAAGATGGAATTCACTCCTTCCCGACTTTAAGGAAGCAGATGAGTGTTCCCTTAAGTGGTTACTCCGAGTCTTGAACAAAGGGACCTACCCTCTCAATGGCACGAGAGGGTTTTCTGTTTGATGGTTGGACCACAAACAGGTTGTTCATTAGAGGAGAATTGGTACTTAAGGAAATAGAGGTAACCTAGGGGTAAAACGGTAATTTGACCCAGCTGGTGTTACAGACACTCGTGAAGGACTAACTAGTCGATATTGGTCTATATCCGTGGACACAGAAAATATGTCTGCAGTGAGAAGAGTGCAACTGTGCGTCTATAGTGGAGTGAACACACAGTTAACGAATATTGATTAATGTGGTTAATGAGTTTGACCAATTAATCTCACATCGTTGGAGCTTCTGATCTGCAGGTCCATTAGGTCCCACTGGTAGCTCATAAAGTAATTTGAGGCAACTAAGTAATAAATGTAAAGTGAAAATGTTCAATTTACTAAGGGAAACAAATATAATATATATTGATATATTATTATGAGAGAAATTAATATTTGAAGAAGTTCAAATATAAATTTTATGGAAGTTTGAAAGAGTTCAAATAATTAATTAATTTAAGGCCTAAAACGTGTTTGGGCAAATTAATTAATTCTAGGCCGGAAATTAAATATGTGATATTTAATTGGTGGTTAATTAATTAAAGAATTCATTAACCGGGAATTAATCAATTATGGAAATAATTAATCACTTAAGGAAGTGATTAATCATTTATGGAAATGATCTAATCACTTATGGAAGTAATTAGTCATTTGTGGAAAAGATTAATCAATTATAGAATTAATTGATCATGATTGATTAATTAAGGAATAAGATTGAATCAATTTTGGAAAAGATTGATTTAATTGAATATTTTATTCATGGCCTCTCTTCTATAAATAGAACACTAGACCTAATTGGTCATGACACTTGACATTCTTGCTCTTGCTCTTAGACTCTCAAAGACAAGACCTAGAATTCTCTCTAGCCTCCCTCTTAGAGAAAGACTCCCACAAGTCTTTTGCCTCCTAGACTTAGAGACATACCGATGTAACCTCTGTGGTTATTGTGTCATTCAAAGAAGGAATTTCCAGCGAAGAAAATCAAAGGCGACTGCTGCGTTTTCGTTCATGGTGCGTCGTTGGCGAAGAACGGTCAAGTCCTCAACGGAGGTTTGTAACAGTTCTTCCCTTTTTCTTTAGAAAAGCATGAAAATAAATTTAGATTTATTTTTAAGCATGTTTAAACCAATTTTCCAGCAGCTTTAAAAGGGTTTTAAAGTTTAATTGAGTTTTCGTAACGGTATTTTAATGGTAATTAATATACGGCGTAAGGTCCAATCGATGCGCTTCCGCTGCGTGGGGACTTTTATTCCCTTCACTTTGTTGCTCAATACTCCTAAAGGATCCCTCCTCTAGAGTGATTTTGTGCATACAAAAAGATGGGCTAATTCCCTGAATGTCAGCCAATGTCCAACCTATAGCCTTGCGGTATTGCTACAACAATTTTATTATGGCCTCTTCATGCTCTGGCATTAAATCTGATGCAACAATAATGGGCAACGTCTCACTTTCCCCAAGATACACATACTTTATATGATTCGGTAAGGGTTTCAAATCTAAAGTAGGTGCCTCAATCAGGGATGGCTTAATGGGAGGAGCCTTCCTTTGATTTAAATCTAAAGACTCAAAAACATCCTCACACCTAAACAATTCTTTTTCATTTTTTCTATCTAAAGAACAAATTTCAAAATCCTCAACACTAACCTCTCCATGCTTTTCTGAATGCTTATCAGCCGAATCCTGTATTGCTGTCTCAAGAACTGTGCTCTCGAGAATCCTGATGAAGGAGCAATCCTCCATTTCGTCTGAATATTTCATGACTTTAAACACATTAAATTTCACTTCCTCATTACAGACTCTCATTGTTAATTCCGCTTTATGAACATCTATTAACGCCCTACCAGTAGCCAAAAATGGACGACCTAGAATAATTGGGACATCTTTATCAACCTCATAGTCTAAAATAATAAAATCAATAGGAAATATGAACTTATCCACTTTTACCAAGACATCCTCAATTTTACCCTCTGGATATGTGATAGACCTATCAGCTAGTTGGAGTGTAACTGTGGTAGGCCTAGCTTCACCAATACCCAACTTCCGATAGACCGAAAGAGGCATAAGGTTAATGCTTGCACCTAAATCACAGAGTGCTCTACCTAATTCTTTTCCACCTATAGACACGTGTATGGTAAATGACCTTGGATCCTTAGCCTTGGGGGGTAGCCCATTCTTAAGAATAACACTACACTACTCAGTAAGAAATACAGTTTCAAACTCACCTAACCTCTTCTTTTTAGTTAAAATATCTTTAAGAAATTTAGCATAATTAGGCATTTGCTCAATAGCTTCTACTAAAGGGATATTTATATGCAATTGCTTAAGAATCTCTAAAAACTTCCTAAATTGACCATCCTAATTCTTAGGCTTTTGCCTTTGTGGAAAAGGTAGAGGTGGTACATAAGGTGGGGGCGGTACATAAGGTGGTTCCTCATCTGGAACAGAACCAGATGCTCCAGCATTTTTATTGCTGCCTCCAGCACCCTGACCAAACTCCAACTCTTTCTCAAGAACAACATTTTTATCACCGTTTTTATCTATAACCTGGGTTTTACTAGGCTCAATTCTTTCTTCTAATGGCTTACCACTCCTAAGAGTAACTGCCTTTACCTGCTCCTTACCTTCCCTTCTAGGGTGTTCAGTATCTGATGGATGTTTCCCTTGAGGCCTTACCTTCAGCTCATTAGCCAGCTGACCCACTTGCAATTCCAGGGCCCTCATCGAAGCTTGATTACTTTGAATTGTGACATCTGTGCGAGCCATAAATTCTTTCATCATCGCCTCGAGAGAGTTTCCCGAATTTTGTTGGGGCAAAGCCTGCTTATTTTGCTAGGGCATTACCTGCGCTTTAGCAAATCTCGGTTGGTTCATCTTCTGTTGCGCTTGTAAGTTATTTCCTTGACCTCCCCATGAGAAGTTGGGGTGGTTGCGCCAACCTGGATTATAGAAGTTAGAATAAGGGTTGTTCCTCTGATTACCTACAAAAAACACAGAAGCTGGATTGCTGGGGCAAAACTCGTAGTTGTGGTCTTCACCACAATAGACACATGCTTCGTCCGTGACTTGGTTCACCACTGCAGTAGGCTCCATAGCTGGTGGCTGCTGATGACTAATCACTGTCACATTCTTAAGAGCGTTAGCAATCATAGAAAGATTAGCCCTAATGGTGGACACACCATCAACTTCTAATACACACTTAACTTTTTTACTTGTGCCTCTCACATCTGACCACTGACAACTATTTATAGATATTCTCTCTAAAATTTCATAAGCTTCATCAAAAGTTTTTGCCAAAAGGGCCCCTCCAGCCGAAGCATCAACCATACCTCGAGTTACTCCATTTAAACCATTGTAGAATGTTTCCATTTGAATAGAATGAGGTAAACCATGGTGGGGACACTTTCGCAAAAGCTCCTTAAACCTTTCCCAAGCCTCACTAAAAGTTTCATCCTCAAGTTGCCTAAACCCTACTATTTCACTCCTTAATTTAGCATTTCTATTAGGTGGAAAATATTTACTCAAAATTTTTTCAGCTAACTCATCACACGTCCTAATTGTTCCTGGAGAAAAAGAGTTTAACCATGTCTTTGCTCCATCTCTAAGAGAATACAGGAAAAAAGTTAATCTAAGAGCATCCCTAGGCACTCCTTGAATTACAAAAGAATCACTAACTCCTAGAAAAGACTTAAGATGTAAATGAGGGTCTTCAAAGGTCAAACCATGGAATTGCCACACGGTTTGCAACATCTGAAACATTACCGGTTTCATTTCATAATTTGCCGCTTGGATTTGGGGACGTGCAATTCCTGGATTCAACTCATTAAACATCGGAACAGAATACGCTCGAATGGCTTTGGTCCTATCGTTCGCAATCAAGATAGAATTTTCAGCCTGATTATTTTGCTGCTCATTTTGCTCAAACAGCGGGTTTTGCTGCAGCAACGGATTCTGCTGGGGGTTCGCTGGACCTTCAGGAACCTCCGGAAGACGCGACACGTTCTCCATCTGGTTTCTGCGTTGCTCCCTCCTTCTGTTCCTAAATGTCCTTTCAATTTATGGATCAAGCTCAAACCGTACCCCAGGCGGATCGCTCATGCACCAAAATCACACCTGCAAAAACAAAAGAAACAATAAAAAAGTTCTAGCACCAAACCACTAAAACACATACACAAAAATAGATCAGATAAAAACTTATTCAAGTCCCCGGCAACAGCGCCAAAAACTTGTTGGGTTCCTAGAGTGAGTAAAAATATGATATAAAATACTCTAGAATTCCTGTGCAAGTATACACAGTCTGCATCAAGTAATATTATCAATCCGAGCCCTGAATTAGTTTCCTCTCTACCTATTTTTGTGTAACTTTCCAATGGTTTCAAGAATAGTAAAATGATTGGGTTTTATCGGAATTATGCTGAAGCAAAATAAATGACATAACAATAAGTAAACAAATAGATAGACAGATTAAAGACAGGCGCTGGTTAGGATTTAGTGATTGCTCTAAAAGATGCTCTAGCAATATTATTGATCATGCATTTCTCGCAGTATTATTAGCGGATTCCTCCCGGAACTCCGGGTCTTTTGGGATGTGTTTCAACCCCAATGAAGTTTGACCGATCAAGCACTAGGCAATTGGCTATCCCTAGCTCAGTCACTGGCGTTCACCAATACACAATGATCATAGTGTGGATAATTGTCACACACCCTCTAAATCATCCCTGAAACTAGAGAGAGCTATCCATACCGGCTGGCCAGGCGGGCATAAAATGAGAATAAGCACAACAATTAACCAAAATGCGATAGTCAATATATTACTAGAGATGAAGCACATTACTCACATTATTCCTAACCAACACCTTAAGCTACTTAGTTCATAACAAGCATAGGAATACGAATTACAATCTGAGTAGGCATGTCCATAACCACAAGTTAATAAAGAAAATAAACTCCCTAATCAGCTTGCGAAAGATGGTGTTTTTGATAATCTTCAATCTCTCTAAAATATTCGGCTTCCAAGGGAAAACATGGAATGCATTTGACTTGGACGACTACTTCCTTTTATAGAAGGAGAGGAGACTTGAATTAGGTCAACTTGGACATGTGTAGGGCTCTCCTTGCTCCTTTATCCCGAAAATAACTCAACATAAGTCGGTTCATGAAGTTGGCTAACGAGCTGTGATGTGGCAGTTCTGTTCCCAGTTTTGCTGCAGCATAGAATTTTCTCCCTCCAGTCGCTCAGCAACAGATTCTGCACAAAAATAATTTCCAATGCTTCCATTCTTCCAAATGGGTTAAAACATGTAATATCTTTCTAAAACCAACCCTAATAAGCATAAAGGACACACAAATCCCTATATAATTGAGGCCTAAATAACCTTTTGGGCAGTTATCAGGTAACCTAGGGGTAAAACGGTAATTAGATCCTACTGGTGTTACGAACACACGTGAAGGATTGAATTACTATATTGGTCGATATCCGTGGACACAGAAACATTCTACAGTGAGGAGAGTGTAGTTGTGGGTCTTTAGTGGAGTGACGCATAGTTAACGAATGTTGATTGACTTGGTTAATGAGTTTAGCTGATCAATCTTGTATCGTTGGAGCTTCTGATCTGTAGGTCCATTAGGTCCACCTGCTAGCTCATAACAGGTTCTGAGATTATTTAGTCTTGATTATTAAAGGGAATTTAAGTTAATTGTATATTGATATAATTAATATAATGTATGGAGATACATTATAGTTTAATTAGAGAATTAGACTTTATAATTAATTTTGGATATGATTCAAAATTAATTAATGAGAGAATTATGAATTTAATTAAAAATGTGATATTTGATTAATTCATGAACTAATTAATTTAATTTAATTTAATTTGGTTAAAAGTGGTTTAATGATAATGTACATTATGATGCACATTAAAACTATAGGTTAATGAGAGAGATAAAATTGAATATGATTCAATTATAAAATTAATTAAATATTTGATATTTAATTAATGTGGGATCAATTAATTTAAATTAATTGAATGACCCATTTAATTCAATTGAATATGATTTAATTGAATTAAAACTATATGTTATAATTGATTTAATTGAAATTGGTTTAATTATATTAATTATAATTAATTCTTATTATTTAATAATTATAAATAACTATTATTTGATAATAATTAAACGGTCTAGATCTAATAGGTTTAGATCGATGGACATGATTGGTTAAGGAGTTATCCTAACCTAATCCTACGTATTGGATGATGGGGGTTCCCTTGACAGTAAGTTCATTCTCTCATTCTTGCAAAAAAAACAGAGAAGTGATTCTCTTTGAACTCTAACAAAAATCACAACATTACCTTGCTGTAAATTCCCATCCAAGAAATCTAGATTGGTTCCCACAAACCATTCTTAGTAACCAAAGAGCGTAGTGGGTGTTCTCAAGTGGTGGTGTCCATTGGGAGATCAAGGATCGTTATTTGGAGCATTGTGCTGTGATTGCCTCCAAAATCACGTAAGTTTTCTTAGTTTTAAAATAGTTTTAGATCTAAAGTTCCAGCATGCTTAATTATGTTATTTAGAAATTAGTTTCTGAATGTTTATGTGTCCACGGATATAGACCAATACCGGTAAGTCAATCCTTCACGAGCGTTTGTAACGCCAACTGGGTCAAATTACCGTTTTACCCCTGGGTTACCTCTGTCTCTTTAAGTACCACCGATTCCTCTAATGAACAACTCGTTTATGATCCAACCAATAAACGAAAATTCCTCTCGAGCTAGGAGAGGATGGGCGCCCTTGCTTAAGACCTGGAATCAGCCCTTAAGGGACACACTCATCTACTTGCCCTAAAGACGGGAATGAGTGAATTCCATCTTTTGTTGTTATGTTCCCATCCCCCACTCTGTTTTATTCCTGAAATGGTAGGCTTATTAAGTCGACCAATCCAACCACTCTCATCCATACAAATCTAAGGATAATTCCTCATGAAAAGAAGTCCATAACACATTCAGGATTTGTTGGGTTTTATTCCCTAAAACTCGTAGATAGTAAATGTTAGAGGTGTAAGAAATTGAAGTCGGGTCGGTTTTTCCAACCGACCCGACCCAACACTTGTCGGGTGTATGGAAAAATCGACCCGACTATACTTGAACCGATCGGGTCAGGTCGGGTCGGTCACTTTTATTTGATCAAATCAGAAGATGTCGGCAAGGTTTTAAAAAAAAGAAGATATTGGAAAATTGAGGGATTGAGAGAGGATGGAGACGGTGTTCTTTACCACTGCTAACTGCGAGAGACTGAGTGAGAGGGGGAGACGGTGTTCGTGGTGGAGGAGACGGCGACTGAGAAAGAGGGGGGAGACGACGACTGAAATAGAGGGGGAGACGACGACTGAGAGAGAGGTGGAGACGGTGGAGGAGGCGGCGACTCAGAGAGGCGGAGAAGGGTTGTAGGGAAAAGACGTCGTTCATGGTGTCATTGCATATGGAATATGAGAGAGACTTGAAAACCTGTGGAAGATTAGCTTGAACAATAAAAGAGACAATATGGGCGATTGGAAACCAGAAGGGCTGCTTGGAAGCTTGGAGAAGATTGGAGAAGGTAAAAGATAAAAGCTTCGAGAAGGGGAGGAAAAGACTTATGCGGCGACTTGAAACAATGAAACCCCAAAAATTCTATTTATGTAAAAGCTAAGAACCGAATTGAACCAACTCGGTACGGTTCGGTCTGGATATATGTAAAAACCGAACCGAGCTGACTCGGTTCAGTTCGATTTTCAAGTTCGGTTCGGTTTTTTCACCCCTAGTAAATGTAAACTATTGACTGTTATTAATAAAGCGTTATTGATTAATATTCTATAACGAGTTATTGAATTATTGTATTATTTTTTTCTTAAATAACCCTAAATCCAATAAACTAACATCCTAGACTGTTGCATGAGTCTTGAACTATATGTGGAGACATACGGGGATCAATGTTCAAGATACAACCTAAAGAGTCTATAGTATAGGGATAAGGCTGGGTACCTTATTCTGGTAACACTATGGATACGACTGTTGGGTTTTCAGAGTGGGTAAAAATGAAGTAAAAATAGACTCTAGAACACTGTGCAAGCATACACAATTCTCAGCAAGTAATAAGTATTTATTGAATACACGGGGCTGAATAGCTCTCACTTTATCTATTTTATATATTCTTCTAATGGTTTCAAGAGTGGTTACAATGATTGATTTTTGGAACAATTTTGAAGCAAAAGAAATGACAGAACAGAAAGTAAACAAATAAAGCAGACAGATTAGAAACAGGCGTTGGTCAGGATTTAGTAATTGTTTCAAAAGATGCTCTAGCAATATTATTGATTAGGCAAAACTCTTGCAGTCTTATTAGCAGGATCCTCCCGGAACTCTGGATTTTTTGGGATGTGTTTCAACTCCAATGACGTGCTTCCGATCAAGCAGTAGGCAACTGGCTATCCCTAACTCAGTCACTGGCATTCACCAATACACAATGATCTAGTGTGATTAAATGCCACACACTTCTCAAATCATCCCTGAAACTAAGAAGTGGTATCCATAACGGTTGACCATGCGGGCTGATGTGCAATTTGCTTACCGCAAGTGTACGGGTCAAGTAATAATATAGTGTTTTCGTGTAAAACGAGTGTCGTCCTCTGGATTTGTTTTCTAGCAAATTAAGTATCGCGAATACTTTTGTTCAATTTTATTTAGGGAGCAAAACTCAATGATAAAGATAAATCTAAAGACAAAACGCATAAAATAAAAGTGGAGACTCAAATGGAAAGACTCTTAGGGAATTGATTTCATTGATTAAGAATGAGGATTAATTAATGGGATGAATTTAGCATGCAATTATTCTACCAAGTCTAGGAACCTTTTATCACAACTATCTCTCCCGAGCATAATTGATTCACATGCATGCAACCAACTTGATATCCCTATCTAAGTTCATTAACATGCAAGGCTTTGAGTTTAGTTCTTCAAGCAACTTCTAAAGTTATTCCAAATCTCGTCACAAACTTAGAATTTCTACTTTAGTCATGCAATTAAATAAAGTAAGTCTTAGGCCAAATCCCCTCTCCCGAGCAAGATTCAACACTCAAATCATTCAACTAGTGATCAAGTAATTGAAAGCATTTAACCATAATTGCATAGGTAAAATAAATGCATATTCATACCACAAATCAATCCAACAAACTAAAACAACTACATCGATCCCTAAGACAAACAACTAGTAACTCATAGTCTTTAAACTACAAACACTAATTGAAAGAAAAGCCATAAAAACTACAAAAGGTAAGGGAAAGAGAAAGGAAAACTCGAATCCGTCGAAACCGGCACGTCCCCGTCACGATCTCCACGACTTCTCGCTTGATTCCCGCTCCTGAGTCTGTTATGAACCCCTTTTTAGGAGGGATTGTCCATAGATTTGTATGGGTGAGAGTGGCCAGTATGTCTACTCAATAATCCTACCATTTCAGGGGAAAGACCGAGTGGGGGCTGGGAACATAACAGTACAAGATGGAATTCACTCATTCCTCTATTGGGGTAAGTAGACGTGTGTTCCCTTAAGAGCTGATTTTGAGTCTTGAACAAATGCGCACTGTCCTCTCCTAGCCCGAGAGGAGCTTCTGTTTAGTGGTTGGACCCTAAACAACTTGTTCATTAGAGGGGTCGGTGGTACTTAAGGATCCAGAGGTAACCTAGGGGTAAAACGGTAATTTGACCTATTGATAACTGCCCAAAAGGTAGTTATTTAGGCCTCAATTATATAGGGATTTGTGTGTCCTTTATGCTTATTAGGGTTGGTTTTGGATAGATATTACATGTTTTAACCCATTTGGAAGAATGGAAGCATTGGAAATTATTTTGTGTAGATTATGCTGCTGGGCGACTAGAGGGAGCAAATTTTTTGCTGCAGCAAAACTGGGAGCAAAAACTGCCACGTCACAGCTCGTTAGCCAACTTCATGAACCGACTTCTGTTGAGTTATTTTCGGGATAAAGGAGCAAGGAGAGCCCTACACGTGTCCAAGTTGACCTAATTCAAGCTTCCTATCCTTCTATAGAAGGAAGTAGCCGTCGAAGTCAAAAGTATTCCATGTTTTCCCCTTGGAAGCCGAATAGTATAGAGAGATTGAAGATCATCAAGAACACCATCATCCGCAAGCTGATTAAGGAGTTTATTTTCTTTATTAACTTGTGATTATGGACATGCCTACTGTCGGGTTCCTAGAGTGAGTAAAAATATAGTATAAAATACTCTAGAATTCCTGTGCAAGTATACACAGTCTGCAGCAAGTAATATTATCAATCCGAGCCCTGAATGAGTTTCCACTCTACCTATTTTTGTGTAACTTTTTAATGGTTTCAAGAATAATAAAATGATTGGGTTTTATCGGAATTATGCTGAAGCAAAATAAATGACAGAACAATAAGTAAACAAATAGATAGACAGATTAAAGGCAGGCGCTGGTTAGGTTTTAGTGATTGTTCTAAGATATGCTCTAGCAATATTATTGATCATGCATTTCTCGCAGTATTATTAGCGGATTCCTCCTGGAACTCCGGATCTTTTGGGATATGTTTCAAACCCAATGAAGTACGACCGATCAAGCACTAGGCAACTGGCTATCCCTAGCTCAGTCACTGGCGTTCACCAATACACAATGATCGTAGTGTGGATAATTGCCACACACTCTCTAAATCATCCCTGAAACTTGAGAGAGCTATTCACACCGGCTGGCCAGGCGGACATAAAATGGAAATAAGCACAACAATTAACCAAAATGCGATAGTCAATTTATTACTAGAGATGAAGCACAGTAATCACATTATTCCTAACCAACACCTTAAGCTACTTAGTTCATAATAGGCATAGGAATACGAATTACAATCTGAGTATGCATATCCATAACCACGAGTTAATAAAGAAAGTAGACTCCATAATCAGCTTGCGGATAATGGTGTTCTTGATAATCTTCAATCTCCCTAGACTATTCGGCTTCCAAGGGAAAACATGGAATGACTTTGACTTTGACGGCTACTTCCTTTTATAGAAGGATGAGAGGCTTGAATTAGGTCAACTAGGACACGTGTAAGGCTCCCCTTGATCCTTTATCACGAAAATAACTCAAAACAGAAGTCGGTTCATGAAGTTGGCTAACGAGCTGTGATGTGGCAGTTTCTGTTCCCAGTTTTGCTGCAGTATAGAATTTGCTCCCTCCAGTCGCTCAGCAGCATAATCTGCACAGAATAATTTCCAATGCTTCCATTCTTCCAAATGGGTTAAATCATGTAATATCTATCCAAAACCAACCCTAATAAGCATAAAGGACACACAAATCCCTATACAATCGAGGCCTAAATAACTACCTTTTGGGCAGTTATCATACCCCCAAACTTAAATTATTGCGCGTCCCGAGCAATACTAACTCACCTTCCTTCAAGAATTCAGAATATTAGACAAAGAATAGCTTAATCAAACCAGACAGTCCAACACTACCTTTAACCTTTACCTGAGCACTCTGCAAAACCAAGCTCTGCTGCAGCAAAATGATTCCTCCGGCATGGACAAATAATCACCACTTTTCAACTTAATTCTAAGAACTCACCACAGCCTAGCTCTATTATCAGACATTTCAAAACGTATTTTTAAAGGGGTTTATTTCATTATTTATCAAACTTAAAGCAGCCTTACAGTCATAAGCTCTTAAGCACGGGATGACCCACTTTATGGTGCAGTATACCCTTGCCTCAAGCTTATCACCAACTAGGCTCAATACTCATTATAAAGCTAAAAAATCCTTAGTTATTCTATCTCTTGCCCCTCAGAATGGAGACATTTTATGATGAAGCTCACCTAAGTTATGGGAGACAGAAAAACTGCTGGATCATCATTCATCCCTCAAAACTTTTGCTCCGCCAATTTTCTTAGCAAAATCTTCAACAAATAATTTTTCAGCAAATAAATTTTCTCATCATTTTTTCATATTTCCTAGGTCATCTTTTGACGCGAAGACAAACTGTGGGTATCACAAATGTCCCCGGTTACTCAATAACCTAACAAATTTTTACTTGAAGGAGAGGAATGCTCGAGCAACATAATTGGAGTAGCAAAAAGTCCCCCAAACTTGAATTATTCATTGTCCCCAATGAATCATTATATAAGCAATTATACTCCCAAACTTAAATTTTTCTATCTGAATTCGTAAACTAAACATGGGACTTAGATTAAGCTTAAAGTGGATAATATAAGTCAATACTACCGTCAAAATCTTCTTTGCCGCAGCAACAGTCCAGGCTAGAAGAAATGCTCAAGCAAAAGGTTTCTGGAGATCAGAATACCTTGATCTAATTAAGCATAATCAGTCCAATCTTAAAAAATTCAGAAGAAAATAGTTAAGTTAGAGTTAGTCAGTGCTCATAGAATGGAACATCAAGAAATTTCATTAAAAATAAGAAAAGAAATTACACATCAAATATATTTTTTCAAGCAGCAGAAAAGTAAAAAGAAAAGCAAACATAACAGTAATAGAAAAGGAGGTTAGAAAATGCACGAGCAATAAAAAATTTAAGAACAAAAATTATGCTCGCCCAGGGCCACTTCATCCTTCAGTCCTCTTGGCCCGGTTCATTTTCATCATCCTCTTCTCCTCTTTCAACAGGTGGGGGCGGAATCCAGGGGTTCAACAGATCGTCAGGGAATGCCGGAAGGGCTGGATAAGGTTTTGAAAAATTCTCTTGCAGCGCCTTCTTCAAGCTGGCATCCCGATTCTTAACATAATTCCAGAAGGTTAAAGTTTACCTTTCAGCAAACTCCTGCCTACTAGCCGAAAGTGCCAGTTGTTCTAGAATTGAGTTGATGCCATGGATAAGTCCACCTTGACGTACCTCCTGCACACGCTGGAGCCGTGCCAAATTGGGCGTGTCTATGATCCCCTTATCAAACAGGATCACATCTCCCTCATCCACCGGAACCCCTGCTCTTCTGCACAACATCGTGATTGTGTTCGGAAAGAATAGTTTCCCCACCTTCTTTTTCCAACATCCAGAAATCTCATTCGCAATGATCCTCCCTACATTAATACTGAGAGACCGTAAGATGGCAAAAGCTAGGAGAACCCGTTCCCTGGAGATTGTCGAGTCATGTGTTGTTGGAAGCATCTTCTGTCTAATAAATCTCATCCATGTGTTCGCTTCCATTTTCAAATAAGCCGACTGGAATGTCCTCTTCTGAGTCTTGGATAACTACCACTGTGCCCCTTCAATTCCTACCTCCCTTACAGCCTCACTTAGTTGCTCATCAGAAGGCGCCACAACCATCTCATTATATGCCGCATGAGGGAAGTTTTGAACGTTGTACAGTGCATTGATAGTACTTGGACTCCAATCCACCTCGACTCCTCGGACAATTACCTGGAAACCATCCTCCTTGACAATGTTAGCATAAAATTCACGCACCACCTGTGCATTTACAGATTCCGGCTTCGCACAAAACAGCTCCCAGCCGTGGTCTGCAATACCGGTCCTCAGAAACTGTGGAAGATCACCACTGAAACCGCGCTCGAACAAGAAATCCCTTTTCAGAAGCTCAGCGTATTTTGCTCTGGCAAAATTGTTGACGAAGCGATCAAATGAAACCTGTTGTTCTTCTATCGCCTCGTGTTCTTCCGATGCTTCAGCAACATTCTTTCCCTTCTCTGCCCTGCGCTTGAGCAACTGCTCTTCCTCACAGTCTTCTTATCTGTTTCGTCTCTTTCTTTGTCCTCAGCTTGTTTCTTCTCTCTTTCCTCTCGCTCTGCCTTTTCTCTCTCAGAATCTGATGATGGTGGTGATGGGGTATCAATCCGAATCACCTGAATACGGTCGACCTTTCTTTTTATGCAGCGGTGTTTCGGCGGTTTGGGCATGATTACCTCAACACGAGCTTCTTGGTCCTGCTCGTTTCCTCTTTCAGACACTCCGTTTACCTGCTCGTCTCTCACCATCTCAGCCTGCTGTTCTTGATTCTCCTCAACATTTTCCTCACGAGCCGTATCTGTATCCGCAAGTCTCTGATCAGCCTCTCCTGGGGTCTGTTCTTGCAGTTCTTCCAGGTTTTCTTCAACCACTGCAGCAGCCTCATCCTCTGTCACTTTTTCTTGTTCTTCTGCCCTCTCTTGTCGCCTTCTTCTTTTAGCTTCTTTCTCCTCCGGTGTTCTTTTCTTCTTAGTTTTCACTTTCGGAACTTCGGGGGTAATGGGTATTTCCTCTTCACTCTCTCTCTCTTTCTTTCCTCGCTCTTGTTTTGGCCATGGATAACTCAAAGGGTTTTGCAAAGAATGAAAAGGAGAAAGAAAGAATGTAGATGGTAAGATAGAATCAAGAAGACGAAGTAGAACGAAGACTTACCAATGTCTGCAAATAAATAAGGCTCCAGCAATAAATGGTTTTACCGATCACAATTAAGTTGCAATTCAAATCCCTGACGGTAAAATTGTGGAACTCTAATCATCTATGGGAAATAACGGCATGCTGTCAACGGCTAAACCGTTGGATTGTCCCTTCACGACATGTGGCAACATCCCTGCAATTCACCTGCCCATAGAAATTCAAAAATCCCAACGGTAAAAATAATTACTCACACTAAAATCCTTCCTATGCATACGAGAAATTTGCTCCAGTATTATCTTTGCTGCAACAATCTTCTGAACCTGCCGAATCTTAGATATGGAATTTAAATTTCAAAATAGGCAAATCAAATCTTTTAAATTCAAATTAAACTTTAACCGATCAAATCAAACTTAATCTGTTATTCTCAAAAGAAGCCGAATAAATTAGAGAAAATCTCAATTAATTAAAACTAGAATTCAAATAACTAAAAATAAAATCTAGATAAAATCTAATAAAATCTAACTAATTAAAAGATAATTGAAAGATAATTTAAATAAATAACCCGAAAATCAAATCAAATTCAAAACAAAATAGATAAGATCTAATCAAATATTTAAAGACAAAATCTAATAAATCTCGCAAAATCAAATCTAACCTAACCGCAATTAAAATCAAATCAACGAAAAATAAAATCAATACAAATCCTGGGAGCTCAAAATTTTGCTCTGTGAAATGCTCCCGCAAAAATCCTGCTCTCTCAATCATCAACCAACCTTAGGGAAGGATATTTTGACTGAAACTCCTCTCCCCAATAATGTTTGACACGCTGACCATTCACCTTGAATACTCTCCCATCTTTTTCATCTTGCAAAGTAACTACTCCATGGGGGAAAACCTCAATCACAACAAACGGACCTGACCATTTGGACTTTAGTTTCCCAGGAAACAATTTTAATCTAGAATTATAAAGCAAAACTTTTTGACCTTTGACAGATTCTTTAGGTCTAATTTTCTTGTCATGCCACAACTTAATCTTTTCTTTATAAATTTTCGCATTCTCATAAGAAAAGTGGCGAAATTCTTCCAATTCGCTGAGCTGCAGCATTCGCATTGTTCCTGCACTATTCAGATCAAAATTAAACTTTTTCAAAGCCCAAAACGTTTTATGTTCCAGCTCTAATGGTAAATGACAAGCTTTCCCGTATACCAACCGATAGGGAGACATACCTAGAGGAGTCTTATAGGCTGTCCTATAAACCCAAAGAGCCTTATCCAACCTAAAAGACCAATCCTTTCTAGATGGATGGACTACTTTTTCTAGAATTGATTTAATTTCCCTATTACTTATCTCAGCCTGACCATTAGCCTGTGGGTGATAGGGGGTAGCTATCCTGTGCTTGATTCCATACTTAGCTAAAAGCTTAGTTAAGATATTATTAACAAAATGCGTACCCTCATCACTTATTAGAGCTCTAGGTGTCCCGAACCGCGCAAAGATGTGCGATTGGAGAAACCTTGAAACCGTCTTGGCATCACTCTGATGGCATGCGATGGCCTCCACCCACTTGGACACGTAATCCACTGCCAATAAGATAAAAACATTGCCATTAGAAGGGGGAAATGGCCCCATAAAATCAATACCCCATACATCGAATAGTTCAACTTCTAAAATGTAAGTAAGAGGCATTTCATCTCTAGGCCCCAAGTTTCCTCTCCTTTGACAAGCGTCACATTGCTTGTAGAACCAATGGGCATCCTTAAACAAGGTAGGCCAGAAGAATCCGCAATGCAAAATCCTCATAGCTATCCTTTGACCGTTGAAATGGCCTACATACGGCGAAGAGTGACATTGCTCCAGGATTTCGGTTGCTTCATCACCTGAAACACACCTACGAATAATACCGTCAGAGCATTGCTTATACATAAATGGCTCATCCCAATAGAAAAATTTTGCATCGTGCTTAAACTTTTTCTTCTGCCTCCAATCCATGTCAATAGGGGTGACTCCCTTTACTAAAAAGTTGGCAATATCAGCATACCAAGGGACATCCCTGACTACCTTTACCTGAACAGCAAAAAGCTGTTCATCTGGAAAAGAATCGGAAATGGCAGATTGCTCCAGCAAAGATGATGATGGATCAAGACGAGATAAATGATCTGCAATGACATTCTCTGATCTCTTCTTGTCCTTTATCTCCAAGTCAAATTCCTGCAATAGTAAAATCCAACGAATTAGTCTAGGCTTTGCATCCTTCTTTGACATTAAATACCTTATTGCTGCATGATCCGTGAACACCGTGACTTTGGATCCAACCAAATATGGCTGGAATTTCTCAAAAGCAAACACAACAACTAACAACTCCTTTTCAGTAGTTGTGTAGTTGACCTGTGCCTCATTTAAAACCTTGCTTGCATAATATATAGGATGAATAAATTTGCCCTGTTTCTGCCCCAGCATTGCACCTACTGCAGCATCACTCGCATCACACATTACCTCGAATGGCAAATTCCAATTAGGTGCGCAGAGAATGGGTGCTGAGATTAAAGCAGCCTTCAATGTTTCAAAAGCCTTCCTACAATCTGCATTAAAGTCAAAAACATGATCAGTGCACAATAAGTTACAAAGAGGTTTACTGATTTTGGAAAAATCCTTTATGAACCTCCTATAAAATCCAGCATGCCCTAAGAAGCTCTGAATTCCCTTCACTGAATTCGGTGATTCTAATCTTTCAATAACCTCAACTTTTGCTCTATCAACTTCTAGACCATTCTTAGAAATCCTATGACCTAACACTATGCCCTTCTTCACCATGAAGTGATATTTCTCCCAATTAAGAACCAGATAGGTATCCTCACATCTTTTTAACACCTTTCCTAAATTATCTAAACAACTCTGAAAAGACCCTCCAAACACTGAAAATCGTCCATAAATACCTCAACAGTGGATTCAATCATATCAGAAAAAATTGCTAACATACACCGTTGAAATGTTGCTGGAGCATTGCAGAGGTCGAAAGGCATTCTCCTAAAAGCGAATGTCCCATAAGGACAGGTGAAAGTGGTCTTCTCCTGATCCTCAGGAGCAATAGTAATCTGGTTATACCCAGAATAACCATCCAAGAAACAGTAATAGGCCTGACCAACCAATCGATCCAACATCTGGTCGATAAATGGTAGAGGGAAATGATCCTTTCGGGTAGCTTTATTAAGCCTTCTGTAATCCATACAAACCCTCCAGCCAGTTACTGTCCTTGTGGGGATCAACTCATTATCTTTATTGCTCACCACAGTGACACCTCCTTTCTTAGGAACACATTGGACAAGGCTTACCCAATTGCTATCGGCAATTGGATAGATAATCCCAGCATCCAACCATTTAATTACCTCCTTTTTAACAACCTCTTTCATCGTAGGGTTAAGCCTTCTTTGTTGCTCAATACTCCTAAAGGATCCCTCCTCTAAAGTGATTTTGTGCATACAAAAAGATGGGCTAATTCCCTGAATATCAGCCAATGTCCAACCTATAGCTTTGCGGTATTGCTGCAGCAATTTTATTAAGGCCTCCTCATGCTCCGACATTAAATCTGATGCAACAATAATGGGCAACGTCTCACTTTCCCCAAGATACACATACTTTAGATGATCCGGTAAAGGTTTCAAATCTAAAGTGGGTGCCTCAATTAGGGATGGCTTAATTGGGGGAGCCTTTCTTTGATCTAAATCTAAAGACTCAAAAACATCCTCACACCTCAACAATTCTTTTTCATTTTTTCTATCTAAAGAAAAAAATTCAAAATCTTCTACACCAACCTCTCCATGCTTTTCTGAATGCTTATCAGCCGAATCCTGTATTGCTGTCTCAATAACTGTGCTCTCCAGAATCCTAATGAAGGAGCAATCCTCCATCTCGTCTGGATATTTCATGGCTTTAAACACATTAAATTTTACTTCCTCATTACAGACTCTCATTGTTAATTCTCCTTTTTGAACATCTATTAATGCCCTACCAGTAGCCAAAAATGGACGACCTAGAATAATTGGGACATCTTTATCAGCCTCATAGTCTAAAATAATAAAATCAACAGGAAATATGAACTTATCCACTTTTACTAAAACATCCTCAATTTTACCCTCTGGATATGTGATAGACCTATTAGCTAATTGGAGTGTGACTGTGGTAGGCCTAGCTTCACCAATACCCAACTTCCGATAGACCGAAAGAGGCATAAGGTTGATGTTTGCACCTAAATCACAGAGTGCTCTACCTAATTCCTTTCCACCTATAGACACAGGTATAGTAAATGACCCTGGATCCTTAGCCTTGGGGGTAGCCCATTCTTAAGAATAGCACTACACTCCTCAGTAAGAGATACAGTTTCAAACTCACCTAACCTTTTCTTTTTAGTCAAAATATCCTTAAGAAATTTAGCATAATTAGGCATTTGCTCTATAACTTCTACTAAAGGGATATTTATATGTAACTGCTTAAGAATCTCTAAAAACTTTTTAAATTGACCATCCTGATTCTTAGGCTTTTGCCTTTGTGGAAAAGGTAGAGGTGGTACATAAGGTGGGGGCGGCACATATGGTGGTTCTACATCTGGCACAGAACCAGATGCTCTAGCATTTTTATTGCTGCCTCCAGCACCCTGACCAGACTCCAACTCTTTCTCGACAACAACATTATTATCACTATTACTATTTAAATCCTGGGTCTTTCTAGACTCTTCTAGTGGCTTACCACTCCTAAGGGTTACTGCCTTTACCTGCTCCTTACCTTCCCTTCGAGGGTGTTTAGTATCCGATGGAAGTTTCCCTTGAGGCCTCGCCTTTAGCTCATTAGCTAGCTGACCCACTTGCAATTCCAGGGCTCTCATCGAAGCTTGATTACTTTGAATTGCGGCATCTGTGCGAGCCATAAATTCTTTCATCATCGCCTCGAGAGAATTTCCCAAATTTTGCTGGGGCAAAGCCTGCTTATTTTGCTGGGGCATTACCTGCGCTTTAGCAAATCCCGACTGGTTCATCTTCTGTTGCGCTTGTACGTTATTTCCTTGACCTCCCCATGAGAAGTTGGGGTGGTTGCGCCAACCTGGATTATAGAAGTTAGAATAAGGGTTGTTCCTCTGATTACCTACAAAAAACACAGACGCTGGATTGCTGGGGCCAAACTCGTAGTTGTGGTCTTCACCGCAATAGACACATGCTTCGTCCGTGACTTGGTTCACCACTGCTGCAGGCTCCATAGCTGGTGGTTGCTGATGACTAATCACTGTCACATTCTTAAGAGCGTTAGCATCATTGCAAGATCAGCCCTAATGGTGGACACACCATCAACCTCTAATACACTATTAACCTTTTTATTTGTGCCTCTAACATCCGACCACTGACAACTATTAATAGATATTCTTTCTAAAATTTCATAGGCTTCATCAAAAGTTTTTGCCAAAAGGGCCCCTCCAGCCGAAGCATCGACCATACCTTGGGTTACTCCATTTAAACCATTGTAAAATGTTTCCATTTGAATACAATGAGGTAACCCATGGTGGGGACACTTTCGTAAAAGCTCCTTAAACCTCTCTCAAGCCTCACTAAAAGTCTCATCCTCAAGTTGCCTAAACCCTACTATTTCACTCCTTAATTTAGCATTTCTATTAGGTGGGAAATATTTACTCAAAAATTTTTCAGCTAACTCATCCCACGTCCTAATTGATCCTGGAGCAAAAGAGTTTAACCATGACTTTGCTCCATCTCTAAGAGAACACGGGAACAAAGTTAATCTAAGAGCATCTCTAGGCACTCCTTGAATTACAAAAGAATCACTAACTCCTAGAAAAGACTTAAGATGTAAATGAGGGTCTTCAGATGACAAACCATGGAATTGCCCCACGGTTTGCAACATCTGAAACATTACCGGTTTCATTTCGAAATTCGCCGCTTGGATTTGGGGACGTGCAATCCCTGGATTCAACTCATTAAACATCGGGACAGCATACGCTCGAATGGCTCTGGTCCTATCGTTCGCTATCAAGATAGGATTCTCAGCCTGCTCATTTTGCTCAAACAGTGGGTTTTGCTGCAGCAATGGATTCTGCTGGGGGTTTGCTGCTGCTGGACCTTCATGAACCTGTGGAAGTTGCGGCACGTTCTCCATCTGATTTCTGCGCTGCTCCCTCCTTCTGTTCCTAAATGTCCTTTCAATTTCTGGATCAAGCTCAAACCGTACCCCAGGTGGATCGCTCATGCACCAAAATCACACCTGCAAAAACAAAAGAAACAATCAAAAAGTTCTAGCACCAAACCACTAAAACACATACACAAAACAGATCAGATAAAAACTTATTCAAGTCCCCGGCAACGGCGCCAAAAACTTGTCGGGTTCCTAGAGTGAGTAAAAATATAGTATAAAATACTCTAGAATTCCTGTGCAAGTATACACAGTCTGCAGCAAGTAATATTATCAATCCGAGCCCTGAATGAGTTTCCACTCTACCTATTTTTGTGTAACTTTTTAATGGTTTCAAGAATAATAAAATGATTGGGTTTTATCGGAATTATGCTGAAGCAAAATAAATGACAGAACAATAAGTAAACAAATAGATAGACAGATTAAAGGCAGGCGCTGGTTAGGTTTTAGTGATTGTTCTAAGATATGCTCTAGCAATATTATTGATCATGCATTTCTCGCAGTATTATTAGCGGATTCCTCCTGGAACTCCGGATCTTTTGGGATATGTTTCAAACCCAATGAAGTACGACCGATCAAGCACTAGGCAACTGGCTATCCCTAGCTCAGTCACTGGCGTTCACCAATACACAATGATCGTAGTGTGGATAATTGCCACACACTCTCTAAATCATCCCTGAAACTAGAGAGAGCTATTCACACCGGCTGGCCAGACGGGCATAAAATGGAAATAAGCACAACAATTAACCAAAATGCGATAGTCAATTTATTACTAGAGATGAAGCATAGTAATCACATTATTCCTAACCAACACCTTAAGCTACTTAGTTCATAATAGACATAGGAATACGAATTACAATCTGAGTATGCATATCCATAACCACGAGTTAATAAAGAAAGTAGACTCCCTAATCAGCTTGCGGATGATGGTGTTCTTGATAATCTTCAATCTCCCTAAACTATTCGGCTTCCAAGGGAAAACATGGAATGACTTTGACTTTGACGGCTACTTCCTTTTATAGAAGGATGGGAAGCTTGAATTAGGTCAACTAGGACACGTGTAAGGCTCTCCTTGATCCTTTATCACGAAAATAACTCAACAGAAGTCGGTTCATGAAGTTGGCTAACGAGCTGTGATGTGGCAGTTTCTGTTCCCAGTTTTGCTGCAGCATAGAATTTGCTCCCTCCAGTCGCTCAGCAGCATAATCTGCACAGAATAATTTCCAATGCTTCCATTCTTCCAAATGGGTTAAATCATGTAATATCTATCCAAAACCAACCCTAATAAGCATAAAGGACACACAAATCCCTATACAATCGAGGCCTAAATAACTACCTTTTGGGCAGTTATCACCTACTCAGATTGTGATTTGTATTTCCATGCCTATTATGAACTAAGTAGCTTAGGTGTTGGTTAGGAATAATGTGATTGTCGTGCTTCATCTTTAGTAATATATTGACTATCGCATTTTGGTTAATTGTTTTACTTATTTCCATTTTATGCCCGCCTGGCCAGCCGGTGTGAATAGCTCTCTCTAGTTTCAGGGATGATTTAGAGAGTGTGTGGCAATTATCCACACTACGATCATTGTGTATTGGTGAATGCCAGTGACTGAGCTAGGGATAGCCAGTTACCTAGTGCTTGATCGGTCGTACTTCATTGGGGTCGAAACACATCCCAAAATATCCGGAGTTCCGGGAGGAATCCGCTAATAATACTGCGAGAAATGCATGATCAATAATATTGCTAGAGCATCTTTTAGAACAATCACTAAATCCTAACCAGCGCCTGTCTTTAATCTGTCTATCTATTTGTTTACTCGTTGTTCTGTCATTTATTTTGCTTTAGCACAATTCTTATAAAACCAAATCATTTTACCATCTTTGAAACCATTAGAAAGTTACACAAAATAGGTAGAATGGAAACTAATTCAGGACTCGGATTGATAATAATACTTGCCGCAGACTGTGTATACTTGCACAGGAATTCTAGAGTCTTTTATATCATATTTTTACTCACTCTAGGAACCCAACACCTAGCTCGTGTTACGAACACGTGTGAAGGATTGACTTACCGGTATGATCGATATCCGTGGACACAGAAATATTCTACACTGTGAGAAGAGTGCAACTGTGGGTCTTTAGTGGAGTGACCCACAGTTAATGAATTTTGATTAACTTGGTTAATGAGTTTAGCCAGTTAATCTCATATCGATGGAGCTTATGATCTGTAGGTCCATTTCGTCCACCTCCTAGCTTGTGACGGGTACTGAGATTAATTAGTCTTGAATGTTAAAGGAATTTAAGTTAATTGTATTTGATACAAATTAATATAATGTATGGAGATGCATTATAGGGAAATTTTTTTATTAATATTATATTTTTTAAAACTTATTATTAAAGTATAGTTATTTTCAAACTTATTATTAAAATATTGTTGTTTTAAATTTTCAGGTATAGGTCGTCTCTTGAAGAGATGACCTAGACCTATGCGTCCACATGTCGTCTCTTGCATATGTGGCATTAATTTAAAAAAAAAAAATTGAGAGACGACCTCCACGTCAATTTGTTAAAAAAGAAAGACTGGTAGAATTATGTAATCCTACCCCTTTTATTCCCCTATTCCAGGATCCCAAGTTGTTGCAGTTTATGTGTATTTATTTTTTTTTTCTCTCTTCTTTCCATTAGATTTTTTTCCCTTTTTCCTTTTTTTCACTTAACTCTAAGAATAATAATAATAAAATTAATATAAATAAATACCAATAATTTAATTTAATATATCTTTTTTTCTTTCCATTATATTTTTTTCCTTTTTCCCTTTTTTCACTTGGCTTTAAGAAATTAAAATTAATATAAGTAAATACCAACAATTTAATTTATTTTATAAAGTCCATATTTTATTTTGAATTATATTATTTTTATAAACAACTTTTTAAACTATCCACTTTATACATTAAATTAAATTTGTGGTATTTACCTATATTAATTTCATTTTTTTTTAATGAAAAGTGAAAAAAAAAATGAAAAAAATGTGTATTAGATAAAAAGTTGTTTATAACAATAATATAATTCAAAATAAAATATAGAAATAAAATGTGAGATTTATACATTAAATTGAATGGTTATTATTTACCTATATTAGTTTCAATTTTTTAAAGTAAAATGAAAAAAAAGGAAAAATACACTTTTGGTCCCTGAGGTTTGGGTTAAGTGACACTTTGGTCCCTGAGTTTTCAAACTCAACAAAAATACCCCTGAGGTTTGAGATAAAGAGCATTTTGGTCCCTGCCGTCCAATTTTCCGTTAAATGCTAACAGATTGCTGACGTGGCAAAATTTTTTTAATTAAAAAATTAATTTTTTTTAATTTTAAAATAAAAATAAAGAAAAACAATAAAAAATAATAAAAATATCATTATTTAAATGATTTTTAAAATTTAACTCTCCACCCACTTCTTCATCTTCTTCCCTCAACCCCTCCATCTTCTTCTTCACATCTCCGGCGGCCGGACCCTCCTCCGTTTCGCTCCGAAAAAGGAGAAGGAGGGAGGCCCCTCCTCCCTCCTCCTCCTCCGTTTCCGGCCGGAAATGGAGGAGGGAGGTCCCTCCTCCCTCTCGATTTTTTTTTTTTAAAGAAAAGAAGAAAAATGGGGTAAAAGAGAGGAAGTAAGGAGAAGAAAAGAAAAAAAAAATTACAGTCGTCGGCGGCCGGCCGCCGGCCGGTGGCGGCGAGCGGTGACCGGCCGCCGGAGATGTGAAGAAGAAAATGGAGGGGTTGAGGGAAGAAGATGAAGAAGTGGGTGGAGAGTTAAGTTTTAAAAATCATTTAAATAATAATATTTTTATTAGTTTTTTATTGTTTTTTCTTTATTTTTATTTTAAAATTAAAAAAATTAATTTTTTAACTAAAAAAATTTGGCCACGTCAGCAATCTGTTAGCATTTAACGGAAAATTGGATGGTAGGGACCAAAATGCTCCTTATCTCAAACCTCAGGGGTATTTTTGTTGAGTTTGAAAACTCAGGGACCAAAGTGTCACTTAACTCAAACCTCAGGGACCAAAAGTGTATTTTTCCGAAAAAAAAAAAAGAAAAGGAAAAAAACTGATGGTTTTTTTAATTATGTATTTTTTATTTTTTTAAAAGAAAAAACTAAAAGGACAAAAAAAATAATAATAATAAATACAAATAATCTGCTCCTCTTTGGGATATATTAAATAAAGGGAAAAATACACTTTTGGCCCATGAGGTTTGGATTAGGTTTCATTTTGGTCCCTGAGTTTTCAAACTCAACATTTTTACCCCTAAGGTTTGAGTTTAGTAGCATTTTGGTCCCTCCATCCATTTTTCTGTTAACTTCTAACGGAAAGCTGACGTGGTTTTGGTTTTTTATTAAAAAAAATATTTTTTATTTTTTAAAAATAAAATAATATATTAAATACTTTTTATTAATTTCCTTTTCCTGTTATAATTCTTTTCTTTTTCCTTTCCTTTTCTTTTTCCCATCTTCTCTCTTCTCCATCTTCTTTCTCTAATTCGTAAATCTAGTTTAGGGTCTACCATCGACACCCAGCCGCTGACCGCCACCATTGTCGCCGGAAAAAAAATTTCTTCTATTTTTTTCTCCTTTCTTCTCCTTTTTTCTCTTTATCTTTTATTCTTTTCTTTTTTTTACTTTCTTTTCATGAAAATCGACTCTCTAAGTAGACACCACGATTTTTAGATCTAGAAAATCGACTCCCAAGTTGTGCCACGATTTTCATATCTGAAAAATCTAGACCCCCAAAGTCGTTTTTTGAAATCTGTTTCCACCAATCTGTCCGCATGAGAACGCCACCCTCTGAAGCTTATGGAAGACATCCACTGAAGCTCGTTGATTGGAGATGAGAGAGGGGGAGATCTGAAGCGTGAAGATCAACACCATACCAGATCTGAACGTTTGATGACACGAGATCTGAACGTCCACGACCCATAACACTAGATCTCAACGTTTGACGGCGGTTCTAGAGCAGGCACGATGATGAAATGAACAACAGATCTGAAATGATTGTCGATTGTAGATCTAAAACGACTGTCAGCGGCGGATCTGAAACGATTGTCGATGGCGGATCGAGCGGCAGCTGAAATGGAGCGATTTTCTAGATCTGAAATGGCAGCGCTTTTGTGTAGACGTGCTCGACGGTAGAGAGGAAGGTAAGGAGAAGAGAAGAAGACTTAGGGTTAGGGAAGAGGGGAGAGAGAAAGGGGAGGAGAAGAAGAAAAGAAGAATGAAGAAAACGAAAAAAAATACCAGTGACAGTGGTTATCGGCGGCGAACGACGGTCGTCGGAGTTAGAGGAGCGGCTATTGGTGGCAGCAATGGTGGAAGAGAATGATGAAGATTTTAGGGTTAGGTTTAAGGAGAAGAATGAAGGATGAGGAAGAAGAGAAAAAATTAAAAGGAAAAAGAAAATAAAAAAAATATATATTTTTAATAAAAATTTTTTTAATTAAAAATTTGAAATAATAAATAATAATAATAATAAATATATATATTTTTAATAAAAAACAAAGTCCACGTCAGGTTTCCGTTAGAAGTTAACAGAGAAATGGATGGAGGGACCAAAATGCTACTAAACTCAAACCTCAGGGGTAAAAATGTTGAGTTTGAAAACTCAACGACCAAAATGAAACCTAACCCAAACCTCAAGGACCAAAAGTGTATTTTTCCCATAAATAAATTATTGGTATTTACTTATATTAATTTTATTTTTTTAAAGAGGAGTGAAAAAAAAAGGAAAAAGGGAAAAAAGCTGGAGAAAGAATAAAGATAAAAAGTGGAAAAAGAAGAAAGATAAAAAGGGGAAAAATGGTAGTATTTTGTAAAACACAAAAACTAAAAAGAAAGGAAAGAAATTTAAAAAAATAAATAAATAAACAAAAATCATTTGCTGAGACTCAAATCCAAACGTTGATGAAAGGCTAAAGATGTTTGCACCCCTCCACCATTCTTTACGTTTTGTTCTGTGTATGTGGAGAGAGATGATCTCTAAGATTTTTTTTTTTTTTAAATGCCACATGTACATGTCGTGACTTTGAGAGACGAGGTATGGACGCGTGGTAATAGGCCGTCTCTTGAGAGACGACCTTCAACTGACTATTTAAAACAACAATATTTTAATAATAAGTTTGATAATAACAATATTTTGATAATAAGTTTTAAAAAATATAATATTAATAAAAAATGTCTTACATTATAGTATAAGTTTAATTAGTGAATTAAACTTTATAATAAAGTTAATTTTGGATGAGATTCAAAATTAATTATTGAGAGAATTATGAATTTAATTAAATATGTGATATTTGATTAATTCATGAATTAATTAATTGGAGAATTAATTAATTTAATTAATTTGGTTAAATACGATTTAATCAATTTAATTCTATAGTTAATAATTAATGTACATTTGATGCAAATTAAAACTATAGATTAAAAGAGAGATACATTTGAATATGATTGAAATGTAATATTAATTAAATATATGATATTTAATTAATATGGGAAACAATTAATTAAGAATTAATTAATTGACCTAATTAGTTCAATTAAATATGATTTGATTGAATTAAAACTATATGTTATAATTAATTTAATTAAGGTTGGTTTAATTAATTAATTATATGATATATAGTTATTAGCGTCATTAATTATTATATGATAAAAATCAATGGTCTAGATCCTTTTGGACCAATGACCAAGATTAATCAAGGGAGTTACATTCATTTACCCTAATTCTATTACGTGTAGTTGACACAAGGGTGGTTAGATGAATTTCTGGAAAACCATCGATAGACAACTCTCTCTCTCTCTCTCACGTTGGGTGTGTATCTCACAGAGAGGAAAACTCTCTCATCTTCTCTCAATCTCTCACCATTTTACAGCCAATTTAGTTGTTGTACAATTTCCTTCTAAGACGATTTTGGGTTCCCACAAGCCACAAATCTCAGTACTCATAGAATAGGAGGTGCTCACTTTTGGTGGTGTTCGTTGGAACAAAATTTTGTACGTGATATTGGAGCATAGTGCAGTGACGATCTTCGGTCTCCATAATCATGTAAATCATCGATTCTAAAGAAGTTTAGATCTGAGAAAAAAAAAAAAAAAACAGCATGCTTGACACATAAAATTCATATAAATCGTTTATGAATTGGTTTCTGCACAATGTATTGGTTTTCTAACTAACTAGAATTAATTCACGCACGAGTAATTTCGCTTCCGCTGAGGATTCAATTCCTTCAAATGGTATCAAAGCCATTTCGTGAATTTAATTATGGTATTAGAATTTGTATTGTGTTTTTGGTGGGATCGATTTTGCATATTGAATGTAATTGGTTTGCTTAAAGATTGTTTAGGTATTTTGGCCTTAGGTTTACAATTTCTTATGAGTTGATCATGTAAGGTCCCATGTTTTTGGGGCAAATTATTGTAAATTGAGTCATGTAAGTCCGTGTCTAGAATTAGGAATTCAATTGTGAATTTGGTGCTCGAATCGGGGTCCAAATTGACATTTTACGGCTACTGGAATGAAGAACAGAGGACAAACCCGAGATGTGGCATCTCGACGTCGATAAAAAATCTAGAAAATTTTTCGAGCCAGCATCGAGACGCCGCCTTCACCGTACGTGAACGAGTCGTGCGGCGTGGTTAATCCTTGTGGTTTCATAAGTTGGTTGCGGTCCGGTTTGCACTTGGTTCGATCTGGTTCAATACTATATGGTCTGGTTCTTAGAGGATTTGGTCCGGTTTGAGTATTTTGGGTTCGGTTCTGGTGATTCTAATACGGTTCAGTCCGATTCTGGGCGGTTTGAAGGGGTTCGAGGCGGTTCAGACCACTTACATGGCAGTTTAGGGCTAGATTTTGATTAATTATTGTAATTTATCATTAATTTTTCCCTAGGGTGCCAAAATACCGATCTTTATAACTATTTATTGCTTTATGAATGTCATTTAGCTAGATCCCACCATAGGTTAAGCATGAATCATGCATATTTTATATTATAAAGAGTTATAATATATGGTAATATGTATGATACAATTTTCATGAATATTTAATGTAAATGTTAGGAAAATTGGGAAGCATGAAGCATGACATTACATAGGTAAATATAAGAGTTATATTTAATTAATGTCTTATGCATGCTTAATTTTATTTTCATTATGTATAATATAAGAGTTATGTTATAAATGGAAATAAAAATTCAATGCTTGTTTTCATGTATGGATTTAATATAAAGTGTTATTAATTAAATGAAAATGGGAAGCATTGAGCATGACATTAATTTAGATTAATACAAGAGTTATATCAAATTAATGTCGACAATCATGTAATTTAATTTCGAGGATATTTAATAGGTATAATCGATATTAATTAAATGGAAATTGGAATTGCATGAAGCATGACACCACTTTTGTAGCAGCCAAATTTAGAAAAAAAAAAAAGAAAATAAGGGGGAAAAGGCGGGCACAAGCCTGGTCAAAAGAGGAAAAAAAGGAAAATGGGGGGAAACTTCCCCCCAATTCGGTCAATTGACCGTGTATTAAAAAAAATGTCAAATTTTTTTCTCTTTCTCACGCAACCCCCTCTCCCTCACGCTTTCTCTCTCCCTCTCTCGGCTCCATCTCCCTCGCAGCTCTCTCTCTCTCTCTCTCCGCCTGCAACCTCATCCCCCGCCACCTCCATCACCGTTACACGCCGCCACGCCGCCTCCATCGTCGTCACACGCCGCCGCGCACAAGTTGCCGCCGGTGAGTGTTGTTTTGGTTTTTTTTCTCACTCTCTCTTGTTTCTTTCTCTCTCTAACTCGTTTCCCTTTCTCTCTCTCTCTCGTAACTTTCTCTCTCGGGTTGTAGGTCCGCCGCTGCTCGTCTCCTTGCCGCCCATAGCCAGCCGCCGCACACTGCCGCCATCTCGTCGTCGTGAACCGCCACCATTCGCCGGCTCCCGAAGTGCCGCTGCAGCCACGAGCAGCCATTGCCACTCCTGGTTTCGTCTTCCGTTTCAAATCTGCTCGACGCCTTCAGCTAGTGGGTAAGGAATTTGTAAGTGAGATTTAAGGGGGTTTTGGTCGATTTAATGTTTAATTATGGATACCCACTGATTTTAGCTTCCAATTTCAAGGTGCCCGTAGCGTTTGGAGGTCGAGTTGTCGAAGTTGATCGATTTTGAACTGCTGGACAGCAAGCTGTGCTTCTGTTTTGGGTGAGTTTTGGTTGTTAAATTACCCCCAAACTTAATGGGTTCCTAGTTGAATGCTTGGATTAGAGTCCCTATTTGATTGGGAGTTTCGTTCCTTGTTGTAGCTTGCTTAAGAGCCTTGGAGTTAAGAAATTTCTTGAAGGTTAATCCAATATCTTCTTCACTAAGGTAAGTAGCCCTTTGGAATTAATTCTATGCTTTACACCCATTTTAGTTGAGATTGGTTTATAATAGCATGAGTTGGTCTTAATCCTTGAGTTGCCCTCTGGAATTTAAGTAGCTAATTGGATTCAAATTCCATGTTTTAAATGCATTATATGGTAGCTGAACATGGTGAGTAACTCGCTGCGTTAGCCTGAAGTGTTTATGCATTGAGATGACTGTTTGCTCCTAACATGTATATTAAATATTTGGATTGAGATTGAGATGTTATGAATACGGTTGTGTTCAGGAATATGGTTGTTGTGTGCTTGTGCTATGTAATGGGTGAAAGTGCTGGACTGTTGTATATTATATGTTGGCTGGTATTGTTGGTGGACGATGGGGAGTTGTGTTTTATCTCTGTTTAGGAGTGTTGTTGCCACCTTCGTTTCTTGTTCTTGAGTTTGTTGGAGTTGTGATGGTGCGTAGCAGTTTAGCTTGTCAGTATTCTCTGAAAAGGAAAAGAATTTGGTTAACGGGGTTGCAGTTGAAATTAGTAAGTGTTAAGGGGTCCTAATGGGTAAAGGATTAAGAAAGGGAGAAGAGTAGACTAGTTGCCTTGACTGAGGGTCGTGTCGATTAAACACCTAGGACTGAAATGTATTAGACTGAAATGAGGGGCTTAATGGGCAGGACTTGGCTTCGCAGACTAGGTGTCATTTACTAACTGTGGAAGTTAATTTCTGACTTAAACCCATGAACGCCTCACCAGCGAAATGGTAGTTAGAGCGCTACGCGCCCATTAGTGCCTTGAGGGACGAGACTCAGCTCCACTGACTGGGTGCCTTCTACCATCAGTGGGAGTAGAGATCTCCCAAAACACCCACCTGTGCACTACCAGTGAGTTGGCAAACTTATATGTAGGTGAGTTAATCGATCACGAGGCCCGAACTACAGCTAAATGAAATGAAATGAATGAGAATGAGATGACCTAACCCTTAGGCCCTTAACTCGAATAAGATATTAAATTTTTTATTGTTGCAAGTGTCTTGAAGTATTGCTACTTACTGAGTATTTTCTTAAATACTCATTCTTTTCCCTTGCATATAACTGCAGGTAGAGGTAAAGGTGTACAGAACGCGTGACGGAGAGCTGCTGAGCCATGGATCTCCTTTAGGATAGTCTTTCGCATTTTGTGTTTTGGAAATTCTTCTTTTGAACTTGTATCGCGAATGATTTAAGGTTTATTCCGCTTTAAGTTTTGTATGAATGGCTAAAGTGTTCTTTTGTTCTGTTTTAACTGGGATCCCAGACTAAAAAGTTTCGCAAAATTTCTAAGTATGTTTTCTTTAAATGATATTTCCTCGTTTTTCTTAGAAGTAGAATGAAATGTATGTAGTAACGACCCTAGGATCTAGGCATGAAAAGTGGGTTCGTTACAACTTTAGATTAATATAATCGTTATATTAATTAATTTTAATAGGCGTCATGAACATATGGTGTTTAAAAATAACTGGAATTAGATTGTTATTAGGAAATACCATAGGAGCATGTTATATGGCTAATCATTAAAACTTGGGAAAATTATAAAAATGATTAGAAACCGTCAGCCTATAAAAAAGAGTTGCATGCAAACATAGGACCTTAGGTTAAATTGAATTAATTTTAAAATGTTTAAAATTAATTAGACCTAAGCTCATTTTAATTCTAATAGGATTAGAATTATTTTCTTACTTAGAATTAAAATAGTTTTAATGAACTAAGTAGGAAAAACATTACTATGATTATAAGAGAACTCTTTCGGTGAAGTTCTGTCTAGGCTGGGGGTATTTAAGTTGACAGTTTACGGAACACCTCCTACCTGGGAACAGATCCAAAACCTGAGTTGAATTAATCATAGTATAATGTTAGCAAGCAATGTCACTAGGTAATTAAAAAAGTTCAATTCACCTAGACATTAGAGTAAAGACCTATATATAAGAGTTATATAAAGGCATAGACTTAGATAGATTCACTTAGACGAAATTTACCTAAGTAATAGAACCTTAATTCTAAAAATACTTAGTAGAAGGAAATATGTCAAAATGAGATTTTTATAAATCAAGTTTTGCTCTCACATTCTCAAGAGTTCAGAACATGAGGTCCATGTTTGGCCTCGAGTCACCCTGGGAGTGACCTCTTACGGATGGTGTTTGCATGGATCAATAACAAGGTGAATGAGGGAGTATTTTATAGTAAGTCAGAGTAGGACACGTGTCAACGTATCCTACGGTCTCCTCAATTAGGTTGCACCGTGAGATTCCCATGATCTGCCTGCGAGTCGCCCTGGGAGCGATCACCCTACAGAGGGCTTGATCATGGGAGTCGGAACAACGCAAACTCCAGAAATGGATAGGGTTTCTTAGGTCCATTTCCAACTTTGACTTTCCCTACGGTAGCATTGTTGGGGCTGACCTTTGAGATTTGAAAAATGGAGGGTCACCCTTATAGGAAATTGTTAAGGTATTAATGATTTCCTGATCGAAAAACGATAGCTAAAACTATTGGAATATGAGTTATTCTGGTAATAGGGATTGGTTTAGATTGTCTCAATTCAGGGGAGGAGTAGTTGACTGCCCTACGGTAGTTGTTGCTCTAAACCTCTGAAGTATCGTTGCAAAAATAAATGTCTATTCTTTGGGTCAATCATTACTTTTGCTAAATTGATTGGATAAAAATAATGTTATTTTGTGGAATGGGTTAATGCAACAACACTAATTAAATTAATTTGTTTGTTTTCAGCATGAATCGTTCTGTGAATGTCTTAAATAACGTTAATTATAATACTGGTATATCTAATACAACTATGAAATTGAACTTAGACACTAATTGCGTGGTAAATAATATGGAATTGGTCTTAACTGAGGACTGTCCTCAGGCCCACATGTCTAATTCATCTGAAAGTGTTCATGATGAATGTGACATCGACTACTTAGCAAATCTCAATGAAAATAAATCTGATTTATTGGTCATTGAAACATGTATAGTGGAAAATGATGATATAACATGGATCCTTGATTCAGGTGCCACTCATAATGTATGCTCTTCCTTTGAGGGAATGAGCTCTTGACTGTTGGGTTTTATGCTCTAAAACTCGTAGATAGTGAATGTAACCGTTGACCGGAAATTAATGAAATAATATTGATATATTTTTCCATTAATTGTTATTAGTTATTTTATATTTGTCTTTGCCTAATAATAACCCTAATCAAATAAACTAGACATCAAAGGCTGTAATATGAGTCTTGAACTATATGTAGCTGTTGGGTTTTATGCCCTAAAACTCGTAGATAGTAAATGTAAACAAATTGTATACTTGTTTCAATAAAGTGTTATTGAGTTTCTACAATAAAGTGTTATTGTTAAATATTGCACAATTTGACCCAAATCCAATAAACTAAGATCCAAGGTTGTTTACATGTAACTTGAACTAGTATGTGGGGACACACGGGGATTGGTGTTCAAGTAACAACCTAAAAGGTCTATAGTACAAGGATAAGGCTGGGTACCTTATCCTGATAACACTATGTGATACAACTCACTTCGTATTCAATACAGACGTATTGATCCAAGGCGTCCATGTAGGAGACATGTGAGTGGGGGTATCCTATGCAATGAGTTTGCATAAGACCGGACCACGAAATAGTCAACCATTAGTTATAACACCGTTAACTAGTTAGGTTACTGTTTTAATAGGATGACCTAGGTAACTCAGTCTTAATCCTGAGTGTATCATGAACTCTTTCTCATGAGGGATTGTCCTTTGATTAGCATGGGTGAGAGTGGCCAATACGCCGACTCAATATGCCTTCCTTTTTGGGGACAAGACCGAGTGGGAGGCTGAGGACATGACAACACAAGAAGGAATTCACTTCTTCCCGCTTATATTGAGAGATTGAATATATTTGAAAGAGTTCAAATATATGTCTAATTAAATATATGGTATTTAATTAGAAGATGAATTAATTAATTATGAATTAATTAATTATTCAATTTAGTTTAAATTAAACGAGATTTAATTAAACTATAGTCTATGAGAGGAATAAATATTTGAAGAAATTCAAATATTAATATGAATTTGATTCATATTAAATTTATAGGATATAAGAGAATTTGAAGGAGTTCAAATTTTAATATGAATTTGATTCATATTATGGAATTAATAAATTGAAGGCCTGAAATTAAATATATGATATTTAATGGGGTAATTAATTAATTAACTAATAGAAGGTCTGAAATTAAATATATGATATTTAATTGGTGACTAATTAATTAAAGAATTAATTAATTGATAATTAATCAATTATGGAAATGATTAATCACTTATGGAAGTGATCAATCATTTATGGAAAAGATTAATCAATTATGAAATTGATTGGTTATGGAATTGATTGATTATGGAAAAGATTAAATCAGTTATGGAAATAATTGATTTTAAATGAATATTTTATTCATGGCATTTCTCCTACAAATAGAACACTAACCCTAGGGTTTAGGTACCACAACATATGGCCACCATAAGGCCCTCTAATATTCTCTCAACTCAAGAACTCTAGGGAGAATTTTCTCTCTAGAGTTTTTTCCCATTCAAGAATAGGTAGTCTCACAACTACGTTCCTAATCTCAAAATTATAGCGGGGAAGATCAAATGGTGGTGTTCTTCGTTGTTGCAGAGCAATCAAGAAAGGCATTCTTGAAGAATTCAGAGTCGTCAAAGAAGGTATGTTTCTCATCGCTTAACCTTTTGCCAATGTATTGGTATTTTGTAAAACAAAATTAATTTACGAACGGTCCAATTGCTTTCGCTGTAACGGAATTGGAAATTCCAATCCTTCAATTGGTATCAGAGCCGATCGTATGCTTAATTTTGTTTTACAAAATTTGCATTGGTTGATTGGTCGGATTAATTGTGCATTTGATGTATAATGGTTTGCTAGTAGATGGTTAGGGTTTTTGACATTATAATTTGCAATTTTATTGATTTGATCAATGTAAGGGCCCAATGTTTTGGGCGTTTTGTTGCAAATCGAGTCTGTAAGTCTGTGTCTATCAATTGTGGTTGTTTTTCTATGAAAATCGACTCAATTTGAGGCCAGAACGGATGGAAAACATTGTTGGAATCAAAGAAAATATGGAAAGCCGAGAGAAAGCGTCGCGACGCTTCTCAACACGTCTCGACGCCGGAGAAATTGCCCAGAAATTGAACGAAAACGTGCTGAAAAAGAAAAGAAAAAAATCGTATATTTAATGCGAATGATGTATGTGGTTGTGTTGGTTGTACCAGCGTTTGTGATATTTACTGCATTATATATTTTTTTTGTTTTGTTTCACGTGTTGTATTTAAAAAAAAGGAGAAAAAGGTAAAGCACGTCCAATTGAGCTCGAACTTGAGAATGCAGGGTTAAAAGCACACGCATCCTGAACTCGTTAACCACTTAAGCGTCAAATATTTTGATATTTCAATTTGCGTTTTTTATATATCTTGTTTCATTCACGTGAGTAGGCGCGGTTCGACGGCGGTCCAAGCTGGTTCTTGATTGGTTCGTGATTTTTTGACCAGTTTCCACGCGATTTTGACCATCTGGGCATTGTTTGAGGCCGGTTCGTGCATTTTAGATCCCTTTCAAGGCTGGTTCGGGCTGGTTCACGGCAAGACAGTGCTTAATTGAATTAATTATTGTAATTTATCTAATTTATTTTGTCCTAGGATGCCAAAACCCATCTACTTAGCTATTTATTTGCTTTATGGATGTCATATAGCTTAAAATCCCACCATAGGTTAAGCATATTCATGCAATTTTAATTATAATTGTTATAATATAAATATCATGCATGAATTTAATTTTCATGAGTTTTTAATATAAATTGTTATGATTAAATGGATGAAAATTGAGAAGCATTGAGCATGAAATTACTTTAGTAAATAATATAAAGAGTTATATTTATGAAAGTAATTTATTTGCTTATTTATTTTCATGAGCTATTAATATAAAGTGTTATGTTAATGTATGAAAATGTGAATGCTTATTTTAATTTTCTCGGGTAATTAATTTAAGAGTTAGATTAATTGAAGAAAATTAATTTGCATTGAGCATGAAATTACTTTAGTTTAAAAATATAAGAGTTATATTTATATTAGTAATTTACATGCTTAATTTTCATGAGCTATTAATATAAATGTTATGTTAATGTATGAAAATGGTAATGCTTAATTTTAATTTTTTTGTATAATTAATTTAAGAGTTAGGTTAATTAAAAGGAAATTAAATTGCATTGAGCATGACATTACCTTAGATTAATATAATTGTTATATTTTTGGTATGTTATGCTAATGTATGGTTTTATAAATTAATTAGAATTTGATTGTTAATTTATTCACCATAGTAGCATGTTATAGGGTTAATTCATTAAAATTTATAATAGTTATAAAATTAATGAATAGAAACCGTTAACCTATAACAAAGAATTGCATGCAAACATAGGATCTTAGGATAAATGAATTAATTTTAAAATGTTTAAAATTAATTAGACCAAAGATCATATTTCTAATAGGATTAGAATTCATCTTACTTAGAATTAAAATTAGTTTTAATTGTCTAAGTAGGAAAAACATTGCTATGATTATAAGGGAACTCCACCGGTAAAGTTCTGTCTAAGGCTGGGGGTATTTAAGCTGACAGTTTACCGAACACCTCCTACCTGGGAACTGACCTGGAATACCGGAGTTGAATTAATCATAGCTAAATGTTAGCTTGCAATGTCACTAGGTTTGTTAAAAGTATTTAATGCACCTAGATCTTTAGAGTAAAGACCTTACATTACTGTGGTTATAAGGGAACTCTCTCGGCGAAGTTCTGTCTAAGGTTGGGGGTATTTAAGTTGACGGTTTACGGAACACCTCCTACCTGGGAACTGACCCGAAACTTGAGTTGAATTAACCATAGTAATGTTGACTTGCAATGTTGGGTTTATTAAAAGAAGTTTAATTCACCTAAAACATTGCAGTTGAATAATTTCCATAATTGTTATAATAGGATCACACTTAGATAGATTGACTTAGCCGAATTTTATCTAAGTTAAACAACCCTAAATTAACCTTAGGACATTTTCAGTGGGAGGAAAATTACAAAACGAGATTTAAATCAAGTTTTGCTCCTACGTCCCTATATTCACAACGTGAGGTTCGTGCTCGGCTTCGAGTCGCCTTAGGAACGACCTCCCTTCAGAAAGTGTTTGCATGGGTCAATATCAGGGTGAATGGGAAAAATGTCTAGAGTAAGTGGGAGAGGGACACGTGTCAACGTATCCCTCGGTCTCCGCCCCTAGTTCGCACCGTGAGAGTCCTATGATCCGCCTGCAGGTTGTCCTGGCGCAACCATCCCTTCGGAGGGCCTGATCATAGGATTCAGAACACTGTGAACTCCTGAATAGGATAGGGTCACTTAGGCTAATCACCAACAGTTGTCTTTCCCTTCGGTAGCCTGTTGGTGCGTGCCTCTGAGATCTGAAAGTGGGAGGGTTACACCTACGGGGATGAGTTAAATGTGTTAACTAACCCTTGACCGAACAACGGTAACTAAACGCTAACCGAATATGAGTTATTCTGGTGTTAGAGTTTGATTGAGATTGTCTCAATTCAGAGGAGGAGTAGCTGACCACCCTTCGGTGGCTGTTGTTCTAAACCTTTGAAGTATCGTTGCAAAAACTAAATCAATAGTTTTATAGGGTTTCTTTGATTGCTTATTTGTTTTTGCAGAATTTGATTGGATTATTTGTAATGAGTTAGTGCTATTAATAATACAAGTAATTTGTTACTTCAACAATTATATAATAATTTTATGTGTATTGTCTTACGTCATTTTATAAATAACGGTAATACAACAAGCTTAAACGACAAATTGTGGTAAATAAGTCTAGGATTATTCTTAACCGAGGAATGTCCTCATGCCCCATATGTTTAATTCATTAAGAATTGTTCTTGGTGAATATGATATAGAACCTTGCTTAGCAAAAAGAGAACTTGTTCAAGACCGTAATTTTCATTTACCTGTCTTGAAAACGTGATTAGTGAAGAATAGTGATTCTCCCTGAATACTTGATTCAAGGGCCACAAATCACGTGTGTTCTTCTTTTAAAGGAATAAGTTCTTGGCAACAACTTGTTGCTTGTGTAATAACTCTCAAAGTTAGAATTAGAGAGGTTAAATTGGTTATAGCAGTGGGGAACATTAAGTTATTTTTCTCAGTGGGAGAAAATACATATTATTAGATAATGTGTATGTAATTCCTAAGATCAAAAGAAATTTGATTTCTGTGTCTTATTTGCTGGAACAAGGTTACTCTTTACATTTCTCTGCTAACGCAGTTTTATTTCAAGAAAGGGAGTTGACACTTGTTTAGCTTTACTGGAAAGTAACTGATAACTGCCCAAAAGGTAGTTATTTAGGCCTCATTTATATAAGGATTTGTGTGTCTTTAATGCTTAATAGGATTGGTTTTAGAGAGATATTACATGATTTAACCCATTTGGAAGAATGGAAGCATTGGAAATTATTTTGTGCAGATTATGCTGCTGAGCGACTGGAGGGAGCAAATTCTATGCTGCAGCAAAACTGGGAACAGAAACTGCCACATCACAGCTCGTTAGCCAACTTCATGAACCGACTTCTGTTGAGTTATTTTCGTGATAAAGGATCAAGGAGAGCCTTACACGTGTCCTAGTTGACCTAATTCAAGCCTCCCATCCTTCTATAAAAGGAAGTAGCCGTCAAAGTTAAAGTCATTCCATGTTTTCCCTTGGAAGCCGAATAGTATATGGAGATTGAAGCTTATCAAGAACACCATCATCCGCAAGGTGATTAGGGAGTTTATTTTCTTTATCAACTTGTGGTTATGGACATGCAAACTCAGATTGTAATTCGCATTCCTATGCCTATTATGAACTAAGTAGCTTAGGGTGTTGGTTAGGAATAATGTGATTACTGTGCTTCATCTCTAGTAATAAATTGACTATAGCATTTTGGTTAATTGTTGTGCTTATTCTTATTTTATGCCCGCCTGGCCAGCCGGTATGGATAGCTCTCTCTAGTTTCAGGGATGATTTAGAGAGTGTGTGGCAATTATCCACACTACGATCAATGTGTATTGGTGAACGCCAGTGGCTGAGCTAGGGATAGCCAGTTGCCTAGTGCTTGATCGGTCGCTCTTCATTGGGTTTGAAACATATCCCAAAAGATCCGGAGTTCCGGGAGGAATCCGCTAATAATACTGCGAGAAATGCATGATCAATAATATTGCTAGAGCATATCTTAGAAAAAATCACTAAAGCCTAACCAGCGCCTGTCTTTAATCTATCTATCTATTTGTTTACTCGTTGTTCTGTCATTTATTTTGCTTCAGCATAATTCTTATAAAACCCAACATTTTTATTATCTTCGAAACCATTAGGAAGTTACATAAAATAGATAAAGTGGAAACTCATTCAGACCTTGGATTGATAATATTACTTGCTGCAGACTGTGTATACTTGGACAGGAATTCTAGAGTATTTTATACTATATTTTTACTCACTCTAGGAACCCAACAGTAACCTAAATGTTTTAAGACTAATCAAGAGTAAAGCAGTCATGAACACTGAGTTGTTTAAGACTGCTACTACTCAATGTGAAAAGAGGCAAAAGATTTCTCCAAAAGGAAAATACATTTCTTTGGTTTTAAGGTAGACCATATTAATCTCAATTTAATTGGGAGATTGGTCAAGAGTGAACTTCTAAGCAAGTTAGAAGATGACTCTCTACTACCTTGTAAGTCATGCCTTATGGGCAATATGACTGATAGGTCTTTTACTGGAAAAGATCTAAGAGCCAAAGAGTCCTTGGAGCTTGTACATTTGGATCCTTGTGGTTCAATATATTAAAGCAGTGGGAGGGCATGAATAATTCATCTTTTTTGGATGATTATTCAAAGGTATGAGTATCTTTACCTAATGCAACTGAAGTCTGAAACTCTTGAGATATTCGAATGGGCTTAGGACTGAAGTTGAAAACTTGTTAGGTGAGATGATAAAAACACTTCGATCCGATCAAAGTGTTGAGTATAGGGATTTGAGATTCCAGGACTATTTGATAGTACATGGGATCACACCCTAAATCTCATTTAGGAGAAATAGAACCCTATTGGATATGGTTCATTCCATGTTGAGCTATGCTCAATTGTCTGGCTCGTTTTGGGGTCATGCAGTGTTGACTGCATTGCATACTGCAGTAGGCAACCCCAAAAGGAAACGAGAAGTGGATACTTCTTCAATTCACAAGAGAATAAAGAATTTGTATCGACAAATGCTATATTCTTAGAAGAAGTCCGCATAAAAAATCATAAACCACAGAGTAAAGTCGATTTAAGTAAGTTAACTAATGAAGCTACAGTAACATCCACAAGAGTTGTTGATGAGGTTGGCTGTTCAACAAAAGTTGTTGATGGATCAGTGCATCTAGTCAGTCACATCCATCTCAATAGTTTAGATTGCCTCGATGTAGTGGGAGGGTTGTTTGATAACCTGAACGTTACATGGGCTTGTTTGAAGCCTAGGTCATCATACCTGATGATGGCATAGTGGGTTCATTATCTTTTAGAAAGAAAATGAATGATGTTGACAAGGACCAATGGATTAAAGTCATGGACCTGGAAATGAAGTCTTTTGTATTTCACTTCCATCTGGGATCTTGTAGATCTGCTTGATGGGTAACACCTATTAGTTACAAGTGGATTTACAAGAGAAAACGAGACATTAAAGGTCTTAACCAGAAGGGTTCATACAGCAAGATCGAAAGCAAAAGGGTTTGCAAGCTTAAGTGATCCATTCATGGATTAACCTAAGCATTTTGATCTTGAAATATAAGATTTGATATAGTGACCAAATCTTTTGGCTTTAATCAGAACATTAATGAGTCTTGTGTTTACAAGTAATCATCAATAGTTCAGTAGCTTACTTAGTGTTGTATATGATTGATATCATAATCATTAGGAATGATGTAGGTTATCTTACTGACATTGAAGGAGCTAGCAGCTCATTTCCAAATGGAAATTTGGGAGAAGACGAGTTTGTTCTTGGGATCCAAATCGTTAGGAATCGTTAGAACAAAAATCTAGCCTTGTCTCAAGTGACTTATATCTACAAGATGTCAGTTAGATATAAGATACAGAATTCCAAGAAGGGTTCACTACCTTTCAGGCGTGGAATTCTTTTTGTCTAAGAAACCGTTTCCTAAGACACCTCAAGAGGTTGAGGACATGAGATGAATGCCCTATGCAATAGGGATTGTTAGCAAGTATCAATCTAATCCAAGATTTGATCATTGGAAAACCGTTAAAAATATCCTCAAGCATCTTAGGAGAACGAGGAACTATATGCTTGTGTATGGGACTAAGGATTTGATCCTTACAGGATACACTGACATGGATTTTAAGACTGATAAGGATTTAAGGAAATCTACATCAGCGTCTATGGTCAATCTTTACAAATGAGCTATAGTAT
Source organism: Luffa acutangula (assembly GCA_036850905.1). Classification (NCBI taxonomy): domain Eukaryota; kingdom Viridiplantae; phylum Streptophyta; class Magnoliopsida; order Cucurbitales; family Cucurbitaceae; genus Luffa; species Luffa acutangula. Next base: position 27,817,244 of record CM072098.1, read on the forward strand.
GACATAGTTACAGTCTTGACCATATAGGCCGAAAAAATAGCTGCTTGTGAAGCAACAATAGAGACTGTATGGCTTAGAAAGTTCTTGATTGATTTGGAATGTGTTGTGGCAAAAATTCAAAAGAACATCGCAGCCTAAGGCAAGCAGACACATTAAATTGAATGAAATATTGCTGATTCATTTACAAAGACTCTCTCGGCTAAAGTGTTTGAGGGTCATTTAGAAGGTCTAGATCTACGAGATATGTACAAAGGTGTAACCTAGGGCAAGTGGGAGAAATGTAATGGGTATAGTGATACCATTATGTAATGGGTATAGTGATGCCCTAGTTTATTGTATTTGTACATTGTATATGTTTTATACATGTATTTATACACCCACTGATGTATAGATTATTGTACACCCCACTAAACTAGAGTTTTAGTTCAAGTGGGAGTTTGTTGGGTTTTATGCCCTAAAACTCGTAGATAGTAAATGTAAACAAATTGTATACTTGTTTCAATAAAGTGTTATTGAGTTTCTACAATAAAGTGTTATTGTTAAATATTGCACAATTTGACCCAAATCCAATAAACTAAGATCCAAGGTTGTTTACATGTAACTTGAACTAGTATGTGGGGACATACGGGGATCGGTGTTCAAGTAACAACCTAAAAGGTCTATAGTACAAGGATAAGGCTGGGTACCTTATCCTGATAACACTATGTGATATGGCTCACTTTGTATTCGATACAGACGTATTGATCCAAGGCGTCCATGTAGGAGACATGTGAGCGGGGGTATCCTATGCAATGAGTTTGCATAAGACCGGACCACGAAATAGTCAACCATTAGTTATAACACCGTTAACTAGTTAGGTTACTGTTTTAATAGGATGACCTAGGTAACTAAGTCTTAATCCTGAGTGTATCATGAACTCCTTCTCATGAGGGATTGTCCTTTGATTAGCATGGGTGAGAGTGGCCAATACGCCGACTCAATATGCCTTCCTTTTTGGGGACAAGACCGAGTGGGAGGCTGGAGACATGACAACACAAGAAGGAATTCACTCCTTCCCGCTTCTAGGTGAAGTAGATGAGTGTTCCCTTAAGTGGTGACTCCAGGACTTGAACAAAGGGATCCTGCCCTCTCACTGGCCTGAGAGGAACTTTCTGTTTAATGGTTAGACCATAAACAGGTTGTTCATTAGAGGAGCGCTGGTACTTAAGGAGACAGATGTAACACAGGGGTAAAACGGTAATTTGACCCAGCTGTGATTACGGACACTCGTGAAGGATTGACTTACCGGCATAGGTCTACATCCATGGACACAGAAATGTTTTACAGTGAGAAGAGTTCAGCTGTGGGTCTTTAGTGGAATGACCCACAGTTAATGAATTGGTTAACTTAATTAATGAGTTTAATCAGTTAACCTCATATCATTGGAGCTTCTGATTTGTAGGTCCATTAGGTCCCCCTGCTAGCTCGTAAAGAGTAATTAGGAACAAATATATCTTGAGAGAATTTGAATAGTTCAAATTCATATTGGGAATTAAGTTAATTGTATGAAATACAAATTAATATAATGTATAGTGATGCATTAAATTATAAAGTCTAATTTGAGATTAAACTTTATTATATTGAGAGATTGAATATATTTGAAAGAGTTCAAATATATGTCTAATTAAATATATGGTATTTAATTAGAAGATGAATTAATTAATTATGAATTAATTAATTATTCAATTTAGTTTAAATTAAACCAGATTTAATTAAACTATAGTCTATGAGAGGAATAAATATATGAAGAAATTCAAATATTAATATGAATTTGATTCATATTAAATTTATAGGATATAAGAGAATTTGAAGGAGTTCAAATTTTAATATGAATTTGGTTCATATTATGGAATTAATTAATTGAAGGCCTGAAATTAAATATATGATATTTAATTGGGTAATTAATTAATTAACTAATAGAAGGTCTGAAATTAAATATATGATATTTAATTGGTGATTAATTAATTAAAGAATTAATTAATTGGTAATTAATCAATTATGAAAATGATTAATCACTTATGGAAGTGATCAATCATTTATGGAAAAGATTAATCAATTATGGAATTGATTCGTTATGGAATTGATTGATTATGGAAAAGATTAAATCAGTTATGGAAATAATTGATTTTAAATGAATATTTTATTCATGACCTTTCTCCTATAAATAGAACACTAACCCTAGGGTTTAGGTACCACAACATATGGTCACCATAAGGCCCTCTCATATTCTCTCAACTCAAGAACTCTAGGGAGAATTTTCTCTCTAGAGTTTTTTTCCCATTCAAGATTAGGTAGTCCCACAACTACGTTCCTAATCTCAGAGTTATAGCGGGGAAGACCAAATGGTGGTGTTCTTCGTTGTTGCAGAGCAATCAAGAAAGGTGTTCTTGAAGAATTCAGAGTCGTCAACGAAGGTATGTTTCTCATCGCTTAACCTTTTGCCAATGTATTGGTATTTTGTAAAACAAAATTAATTTACGAACGACCCAATTACTTTCGCTGTAATGGAATTGGGAATTCCAATCCTTCAGTTGCGACATATGGGATCATTGTTCAAGAAACAGCCTAAAGGGTCTATAGTATAGGGATACGGCCCATTTTGTATTTGATACAAACGCTACGATCCAACGCGTTCGTGTAGGAGACATGCGAGTGGGGGTATCCTATGCAATGAGTTTGCATAAGACCGGACCGCGAAATAGTAACCACTGGTTATAACACCGTTAACTAGTTGGTTTTCTATTTCACTAGGACGACCTAGACAACTTAGTCTTAATTCTGAGTTGATTATGGGCTCCTGCTCATGAGAGATTGTCCTTTGATTTGTATGGGTGAGAGTGGCCAATACGCCGACTCAATAAGCCTACCACTTTGGGGACAAAACCGAATGGGGAGCTGGGAACATAATCGTACAAGATGGAATTCACTCCTTCCCAACTTTAGGGAAGCAGATGAGTGTTCCCTTAAGTGGTTACTCCGAGTCTTGAACAAAGGGCCCTACCCTACCCTCTCAATGGCACGAGAGAGTTTTCTGTTTGATGGTTGGACCACAAACAGATTGTTCATTAGAGGAGAATGGATACTTAAGGAAATAGAGGTAACCCAGGGGTAAAACGGTAATTTGACCTAGCTGGTGTTACGGACACTCGTGAAGGACTAACTAGTCGATATTGGTCTAGATCCATGGACACAGAAAATATGTCTGTAGTGAGAAGAGTGCAACTGTGAGTCTATAGTGGAATGTACACACAGTTAACGAATATTGATTAATGTGGTTAATGAGTTTGACCAATTAATCTCACATCGTTGGAGCTTCTGATCTACAGGTCCATTAGGTCCGACTGGTAGCTCGTAAAGTAATTTGAGGCAACTAAGTAATAAAAGTAAATTGAAAATGTTCAATTTATTAAGGGAAACAAATATAATATATATTGATATATTATTATGAGAGAAATTAATATTTGAAAAGTTCAAATATAAATTTATGGAAGTTTTGAAAGAGTTCAAATAATGAATTAATTAATTTAAGGCCTAAAATGTGTTTGGGCAAATTAATTAATTCTAGGTCGGGAATTAAATATGTGATATTTAATTGGTGGTTAATTAATTAAAGAATTCATTAACCGGGAATTAATCAATTATGGAAATAATTAATCACTTAAGGAAGTGATTAATCATTTATGGAAATGATCTAATCAGTTATGGAAGTAATTAGTCATTTGTGGAAAAGATTAATCAATTATGGAATTGATTGATCATGATTGATTAATTAAGGAATAAGATTGAATCAATTTTGGTAAAGATTGATTTAATTGAATATTTTATTCATGGTCTCTCTTCTATAAATAGAACACTAGACCTAATTGGTCATGACACTTGACATTCTTGCTCTTGCTCTTAGACTCTCAAAGACAAGACCTAGAATTCTCTATAGCCTCCCTCTTAGAGAAAGACTCCCACAAGTCTTTTGCCTCCTAGACTTAGAGACATACCGGTGTAACCTCTGTGGTTATTGTGTCATTCAATGAAGGAATTTCCAGCGAAGAAAAACAAAGGCGGCTGCTGCGTTTTCGTTCGTGGAGCGTCGTTGTCGAAGAACGGTCAAGTCTTCAACGAAGGTATGTGACGGTTCTTTCCCTTTTCTTTAGAAAAGCATGAAAATAAATTTAGATTTATTTTTAAGCATGTTTAAACCAATTTTCCAGCATCTTTAAAAGGGTTTTAAAGTTTAATTGAGTTTTCGTAACGGTATTTTAATGTTAATTAATATACGACGTAAGGTCCAATCGATGCGCTTCCGCTGCGTGGGGACTTTTATTCCCTTCATTGACAACAATTAGATGCCAGAGAAATGACTCTTAAAGTTGGGACTTGGGAGTTCATTTAAGCTAAAGTAGTGGGAGATATAAAGATGTTCTTCTCCAAGGAACATTATATGTTATTGGATAATGTATATATAGTTCCCAAAATAAAGAGAAATTTGATTTCTATTTATTGTTTCCTTGAACAAGTTTATTCAACGTCCTTTTCTGTAAATGAAACTTTCATTACTAAAAGGGGTGCTGATATTTGTTATGCAAAAGCGGTGAAAAACTTATATGTTCTAAGACCAATAGAGTCTAGGGCTATTTTGAACAATGAGATGTTTAAAACAGTTGAGACTCAACCAAAAAGGCAAAAAGTTTCTCAAAGTACCTATCTTTGGCACTTGAGACTTGGCCACATTAATCTCAATAGGATTGGGAGATTGGTTAAGAACAGAATTCTAAGCCAGTTAGAAGATAGTACTTTACTTCCATGTGAGTCATGTCTCGAAGGCAAAATGAACAAACGACCTATTTCTGGAAAAGGTTACCGTGCCAAGGAGCCCTTAGAGCTTGTACATTGTTGGTGGTACGATTATCCGCAAGCGCACGGGTCGTCACAAGTAATATAAAACGGTAGTAATACCGAGTATCGAATCCACAGGCAGGCGAAGCGAAACTTAAGCAAATAATTAAAATCTCTTGAGCACTAAAAATACTTAGGCGAAATAATATTTAGGGACCACTTCATGCAATAAAAATTCAAATTCAAGATAATTAACGAAAACAAATTGATCAATCAAAAATAAAATATGGAGAAAGAGTTTTCTTTAAATGGGAAGAGGGGTCTTGAAAATCAATGATTGGCTAAATAGTTGCTATAATTATCCTATCTTATTGCCCAACTAATTATAAACCTAGAATCTTCGTTAATCACATAGGTTCTCCTGTCGGTTTCCCCTAATTGTAATTAATTCATTTTAACAACCTAAGTGTCCTTAGCGCTATTAAAAATCATTAATTATTACGCTCTGATTCATTTTAGGAATCTAAGTTTAATCAACTAATCCCGGTGTCACTACGGGCAATTAAACTAGTTGCATGGATTATGATCTATCCTAATTTCTCTCCGTCGAGTTTCCATTAAGAATCGAATCATTACACAATTGGCCAGATTGAGTAAAACATTAAGCACATCCATACAAATAATTAGGACATGGGCAAGAGATAAGAAATTATAACAATATTTGAACTATCATTTCATTTCAAGACCCCAAATTGGGGTTTTAGCTACACATGGCTAGAATATCCACAATAATTACAAAGGAAAGCATAATATAGAGCATAAAAGGAAAGGAATTGACCGTCGAAAAACCCCTCGCTGACGCTTGGAGCCCCGCTGACGAGTCTTAAGCCTCTAAGATTGCTCCCCCAAAATTCCCAAAACTTTCCCACTAAAAGAATCCTCTCAAAAAGGCTCAAAAGCCTTGAGAGGGGCTCCAAAGGAGCCTAAGGAAGAGAGAAAAGAATTGGAATGGTGAATGAATGATTGATGAATAATGAGGCACCCAAGGGTGCCTTTTTATAGGCCTGGAATAGGGGTAGCGTCGCGACGCTACCTTGCTCAGCGTCGCGACGCTGCTGCGCACGCGGCTTGGGCAACACGAAAGGGTAGCGTCGCGACGCTGTCTACATAGCGTCTCGACGCTGCCCTAAAATTCCAGATTTTCAGCTTCCTTTTGGGCTGATTTTTGGGCCTTCTTCTTCATTTCTTTTGGTCATTTCTTCATGGTTGACTTCTTTGGGCCTCCAATTGCTTCAAGCTAGGATTTGGGCTTCAATTGCTTCAATTTTGGCACTTTTTCTCCCAAAATCACCAACTTTGCTCCTAAGGATCAAATAACAAAATTCATTAAATATATTCATTAAAAACACGATTAAAGCACCAAAAAGCTTAATAAATTGAGACTAAAATAGCGACATTTCTGCTCGCTATCACACCCCCAAACTTAAGCTTTTGCTAGTTCCGAGCAAAATAAATTCTAAAGATGCATGAAATAGAATCGCTCAACCCTCAATGATTTTGGAATTCTTGGGATCGAATGGAAAACATGCAAGTGGAATAAGCAAGCACCGCATACTCTTGAAGAAATCTTAAACTAGTTTGAACTTAAGATTAATGAATAGCATGCTCAAGACTTATCTGATGATTCTTTTACTAACCTAGATTAGTCTTATGGCTTTCTCCATTTGTTTTCCCCCTACACTGCCTAAGAGCCCCTAATACGTTTGAGTCCTTCTATCATGCAAAAAAAAGAAACTAGGGTGCCTGTCATCATTTTCTTTCTTTTTCATGGGGGAGCAAAACTCTCAAATGATTTTTCTTTTTCTTTTGCTTTTTCTTTTGCTACTCCCCCAAACTTGCATTTTGGTATCTAATGGTACTAGCTTTCACACTACGGTGCAGGGACCCTTATCCCGAATTTTATTCTCTGGTTGGCCTAACTGATCACACCGCAGGTAGCTCTTTTTACCCCTAGGCTTTTTCTTTTGTGCAAGCAAAAATATTATTTTTCAACATATTTTTTTTTTCTCTCATTTTCTTTTGTTGCTTTTTCTTTTCTCTCAGCAGGCATAGCATTTTTTTTCCTACCTAGTTCTTTAGAGCAATCAAGCATGAACTTCCTAATATTAGAAACTAAGCCTATCGGGGTGACAACAACTTTGAAAACCATAATAAGAATCTAGATTTTCAAAGACGTCATTAGATAAGACTATTGCATGCTTTAGACATCAAAACTAAGTATCAAAAAATTTTAAAATTTCACAATTTCTGCCGTGCTCCCAGATTCCACAACATATAAACCATTTTCTCCCAAAATTTAAAAAATCACATCCTTGGCTATCATGGCTAGCTATTCATGCATCCAACAGAATTTTAATATGCTCAACACAGCGGAAGCCTCCCCCCCAAACTTAAACTAAACATTGTCCCCAATGTTTTAAAATAGAAAAGCATAAAGAGGGATACTGAGACTTCCCTGAGCTAGGAGCGCTTCATCTTCTTCCTTTGGATCCATGAAAAATGGGAAATTTAGAATTTCAAGATTTTCTAATGTGATCCTGCAAAAAAAAAAATTGGATCACGGAGCAAAGAAAATTATTTACCGCAAAAACAACTAACTAAACTTTAATCCTTGGGTTGCCTCCCAAGCAGCGCTTTCTTTAACGTCTTTAGCTAGACTAGGCTCGACACGCTTACGGAGGCTCAAAATAAAAATTTTCATCATCCTCCGAGCCCTGCAAGAAATCACGCACCGAATTGCAAACTACAAACAGGGGAGAAAAAAAACTTTCCCCTGACCCATCTTCACTAAAGAGATTCTCATAATAACATTTCAGAAAATAATCAACCGCATCAAATCTCTTTTCTAAATCTCTATTCTCAAAACAGTTGTTAACAGAGTCATCAAGCGTTATAATATCTACTGGTCTAGGATCTAGAGGTGGCCTATCAATCATGTCAGTCCATTCATCAGAAAAAATGTCTACATGCTCAGCAGATCCTTCAGACTCAGAATTAAAAAATGATTCCACTAAGCTATCACATGACTCATCATCAGAGGAATTAAAAAAATCAAGAATTTCAGGATCAGATTTTATACTATGCACAGATTCGAGTTCTTCTGGGTCAGATTCTATGCTATATACATCATCAGGACATGAAAAGAAAGTATTCACATTGTCAGGGTTCATGCATTCAGGAATGTCAAGATCTGACTCAATAGATTCACTGTAATCATGGTCAGACTCAAAATTATCTATCAAGCAATCTTTTTTATGCATTTCATGCTCATTCTCAATGTCAGGCAATTCAATATCATCATCAAAATTATCAATTTCAGGAAAATCTAATTCATTTTCCAAGGAAGGTAAATCATCAACTGCAGATCTTTAATTTTCACAAGCAGGCAAGTCTAATTCATTCTCAAAGTCAGACAGATCCAAATCATTTTCAAACAGAGGATCGTCTACATATGCATCATGATCAAAATCCCCATTATCCATAAGCATTTCTCCTAAGCCTAGGCCAAGATTTTAGTCTACCTCTTCATCATCATCAATCAAGTATTCAGGCCCAACAGAAAAACATGTGTGCAAACTACAAACAGATTCATCTTGGCCAAAAATACTAAACACGACTTTTTCATCATCAATGTTCAAGGTAAGTTTACCTGTATGCACGCTAATCTCAGCCTTACCAGTGGCTAGGAAAGGTCTGCCTAAGATAATTGGTACCTCTTTGTCCTATTTCATGTCCAGTACCACGAAATCTACGGGGAAGATGAATTTGTTGACTTTCACCAACACGTCCTCCACAACACCCATCGGGTGAGTAATCGATCTGTCAGCAAGCTGGAGAGTGACGTCGGTGTCTGTCATACCTGATAAACCAATCTTCCTGTAAACAGAGTAGGGCATCAAATTTATACTTGCTCCTAAATCACATAAAGCCCTATCGAAGGATACTTCTCCTATGGTGCAGGGAATAGTAAAACTCCCTGGATCTTTCTGCTTAGAGGGTATCCTACCAGAAATAATGGTACTGCTACTCTTAGATAAATTAAAAAATTCTTTCTTCAGACTTTTCTTTCTAGAAAGCATTTTCTTCATGAATTTCCCATAATTTGGCATATTATACAAGGCTTCTACCAATGGAATATTCACAGACAACTTTTTAAACATTTCTAGAAATTTTTGAAACTGCTCATCTAATTTGACATTTTTAAATCTTTGAGGAAAAGGTAACTCCCTGAAATCAAAGGTTGGACATTCGCCCCTCCGCTTGGGTGGGCTAATATGCGAACCTCTGTCATGGTGGTTGCATGGAACCACTTCTTCCTCAGTCAGCTTCTTTTTGTCATCCTGCCTCTCATCTTCTTTTCTACCTGCAAATTTGTTAGAAAAATCACATTTTAATTCAATAGAGTTGGGAGGATGTTGGAACCTTTCAGAGGAGGCTTTTTGTGCCTCAGTCCTTTATCTTCATCCCTTCTCTTTTCTTCTTCCTTTTTCTTCTCTGAACTGTCCTCCAGTCTTCTGCCACTTCTCAGAACCACCATCTTACACTGCTCTTTCGGGTTACACTCAGTATCACTTGGAAATTTTCCCTTCTGAAGGGCATTTACTGCTGAAGCGATCTGTCCTAATTGTACTTTCATGTTCTTTAGAGTTGCGTCGTGGTTGTTTACTGATGTCTGGAGACTCACATTCAATATTCTTTGTTCTTTGATGAATAAAGCCACCATCTCCTCCAGATTATTTTTCTTTTCAGGAGCACTAGATGATGCAAAACCTGGGGGTGGCTGCAAAACATTCATTGTATTCGCATAAGAGAAGTTCTCATGATTGCGCAGACTGGGGTGGTAGAAGTTTGGTACTCCTTGAGCATATGGTCTATTTCCTATGTATTGAACTTCTTCCACATCTTGACCTTCCTTCTTTGAATGACCTTCAACTAAGGTGGAAATGGACTTAACCACCTCAAATGAAGTCAATTTTTTTAGTGCATTGGTCAGAGATGCCAGTTGTGCTTTCAGTGAACTTGACTCATCCAATTCATATAATCCAGCCTTCTTTGTAATTGTTCCTCTCTCCGTCGGCCATTGATAACTGGTTGTCGCCATTTCCTCAAGCAGATCTTTGGCTTCTGTCACTGTTTTCGAAAGAAAACTCCATTATAAAATAACTGTACCTGAAGCCAATCAGGATATCTGTGTTGGGGACATCGCCTAAGCATTTCCTTGTATCTTTCCCACGCTTCGTACAACTGCTCCTCGTTAAGCTGCCTAAATGTTCCAATTTCAGTCCGGAGCTTGGTAGTCTTAGCAGGTGGAAAAAATTTCGTTAGAAAAGCTTGGGCAAGCTCGTCCCATGTACTGATGCTGCCCGTCTCGACTGATTCGAGCCAATCTTTTGCTTTATCCTGTAGAGAAAATGGGAACAGCCTCAACCTTATCACGTCTGTCGGAACTCAGTTCATCTTCACCGTCTCACATATTTCTAGGAATGATCGCAGATGTGAGTGGGGGTCCTCGGAAGGATGTCCCTTGAACGAGTTATCGCGCGCCATCTGAATCAACCCTGTCTTTAGCTCAAAATTTGTAGCTTTGATTGGGGTGTAGACAATTCCAGAATTCTCGGTGGGAAGAACTGGCTGTAGAAAATCTCTAATTGCCTTGGGAGCTTCCTCTTGGTGGGCCATCGCTTCTGCTAATCTTTTCTCTCTTCGAATGGATCTAAGAGTCTTGTTAATTTCAAGATCTAGCGGAAACAAATTAACCACCTTGTTCCTTCGCATACAATGCTCCCAGACAACAAAAAGGACCAAACAAAAACGAAAATAAAATAATATTCACAAAATGAAAAATATTTACACCTAAATTACTATTTATCCCTTTCTTTTCGATGTCAAGAAAAATTAATTTTTGCTTAAAAATCAAGCCTCCCCGACAACAGCGCCAAAAACTTGTTGGTGGTACGATTATCCGCAAGTGCACGGGTCGTCACAAGTAATATAAAACGGTAGTAATACCGAGTATCAAATCCACAGAGAGGCGAAGCGAAACTTAAGCAAATAATTAAAATCTCTTGAGCACTAAAAATACTTAGGCGAAATAATATTTAGGGACCACTTCATGCAATAAAAATTCAAATTCAAGATAATTAACGAAAACAAATTGATCAATAAAAAAAAAAATATGGAGAAAGAGTTTTCTTTAAATGGGAAGAGGGATCTTGAAAATCAATGATTAGCTAAATAGTTGCTATAATTATCCTATCTTATTGCCCAACTAATTATAAACCTAGAATCTCCGTTAATCACATAGGTTCTCCTGTCGGTTTCCCCTAATTGTAATTAATTCATTTTAACAACCTAAGTGTCCTTAGCGCTATTAAAAATCATTAATTATTACGCTCTGATTCATTTTAGGAATCTAAGTTTAATCAACTAATCCCGGTGTCACTACGGGCAATTAAACTAGTTGCATGGATTATGATCTATCCTAATTTCTCTCCGTCAAGATTCCATTAAGAATCGAATCATTACACAATTGGCCAGATTGAGTAAAGCATTAAGCACATCCATACAAATAATTAGGACATGGGCAAGAGGTAAGAAATTATAACAATATTTGAACTATCATTTCATTTCAAGACCCCAAATTTGGGTTTTAGCTACACATGGCTAGAATATCCACAATAATTACAAAGGAAAGCATAATATAGAGCATAAAAGGAAAGGAATTGACCGTCGAAAAACCCCTCGCTGACGCTTGGAGCCCCGCTGACTACTCCTTGAGCCTCTAAGATTGCTCCCCCAAAATTCCCAAAATTTTCCCACTAAAAGAATACTCTAAAAAAGGCTCAAAAGCCTTGAGAGGGGCTCCAAAGGAGCCTAAGGAAGAGAGAAAAGAATTGGAATGGTGAATGAATGATTGATGAATAATGAGGCACCCAAGGGTGCCTTTTTATAAGCCTGGAATAGGGGTAGCGTCGCGACGCTACCTTGCTCAGCGTCACGACGCTGCTGCGCACGCGGCTTGGGCAACACGAAAAGGTAGCGTCGCGACGCTGCCCTAAAATTCTAGATTTTCAGCTTCCTTTTGGGCTGATTTTTGGGCCTTCTTCTTCATTTCTTTTGGTCATTTCTTCATGGTTGACTTCTTTGGGCCTCCAATTGCTTCAAGCTAGGATTTGGGCTTCAATTGGTTCAATTTTGGCACTTTTCTCCCAAAATCACAAACTTTGCTCCTAAGGACCAAATAAAAAAATTCATTAAATATATTCATTAAAAACACGATTAAAGCACCAAAAAACTTAATAAATTGAGACTAAAATAGCGACATTTCTGCTCGCTATCATACATACCGATCTCTATGGTCCAATGAATGTTAGGCTCGAGGAGAGTATGAATATTTCATCTCTTTCATAGATGATTATTCAAGGTATGGTCATTTATACCCAATGAGTCATAAAATGTTTGTATCAACAAATGCTACTTTATTGGAAGAAGATCACATTAGAGAATATAAACCATGCAGTAAGATAGTGTTAAGTGAACTTTCTGGTGAAGTTACAAATTCATCACCAAGAGTTGTTGATGAGGTTGGACCTTCAACAAGAGTTCTAGATGAGCCCAATACATCTAGTCATGCTCATCCTTCTCAAGAGTTGAGAATGCCTCGACGTAGTGGGAGGGTTGTTATTTAACCTGAACGTTATATGGGTTTAGCAAAAACTCCAGTTGTCATACCTGATGATGGAGTTGGGGATCCATTGAACTTTAGTCAAGCAATGAATGATGTGGATAAAGTGTTGGGTTTTATGCCCTAAAACTCATAGATAGTGAATGTAAACAAATTGTATACTTATTACGATAAAGTGTTATTGTTAAATGTTGCACAATTAGACCAAAATCCAATAAACTAAGATCCAAGGTTGTTTGTATGTAACTTGAACTAGTATGTGGGGACATACGAGGATCGATGTTCAAGTAACAATCTAAAAGGTCTATAGTACGAGGATAAGACTGGGTACCTTATCTTGGTAACACTATGTGATATAACTCGCTTTGTATATGATACAAACGTATTGATCCAAAGTGTCCATGTAGTAGACATGCGAGCGGGGGTATCCTATGCAATGAGTTTGCATAAGACCGGACCATGAAATAGTAAACCACTAGATATAACTTCGTTAACTAGTTAGGTTTCTATTTCAATAGGATGACCTAGGTAACTCAATTTTAATCTTAAGTGTGTCGTGAACTCCTTCTCATGAGGGATTCTCCTTTGATTAGCATGAGTGAGAGTGGCCAATATGCCGACTCAATATGTCTTCCTTTTTAAGGACAAGACAAGGTGGGAGGCTGGGGACATGACAACACTAGAAGGAATTCACTCCTTCCCACTTCTAGGAGAAGTAGATGAGTGTCCCCTTAAGTGGTGACTCCGGGACTTGAACAAAGGGATCACGCCCTCTCACTGGCTCAAGAGGGACTTTTTGTTTAATGGTTGGACCATAAACAGGTTGTTCATTAGAGGAGCGCTGATACTTAAGGAAATAGATGCAACACAGGGGTAAAACGGTAATTTGACCCAACTGTGATTACGGACACTCGTGAAGGATTGACTTACCGGTATAGGTCTATATCCATGGACATAGAAATGTTCTACAATGAGAAGAGTTCAACTGTGGGTCTTTAGTGGAATGACCCATAGTTAATGAATATCGGTTAACTTGATTAATGAATTTAACTAGTTAACCTCATATCATTGGATCTTCTGATCTGTAGGTTCATTAGGTCCCTCTGCTAGCTGGTAAAGAGTAATTAGGAACAATTATATCTTGAGAGAACTTGAATAACTCAAATTCATATTGGGAATTAAGTTAATTGTATGAGATACAAATTAATGTATAATGATACATTAAAATATAAAGTTTAATTTAAGATTAAACTTTATTAAATGAGAGAAATACAATTAAATATGATTTAATTGTAGACTTAAATTAAATATGAGATATTTAATTTAGTAATTAATTAATTAATTTAATTTGATTTGATTTAATTAAAAACTATATGTTATGTGGGAGATATTCATTTAAATATGATTATTCAAATTTTATTTAATTAATTAATTAAATGAATCCCCCATCCTATTACAATTGGGAAGAGTAATTAATTATTAATTAATTATATATATCCTTAACCTATTATGAATAAGAAAGGGATATGGCACTCTATATAAAGGAAATAATGCCTTCCCAATGGATATATCTCTCTCAACCCAAGAACTCTAGGGAGAATTTTCTCTTTAGAGTTTTTCCCATTCAAGATTAGGTAGTCTCACAACTACGTTCCTAATCTCAGAGTCATAGCGAGGAAGATCAATTGGTGGTGTCTCAATTGTTGACGCTTGGTCCCTATGAAATCAAGAAAGACGTTCTTGATATTTTAGAGATGACACCGACGGTATGTTCGCTTCTTCCTATTAGATTTAGATCTAATATTTTTGTATGCTTAGCCTTAATATAAATCTAGAATAGTTCTAAGTTTATTGTCAATGTATCGGTATTTTAGATTAAACAAAATTAACTACGAATCAGTCCCAATTACGCTTCCGCTTTATGGAATTACGGAATTCCAATCCCTTCAATTGGTATCAGAGCCAATCGTAGATCTAATTTTGTTTCCTAAAATTTGCATTGGATTTTTGGTGGGTAGCCTTTATGCATTTAATGAATGAAAGGTTTGCTAGTAGATGTTTAAGGTTTTGACATTAGTTTTGCAATTTTTTCATTGCTTTGATCAATGTAAGGGCCCGGTGTTTTGAGGATTTTAATTGCAATCGAGTCTGTAAATCTGTGTCGTTGTGTGATAGCGAGCATAGCTAGCTATCTTTCCTTATTGAATTTAGCTAGTCTTTGATGATTATTGGCAATTTTATTGCACTTTATTGTTTATTTTGTAGGAAATGGTTGATTGGAGCTATAGCGCAATAATGGCGTTAATCGGGTGCTCGGGACGCGAAAAGATGCAAAGGAAGGAAAAAGAATCAAAAAGGAAAAAAGTCAACATTTGGTCAAACATAGACCAGCGTCTCGACGCTGCTTCTTTAGCGTCTCGACGCTGGCATTCCATATCAGAGGAGGCGCGAAACTGTCGCAACGTCTCGACGCTGCGAGAATTCCTTTTCCAGAACGCGTGTTTTAGAGGCAGCGTCTCGACGCTACGACGAAATTTCAGAATAAAAGCATCCTTTCGGCTAGGTTTTTGGGGGAGGAAATTTGGGACTTCTTGGGGCCGTAAACAGAGCAAAAAGAGAGGAATTCAAGGCTGAAGCAAAGGGGAAAATTCGGAAATCAACCCATTGTTCGTGGGGATCGTGACGGGGACGTTCGGTCTCGGCCTACAACGAGTTTAATTCTTCTTTCCCTCACTTTAGTTAGATTTTTATGGCTTTTACATGTTTAGTTGAACTTGTAATTTTAATCATGAGTAGCTAAACTTGTACGCTTAGGGATTGATGTAGTTGATTGTGTTTATGGATTGATTTATGGTTTAAGTTGTGCAATGTTATTATGTTTGTAATCTTGATTTAATGCTTTCAATTAATTGGCCATTAGTTGAATGATTTAAGTTTCGAATCTAGCTCGGGAGAGGGGATTTGATTTAGACTTACTCAAGATTGCATGACTAAAGTTTAGTTTCTAATTCATGACGGTTTTAGATTAACTTTAGAAGTGGTTAAAAGATCTCATTGCCTTGCATGATTAATAAACTTAGATAGGGATATCAAGTTGGTTAATTTGCATGAGAATCAATTATACTCGGGAGAGGTAGTTGTGATTAAAGGGTCTTTGGCTCATAATTTCATTGTGCATAATAACTTACTCCTTAAAATCAATCCTAGACTAAATCGGCGAAATCAATTCCCTAAGTAGTTTTCCCAATTGAAATTCCACACTTTCTACGTGTTTTGATTTAGTTTTCTTATTATTCAATCATCACTTTTTGATCCCTAAATAAAATTGGGCAAGAAAATTCACAATACTTGATTTGCTTAAAAATCCAATCCAGAGGACGACACTCGTATTTACGAACACTTTATTATTACTTGACCCGTGCACTTGCGGTAAGGAAAAGTCCACATCAAGTTTTTGGTTTTGATGATTTGCGTTAAAGAATTGAAGAAAATTGGCCAAAAATAGAAGAAAACAGAGGCTGGAAGAAGAAGAAAACTGGAAAAACGAGGCTACGATCAGAAAAAAATGGCGCTGACGTCAGCATTCGAATAAGACAGAATAGCTGATGTCAGCCCTAAGTCGTAGGCTCGAAGCGGTTCGCAGGTTCGACGTGGTCTCGCAGGTTCGACTCGGTCCAGTGTTTTGCGGCCCAGTTCGCGCAAGGTTTGACTGGTTCTGGCAGTTTTGACCGATTCCTTTGAAAGTTGACCGGTTCAACGCGATTCTTGACCGGTTCATGAGTTTTAGGTTCGATTCTTGATCGATTCTCTGTTTTTTGACTGGTTTCATGTGGAATTTGAACGGTTCGTCTGGTTTTTTACCATTTTCAACGGTTTTTTACCGATTCTCAATTTATTTGATCGTTTTCCTTCGGGTTTTGACTGGTTTTGTTGTCTTTGACTGGGTTGAGCTGGTTTTTGCTCCGGTTCCCCACATTTTAAGCTGATTCAAGGCGTTTTTTTGAAGTGGTTTATGCAATTTCAGCCCGATTCTTGATGGTTCGAAGAGTTTGGACCCGATTTGAGCTGGTTAACGGCTAGATAGGGCAATTTTAGATTAATTATTGTAATTTTTCTAATGTATTTTGTCCTAGGATACCAAAAACCTGTCTACTTAACTATTTATTTTGCTTTATTGATGTCATATAGTTTAAAATCCCACCATAGGTTAAGCATATTCATGCATATTTATATTATAATTGTTATGATGTATGGATTATGCATGAATTTTTATTTTCATGGATGTTTAATATAAAGTGTTATATTAAATTGATGAAAATTGAGAAGCATTGAGCATGAAATTACTTTAGTAAAAAATATAAAGAGTTATATTTATGAAAGTAATTTATGTGCTAATTAATTTATTTTAATGAGCTATTAATATAAGTGTTATGTTAATGTATGAGAATGTGCAATGCATGTATTCTAATTTTCTTGCGTAATTAATTTAAGAGTTAGGTTAATTAAAAGGAAATTAAATTGCATTGAGCATGACATTACCTTAGTTTAATATAATTGTTATATTATTGTATGTCATGTATGCTAGTGTATGGTTTATAAATTAATTAGAATTCCATTGTTAATTTATGTCACCATAGTAGCATGATTATAGGTTTAATCATTAAAATTTGAAATGGTTTTAAAATTAATCATTAGAAACCGTCAACCTATAACAAAGAAATGCATGCAAACATAGGATAGTAGGATAAATTAATTAATTTTAAATTTTTTAAAATTAATTAGACCTAAGATCACATTTCTAATAGGATTAGAATTATTCTTACTTACAACTAAAAATTGTTTTAATTGACTAAGTAGGAAAAACATTACTATGATTATAAGAGAACTCCACCGGTTAAGTTCTGTCTACGGCTGGGGGTACTTAAGATGACGGTTTACGAAACACATCCTACCTGGAACTGACCTGGAATACCGGAGTTGAATTAATCATAGTTAAATGTTAGCATGCAATGTCACTAGGTTTGTTAAAAGAGTTTAATACACCTAGATCTTTAGAGTAAAAACTTTACATTACTATGGTTATAAGGGAACTCTCCCGGTGAAATTTTGTCTCAGGCTGGAGGTATTTAAGATGATGGTTTACGAAATACCTCCTACTTGGGAACCAATCCGAAACTTGAGTTGAATTAACCATAGTCATGTTAGCATGTAATGTTGCTAGATTTATTAAAAGAGTTTAATTCACCTGGAACATTGCAGTAAAATCGTCATCGTAAGAGTTATAATAGGATTAGACTTAGATAGTTTGACTTAGCCAAATTTATCTAAGTTAAATAACCCTAAAATATGGTAGGACATTTAAGTGGGAGTGAGATGCATGTCGACGTATCCCTCGATCTCTGCCCTTAGTTCACACCGTGAGAGTTCTATGGTCAACCTGTGTGTTGCCCTGGAGCAACCATCCCTTCGAAGGGCCCGACCATAGAATTCAGAACATCATGAACTCCTGCAAGAGGATAAGGATTCTTAGGTTAATCACCAACGGTTGTCTTTCCCTTCGGTAGCCTGTTGGTGCATGCCTTTGAGTTTTGAAAGTGGGAGGATAAATATAAATAACAAGATCGAGTTTTACTCTCACGTTCCCCCAAGTTCACACCATGAGGTCCATACTCGGCTTCGTGTCGCCTCTGGCGTGACCTCCATTCGAAAAGTGTTTGCATGGATCTGTAGGATTGAAATTCCGTAATTCCGTTAAAGCGGAAGCTTAAATTTGACCGATTCGTAGTTAATATTGTTTCCACTAAAATACCAATACATTGGCAAAATTTAGAAACTATTCTAAATAGATTATTAAGGCTAAGCATACAACCTTAGAACTAATTCTGAAGGGGAGAAGCGAACAAACCGTCGATGTCTCTGAAAATAAAAAATGATTCTTGATTGCTCTGCAACAACGAAGAACACCACCATTTGATCTTCCCTGCTATAACTCTGAGATTAGGAACGTAGTTGTGGGACTACCTAATCTTGAATGGAAAAAACTCTTAGAGACAAAATAACAATTGGAATACCGCTACGTTGGGCAAAAAATCACAGCATAAAAATAACATATTATTGATGTTGTATAGGTTATAAACATGCATTAAAAAAGGATTATAAATCCTCTAGATCTAATCTAAATGAGATCATAATGATCCAAGATCAAGAACTACTTACTTTTAAGGGCGTTCTTGATCGTTTCGCCTAATTCTCCAATGGAATGCAGAAAATTCAGCAAGCTCCAAGGTTCCTTTTCGCTAGATTTTAAGAACACAACCACAAGATCTTCACAAGTATTCTCACAGGGAATAATTCGCTGATTGCTTGTGGGAGCAAGGGAAATCCTAGGGATTTTGATCTTTGTATTCTAGAGAGAAAATGCACAGAGTTTTGTATCTGGGAGAGAGAGATTGCGTGTGAGAGAATTCGGAGGAGAGTCAAAACTGAATAATCAACTTACGGAAGAATACCTATCATCCCTCAAAAGTCTCTCCAAATGTGGGGACTAGGTTAATGGGAAGGAAGCGTTCAATCAGTTATCTTAACTGATTAATTAATTATCAAAATAAAATAAAATAATTAATAATTAATTTAACAATTAAACCAATTATAATAAATGTAAATCATATTTACATATAAGTTCCCACATAACCTATAGTTTTAATGTAATTCAATTAAATAAAAATTAAATTAAATTAAATTAAAACACAATATTAATTAATTCAACAATTAATTAATATTATTATTAAATATCATAAATTTAACTATATCTCTCTTAAATAAACTATAGAATTAATATACATCAAATGTGTATTAATTATAACCTATAGTTTTAATATGAATCAAATTCATATTTTAATTCAATATTTGATCCCCTTTGAATATTCAATTCTCCCATAGAAATTTACTTCAATGCCCTTAGTGAGCTACCGGTGGGACCTAATGGACCTACAGATCAGAAGCTCCAACGATATGAGATTAATTGGCTAAACTCATTAATCAAGTTAATCAATATTCGTTGACTGAAGTTCACTCCACTATGGAACCAAAACTGCACTCTTCTCACTGTAGATTTATTTCTGTGTCCATGGATATTAACCAACAACAGCAAGTCAGCCCTTCACGTGTGTTCGTACCCCAGCTAGGTCAAATTACCGTTTTACCCCTTGGCTACCTCTTTATCCTTAAGTACCAGTGCTCTTCTAATGAACAACCCGTTTGAGGTCCAACCAACAAACAGAAATCTCTCTCGTGCCATAGAGAGGGTAGGGCCCATTGTTCAAGACCCGGAGACACCACTTAAGGGAACACACCTCTACTTACCCTAAAGTCGGGAAGGAGTGAATTCCATCTTGTGAGACTATGTTCCCAGCTCCCCACTCGGTCTTCCCCCAAAATGATAGGCTTTTTGAGTCGGCGTGCAGACCACTCTCACCCGTACAAATCAAAGGACAATACCTCATGAACAGGAGTCCATAATCCACTCAGGATAGTGAGTAAGTTGCCTAGGGCATCCTAGTGAAATAGAAACCAAGCTAACTAACGGTGTTACGATTAGTGGTTAACTATTTCACGATTCGATCTTTGTGCAAACTCATTGCACAGGATACCCCCACTCACATGTCAACTACATGAACGCATTGGATTATTGCGTTTGTATCAAAATACAAAGCGGGTCGTATCCAGTGTCACCAAGATAAGGTACCCAACCTTATTCCTATACTACAGACCCTTTAGGCTAAATCTTGAACATTGATCGTATGTCTCTACATACTAGTTCAAGCCTCATTCTATTAGCCTAGGATGTTTAGTTTATTGGATTAGGGTTAATAAGACAAGATAGCATAATACAAACATAGATAAATGAATAATACATCATTTTATTAATGTTCGATCAAAAGTACAATTACTATCTATGAGTTTTAGGGCATAAAACCCAACAAGAATGACCTTATGGTGGCCATATGTTGTAGTACCTAAACCCTAGGTTTAGTGTTCTATTTATTGTTGGGTTTTATGCCCTAAAACTCGTAGATAGTGAATGTAAACAAATTTAATACTTGTATTTAATAAAGTGTTATTTAGTTTCTGCAATAAAATGTTATTATTAAATATTGCACTATTTGACCCAAATCCAATAAACTAAGATCCAAGGATGTTTGTATGTAACTTGAACTAGTATGTGGGGACATACGGGGATCGATGTTCAAGTAACAACCTAAAAGGTCTATAGTACAAGGATGAGGCTGGGTACCTTATCCTGTTGACATTATGGATACGACCTGCTTTGTATTATGATTCAAACGCAATGATCCAATGCGTTCATGTGTTTGACATGCGAGTGGGGGTATCCTATGCAAATGAGTTTGCATAAGACCGAACCGCGAAATAGTTAACCACTAATTGTAACACCGTTAGTTGGCTTGGTTTCTATTTTACTTGGATGACCTAAACAACTCAGTCTCAATCCTGAGTGGATTATGGACTCTTGTTCACGAGGGGTTGTCCTTTGATTTTTATGGGTGAGAGTGACCAACACGCCGACTCAATAAGCCTAGCATTTTGGGGACAGTACCGAGTGGGGAGCTGGGAACATAATCACACAAGATGGAATTCACTCCTTCCCGACTCTAGGGTAAGTAGAGGTGTGTTCCCTTAAGTGGTGTCTCCGGGACTTGAACAATGGGCCCAACCCTCTCTATGGAAGGAGAGAAACTTATGTTTGTTGGTTGGACCTCAAACAGGTTGTTCATTAGAGGAGCACTGGGACTTAAGGACAAAGATGTAAACTAGGGGTAAAATGGTAATTTGACCCAGCTGGGATACGAAAACACGTGAAGGACTGACTTGTAGTATTGGCCGATATCCGTGGACACAGAAATATTCTACAGCGAGAAGAGTGCAGTTGTGGGTCTTTAGTGGAGTGACCCACAGTTAACGAATGGAGACTAACTTGGTTAATGAGTTTAAGCCGATTAGTCTTGTATCGTTGGAGCTTTTGATCTGTAGGTCCATTAGGTCCCATTGGTAGCTCGTAAAAAGACTTGAAGCAAATAAATATAAATTGTAAATTGAAAGTGTTCAATTTATTTTGGGAATCATATAATGTATATTGATGCATTATAATATAAAGTTTATGAAACTTTATAATATAATTTTTGAATTAATTTCCAAAATTAATTCTTGAGAGAAAATATTTGAAAGAGTTCAAATAAATTTAATATGAATTGGATTCATATTAATTTTAATTTTAATAAAATCCATAAGATTAAATATATGATATTTAATTGGGAAATTAATTAATTATGTAATTAATTAAAATTAGAGACCTTTTCCTATTAGAAAAAAGGTTTTGGCATCCCATTGTCTCTCCTTCTCTTAGAGATCTCTCCGAAAAGACTCCCACAAGCACTACAAGAAAAATTGAATTACTTGACGCTTTTGGAATGTCAAATGTTAATACTCTTGACGCTTTTAAAAGCGTCGAGAGAACCACTGTCAAGAATAAGGTATCGAAAAGGTGAAAAACGAGAAGCGTCAAGACATATTTTCCTTGATAAATTTTAAACGTCAAGAATATTAACAGTTATAAAGTGTCATGTATATAGATTTCTTGACAGTTATTAAATATCATATTACAGTTCTAACATGTCAAATCGTATTTTATCTTGACATTTCAAAAATGTCAATTTAAAAAGTTGGTGACACATTTTACATGTCAAGGTTGTTAGTAATTTTTTTTTTCAATTATAACATTTGTTCCCTATCATCTTGAATTTCCTGCATTGCATTCCAAGATCAACCAAAAAAGAATACACATTCAATACCATCAACCAAATTTCCTCCAATAACATCAATTAAATATCTTCAACATTACAAAATGAACAACCTCCATATAAACAATTCCAAAATTACAATTATCAACCCATATGAACAATTCCAAAAATTA
The DNA here is from genome assembly GCA_036850905.1 of Luffa acutangula. Taxonomy (NCBI): domain Eukaryota; kingdom Viridiplantae; phylum Streptophyta; class Magnoliopsida; order Cucurbitales; family Cucurbitaceae; genus Luffa; species Luffa acutangula. Next base: position 27,839,845 of record CM072098.1, read on the forward strand.
CAAGACCTGTCAACTTCCATTTGGACAATTCCAAAATGAAGAACTTTACACCAATTTCCACCATATCCACAAAATTACATAATACCTATCTCCACTATATATTCAATAACACAAACTACCTATTTCCACCATATCTTCAAAATGAGAAATTTTTTGTCAACCTACAATTTCCACTTTAAACAACAAACATTTACACAAAAAAGTATATTGCGCACCTATGTAGCTACACAAAAAAATCAAATGAACCATTTCAAAGTAGTCGCCATCAGATGTAGCGACCTAGAAATTCAGCCCACTTTACACGCACTTCATCTAGCTCAAATTGCGAGTATGAGTTCCTTGTATCAATCTATAAATTAACATTAAGAGTCAAATATTATTTATATGATCAATAATACTTTCTATTTGAACTATATATTACAAACCAAAATAATAAACATACCGTGAAGGTGTTCATATAACACATGCGGAAGGAATTTTAGGATCGGAGGCACTTAACTACATCAATTTTAGAAAATGAAAACATGTTGTCCAAATACCGTAAGGAGAGAGCAGAATTTTTACCAACCTTTTGGAGATCGATTCAACAACTCCATTTTATTCCTTTGATCACGAACGGTGTGTGGACCACCTCTAGTGTCTTCCCTACTATTCTCCAGGCCAAGAACGACTTGTGGGAGTCTATAGAGATAGGGAATGGGAAGGGAATGCTTGAAAGTTCAAGCACTAGAGAGATATATGGAGACGAGAGATGATAACTGCCCAAAAGGTAGTTATTTAGGCCTCAATTTTATAGGGATTTGTGTGTCCTTTATGCTTATTAGGGTTGGTTTTGGATAAATATTACATGTTTTAACCCATTTGGAAGAATGGAAGCATTGAAAATTATTTTGTGTAGATTATGCTGCTGGGCGACTGGAGGGAGCAAATTCTGTGCTGCAGCAAAACTGGGAACAAAACTGCCACATCACAGCTCGTTAGCCAACTTCATAAACCGACTTCTGTTGAGTTATTTTCGGGATAAAGGAGCGAGCCTTACACGTGTCCAAGTTGACCTAATTCAAGTCTCCTATCCTTCTATAAAAGGAAGTAGCCGTCAAAGTCAAATTCATTCCATGTTTTACCTTGGAAGCCGAATATTTTAGGGAGATTGAAGATCATCAAGAACACCATTTTCCGCAAGCTGATTAGGGAGTTTATTTTCTTTATTAACTTGTGGTTATGGACATGCATACTCAGATTGTAATTCGTATTCCTATGTCTATTATGAACTAAGTAGCTTAAGGTGTTGGTTAGGAATAATGTGATTATTGTGCCTCATCTCTAGAAATAAATTGACTATCGCATTTTGGTTAATAGTTGTGCTTATTTCCATTTTATGCCCGCCTGGCCAGCCGGTGTGAATAGCTCTCTCTAGTTTCAGGGATGATTTAGAGAGTGTGTGGCAATTATCCACACTACGATCATTGTGTATTGGTGAACGCCAGTGACTGAGCTAGGGATAGCCAGTTTCCTAGTGCTTGATCGGTCACTCTTCATTGGGTTTGAAACACATATCCCAAAATATCCGGAGTTCCGGGAGGAATCCGCTAATAATACTGCGAGAAATGCATGATCAATAATATTGCTAGAGCATATCTTAGAACAATCACTAAAACCTAACTAGTGCCTGTCTTTAATCTGTCTATCTATTTGTTTACTTATTGTTCTGTCATTTATTTTGCTTCAGCATAATTTCGATAAAACCAAATCATTTTACTATTCTGGAAACCATTGGAAAGTTACACAAAAATAGGTAGAGTGGAAACCAATTCAGGGCTCGGATTGATAATATTACTTGCTGCAGACTGTGTATACTTGCACAGGAATTCTAGAGTATTTTATATCATATTCTTACTCACTCTAGGAACCCAACAAGTTTTTGGCGCCGTTGCCGGGGACTTGAATAAGTTTTTATCTGATTTATTTTTGTGTATGTGTTTTAGTGGTTTGGTGCTAGAACTTTTTGATTGTCTCTTTTGTTTTTGCAGGTGTGATTTTGGTGCATGAGTGATCCGCCTGGGGTACGGTTTGAGCTTGATCTAGAAATTGAAAGGATATTTAGGGCCAGAAGGAGGGAGCAGCGTAGAAACCAGATGGAGAACGTGCCGCAACTTCCGCAGGATCCTGAAGGTCCAGCAGCAGCAAACCCCCAACAGAATCCGTTGCTGCAGCAAAACCCACTGTTTGAGCAAAATGAGCAGCAAAATAATCAGGCTGAGAATCCTATCTTGATAGCGAACGATAGGACCAGAGCCATTCGAGCATATGCTGTTCCAATGTTTAATGAGTTGAATCCAGGGATTGCACGTCCCCAAATCCAAGCGACAAATTTTGAAATGAAACCGGTAATGTTTCAGATGTTGCAAACCGTGGGGCAATTCCATAGTTTGTCATCTGAAGACCCTCATTTACATCTTAAGTCTTTTCTAGGAGTTAGTGATTCTTTTGTAATTCAAGGAGTGCCTAGAGATGCTCTTAGATTAACTTTGTTCCCGTATTCTCTTAGAGATGGAGCAAAGTCATGGTTAAACTCTTTTGCTCCAGGATCAATTAGGACGTGGGATGACTTAGCTGAAAATTTTTTGAGTAAATATTTCCCACCTAATAGAAATGCTAAATTAAGGAGTGAAATAGTAAGGTTTAGGCAACTTGAGGATGAGACTTTTAGTGAGGCTTGGGAAAGGTTTAATGAGCTTTTGCGAAAGTGTCCCCACCATGGTTTACCTCATTGTATTCAAATGGAAACATTTTACAATGGTTTAAATGGAGTAACCCAAGGTATGGTCGATGTCTCGGCTGGAGGGGCCCTTTTGGCAAAAACTTTTGATGAAGCTTATGAAATTTTAGAGAGAATATCTATTAATAGTTGTCAGTGGTCGGATGTTAGAGGCACGAATAAAAAGGTTAAGAGTATGTTAGAGGTTGATGGTGTGTCCACCATTAGGGCTGATCTTGCTATGATTGCTAACGCTCTTAAGAATGTGACAGTGATTAGTCATCAGCAGCCACCAACTATGGAGCCTACTGCAGTGGCGAACCAAGTCATGGACGAAGCATGTGTCTATTGTGGTGAAGACCACAACTACGAGTTTTACCCCAACAATCCAGCTTCTACGTTTTTTGTAGGTAATCAGAGGAACAACCCTTATTCTAACTTTTATAATCCAGGTTGGCGCAACCACCCCAACTTCTCATGGGGAGGTCAAGGAAATAATGTGCAAGCGCAACAAAAGATGAACCAGCCAGGATTTGCTAAAGCGCAGGTAATGCCCCAGCAAAACAAGCAGGTTTTGCCCCAGCAAAATTCAGGAAACTCTCTCGAAGCGATGATGAAAGAATTTATGGCTCGCACAGATGCCACAATTCAAAGTAATCAAGCTTCGATGAGGACCCTGGAATTGCAAGTGGGTCAGCTAGCTAATGAGCTGAAGGCAAGGCCTCAAGGGAAACTTCCTTCGGATACTGAACACCCTCGAAGGGAAGGTAAGGAGCAGGTAAAGGCAGTAACTCTTAGGAGTGGTACGCCACTAGAAGAGTCTAGAAAGACCCAGGATTTAAATAATAATAGTGATAAAAATATTGTTGTTGAGAAAGAGTTGAAGTCTGGTCAGGGTGCTGGAGGCAGCAAAGAGAATGCTGGAGCATCTGGTTCTGTGCCAGATGTAGAACCATCATATGTGCCGCCCCCACCTTATGTACCACCTCTACCTTTTCCACAAAGGCAAAAGCCTAAGAATCAGGATGGTCAATTTAAAAAGCTTTTAGAGATTCTTAAGCAGTTGCATATAAATATCCCTTTAGTAGAAGCTATAGAGCAAATGCCTAATTATGCTAAATTTCTTAAGGATATTTTGACTAAAAAGAAAAGTTTAGGTGAGTTTGAAACTGTATCTCTTACTGAGGAGTGTAGTGCTATTCTTAAGAATGGGCTACCCCCAAGGCTAAGGATCCAGGGTCATTTACCATACCTGTGTCTATAGGTGGAAAGGAATTAGGTAGAGCACTCTGTGATTTGGGTGCAAGCATTAACTTTATGCCTCTTTCGGTCTATCAGAAGCTTGGTATTGGTGAAGCTAGGCCTACCATAGTAACACTTCAATTAGCTGATAGGTCTATCACATATCCAAAGGGTAAAATTGAGGACGTCTTAGTAAAAGTTGATAAGTTAATATTAAAGGATTGAAATTCCCAATTTCGTTACAGCGGAAGCAATTGGACCGTTCGTAGAAATGTATAATGGGTATAAGGATGCCCTAGTTCATTGTATTTCCAGCTTTAGATTATTGCATTTACATCCCACTAACTAAGTGTTTTAGTTCAAGTGGGAGTTTGTTGGGTTTTATGCCCTAAAACTCGTAGATAGTGAATGTAACCGTTGACCGGATATTAATGAAATAATATTGATATATTTTTCCATTAATTGTTATTAGTTATTTTATGTTTGTCTTTGCCTAATAATAACCCTAATCCAATAAACTAGACATCGAAGGCTGTAATATGAGTCTTGAACTATATGTAGCGACATATGGGATCATTGTTCAAGAAACAGCCTAAAGGGTCTATGGTATAGGGATAAGACTGGGTGTCTTATCCTGGTGACACTATGGATACGGCCCACTTTGTATTTGATACAAACGCTGCGATCCAACGCGTTCGTGTAGGAGACATGCGAGTGGGGGTATCCTATGCAATGAGTTTGCATAAGACCGGACCGCGAAATAGTAACCACTAGTTATAACACCGTTAACTAGTTGGTTTTCTATTTCACTAGGACGACCGAGACAACTTAGTCTTAATCCTGAGTTGATTATGGACTCCTGCTCATGAGAGATTGTCCTTTGATTTGTATGGGTGAGAGTGGCCAATACGCCGACTCAATAAGCCTACCACTTTGGGGACAAGATCGAATGGGGAGCTGGGAACATAATCGTGCAAGATGGAATTCACTCCTTCCCGACTTTAAGGAAGCAGATGAGTGTTCCCTTAAGTGGTTACTCCGAGTCTTGAACAAAGGGCCCTACCCTCTCAATGGCACGAGAGGGTTTTCTGTTTGATGGTTGGACCATAAACAGATTGTTCATTAGAGGAGAATTGGTACTTAAGGAAATAGAGGTGACCCAGGGGTAAAACGGTAATTTGACCCAGCTGGTGTTACGGACACTCGTGAAGGACTAACTAGTCGATATTGGTCTAAGTTCCGTGGACACAGAAAATATGTCTGCAGTGAGAAGAGTGCAACTGTGAGTCTATAGTGGAATGTACACACAGTTAACGACTATTGATTATTGTGGTTAATGAGTTTAACCAAATTAATCTCACATCGTTGGAGCTTCTGATCTGCAGGTCCATAAGGTCCCACTGGTAGCTCGTAAAGTAATTTGAGGCAACTAAGTAATTAAATGTAAATTGAAAATGTTCAATTTACTAAGGGAAATAAATATAATATATATTGATATATTATTATGAGAGAAATTAATATTTGAAGAAGTTCAAATATAAGTTTATGGAAGATTGAAAGAATTAATTAATTTAAGTCCTAAAAGTGTTTGGGCAAAATTAATTAATTCAAGGCCGGAAATTAAATATGTGATATTTAATTGGTGGTTAATTAATTAAAGAATTCATTAACCATGAATTAATCAATTATGTAAATAATTAATCACTTAAGGAAGTGATTAATCATTTATGGGAATGATCTAATTACTTATGGAAGAAATTAGTCATTTATGGAAAAGATTAATCAATTAAGGAATTGATTGATCATGATTGATTAATTAAGGAATAAGATTGAATCAATTTTGGAAAAGATTGATTTAATTGAATATTTTATTCATGGCCTCTCTTCTATAAATAGAACACTAGACCTAATTGGTCATGACACTTGACACTCTTGAAAGACAAGACCTAGAATTCTCTCTAGCCTCCCTCTTAGAGAAAGACTCCCACAAGTCTTTGGCCTCCTAGACTTAGAGACATACCGGTGTAACCTCTGTGGTTATTGTGTCATTCAAAGAAGAAAATCCAGCGATCAAGAGGCGAGAAGGCACTGGTCCTTAAGGACCAAGAGGTAGCCCAGGGGTAAAACGGTAATTTGACCTAGCTGGGGTACGAACACACGTGAAGGGCTAACTTGCTGTTGACGGTCAATATCCGTGGACACATAAATATATCTGCAGTGAGAAGAGTGCAGCTGTGGTTCTTTAGTGGAGTGAACCACAGTTAACGAATATTGATTAACTTGGTTAATGAGTTTAGCCAACTAATCTCATATCGTTGGAGCTTCTGATCTGTAGGTCCATTAGGTCCCATCGGTAGCTCATTTAGGGCGTTGAGGTAAAATACTAAGGATGGATTGAATATTCGAAGATGTTCGAATATTAAACTAAAATATGAATTTCATTCGTATTAAAACTATAGGTTATAATTAATGTGCATCGGATGTACATTAATACTATAGTTTTGAGAGAGAGAATAATAATTGAATATGTGATGTTCAATTTTATTAATTACTTAATTAATTAATTTTGAATTAATTAATTGGTTAAGTTTGATTAAATTTGATTTAATTAAACTATAGGTTAAAGAGAGATATTAGTTTAAATATGATTTAAATTAATATTGATTTAATTAATTTTGATTAATTAAATTTAATTAATTACAATTTATTCTTTTATTAATTTGTAATTAATTATCAGGTAACTGATTATTCAGTTACCTGATGATACGTGAGGTGGCTTAACTATTCCTTTAATAACGTGGTCTTGGTTAAGTTGCAAGAGTGCCCTAGTCTCACGCCTCTCTCCCTCTCTATCGCTCTCTCTCTCGTTCTGCACTCTCTCAGAGAAGACAGAATTCTTGATCCAGAGATTTTCCTTAGGCTTTTGGCTCCCACAAGCTCCCAATGCTACATCCTATTAGAGAATACCGGTGAATCTTGGTGGTGGTGTTCGTGGTGATTTTCCAGCAAGATCAAAGTGTGACTGCTGCTGGTTTTGGGAGAAAATCGAAGATTTTTTGGCAAAAAGTTCAAGGACTTCCACAAGGGTAAGGTTTTTCTTGAACTAGGGTCATTAGGACCCAATTTTCTAGATTAGATCTAGATTTTTAATATGTTTAAGCATGTTTTATCTCAATTTTACAGCATGTGTTTTTCTGGTTTATGTTGTATAATTGCTTTGCTATCGTATTGGTTTCCCATACAAAATCTAAACCGATAAGGTTCTCTGATCGTTTCCGCTGCGCTAGGGTTTTTATCCCTACAATTGGTATCAGAGCCCAATCGTGTTTTGAATATTGATTTGGGATTTGCGAATGGCTGTATGGTGGGATTAATTATGCATTATGAATGTGGGTTTGCGATAAACTGTTTTGATTTAATTTGGCCATAGATTTACCGTAATTTTATTGATTTGATCATGTAAGGCCCCTGCGTTTTTGGGCAAAATTCTGTAAATCGAGTCTGTACTAGTCTGGGTCGTGTTTATGCTTGAAAATCGATGAAGATCGTGGAAGAAATCGATGAAAATCGTGAAAAACAGTCGCGGTTCTGCCCAGAAAACAGCTCCAAACGCAACAGCGTCGGGACGCTTAGCCTTGTGCGTCTCGACGCTGTCGCGATTCCACGCTCCAGACGGTTGAAATCGAGCCAGCGTCGGGACGCTTTCTTCACAGCGTCTCGACGCTGTCACGATTTCGTGCGGCGCCAGTTTTTCGTGGAAACGTGAGAGGTGCCCTAACTGGCCAGTCCGGTTCGTGTGTTTTGGGTCAGCTGGGACCGGTTTGGTCCGGTTTGACCCGTTTTGGGTGCGGTTCGAGTTTTTCAAGTCCGGTTCGAAGTGGTTCGGGTCGGTTCAAGGCTTGTAGACCGGATTTGGAGCTGCAAAATTTTGTAATAGGATAGATTTATTGCTTTATTAGTGTAATTTTGCTTTAATCTATCCTAGGGGCCAATTAAATCGGTTTATTCGCTATTTAAATGTTTTATGGATGTCACTTAAATTTAATCCCACCTTAGGATATAAAGCATGCTCATGCATTTATGTATGTTATAATTAGATTATAATATATGTTTGAAATGCATGGTTTGATTTTCATGATTTATTTAATATATAGTAGAGTTATATTAAATTCATGAAAATGGAAGAGTATGATGCATGCAATTACATAGTTTTTATATAAAAGTTATATTAAAAATTATTTGTTTGCAGCATGCTAAGTTGATTTTCCATTGTTTGGCAATAATAAAGTTGTTTATTATTTAAATGGAAATCAAATTGCATTGAGCATGATACATCCATAGGTTAATATAAGGGTTATATTAATTATCATGAAATGCAGAGTACTATAGTTTAAATTTCATTAACTTGAATATGATTGTTAATTGTTTTAAAAACTATAGTATGCATGATTATAGGGCTAATCATTATAAAATTTTGAAATAGTTTAAAATTTTATGATTAGAAACCGTCAATCTATAATCAAGATATGCATGTTCACATAGGATCTTAGGTTAAATTGTATTAATTTTAATGGGTTAAAATTAATTAGACCTAAGATCATTTTCTAATAGGATTAGAATATCTTACTTAGTTTTAAAATAGTTTTAATGAACTAAGTAGGACGAGCATTCCTAAGATTATAAGGGAACTCTACCAGTGAAGTTCTGTCTAAGGATTGGAGGTATTTAAGTTGACGGTAAACGGAACACCTCCTACCTGGGAACGAATCTGGAACACCGGAGTTGAATTAATCTCAGGTTAATGTTAGAATAATGTCGCTAGATTAATTAAATTGGTTTAATACACCTAGACATTAGGTCTTATTATAATAGTTATAATAGGACTAGACTTAGATAAATGACTTAGCCAGATTTATCTAGGTTTAATCAAACCCTAAAATTAATAATAGGTTACTTTAGTGGGAGGAAAATTACAAAACTTAATTTAAATTGAGTTTTGCTCCTACGTCCCCGTGACGTTCACACCGTGAGATCCATGCTCGGCTTCGTGTCGTCGTAGAGCGGCCTCCCTTCGGAGAGTGTTTGCATGGGTCAATACCAAGGTGAATGGGGAAAGTGACTATAGTAAGTGGGAGCGGGATGCGTGTCAACGTATCCTTCGGTCTCCACCCTAGGTCACAACGTGAGATTCCTATGATCCGCCTGCGTGTTGCCTTGGAGCAACCACCCCTTCGGAGGGCCTAATCATAGGATTCGGAACACTGTGAACTCCTGAATAGGATAGGATCACTTAGGCTAATTACCAACAGTTGTCTTTCCTAACGGTAGCCTGTTGGTGTGTGCCTCTGGGATCTGAAAGTGGGAGGGTTACACTTACGGGGAGGAGTTAATTTGTTAACAAATCCTTGACCGAACAACGGTGGTTAATATCTAATGGAATATGAGTTATTCTGGTATTAGAAATTGACTGAGAAGAGTCTCATTTTAGAGGAGGAACAACTGATCACCCTTCGGTGGTTGTTCTTCTAAACCTCTAAAGCATCGTTGCGAAACACAATCATAGTTTTATTAGGGTTCTTTGATTGTTTGTTTGCAAAATTGATTGGATGTATGCAATTGTTTGTATTGCTTGTGTAATGGGTTAAGGCAAAGATAACTAATACGGTCACTTGTTTGTTTTTCAGCAATGTCTTCCTCTATAATTTCCCTGCTTAAAAATGAACAACTTACCGGCGAGAATTTTCCACAATGGAAATCTAACCTCAATACAATACTCGTGGTTGAGGACTTAAGATTCGTCTTAATGGAGGAATGTCCTCCCGTTCCCCCTCGCACTACCGCTCAGGCAGTTAAGGACGCCTACGAACGCTGGACCAAGGCCAATGAAAAGGTCAAGGTCTATATTTTGGTCAGCTTGTCTGAAGTGTTGGCCAAGCGTTACGAGAACGTGGCAACTGCCAGGGAAATTATGAATTCCCTGCAGGAGATGTTTGGACTTCCGTCCTACCAGCTCCACCACGACGCCTTGAAGAACGTCTTCAATGCCAAGATGCTGGAAGGTCAATCTGTTCGGGAACATGTCCTGGACATGATTAACCAGTTCAACATAGATGAGGCAAATGGCGGGGTTGTCTGCGAGCGCAGTCAGGTTGCGTTCATCCTTCACTCGCTCCCGGCGAGCTATCTGTCTTTCAGGACGAACGCGAGCATGAATAAGATTCAGTTCAACCTGACTACCCTCCTCTCGGAGTTACAGATTTACGAGTCCCTGCAAAAGAGCAAGGGAAAGAATGTGGTTAAAGGAGAGGCCAATGTGGCCCATTCCAAGAAGAAGTTCCTGAAGGGTTCATCCTCAGGGACTAAATCTGTACCCCAGGCTTCTTCATCGAAGCAGATCCAAAAGAGGAAGGGAGACAAGGGGAAGGCTCCTGCACTGGCTGTGCAAGGGAAGGGGAAGGCCAAGGTCGTGGCCGACAAAGGCAGATGCTTCCACTGTAATGCAGATGGTCACTGGAAGCGCAACTGTCCCCGCTACCTTGCTGAGAAGAGAAGAGAAAAAGAAGGTAAATTCGATTTACTTGTGTTAGAGAATTGTCTCGTTGAACATGATGAGTTTTCCTGGATACTGGATTCGGGAGCCACTAATCATGTTTGTTCTTCTTTTCAGGGAAATAATTTCCAGCAGCTGGCAGAGGGTGAAATGACGCTCAAGGTCGGAACGGGAGACGTCGTTTCAGCTCGTGCAGTGGGAGCTGCAAAATTATTCTTTAGAAATAGGTTTTTAATTTTAGAGGACTTGTACTTGGTTCCTAGAATTAAAAGGAACCTAATTTCTGTTTCAGCTTTGTTAGAACAATGTTATACTGTTTCCTTCTTGCTTAATGAAGCTTTAATTTCAAAGAATGGAGTTTACATTTGTTCAGCTAAGCGTGAGAATAATTTGTTTGTGTTAAGACCAAATGATGCTAAGGCCATTTTAAGTCATGAAATGTTTAAAACGGCCGAAACGCAAAACAAAAGGCAAAAAGTTTCTCCTTTAAGTAACAACACGTATCTTTGGCATCTTCGTCTTGGTCATATTAACATCGATCGGATCGATCGTTTGGTTAAAAATGGGCTTCTAAGTGACATATAAGATACATCTTTACCACCCTGTGAATCGTGTCTCGAGGGTAAAATGACCAAGAGACCTTTTACTGGAAAAGGTTATAGGGCCAAAGAACCACTTGAACTAATACATTCGGATCTTTGTGGTCCAATGAATGTAAAGGCTCGAGGTGGTTATGAATATTTCATCTCTTTCATAGATGGTTATTCTCGATACGGTTACTTGTACCTGATGGACCATAAGTCTGAAGCTCTTGAAAAGTTCAAAGAGTTTAAGGCTGAGGTAGAAAACCTGTTAGGTAAAACGATTAAAAAACTTCGATCAGATCGAGGTGGAGAGTATTTAGATCAGCGATTCCAGGACTATATGATAGAACATGGAATCCAATCACAACTCTCATCACCTGGTACACCTCAGCAGAATGGTGTATCAGAAAGGAGAAACAGAACCTTGTTAGACATGGTTCGATCTATGATGAGCTATGCTCAATTGCCTAGCTCGTTTTGGGGATATGCAGTAGCGACTGCAGTACATATTCTTAACAACGTTCCCTCAAAAAGTGTTTCTGAAACTCCTTTTGAGCTATGGAAGGGACGTAAACCTAGTTTGTGTTACTTCCGTATCTGGGGTTGTCCTGCACATGTGTTAGTGACAAATCCTAAGAAATTGGAACCACGTACGAGATTATGCCAATTTGTTGGGTACCCTAAAGAAACGAGAGGTGGTCTTTTCTATGACCCTCAAGATAATAAAGTATTTGTATCGACAAATGCAACTTTCTTGGAGGAAGACCACATACGAGATCATCGACCACGAAGTAAATTAGTATTAGGAGAAGCTACAGAAGGATCAACAAGGGTTGTTGATGAACCTGGTCCTTCAACAAGAGTTGTTGGAGAATGCAGTTCTTCTCATCAATCTAGTCCTCCTCACGTAGTGGGAGAGCTTCGACGCAGTGGGAGGGTTGTGACACAACCTAACCGCTACTTGGGTTTAACAGAAACACAAGTAGTCATACCTGATGACGGCGTAGAAGATCCATTGTCTTATCGTCAGGCAATGAATGATGTAGATAAGGACGAGTGGGCCAAAGCCATGGACCTTGCGATGGAGTCAATGTACTTCAATCAAGTTTGGGAACTTGTAGATCTGCCTGAAGGGGTCAAACCCATTGGGTGTAAATGGATCTATAAGAGAAAAAGAGATGCTGCTGGGAAAGTACAGACTTTCAAAGCAAGACTTGTAGCAAAGGGTTATACCCAAAGAGAAGGAGTGGACTATGAAGAAACTTTTTCTCCAGTTGCTATGCTAAAGTCCATAAGAATCCTCTTATCCATTGCCACATTTTATGATTATGAAATTTGGCAAATGGATGTCAAGACAGCTTTTCTGAATGGCAATCTTGACGAGAGTATTTTTATGTCTCAACCCGAAGGGTTCATATCCCAAGGTCATGAGCAAAAGGTTTGCAAACTGAATCGATCCATTTATGGGTTGAAACAGGCTTCTCGATCTTGGAATATTAGATTTGATACCGCGATCAAATCTTTTGGTTTTGACCAGAATGTTGATGAGCCTTGTGTATACAAGAAGATCAACAAGAATAAAGTAGCTTTCCTCGTACTTTATGTAGACGACATCCTACTCATTGGGAATGATGTAGGGTATCTGTCTGACGTAAAAGAATGGCTAGCAGCTCAATTCCAAATGAAAGATTTGGGTGAGGCCCAGTATGTTCTTGGGATCCAGATTATTCGGGATAGAAAGAACAAATCGCTAGCTATGTCTCAGGCAACGTATATCGACAAGATGTTGGCTCGATATTCGATGCAGAACTCCAAGAAGGGCTTGTTGCCTTTCAGGCATGGGGTTCACTTGTCTAAGGAACAGTCTCCTAAGACACCTCAAGAGGTTGAGGATATGAGACGGATTCCCTACGCCTCTGCCGTGGGTAGCTTAATGTATGCCATGCTATGCACGAGGCCTGACATTTGTTATGCTGTAGGGATTGTCAGCAGATATCAGTCAAATCCAGGGTTAGACCACTGGACCGCCGTTAAAGGAATCCTCAAGTATCTTAGGAGAACGAGAGATTACATGTTGGTGTTTGGGGCTAAGGAGTTAGTTCTCACGGGTTACACCGACTCTGACTTCCAAACTGACAAGGATTCTAGGAAATCTACGTCAGGGTCAGTTTTCACCCTTAACTGGGGAGCTGTAGTTTGGAGGAGCATAAAGCAGGGATGCATAGCAGACTCCACGATGGAGGCTGAATATGTAGCTGCTTGTGAAGCAGCTAAGGAAGCTGTTTGGCTAAGGAAGTTCTTGAAAGATTTGGAAGTTGTTCCAAATATGAACTTGCCCATTACGTTATATTGTGACAACAGTGGGGCTGTAGCCAATTCAAAGGAACCTCGCAGCCACCAAAGAGGTAAACACATAGAGAGGAAGTATCATCTGATTCGTGAGATTGTGCAAAGAGGAGATGTGGTCGTGACCAAGATCGCTTCCGAGCACAACATTGCTGATCCGTTTACGAAGGCCCTCTCGGCTAAAGTGTTCGAGGGTCATCTAGACAGTCTAGGTCTGCGAGACATGTATATAGCGTAATCTAGGGCAAGTGGGAGATGTGTAATGGGTGTTTGGATGCCCTAGTTTATTGTATTTTGTATATTTACCTATTATGTAATGTACAAACATACATGTATCGTTTCCAGCTTTGGATTATATTGTATATACTTTCCCTGTAACTTGAGTTTTAGTTCAAGTGGGAGTTTGTTGGGTTTTATGCCCTAAAACTCGTAGATAGTAAATGTACATTTGACCGAACATTAATAAAGTGATGTATTATTCAATGTTTGTATTATATCTTGTCTTGTTAACCCTAATCCAATAAACTAAACATCCATGGCTAATAGAATGAGGCTTGAACTAGTATGTAGGGACATACGGGGATCAATGTTCAAGTTTTAGCCTAAAGGGTCTGTAGTATAGGGATAAGGCTGGGTACCTTATCCTGGTGACACTATGGATACGGCCCACTTTGTATATTGATACAAACGTAATGATCCAACGCGTTCATGTGGCTGACATGCGAGTGGGGGTATCCTGTGCAATGAGTTTGCACAAAGACCGGACCGCGAAATAGTTAACCATTAACTCTAACACCGTTAGTTAGCTCGGTTTCTATTTCACTAGGATGACCTAGGCAACTTGGCCTTAATCATGAGTGGATTATGGACTCCTGTCCATGAGGGATTGTCCTTTGATTTGTACGGGTGAGAGTGGCCTGTTCGCCGACTCAATAAGCCTACCATTTTGGGGACAAGACCGAGTGGGGAGCTGGGAACGTAGTCTTACAAGATGGAATTCACTCCTTCTTGATATGAGGGTAAGTAGAGGTGTGTTCCCTTAAGTGGTGTCTTCGGGTCTTGAACAATGGGCCCTACCCTCTTTATGGCACGAGAGGGATTTCTGTTTGTTGGTTGGACTACAAACAGGTTGTTCATTAGAGGAGCACTGGTCCTTAAGGACCAAGAGGTAGCCCAGGGGTAAAACGGTAATTTGACCTAGCTGGGGTACGAACACACGTGAAGGGCTAACTTGCTGTTGACGGTCAATATCCGTGGACACAGAAATATATCTGCAGTGAGAAGAGTGCAACTGTGGTTCTTTAGTGGAGTGAACCACAGTTAACGAATATTGATTAACTTGGTTAATGAGTTTAGCCAACTAATCTCATATCGTTGGAGCTTTTGATCTGTAGGTCCATTAGGTCCCATCGGTAGCTCATTTAGGGCGTTGAGGTAAAATACTAAGGATGGATTGAATATTCGAAGATGTTCGAATATTAAACTAAAATATGAATTTGATTCGTATTAAAACTATAGGTTATAATTAATGTGCATCGGATGTACATTAATACTATAGTTTTGAGAGAGAGAATAATAATTGAATATGTGATGTTCAATTTTATTAATTACTTAATTAATTAATTTTGAATTAATTAATTGGTTAAGTTTGATTAAATTTGATTTAATTAAACTATAGGTTAAAGAGGGATATTAGTTTAAATATGATTTAAATTAATATTGATTTAATTAATTTTGATTAATTAAATTTAATTAATTACAATTTATTCTTTTATTAATTTGTAATTAATTATCAGGTAACTGATTATTCAGTTACCTGATGATACGTGAGGTGGCTTAACTATTCCTTTAATAACGTGGTCTTGGTTCAGTTGCAAGAGTGCCCTAGTCTCACGCCTCTCTCCCTCTCTATCGCTCTCTCTCTCGTTCTGCACTCTCTCAGAGAAGACATAATTCTTGATCTAGAGATTTTCCTTAGGCTTTTGGCTCCCACAAGCTCCCAACGCTACATCCTATTAGAGAATACCGGTGAATCTTGGTGGTGGTGTTCGTGGTGATTTTCCAGCAAGATCAAAGTGTGACTGCTGCTGGTTTTGGGAGAAAATCGAAGATTTTTTGGCGAAAAGTTCAAGGACTTCCACAAGGGTAAGGTTTTTCTTGAACTAGGGTCATTAGGACCCAATTTTCTAGATTAGATCTAGATTTTTAATATGTTTAAGCATGTTTTATCTCAATTTTACAGCATGTGTTTTTCTGGTTTATGCTGTATAATTGCTTTGCTATCGTATTGGTTTCCCATACAAAATCTAAACCGATAAGGTTCTCTGATCGTTTCCGCAGCGCTAGGGTTTTTATCCCTACACAATTGATCTTCCCCGCTATAACTCTGAGATTAGGAACGTAGTTGTGGGACTACCTAATCTTGAATGGGAAAAACTCTAGAGAGAAAATTCTCCTAGAGTTCTTGAGTTGAGAGAATATGAGAAGGCCTTATGGTGGCCATATGTTGTGGTACCTAAACCCTAGGTTAGTGTTTTATTTATAGGAGAAAGGCCATGAATAAAATATTCATTTAAAATCAATTATTTCCATAACTTATTTAATCTTTTCCATAATCAATCAATTCCATAACCAATCAATTCCATAATTGATTAATCTTTTCCATTAATGATTGATCACTTCCATAAGTGATTAATCATTTCTATAATTGATTAATTTTCAATTAATTAATTCTTTAATTAATTAATCACCAATTAAATATTATATATTTAATTTCTGACCTTCTATTAGTTAATTAATTACTTACCCAATTAAATATCATATATTTAATTTCAGACCTTCAATTAATTAATTCTATAATATGAATCAAATTCATATTAAAATTTGAACTCCTTCAAATTCTCTTATATCCTATAAATTTAATATGAATCAAATTCATATTAATATTTGAACTTCTTCAAATATTTATTTCACTCATAGACTATAGTTTAATTAAATCTCATTTAATTTAAACTAAAATTGAATAATTAATTAATTCATAATTAATTAATTCATCTTCTAATTAAATACCATATATTTAATTAGACATATATTTGAACTCTTTCAAATATATCAATCTCTCAATATAATAAAGTTTAATCTCAAATTAGACTTTATATTTTAATGCATCACTATACATTATATTAATTTGTATCTCATACAATTAACTTAATTCCCAATATGAATTTGAACTATTCAAATTCTCTCAAGATATATTTGTTCCTAATTACTCTTTACGAGCTAGCAGGGGGACCTAATGGACCTACAGATCAGAAGCTCCAATGATATGAGGTTAATAGATTAAACTCATTAATCAGGTTAACCAATATTCATTAACTGTGGGTCATTCCACTAAAGACCCATATCTGAACTCTTCTCACTGTAGAACATTTCTGTGTCCACGGATATAGACCTATACCGGTAAGTCAATCCTTCACGAGTGTTCGTAATCACGGTTGGGTCAAATTACCGTTTTACCCCTGTGTTACATCTTTCTCCTTAAGTACCAGCGCTCCTCTAATGAACAACCTGTTTATGGTCCAACCATTAAACAGAAAGTTCCTCTCGGGCCAGTGAGAGGACGGGATCCCTTTGTTCAAGTCCCGGAGTCACCTCTTAAGGGAACACTCATCTACTTCTCCTAGAAGTGGGAAGGAGTGAATTCCTTCTTGTGTTGTCATGTCCCCAGCCTCCCACTCGGTCTTGTCCCCAAAAAGGAAGGCATATTGAGTCGGCGTATTGGTCACTCTCACCCATGCTAATCAAAGGACAATCCCTCATGAGAAGGAGTTCATGACACACTCAGGATTAAGACTGAGTTACCTAGGTCATCGTATTGAAACAGTAACCTAACTAGTTAACGGTGTTACATCTAGTGGTTTACTATTTCGTGGTCCGGTCTTATGCAAACTCATTGCATAGGATACCCTCGCTTGCATGTCTCCTACATGGACGCATTGGATTAATACGTCTGTATCAAATACAAAGCGGGCCGTATCACATAGTGTTACCAGGATAAGGTACCCACCCTTATCCTTGTACTATAGACCTTTTAGGTTGTTACTTGAACACCAATCCCCGTATATCCCCACATACTAGTTCAAGTCACATGTAAACAACCTTGGATCTTAGTTTATTGGATTTGGGTCAAATTGTGCAATATTTAACAATAACACTTTATTGTAGAAACTCAATTACACTTTATTGAAACAAGTATACAATTTGTTTACATTCACTATATACGAGTTTTAGGGCATAAAAACCAACACATATTTCTTGTTGATTTTATTATTTTAGACTATGAGGCTGATAAAGATGTCCCAATTATTCTAGGTCGTTCATTTTTGGCTACTCGTAGGGCATTAATAGATGTTCAAAAAGGGGAATTAACAATGAGAGTCTGTAATGAGGAAGTGAAATTTAATGTGTTTAAAGCCATGAAATATCCAGACGAAATGGAGGATTGCTCATTCATTAGGATTCTGGAGAGCTCAGTTATTGAGACAGCAATACAGGATTCGGCTGATAAGCATTCAGAAAAGCATGGCGAGGTTAGTGTAGAAGATTTTAAATTTTGTTCTTTAGACAGAAAAAATGAAAAAGAATTTTTTAGGTGTGAGGATGTTTTTGAGTCTTTAGATTTAGATCAAAGAAAGGCTCCCCCAATTAAGCCATCCCTGATTGAGGCACCTACTTTAGATTTGAAGCCCTTACTAGATCATCTAAAGTATGTGTATCTTGGGGAAAGTGAGACGTTGCCCATTATTGTTGCATCATATTTAATGTCGGAGCATGAGGAGACCTTAATAAAATTGTTGCAGCAATACCGCAAAGCTATAGGTTGGACATTGGCTGATATTCAGGGAATTAGCCCATCTTTTTGTATGCACAAAATCACTCTAGAGAAGGGATCCTTTAGGAGTATCGAGCAACAAAGAAGACTTAACCTTGCAATGAAAGAGGTTGTTAAAAATGAGGTAATTAAATGGTTGGATGCTGGGATCATATATCCAATTGCCGATAGCAATTGGGTAAGCCCTGTTCAATGTGTTCCTAAGAAAGAAGGTGTCACTGTGGTGAGCAATAAAGATAATGAGTTGATCCCCACGAGGATAGTAACTGGATGGAGGGTTTGCATGGATTACAGAAGGCTTAATAAAGCTACCCGAAAGGATCATTTCCCTCTATCATTTATCGACTAGATGTTGGATCGATTGGCTGGTCAGGCCTATTACTGTTTCTTGGACGGTTATTCTGGGTATAACCAGATTACTATTGCTCCTGAGGATTAGGAGAAAACCACTTTCACCTATCCTTATGGGACATTCGCTTTTAGGAGAATGCCTTTCGGCCTCTGCAATGCTCCAGCAACATTTCAGCGGTGTATGTTAGCAATCTTTTCTAATATGATTGAGTTCACTGTTGAAGTATTTATGGATGATTTTTCAGTTTTTGGAGGTTCTTTTCAGAGTTGTTTAGAAAATTTAGGAAAGGTATTAAAAAGATGTGAGGATACCCATCTAGTTCTGAATTGGGAAAAGTGCCACTTCATGGTGAAGGAGGGCATAGTGTTAGGACATAAAATTTCTAAAAATGGTCTACAAGTTGATAGAGCAAAAGTTGAGGTTATTGAAAGACTAGATCCACCGAATTCAGTGAAGGGAATTCGGAGTTTTTTAGGACATGCTGGTTTTTATAGGAGGTTCATAAAAGATTTCTCCAAAATCAGTAAACCTCTTTGTAACTTATTGTGCACTGATCATGTTTTTGACTTTGATGCAGATTGTAGGAAGGCTTTTGAGACTTTAAAGGCTGCTTTAATCTCAGCACCCATTCTTTGCGCACCTAATTGGAATTTGCCATTTGAGGTAATGTGTGATGCGAGTGATGCTGCAGTAGGTGCGATGCTGGGGCAAAAGCAAGGCAAATTTATCCATCCTATATATTATGCAAGCAAGATCTTAAATGAAGCACAGGTCAACTATACAACTACTGAAAAGGAGTTGTTAGCTGTTGTGTTTGCTTTTGAGAAATTCCGGCCATATTTGGTTGGATCCAAAGTCACGGTTTTCACGGATCATGCAACAATAAGGTACTTAATGACTAAGAAGGATGCAAAGCCTAGACTAATTCGTTGGGTTTTACTATTGCAGGAATTTGACTTGGAGATAAAGGACAAGAAAGGATCAGAGAATATCATTGCAGATCATTTATCTCGTCTTGATCCATCATCATCTTTGCTGGAGCAATCTGCCATTTCCGATTCTTTTCCAGATGAGCAGCTTTTTGTTGTTGAAGTAAAGGTAGTTAGGGATGTCCCTTGGTATGCTGATACTGCAAACTTTTTGGTAAAGGGAGTCACCCCTATTGACATGGATTGGAGGCAGAAGAAAAAGTTTAAGCATGATGCAAAATTTGTCTTTTGGGATGAGCCATTTATGTATAAGCAATGCTCTGACGGTATTATTCGTAGATGTGTTTCAGGTGCTGAAGCAAAGGAAATTCTGGAGCAATGTCACTCTTCGCCGTATGGAGGTCATTTCAGCGGTCAGAAGACGGCTATGAGGATTTTGCATTGCGGATTTTTCTGGCCTACGTTAATCAAGGATGCCCATTGGTTCTACAAGCAATGTGATGCTTGCCAAAGGAGAGGAAATTTGGGGCCTAGAGATGAAATGCCTCTTACTTACATTTTAGAAGTTGAATTATTCGATGTATGGGGTATTGACTTTATGGGGCCATTTCCTCCTTCTAATGACAATGTTTTTATCTTATTGGCAGTTGATTATGTGTCCAAGTGGGTGGAGGCCATTGCATGCCATCAGAGTGATGCCAAGACAGTAGCAAGGTTTCTTCAATCGCACATCTTTGCGCGGTTTGGGACACCTAGGGCTCTAGTGAGTGAGGAGGGTACACATTTTGTTAATAATATCTTAACTAAGCTTTTAGCTAAGTATGGGATTAAGCATAGGATAGCTACCCCTTATCACCCACAAGCAAATGGTCAAGCTGAAATTAGTAATAGGGAAATTAAAGCTATTTTAGAGAAAGTAGTCCATCCATCTAGAAAGGATTGGTCCTTTAGGTTAGATGAGGCTCTTTGGGCTTATAGGACAGCTTATAAGACTCCTCTAGGTATGTCTCCCTATAGGTTAGTATATGGGAAAGCTTGCCATTTACCATTAGAGCTTGAGCATAAAACATTTTGGGCTTTGAAAAAGTTAAATTTTGATCTGAGTCGTGCAGGAGCAATAAGAATGTTGTAGCTTAATGAGTTAGAAGAATTTCGTCAATTTTCTTACGAAAATGCGAAAATTTATAAGGAAAAGACTAAGCTGTGGCATGACAAGAAAATAAAGTCCAAAGAATTTGTCAAGGGTCAAAAAGTTTTGCTTTATAATTCTAGATTAAAATTATTTCCTGGAAAATTGAAATCTAAATGGTCAGGACCGTTTATTGTGATTGAGGTTTTTCCCAATGGAGCAATTACTTTGCAGGATGAAAAAGATGGGAGAGTGTTCAAGGTGAATGGACAGCGTGTGAAGCATTATTGGGGTGAGGAGTTTCGGTTGAAATATCCTTCCCTAAGGTTGGTTGATGATTGAGATAGCAGGACTTTTGCGGGAGCATTTCACAGAGCAAAATTTTAAGCTCCCAGTGTTTGTATTAATTTTATGTTTCGATGATTTGGTTTTAATTGCGGTTAGGTTAGATTTGATTTTGCATGGTTTATTAGATTTTTATCTTTAAGTATTTGTTTACTTCTGTTAATTTAGATTTTATCTATTTCGTTTTTAATTTGATTTTATTTTCAGGTTATTTATTTAAATTATCTTTGAATTATCTTTTTATTAGTTTGGTTTTATTAGATTTTATTTTCAGTTATTTGAATTCTGTTGGTTAATAAAGATTTTCTCTAATTGATTCGGCTTTCAGAATAAAACAGATTAAGTTTGATTTGATCGGTTAAGTTCAATTTGAATTTAAAAGATTTGATTTTCCTATTTTGAAATTTAAATTCCGTATCTAAGATTCGGCAGGTTCAGAAGATTGTTGCAGCAAAGATAATGCTGGAGCAAATTTCTCGTATGCATAGGAAGAATTTTAGTGTGAGTAATTATTTTTACCGTTGGGATTTTTGAATTTCTATGGGCAGGTGAATTGCAGGGATGTTGCCACATGTCGTGCAGGGATAATCCAACGGTTTAGCCGTTGACAGCAAGCAATTATTTACCATAGATGATTGAAATTCCGAGATTTGCCCGTTAGGGATTCAAATTGCAAATTAATTGAGAACGGTAAACCCATTCAATACGGAGCAAATCTTTTCGGTTAAGATTTCAAATTGCTGGAGCCTTATTTATTTGCAGACTTTGGTAAGTTTCTCCTCACTTCGTCTTCTTGTTTCAATCTTGCCATCTACATTCTTTCTTTTCATGCTTCTTTCTCGGTAAAACCCTTTGAACCTTCAATGGCCAAAACGAGAGCGAGGAAAGAGAGAGAAAATGAGGAAGAAGAGATTCCAGTTACCCCTAAGGTTCAGAAAGCGAAAACAAAAAAAAAGAGGACGCCGGAGGAAAAGGAAGCGAAGAGAAGGAGAAGGCAGCAAAGGGTTGCAGAGAAGGAGGAGATTCAGGAGGTGGCAGAAGTTGTTGCCACTACTGCGGAGGAAGGAAGTACTCAAGAACCTGAAGTGCAAAACTCAGATATGGTTCAAGAAACGATTGCTGAGAAAAACCAAGAAACAGAGGTTGAGGAGCAGGTCGCAGGTATGCCTAAAAAAGAGAAAACGTCGGAGTCGGTGCATGAGGCTCATGTTGAAGTCATTATGCCTGAACCGCCCAAGCGCCGCCGCATCAAGAGGAAGGCGGGTCGCGTAAGGGTGATTCGGAACACTCCATCGCCTCCGACGTCGGACTCTGAGGAAGAAAAAAGGGAAGCTGAGAATAAGGAAAAAGAAGAAGAGGCAAGAAAGGCAGAAGAAGAGCGTTTGCGCGAACAGAGAGAAAGCAAGGGCATAGGAATTGCTGAGACATCGGGTGAGGCTGACGAGATTGAGGAACAAAGGTTGCCTTTTGTTCGCTTCGTCAACGATCTTGCTCAAGCAAAATACCAGGAGGTGCTGAAACAAGACTTCTTGTTCGAACGAGGATTTTGCAGTGATTTGCCCAGGTTCTTGGAGTCTGGAATAGTGAATCTCGGGTGGAGGCAATTTTGTGCGAAACCAGAACCTGTCAATTCCAACATTGTTCGGGAATTTTACGCCAACCTTGACGTTAAGAATGATTTTGAGGTTATCATTCGAGGAGTGCCTGTACAGTGGAGTCCTAAGGCCATTAATGGATTGTTCGATCTCCAGGATTTTTCGCATGCAGTTTTTAATGAGATGGTGGTTGCACCATCTAGTGATCAACTGAGTGCGGCTGTCCGGGAGGTAGGCATTGAGGGGGCTCAATGGAGGGTGTCGCAGACGCGGAAGCATACGTTTCAAGCTGCTTATTTGAAGAGTGAAGCCAACACGTGGATGGGTTTCATCAGGCTACGCTTGCTGCCGACAACACACGACTCCACAGTATCTCGAGACAGGGTATTGCTTGCCTTTGCCATTCTTCGCTCGATGAGTATTGATGTAGGAAAAATTATTTCTTCTGAGATCGTTG
The DNA here is from genome assembly GCA_036850905.1 of Luffa acutangula. NCBI lineage: Eukaryota > Viridiplantae > Streptophyta > Magnoliopsida > Cucurbitales > Cucurbitaceae > Luffa > Luffa acutangula. The sequence goes on from CM072098.1 coordinate 27,863,023, forward strand.
ATTGCTGGAAAAAGAAGGTGGGGAAGTTGTTTTTCCCAAATACAATTACTATGCTGTGCAGAAACGCAAGGGTTCCAGTGGATGAGAATGATGTCATTTTATTTGATAAGGGGATCATTGATACGCCCAATTTGGCGCGGCTCCAGCGTACGCAGGAGATACGAAAAGGAGGGTTGATCTACGACATGAATACAATTCTAGAACAACTGGCATTGTTGGCCAGCAGGCAGGAGTTTGCTGAAAGGCAAACTTTAACCTTCTGGACATATGTTAAGAATCGTGATGCTGGTTTGAAGAGGGCGCTGCAAGAGAATTTTTCAAAGCCATATCCAGCCCTCCCTGCATTCCCCGAAGACCTGCTGAACCCCTGGATTCCACTGCCGCCTGCTGAGAAAGAAAATGAAGAGGAAGATCTGGGTCAGGAAGATTGAAGAGGGATTTGAACGCACAATCTTTTTGATGAAATATTTTGTTTGCTGGCGCATTCCTGACCCCATCTTCTATATGATTGCTTGTCTTGTTTTTTTCTATTTTAAAAAAATATATCTCTACTTTTGTAATATTTTTTAATATTTTTAATGAATTTCCGAATATTTCTGTTCCATGAGCACTGAGTAATGCCTAACTTAACTATTTTCTTCTGAATTTTTGAAGCTTGGACTGATTACGCTTAATTAGATCAAGGTATTCTGATATCCAGAAACCTTTTGCTTGAGCATTTCTTCTAGCCTGGACTGTTGCTGCGGCAAGAAGATTTTGAAGGTAGTATTGACTGATATGATCCACTTTAAGCTTAATCTGAGTCCCATGTTAGTTTAAAAATTCAGATAGAAAAATTTAAGTTTGGGGGTATACTTGCTTATTTAATGATTCATTGGGGACAATGAATAATTCAAGTTTGGGGGACTTTTTGCTACTCCAATTATTTTGCTCGAGCATTCCTCTCCTTCAAATTAAAATTTGCTAGGTTATTGAGTAACCGGGGACATTTGTGATACCCACAGGTTGTCTTCGCGTCAAAAGATGACCTAGGAAATGTAAAAAAAATGAGAAATATGAGAAAAAATTATTTGCTAAAAAATTATTTGTTGAAAATTTTGCTGAAAAAAATTGATGGAGCAAAAGTTTTGAAGGATGAATGATGATCCAACAGTTTTTCTGTCTCCCATAACTTAGGTGAGCTTCATCATAAAATTTCGCCATTCTGAGGGGCAAGAGATAGAATAACTAAGGATTTTTTAGCTTTATAATGAGTATTGAGCCTAGTTGGTGATGAGCTTGAGGCAAGGGTATACTGCACCATAAAGTGGGTTATCCCATGCTTAAGAGCTTATGACTGTAAGGCTGCTTTAAGTCTGATGAACAATCATATAAACCCCTTTAAAAATATGTTTTGAAATGTCTGATAATAGAGCTAGGCTGTGGTGAGTTCTTAAAATTAAGTTGAAAAGTGGTGATTATTTGTCCGTGCCAGAGGAATCATTTTGCTGCAGCAGAGCTTGGTTTTGCAGAGGGCTCAGGTAAAGGTTAAAGGTAGTGTTGGACTGTCTGGTTTGATTAAGCTATTCTTTGTCTAATATTCTGAATTCTTGAAGGAAGGTGAGTCAGTATTGCTCGGGACGCGCAATAGTTTAAGTTTGGGGGTATGATAACTGCCCAAAAGGTAGTTATTTAGGCCTCAATTATATAGGGATTTGTGTGTCCTTTATGCTTATTAGGGTTGGTTTTGGATAGATATTACATGTTTTAACCCATTTGGAAGAATGGAAGCATTGGAAATTATTTTGTGTAGATTATGGTGCTGGGCGACTGGAAGGAGCAAATTCTATGCTGCAGCAAAACTGGGAACAGAACTGCCACATCACAGCTCGTTAGCCAACTTCATAAATCGACTTCTGTTGAGTTATTTTCGGGATAAAGGAGCAAGGAGAGCCCTACACGTGTCCAAGTTGACCTAATTCAAGTCTCCTATCCTTCTATAAAAGGAAGTAGCCGTCAAAGTCAAATTCATTCCATGTTTTCCCTTGGAAGCCGAATATTTTAGGGAGATTGAAGGTCATCAAGAACACCATCTTCCGCAAGCTGATTAGGGAGTTTATTTTCTTTATTAACTTGTGGTTATGGACATGCATACTTAGATTGTAATTCGTATTCCTATGCCTATTATGAACTAAGTAGCTTAAGGTGTTGGTTAGGAATAATGTGATTACTGTGCTTCATCTCTAGTAATAAATTTACTATCGCATTTTGGTTAGTAGTTGTGCTTATTTCCATTTTATGCCCGCCTGGCCAGCCGATGTGAATAGCTCTCTCTAGTTTCAGGGATGATTTAGAGAGTGTGTGGCAATTATCCACACTACGATCATTGTGTATTGGTGAACGCCAGTGACTGAGCTAGGGATAGCCAGTTGCTTAGTGCTTGATCGGTCACTCTTCATTGGGTTTGAAACATATCCCAAAAGATCCGAAGTTCCGGGAGGAATCCGCTAATAATACTGCGAGAAATGCATGATCAATAATATTGCTAGAGCATATCTTAGAACAATCACTAAAACCTAACCAGAGCCTGTCTTTAGTCTGTCTATCTATTTGTTTACTTATTGTTCTGTCATTTATTTTGCTTCAGCATAATTCCGATAAAACCAAATCATTTTACTATTCTGGAAACCATTGGAAAGCTACACAAAAATAGGTAGAGTGGAAACTAATTCAGGGCTCGGATTGATAATATTACTTGCTGTAGACTGTGTATACTTGCACAGGAATTCTAGAGTATTTTATATCATATTCTTACTCACTCTAGGAACCCAACAAGAGAGTTTGAGACCAAAATCCAGCAACATAACAATATGAAAATGGCTCTCTTTCCTTTGAATCTGATTCATACTCCTTATATAGATATCTTCCATGCAAAGAGAAGCCTCATGACACTAGACACATGGTGAAATTGCAACTCAAAGTGGATTCTAGGTGTTTAATTCATGGTTGTGTTGTTTTCTACTATGCATCAACATGCAAGAGTGGGAATGCCACTAAATCCACTTAAAATTGAATCTAAATTCTCAATTTTCAGCTTGCAATTCATTTCGGTTTCAATTCAAAATTGAAATTAATTTCTAGGCAATTAATTGGTACAATTGCAAGTAATTTTTACATGATTAATCCAATTAATCTTTATCACCTAGTGCCATGAATTATATATGATTCCTAATACATATATATGGTATTCAAAACTCTTTTAAATACTCCATCTCTCATTTTCTAATTTGATTCATAATTAAATTATTGTGTCAAACACATTTTACGATAATACTCGTTTTTTCGATTTTGAACGATTCAAAGCTTCCTATCTTTTTGTTCTAGGCTTTGTTCCGATATGAGCTAGTAGGGGGACCTAATGGACCTATAGATCATGGGTTCCAACGATTCGAGGCTAACCGACTAATCTCATTATCCAAGCTAGCCAACATTCGTTAACTACCGGGACACTCCACTATAGCCCGATAGTTGCACTCCCCTTACTATAGATATATTTCCATCCACTTGATTTAACCATGAATAGTAAGTCGATCCTTCACAGGTTGTTAGTAGCTATAGCTAGGTCAAAAAGCCGTTTCACCCCTATAGTACTTCTAGTTCCTTAAGTCTCACTGATCCTCTAATGAACAATTGGTTTATGGTCTAACCATAAAACCGAGTCCCTCTCGGGCCAATGAGAGGGCGGGATCCCTTTGTTCAAGCCCCGGAGTCAGCACTTAAGGGAACAACCTCTCTACTATCCCTAATTCGGGTAAGAGTGAATTCCTTCTTGCACGACTATGTCCCCAGCTATCTACCCGTTCCTATCCATGAAATGGGAGGCTTATTGAGTTGGCGATACTGAGCCACTCTCACCTATGCAGATCTAAGGATAAGCCCGAATAAACAGGAGTTCATAGTTAGCTCAGGATTAAGATCGAGTTACCTAGGTCAGCACATGAAATAGTGAGTCTCGTCAGTAAACGGTGTTATAAAGCGAGAGCGACTTATTTCTCGGTCCTGGTCTTATGCAAACTCATTGCATAGGACGCCCCCACTCGCATGTCTCTACATGGATGATTTAGGATCACATCGTCTATACCATCTATAAAGTGGGTCGCGTCTCATAGTGTCCCCAGAATAAGGTACCCAACCCTATTCTTATACTATAGACAGTTTTGGCTATTACTCAAGCTTGATCCACTTTTATGTCTCTACACAAAGCTCAAGTGTTCATCCTATAGCCATGGATCTTAATTTATTGGATTTTGGTAATTATATGTGCAATTTACTTTATTCAGTAATAACTTTACTGAATTAGTCTCGATAACGCTTTTATCGAATAAGTATATAATTCGTTTAACATTCACTATCTACGAGTTTTAGGATACCAATCCCAACATACCGAATCTGTGATTAAGGTGCTTCTTTTAGTCATGATATCTCTCATATATCTCATCACATAATATCCACATTCAACATTTCCCACTTGTAAAGGGCACTACAATACCAAAACAAGAAAAGCGAATAGAAGTACTATTTGTATTAGAAAATCCAAATTTGATGAAGTTTTCCACACCCAACTCAAAATCTTTGGATAATCTACTCTTGTTCATCCATGATTTATCCATAATTGTAAATCTAGTAAGAAAAGATAAATAAAAATAAAATGATTGATACTCTTTGTAAGCAACTAAAACAAACAATTAATTGAAAAGAGGGTCAATTACATTAGTTTTTGTAAGTAAACAACAAAAATGATAAACTAGACAATGTGGAAACTCAGTGCAAATGGATCAAAATAGATCAGCAAGCAAATTAATCTAATTCCTCAATATGCTAGTTGATTTTTCACTGAAAATAAATGAAAAAAAGAGCGAAACATTAGCAACAAAACATCTTATAGCACTGGTATCTACACAAGTTAGATCAATATAATTCATATCCAATAATAGTCGCCACTTGTATTTATTTTCTAATTAAGGTCAGAAGGCCAACAACCATATGTTATTTGTTATTTTCATTTTAGAGGCGTGTTACTTTTATTATATGGTCTTCTGGAGTTGTTGCTCATTTTATTATCTTGTTTTGTACGGGGTGGTCCTTCATTTATTTAATAAATGGTTCTCTCATTTATTTTTCATTTAATTTTCTGTTTTGAGTTCCCCAATTATGGATTTCAATATGGTTACATGTTTTAATTTGAAACTAAGACTGAAACTCTTTCTACATCTGATGTGGACTTTTCCTGGCCGCAAGTGCACGGGTCAAGTAATAATAAAGAGTTCGTATAAACGAGTGTCGTCCTTTGGATTGGATTTTTAAGCAAATCAAGTATTGTGAATTATCTTGCCCAATTTTATTTAGGGATCAAAAAGTGATGAATGAATGATAATAAAACAAAATCAAAGCAAGTAAAAAGTGTGGAATTTCAATTGGGAAAACTACTTAGGGAATTGATTTCGCCGATTTAGCTTAGGATTGATTTTAAGGAATAAGTTATTATGCACAATGAAATTATGAGCCAAAGACCCTTTAATCACAACTACCTCTCCCGAGTATAATTGATTCTCATGCAAATTAACCAACTTGATATCCCTATCTAAGTTTATTAATCATGCAAGGCAATGAGATCTTTTAACCAATTCTAAAGTTAATCTAAAACCGTCATGAATTAGAAAGTAAACTTTAGTCATGCAATCTTGAGTAAGTCGATATTAAATCCCCTCTCCCGAGCTAGATTCAAAACTTAAATCATTCAACTAATGGCCAATTAATTGAAAGCGTTAAATCAAGATTACAAACATAATAAGCATTGCATAACTTAAACCATAAATCAATCCATAAACACAATCAACTACATCAATCCCTAAGCTTTGAGTTTAGCTACTCATGAATGTAAATACAAGCTCAACTAAACATGTGAAAGCCATAAATCTAGCTAAAGAAAGGAAAGGGAAAAGAAAACTCAATGTAGGCCGAGTCCGGCGTCCCCGTCACGATCCCCACGAACAATGGGTTGATTTCCAACTTCCTCCCTTTGTTTTCAGCCTCCAAGTGCTCTGTTCTGCTCTGTTTACGGCTCCCAAAGGTCCCAAATCGAAGTCCCCCAAAACCTAGCCGAAAATAAGCCTTTATTCTGCTTTTTCGTCGTAGCGTCGAGACGCTGCCTTCAAAACGCGCGTTTCAGAAAAGGAAATGCGGTAGCGTCGGGACGCTTCCTATAACAGCGTCGAGATGCTGTCAGTCTGCGGCATATTCTCATTAAGGAAACGTAGCGTCGAGACGCTCCAAGAGTGGTGTCTCGACGCTAATGGGCAGAATGCCCTCTCTTGGCTCATTGTTACTTGAATCTTTTTGGTTCTTTGGCATCTTTTCACGTCCCGAACACCCGATTAATTCTTATTCCATGTTTTAACTCTAATCAACGCTTTCCTACAAAATAAACAATTAAACACAATAAAATGGCCCAAACATCATAAAAGACTAGCTGAATTAAATAAGTAAAAGTAACTAGCTATGCTCGTTATCAAATACCCCCAAACTTAAGCTTTTGCTAGTCCTCGAGCAAACTACAAATCAAACATACAGTAGAAGAATGGATGCAACAATCATAACTCAATCCTCAAGGCTCAAACGTCAATAACCAAGCAAGCAAGAGACATGCACATAAGGACCAATGAGGGAGACAAATTAGAATTTTTCCAAAATTAACTTGCACAAGCGAGATCTAACTCAACAAGATCAGACTCTACTAGCTCGGGATTGGATTATTAAACTCTCAGCTCATCTTCCCTCTACACTGGCACTAAGGCTTCACTTATGAGTTAATGCAACAAATTAGTTTGTTTTCCTCCAAACTTAGGTGCTTATAATTAACAATCAAATTAAGCATGTATATGTGGCACTAGCTTTCACACACCCATTGCAGGGACCCTTAACCTGAGTTTTCTCTGGTTGGCCTAACAGATCACAACAGGGGTAGCTCTTTTTGCCTTAATCTTTATTAAACATTGCAAACTGTGCACAGGCCATGACATAATAATTTTTCTTTTCAACAGTAACAACAAGAATGATTTTTCTTTATGAGCATAAATAGCAAATATTCTTTTCTTTCCTCCTAAGCAAGATCAAACATGCTAATTTGCAAAGCATTAACTTTTTAGCTCTACCCTACACCTATCGAGGTGACAACAAGCATATGAACTCAATAATTCGCTCCTAAGCATTCAAATCCAAATCTAGCCAAGACAAATACTCTACTCATGCAAGCCATCTCCTAGAAAAATTTTAAAAAGTCTCCCTTTTTGGGCACTCATGCTTACAACTCATCACAAGCTTCAAAATTGACAAGAAAGCCTATCCTAGGACATCATAATCATGCAAAAGAAGCATCCAGAAAACAACCATATGCATAATTCAAAGAAAGCTCAAAACTATAGCCCGAACTCAGATGCTCAAGGGCTCCACAAACATGCTAATCCACCCCCAAACTTAAAACATGCATTGTCCTCAATGTATATAGAAAATAAGGCATAAACAAGCATGAGAACAATAAAAGAATGACAGGAGTGAACAATACTGGCCTGGAATGATGATGACTTCTTGCTTGAGATCTTGGACTCTTGAAAGCTTGAAAGCAAATGAGAGAAAGAAAACAAGACCTACAAAACAAAAACAAACAATAAATAAAAAACAAAAAGAAAACACACTAAACTTACTTGGGTTGCCTCCCATAAGCGCTTGTTTAACGTCATTAGCTCGACGTGTTGATCGTGCTTCAAGGAGGCTTTTGTTCTGTGAATCCAACAGAGGTGCTCTTTCTTGCACCTTTCCTATATCCCATGAAAAACATTTCATCTTTAGAGTCTTCAACTGCTTTAAAGATTTCTTTTTCGTTCTTGACTCTAATAGTGAGCTCCCTGCGCTCAATATCTATAATCACTCGCCCAGTAGCGAGGAATGGTCTTCCTAATATGACAGGCATCGAAGGATTTTCTATCATGTCCATAACATACAAGTCAATAGGGAGGAAAAATCTACCTACTCTGATTAACACATTTTCTACAATACCAACTGGTCTCACCACAGATTGATCAACCAATTGGAGCTTTACAGGAGTAGACTTAATCTCACCTATATCTAACTTTTTACACAATGATAGAGGAATGATATTAATGCTAGCACCTAAATCACATAATGCTCTGAAAGAATAAGTACCAAAACTACAAGGAACCGAAAAACTCCCTGGATCTGCTACTTTTTCAGGTACTTTCTGTTGTACTCTGGTGCTGCATGTGGAAGCAAGATAAACAGTCTCAACCTTCTTTTCTTTTCGCTTCTTTGCTAACCACTCCTTCATGAACCTGTTGTACTGGGGCATCTCTAATGCCTCTGCAAAAGGAATATTAATATTCAGATTCATAAAAGCATTCATAAATTTATCAAACTGAACCTGATTGTTCTTTTTCTTCCTTTTCTTTTTCTTTTCCTTGGGAACCAACAGTGTGGGAGAAGGAATAGGAGGCTCAAGGTTAGGCTTTTCAGCCTCATCTGCTGATGTGTCCTCCTCAGCTTCCCCTATAGGCGTTTCATAGTCCTCAGATTCAGGTTCCTCTTCAGATTCCTCCTGGTGCACAGTGATTGCCTTACAATACTCCATCTGGGGTTTCTCTTGTTCAACTGGGGTCTTACCTTTATTCATGGTACTTACAACACTTACCAATTGTCCCAGCTGAGTCTCAATGTTCTTTATGGCTGCACTGTGGCCATTCACCGTGGTGTTGATAGCAATGACTGCCTCCTCTAGTTTGGTTGTCCTGTTACTTGACTCTGCAATGAAAGCTCCAACAAGATCTTCTAACTTTTTATTTTCTTGAGTTTGAGGGGCAAACCCAGGAGGATTAAGAACATTCTTAGTATTAGCATAAGAGAAATTTTCATGGTTCCTATTGTTAGGGTGATAATGTGTAGGTGTAACATTATTATTATATCCCCTAAAATTAGAATTTGATACATACTGAACCTGTTCAATGGTCTCCTCCTGAGGTTTAGATGCCAACGCAGCAGCTGATTCAATTGACTGTGCACTCCCTGTACCTGAAAATTTCATAAAGGCATTAGCAAGGGAGGTCATTTGGGCTTGGAGTGCACTTACTTTATCCACCTCAAACACTCTAGCAACAATCTTTTTAGGTGTAGACCGCTCAGATGGCCACTGATAACTTTGTTGGTGGCCATATCCTCTAAAAGTGTGCGAGCGTTTTCCACGGTCTTGGACAACAGAGTCCCACCTGCAGCTGCATCAACAATCGTTTTTGTACTAGGAGTTAAACCATTATAAAACAACTGTACCTGAAGCCAATCCGGGTAACCATGCTGAGGACACTTCCTCAGTAGCTCTTTGAATCGCTCCCAAGCTTCGAACAGCTGCTCATCATATTGTTGTTGGAATGTCCCAATCTCGGTCCTTAGCTCGACCGTCTTTGCAGGAGGGAAAAATTTCTTTAAAAAGACCTGGACCAAAGCATCCCACGTGGTGATGCTCCCAGGAGTAATAGACTGCAACCATTCTCGTGCTTTATCCTGCAAAGAAAAGGGAAATAAACGTAAGCGAATAGCATCCTCAGAGACTCCATTAATCTTTACCGTCCCACAAATGTCCAAGAATGATTTAAGATGAGAATTTGGATCCTCGGTGGGCGATCCTCTGTATGCACAGTCTCGAGCCATCTGAATGAGGTCGGTCTTCAGCTCAAAGTTGTTGGCATTAATCGGTGCATAGACAATCCCCGACTGTTGCCCCTGAAACACGGGCTGAAAGTAGTCTCTAATAGGCATAGGCTCCTCAGGTGGATTTTGATCACCCATTTGAAAATTTTCTCTAGTTTTCCTTTGAAGCCTATGGATGGTTCTTTCGATCTCGGGATCCAACGGTGCTAAAATTAAATCTTTATTCCTACGCATAAACAAACAAAACTACCCTAAAAAGGAAAGAAAACAATTATGGAAAGAAATAAAGACAAGAAAACAACTAGTCTAAATATGGAAAAAATAATCTATAAAAGGAAACAAAATAGCCTAATATGGAATGCAAAAATAAATATGGCAAACACAAATAAGGAAACTAATCTAAAAAAGGAAAAACAAGAACAAATAAGGAAAAGATTACACAACTAAAAGGAAAACTAATCTAGAAAATCAAATATGGAAAGAAAAAACAAATAAGGAAAAATGCAATCAACCTAGAAAAGTAAAAATACACACTAAATTAAGATCAAACAATTTTTTCACAATATCAATTTAACTAAATGTGCCAATCCCCGGCAACGGCGCCAAAAACTTGATGTGGACTTTTCCTTACCGCAAGCGCACGGGTCAAGTAATAATAAAGAGTTCGTATAAACGAGTGTCGTCCTTTGGATTGGATTTTTAAGCAAATCAAGTATTGCGAATTATCTTGCCCAATTTTTATTTAGGGATCAAAAAGTGATGAATGAATGATAATAAAACAAAATCAAAGCAAGTAAAAAGTGTGGAATTTCAATTGGGAAAACTACTTAGGGAATTGATTTCGCCGATTTAGTTTAGGATTGATTTTAAGGAATAAGTTATTATGCACAATGAAATTATGAGCCAAAGACCCTTTAATCACAACTACCTCTCCCGAGTATAATTGATTCTCATGCAAATTAACCAACTTGATATCCCTATCTAAGTTTATTAATCATGCAAGGCAATGAGATCTTTTAACCAATTCTAAAGTTAATCTAAAACCGTCATGAATTAGAAAGTAAACTTTAGTCATGCAATCTTGAGTAAGTCGATATTAAATCCCCTCTCCCGAGCTAGATTCAAAACTTAAATCATTCAACTAATGGCCAATTAATTGAAAGCGTTAAATCAAGATTACAAACATAATAAGCATTGCATAACTTAAACCATAAATCAATCCATAAACACAATCAACTACATCAATCCCTAAGCTTTGAGTTTAGCTACTCATGAATGTAAATACAAGCTCAACTAAACATGTGAAAGCCATAAATCTAGCTAAAGAAAGGAAAGGGAAAAGAAAACTCAATGTAGGCCGAGTCCGACGTCCCCGTCATGATCCCCACGAACAATGAGTTGATTTCCAACTTCCTCCCTTTGTTTTCAGCCTCCAAGTGCTCTGTTCTGCTCTGTTTACGGCTCCCAAAGGTCCCAAATCGAAGTCCCCCAAAACCTAGCCGAAAATAAGCCTTTATTCTGTTTTTTCGTCGTAGCGTCGAGACGCTGCCTTCAAAACGCGCGTTTCAGAAAAGGAAATGCGGTAGCGTCGGGACGCTTCCTATAACAGCGTCGAGACGCTGTCAGTCTGCCACGTATTCTCATTAAGGAAACGTAGCGTCGAGACGCTCCAAGAGTGGCGTCTCGACGCTAATGGGCAGAATGCCCTCTCTTGGCTCCTTGTTACTTGAATCTTTTTGGTTCTTTGGCATCTTTTCACGTCCCGAACACCCAATTAATTCTTATTCCACGTTTTAACTCTAATCAACGCTTTCCTACAAAATAAACAATTAAGCACAATAAAATGGCCCAAACATCATAAAAGACTAGCTGAATTAAATAAGTAAAAGTAGCTAGCTATGCTCGCTATCAACATCCTTTCACCCTAAGAAGACCAAGTATTCAGGATATTTCTTAAAATAGGGGAACATTTTAATAGCTTACAAAGTAGTAGACGACGACACAAATTGATTTTCAGGCATAAACAAATTCAAGTAGTATAAATGAGAGAAAGATGTTATTTCAATTTATATAATAAAAAAAGTAAGAAAAATATATTCAATTGAATTAAAGAAAGATAATAGAAGCTACAAATTAAATTTAAAATATAAACTAAGTGAATTACGTCTCAAGAATGTAGAGTTGTGGGAGGATAAATAGTTGGTTAGCAAATCAACCTTATTTTTAGGAAAGCTAATTTGAAAAGCAACTATTAATTGAATTTTATAAATCAACATAATTGAAAAGGTACTTAATTAATTTAGGATCAGTTTTACCAAATACTAAAAACAATCAAAGTTCTTTTACAATCACTTTTTATAGCTTCAAAATCAATGTCAAACTCAACCTACATTTGGTTTCTAAGATAACCGGTAAGATATTAAATCCTAAATAAGTGACCATCATGACTTGAACTCATTCCTTCTAAGTCATTCATTATTTACATGATCCTTATTGACCAAGCCAACTCAGAGTGGTTCAACAATAGTCATCTCCAAAAATCGCTTAGTCTCATCTATGATTCACTAAAAGGGCACCCAACAATTGTGAGATCGAGGAGCTAGCCTCCCTTTTTACCTCTTAACCAGTCGGTTGGTGTTTTTCCTGACTTCTTCAAACAAGCAATTCTTCTTTACTTTGTGGAAATTGAAAATTCAAAAGAGTATGCACCTCTTTGCTGGGCTCTTAGACCTAAGAATCAATACCATAGCTCCTCTTTTGTCGTTGGTTCTTAGTTGGTGTGTTTTTTGTTGGACTAGGAGAATGGCAAAGGATTTGAATCATAGTTCATGGGCCCTTCAACGTTTATAAAAGTGGGATTTCTTGGTAGAGTTTTTGTTTGTTCAACGGAGATGATGCAGGAAGAAGTTTCGAGTCCTCACTTCATGAAGGAGAAAAGGAAGAAGTTGAATGAGGAGTGACACAATTCAGATTTTGAGTCATCTCTTCTTTTGGACTCTTAATTCATATTTATTTTGTGATTACATTTTATTTCTTGTTACCAAAAGTTGGGGATCTTTTGTGTAAGCTTCTGCAGTTCCCTTTTGGCTTGGTAGCCTCTTTTCTTGTGAGGACCTTCCATTCGACATTTTAAAAATAAAAAAGAAAAAAGAAACAAAGTAACTGGTACATAACACTTTTGATCTCATAATCAATATAGACCAAATTAATGCGAAGGTGATTATTGTGTAATGTGTAATGGGAAAAAAAGTTAGAGGATCTTGACAGTGATTAGTAACATTAAAGCATGTTATGGGTCAAAAGTACTTACATGAATCAATGGTCTGCTTGGAAAATGTTTCCAGCAGTTCTTTTGTACTCAGTGGAGTATCCCTGAGATCATTCGAGTATAAATTTATCAGATGGAAGTTCTAGGAACAATTCTAGAAAGGTTATAAATTTCTGAGTTTTAGATGGTAATAATTGAATAAAGGAAGTTAATGTTTGTCTTGCTTAAGATAACTGATGAAGTAGGTCCTATCTTGCCATAAAATATTTTCCTTGTTTAAGATGTAAGCTATATACATTACAAGGTCACAATTCAGTTGATATACACTACCTGGAAAAGCATATAATCAGTTATTGCAAATAAACCAACAATTGGCGTGATAACCATTATCAACTTTGAACATTGGAAAATGAAAATGACCCAAGACAGAAAAAGAACTATACCCAAGTCCAACTGCTAGTTCATGAGCAACTCTTTGGTTAATATCTGTCGAATCCCCTATTAAATATATTGATGTTCCTTTTAGAAGCTGTGTAGATCCTGCTATTAGGGATTCCCAAGACTCCACAATGTCAGGCCATTTCAAGTCTGGATCATGCTTTTTTAAACTTATAACTAGTTGATCTTCATCAATATACCTGTTCAACATAAGAAATGTCATATTTAGACAATTCATACTGATTGTAGGAGGCTATCTACCGTGACAATGACACACAATGACTCCACAATGTTAGGGTGTCTACGAAGGTCGCGTCTGGGTGTCACCGACGTCTGGGTGTCTGCGGAGGTCGCGAAGGCCGTCGCGAAGAAGATGCCGACGTCTGGGCGTCTACGGAGTATACGGAGGTCGCAAAGAAGATGCTGAGGCTGAACGGTCTGGCCGTCTACGGAGGTCGCGAGAGGGAGGGGGCGTGCAGCGTGTTGGAGAAAATACTGATCAAAAAGCCCTAATTTTGAAAAAGCCTTATATTAAATTAAAAGAAATTTCATTATTCTTGACATTTTTAAAATATCAAGTCTTCCTTAGCGTGAAAGAATCTGAAAAAAAATCATAAAACTCCGTGTTTTTGTATTTTTCTTGATGTTTTTTCGTTAAAAGTACATAAGTCTTGACATTTTTTCTTAAAAATGTCAACTAATTAAAAAACCCAAATGTCAAGTAACACCTGTTTTTCTTGTAGTGAAGTCTCCTGCTTCAAGAAGTCTTAGAGATATACCGGTGTAGTCGATTGGTGGTGTTCGCACAAGAGGGTTGCTGCGTTTTCAATCTTATTGGCAAGAAAAGACGAATTGATCAAGGATTTTTACAAAAGTAAGTTTTCTATGAAATCCTTAATCACTAGGATCAATCTAGTTGATCTTTAAAAAGTAGTTTTAACCTACTAAGTAGGACAAATATTACTATGATTATAAGGGAACTCTACCGGTAAAGTTTTGTCTAAGGTTGGGGGTACTTAAGTTGACGGTTTATGGAACACCTCCTACCTGGGAAGTGACCTGGAGTACCAGAGTTGAATTAATCATGGTTAAATGTTAGCATGCAATGTCACTAGGTTTATTTAAAGAGTTTAATATACCTAGATCTTTAGAGTAAATACTTTACATTACTATGGTTAAAAGAGAACTCTCCCGGTTACGTTCTGTCTAAGGCTGGAGGTATTTAAGCTGACGGTTTACGGAACACCTGCTACTTGGGAACAAACTCGGAACCTGAGTTGAAATAACCATAGTCATGTTAGCATACAGTGTTGCTAGGTTTGTTAAAAGAGTTTAATTCACCTAGAACATTACAATTCTCATTATAATAGTTATAATAGGATTAGACTTAAATAAATTGAATTAGCTGGATTTATCTAGGTTAATAAACCCTAAAATATACGGTAGGTCACTTTAGTATGAGGTAAAATCAAAACTTGATTTAAATCGAGTTTTTACTCCTACGTCCCTATATTCGCAACATGAGATCCATGCTCGGCTTCATGTCGTTTTAGCGTGACCTCCCTTCGAAAAGTGTTTGCATGAGTCAATAACAAGGTGAATGGGAAAAGTGCCCATAGTAAGTGGGAGCGGGACACGTTTCAACGTATCCCTCAGTCTCCACCCATAGGTCACACCGTGAGAGTCTTATGATCTGCCTGCGTGTTGTCCTGGAGCAATCATCCCTTCGAAGGGCCTGATCATAAGATTCGTAACACCGTGAACTTCTAAAAAGGATAGGGTCACTTAGGCTAATTACCAACAGTTGTCTTTCCCTTTGGTAGCCTGTTGGTGCGTGCCTCTAGGATCTGAAAGTGGGAGGGTTACACTTACGAGGATGAGTTAAGTGTGTTAACAAATCCTTGACCAAATAACGGTGGCTAATGCCTATAGGAATATGAGTTATTCTGGAATTAGAATTAGTTAAGAAGTGTCTCATTTCATAGGAGGAGTAGCTGATCACCCTTCGGTGGTTGTTGCTCTAAACCTCTGAAACATCGTTGCAAAACTAAATCAATAGTCTTAGGGTTTTATGATTGCTTGTTTTTGGTAAACTGATTGGATTGTATGAAATTGTTTGTATTGCTCTTGTAATGGGTTAGTGCGATAAATAATCAAGTGATTTGTTAATTCAGCGATTCAATGTTTTCATATGTGCATAGTCTTACGCACATTTATAAATAACGGTGATTATACAAAAAATTTAAACGATTAATTTGTGGCGAATAATTTAAGATTAGTCTTAACATAGAAATGTTTTCATGCCCCAAATGTTTAATTCATTAAGAAGTGTTATTAATGAATGTGACATTAAGTCTTGCTAAGCCAAAGAAGACTTGTCCAAAGACAGTAAATTCGATTTACTAGTCTTGGAAGCGTAATTGGTGAAGAATGATGATTCTGCTCGAATACTTGATTCATAGTCACAAATCACGTTTGTTATTCTTATTAATAGGAATGAATTCTTGGCAATAACTTCATGCTATTGAGATAACTCTTGACGGAAGAGATTGTCGAGGTCTCTTATCAAATAAATTTATAATCCACAACCTCTAAAGCTAACTTGTAGCAGTAGTGACTGAGGACGAACACAGGGAGCGCGCTTATAACTTGTTTATCTTAGATTTATTGTGATGACCAGACTAATGGGGGGTTTTTATATTTGGAAAAGAAAGTAAACAAGGAAAAAAACTAATTATGGAAAATGTTGTAAAAGGAAAGTAAAAGAATTAAAGAAAGAAGAAATAACAATACCTCAAAAGTCATGCAACTGGGCTAGTCATGGTAAGTTCAATTCAATTAAATCATCAATTTCACTAATAAGTCAAAACAAGTTTAAGCCCGGCGTATTCTGGCAACAAACCGAGAATCATGATCCACTATCACAAACATGCAAACGTTAAGTTTGATTCTAATTTAAACTAATTAATTATCCAATTAACTAATCTAAACCGCATTGGGATCTAACCGATTTAATTCACATGCAACGGGCAAAAAACCACAATTACAATTGATTAAATCATTTAGTTCTAGGGACGCATGCTGGACATAACGTTAACCTATATGCTACTAAGAATTAGCAAGTAAATCTAGAGAGGGCGCGATCAAGGTTGTCAATCTTTCCTACCACAAACTAAATTTATAGACAAATAACTAAAATCACATAAACATGCTTTGATAATTCAAAAAAGAAATTTCATTAATAGAATATGAACTTACTCTTGACGTCCCGGTTACATGAATGAAGAATCTAGCCTCTTATGGAGCAAGAACAAGCTTGATACATAAAGGAAAGCAAGATAAACTAAGAAGAATGGTGGAAAGGGGGAGAGAGATGGACTACAATGTTGTAGTGAATTGTGTATTGAGGGATGATTCTAAACCTACACCAAAGGCCTCTATTTATAGGGATTCTTGGCCTTCAATTCATGGTGGAATGGTGCTGAATTGGGTCTTCAAACAAGGAAAAATTCCAACCAAAATAGGAAAATTTCAATTCTAGAAAACTGCCTAGCGTCGCGACGCTGTGCAGCAAGCGTCTTGACGCTGTCCCTTCAATTTTGGAAAATATTTCTCGGATTGCCCTAGCGTCATGATGCTGTTGAGCAAGCGTCTCGATGCTGTAGTGTCTCGACTCTATATGACGAGTGTCTCGACGCTGATGAGGCTCCATGGGCAGAATTGTCATTTTACGCTCCGATTTCGCTCGTTTAAGCCCCGAATTGCTTCCAAAGCTCCGGTGAGGACCTATAGACATATTATACTCATTTTAAAGCATTTTTCGCAAGGAAGTCAACTAAGATAAGAAAATTGGGAGATTCTAAGTGTATAATAAATTGGACTTATCAACTCTCAAAATTTTTAATTAGAGAGGTTGTCTTGGCTGTAGCAATGGGGAAAGTTAAGTTATTTTTCCCAGTGGGAGCAAATACATATTATTAGATAATGTGTATATAATTCCTAAGATCAAAAAGAAATTTGATTTATGTATCTTATTGGCTTGAACAATGTTACTCTTTACCTTTCCCTGCTAACACAGTTCATTTCAAGAAAGGGAGTTAACTTTTGTTCAACTGAACTGAAAAATAACATAAATGTTTTTAAGACTAATCAAGAGTAAGACAGTCATAAACACTGCGTTGCCTGAGGCTGCTACTACTCAAAGAAATGAAAGGCAAAAGATTTCTCCTAAAGAAAATACCTTTCTTTTGTTCTTAAGGTGTTAGGCTAGTTTTGATCTCAATATGATTGGGAGCTTAGTCTAGAGTATACTTCTAAGTTAGTTATAAGAACACTCTCTAATACCAATTAAGTCATGACTTATGGGCAATATGACTGATAGATCTTTTACTGGAAAAGAGCTAAAAGAGCCAAAGTGCCCTTAGAGCTTGTACATTTGGATCCTTGTGGTATAATATGTTAAAGCAGTGGGAGGGCATGAATAATTCATCTATATTATAGATAATTATTCAAGGTATGTGTATCTCAACCTAATGCAACTTAAGTCTAAAGCTCTTGAGAAATTCAAAGTGGTTTGAGACTGAAGTTGGAAACTTGTTAGGTGAGATGATAAAAACACTTCGATCTGATCGAGGTGTAGAGTAGATGAGACTTGAGATTCCAAGATTATTTGATAGAACATGAAATTACATCTCAACTACCCCTGAAGCACCTTAAGGAAACGGTGTATCATATAGGAGAAATAAAACCCTATTGAATATGGTTCGATTCATTATTAACTATGCTCATTTGCCTAACTCGTTTTGGGGTCATGCAGTGTTGACTGCAGTACATATTTTGAACAACGTTCCATCAAAAGTGTTTCTGAAACATCTTTTGAATTGTGGATAAGGCGTAAAAGTAGTTTACGTTATTTTTGGGGAGTCTAACACATGTGCTTGTGGCTAACCCAAAAAGAAATTGGAACACTGTTCAACAGTATACCTATTTGTAGGCTACCCCATGAAAACGAAAGATGTGGATACTTCTTCAATCTGCAAGAGAATAAAGAATTTGTACCAACAAATGCTACATTCTCGGAAGAATACCACATAAGAAATAATAAGCCACAAAGTAAGGTCGTTTTAAGTAAATAAACTGATGAAGGTACAAAAATATCAATAAGAGTTGTTCACTAATCAACAAGGGTTGTTGATGATGCTGGACCATTAACAAGAGTTGTTGATAGGGCCAACACAACTGGTTAGTTATATCTATCTCAAGAGTTGAGAGTGCCTCTATGAAGTGGGAGGATTGTTCAACAATCTGACCGTTAAATGGGCTTAATTGAAGCCCAGATCGTCATACTTGATGATGGCTTTGAGGATTCATTGTCTTAGAGCAAGACAATGATTGATGTTAACAAGAACCAATTGGATTGAAGCAATGGACCTTTAATAAGAGTTGTTGATAGGGCCAACACAACTGGTTAGTTACATCTATCTCAAAAGTTGAGAGTGCCTCAATATAGTGGGATGATTGTTCTACAATCTGACCGTTACATGGGCTTAATTGAAGCCCAGATCGTCATACCATGATGATTTAGAGGATTCATTGTCTTAGAGCAAGGCAATGAATGATGTTAACAAGAACCAATTGGATTAAAGTGATGGACCCGGAATTAAAATATGTGATTCCAATTCCATCTAGAATCTTGTAGATCTATCTAATGGGGTAACACCTATGGATTACAAATGAATATACAAGAAGAAACGAGACATAATTTTATGATTAGACTTATGGCAAAAGGGTTATACCCAGAGACAAGGGACTGTAAGAAATTCTTATCTCCTATCGTCATGTTGAAGTCTGTTAGAACTCTTGTCCATTTAGAATGGATGTCAAGACTACCCTTTTGAATGATAATCTTGAGAAGAGTATCTACATGTCTCAAGAAGAATGGTTCATTTAGCAAGATCAGAAGCAAAAGGGGTTTGCAAGCTTAAGTGATCCATTCATGGATTAACCTAAGAAATTCGGTCTTGGAATATAAGATTTGATACTGTGATCAAATCTTTTGGCTTTGATCAAGAACATTGATGAATCTTGTCTTTACAAGAAGATCGTCAATAGTTCAGTAGCTTTATTAGTGTTGTATGTGATCGAAATCCTAGTCATTGGGAATGATGTAGGTTATCTTACTGACTAGTAAAATAAGCTAGCCGCTCATTTCCAAATGAAAATTTGGGAGAAGCTAAAGTTTGTTCTTCAGATCCAAATCGTTAGGAACCGTAAGAACAAAAAGCTAGCCTTGTTTCAAGTGTCTTATATCTACAAGATGTTAGTTAGATATAAGATGCATAATTCCAAGAAGGGTTCACTACCTTTTAGGTGTGGAATTCATTTTGTCTAATAAACTGTTTCCTGAGACAGCTCAAGAAGTTGAGAACATGAGACGAATGCCCTATGCAATAAGGATTGTGAGTAAGTATCAAATTAATCCAAGATTTGATCACTGGAAAACTGTTAAGAATATCCTCAAGTATCTGAGGAGAAAGAGGAACTATATGCTCGTGTATGGGACTAAGGATTTGATCCTTACAGGATATACTGACATGGATTTTTAAGACTGATAAGGATATCTGTCTGACATAAAAGAATGGTTAGCGGCCCAATTCCAAATGAAAGATTTAGGAGAGGTCGAATATGTCTCTCGGAATCCAAATAACCCGAGATCGAAAGAACAAAACGCTAGCCCTGTCTCAAGCAAAGTATATTGATAAAATGTTGTCCCGATATTCGATGCAGAACTCCAAGAAGGGCTTATTGATTTTCAAGCATGGGGTTCACTTGTCTAAGGAATAGTGTCCTAAGACACCTCAAGAGATTGAGGATATGAGACAGATTCCCTATGCCTCCGCTGTGGGCAAGCTTAATGTATGCAATGCTCTGCACGAGGCCTGACATCTGTTATGCTGTAGGGATAGTCAGTAGATATCAATTAGTATCCATGGTCAAACTTTACAAAGGAGCTATAGTGTGGCATAATTACAGTCTTAACCATATAGATCGAAAATATAGCTACTTGTGAAGCAGCGATAGAGACTGTAAGGCTCAGAAAGTTCTTGATTAATTTGGAATGTGTTCCAAATGTGAACTTGCCCGACCATCAGACTTCATAGTGATATAGTAGTGTTGTGGCAAATTCATAAGAACTTTGTAGCTCAAGACAAGTAAGCACATTAAATTAAATTGAAATATTCACGAAGGCTCTCTCGGCTAAAGGGTATGAGGGTCATCTAGAGGGTCTAATTCTACGAGTTATTTACAAAGATGAAATCTATGGCAAGTGGGAGAAATGTAATGGGTATAGTGATACCATTATGTAATGAGTATAGTGATGCCCTAGTTTATTGTATTTGTACATTGTATATGTTTTATTCATGTATTTATGCACCCACTGCTGAATAGAATGTTGTACATCCCACTAAACTAGAGTTTTAGTTCCAGTGGGAGTTCGTTGGGTTTTATGCCCTAAAACTCGTAGATAGTGAATGTAAACAAATTTTATACTTGTATTTAATAAAATGTTATTTAGTTTCTGCAATAAAATGTTATTGTTAAATATTGCACTATTTGACCCAAATCCAATAAACTAAGATCCAAGGTTGTTTGTATGTAATTTGAACTAGTATGTGGGGACATACGAGGATCGATGTTCAAGTAACAACCTAAAAGGTCTATAGTACAAGGATAAGGTTGGGTACCTTATCCTGGTGACACTATAGATACGACCCGCTTTGTATTATGATACAAACGCAATGATCCAACGCGTTCATGTGTTTGACTTGCGTGTGGGGGTATCCTATGCAAATGAGTTTACATAAGACCGGACTGCGAAATAGTTAACCACTAACTGTAACACCGTTAGTTAGCTTGGTCCCTATTTTACTAGGATGACCTAAACAACCCAGTCTCAATCCTGAGTGGATTATGGACTCCTGTTCACGAGGGGTTGTCCTTTGATTTCTATGGGTGAGAGTGGCCAACTCGCCGACTCAATAAGCCTAACATTTTGGGGACAGTACCGAGTGGGGAGCTGGAAACATAATCACAAAAGATGGAATTCACTCATTCCCGACTCTAGGGTAAGTAGAGGTGTGTTCCCTAAAGTGGTGTCTCCGAGACTTGAACAATGGGCCCAACCCTCTCTATGGCACGAGAAGGACTTCTGTTTGTTGGTTGGACCTCAAATAGGTTGTTCATTAGAGGAGCACTGGGACTTAAGGACAAAGATGTAAACCAGGGGTAAAACGGTAATTTGGCCCAACTGGGATACGAACACACGTGAAGGACTGACTTGTAGTATTGGTCGATATCCGTGGACACATAAATGTTCTGCAGTGAGAAGGGTGCAGTTGTGGGTCTTCAGTGGAGTGACCCACAGTTAACGAATGAAGACTAACTTGGTTAATGAGTTTAAGTCGATTAGTCTCGTATCGTTGGAGCTTCTGATCTGTAGGTCCATTAGGTCCCATTGGTAGCTCGTAAAAGACTTGAAGCAAATATATATAAATTGCAAATTGAAAGTGTTCAATTTATTTTGGGAATCATATAATGTATATTGATGCATTATAATATAAAGTTTATGAAACTTTATAATATAATTTTTGAATTAATTTCAAAAATTAATTCTTGAGAGAAAATATTTGAAAGAGTTCAAATAAATTTAATATGAATTGGATTCATATTATTTTAATTTTAATAAAATCCTTAAGGTTAAATATATGATATTTAATTGGGAAATTAATTAATTATTTTTTAAAATTAGAGACCTTTTTCTATTAGGAAAAGGTCTATTAGAAAAAAGGTCTAGACCCTTACTAGAGACCTTTTCTTATTAGGAAAAAGTCTTCATTTTGCTATTAGAAAAAAGGTCTTGGCCTTTACTATATATAGGACCCCTAGGGTGGGGTGAAAGACATCACATTGTCTCTCCTCTTAGAGATCTCTCCCAAAAGACTCCCACAAGTCTCATGCTTCAAGAAGTCTTAGAGATATACCGGTGTAGCCGATTGGTGGTGTTTGCACAAGAGGGTTGCTGCGTTTTGAATCTTATTGGCAAGAAAAGGCGAATTGATCAAGGTTTTCTACAAAAGTAAGTTTTCTATGAAATCCTTGATCACTAGGATCAATCTAGTTGATCTTTTAGCATATTTATAACCTATGTACAACCCATTAAATATAGATTTATTGTTGTAATATTTTACAAATTGTATTGGTGTTTCAATTAGAATCTAAGACTCTAAGTAGGTTCGGTAATCCTTTCCGCTGCATGGGGCTTTTATCCTTTCATTTATAGGAGAAAGACCATGAATAAAATATTCATTTAAAATGAATTATTTCCATAACTGATTTAATCTTTTCCATAATTAATCACTTCCATAACCAATCAATTTCATAATTGATTAATCTTTTCCATAAATGATTGATCACTTCCATAAGTGATTAAATCATTTCCATAAATGATTAATTACTTTCATAAGTGATTAATCATTTCCACAATTGATTAATTTCCAATTCGTTAATTCTTTAATTAATTAATCACCAATTAAATATCATATATTTAATTTCAGACCTTCTATTAGTTAATTAATTAATTACCCAATTAAATATCATATATTTAATTTCAGGCCTTCAATTAATTAATTCTATAATATGAATCAAATTCATATTAAAATTTGAACTCCTTCAAATTCCCTTATATCCTATAAATTTAATATGAATAAAATTTATATTAATATTTGAATTTCTTCAAATATTTATTTATCTCATAATAATAAAGTTTAATTTAAAATTATACCTTATATTTTAATGTATCACTATACATTATATTAATTTGTATCTCATACAATTAACTTATTTCCCAATATGAATTTGAACTATTCAAATTCTCTCAAGATATAATTGTTCCTAATTACTCTTTACGAGCTAGCTGTTGGGTTTTATGCCCTAAAACTCGTAGATAGTAAATGTACTTTTGACCGAACATTAATAAAGTGATGTATTATTCAATGTTTGTATTATATCTTGTCTTGTTAACCCTAATCCAATAAACTAAACATCCATGGCTAATAGAATGAGGCTTGAACTAGTATGTAGGGACATACGGGGATCAATGTTCAAGTTTTAGCCTAAAGGGTCTGTAGTATAGGGATAAGGCTGGGTACCTTATCCTGGTGACACTATGGATACGGCCCGCTTTGTATACTGATACAAACGTAATGATCCAACGCGTTCATGTGGTTGACATGTGAGTGGGGGTATCCTGTGTAATGAGTTTGCACAAAGACCGGACCGCGAAATAGTTAACCACTAACTGTAACACCGTTAGTTAGTTTGGTTTCTATTTCACTAGGATGACCTAGGCAACTTGGCCTTAATCCTGAGTGGATTATGGACTCCTGTCCATGAGGGATTGTCCTTTGATTTGTACGGGTGAGAGTGGCCTGTTCGCCGACTCAATAAGCCTACCATTTTGGGGACAAGACCGAGTGGGGAGCTGGGAACGTAGTCTTACAAGATGGAATTCACTCCTTCCCGATACTAGGGTAAGTAAAGGTGTGTTCCCTTAAGTGGTGTCTCCGGGTCTTGAACAATGGGCCCTACCCTCTTCATGGCACGAGAGGGATTTCTGTTTGTTGGTTGGACCACAAACAGGTTGTTCATTAGAGGAGCACTGGTACTTAAGGACCAAGAGGTAGCCCAGGGGTAAAACGGTAATTTGACCTAGCTGGAGTACGAACACACGTGAAGGGCTAGCTTGCTGTTGACGGTCAATATCCGTGGACACAGAAATATGTCTGCAGTGAGAAGAGTGCAGCTGTGGTTCTTTAGTGGAGTGAACCACAGTTAACGAACATTGATTAACTTGGATAATGAGTTTAACCAACTAATCTCATATCGTTGGAGCTTCTGATCTGTAGGTCCATTAGGTCCCACCGGTAGCTCATTTAGGGCGTTGAGGTAAAATTCTAAGGATGGATTGAATATTCGAAGTTGTTCGAATATTATACTAAAATATGAATTTGATTTATATTAAAACTATAGGTTATAATTAATATGCATTGGATGTATATTAATACTATAGTTTTGAGAGAGAAAATAGTAATTGAATATGTGATGTTCAATTTTATTTTTATTAATTAATTTCGAATTAATTAATTGATTTAGTTTAATTAAATTTGATTTAATTAAACTATAAGATAAGAGGGATATTAATTTAAATTGGATTTAAATTAATGTTATTTTAATTAATTTAGATTAATTAAAATATAATTAATTATAATTTAAAATTATGATTTTAAAAATTATAATTAATTAAGTTATCAGATAACTGATATTTCAGTTATCTGAAATTATTTTTTTTTAAATAAAGAGACGTGGTCAGTGGGTGGTTGCAGAAATCTCTCCCAATCTCACGCCTCTCTCCCTCTCTCTCGCTCTCTCAGTGGTTTTTTGGTTTTTCTGGGAAATCAGTGTGTGTCTCCAGAGAAGAAGAAAATCCTTAGAATTTTCAAGTTCCCACAAGCTCTTGACGGGTATCCCTTTGAGTATACTGGTGAAACCTCGTGGTGGTGTTCGTGACAATCTTTTCCAGCGGAGAACCAAGGAATTTTGGTGAAGCAATTCAAGAAATCTTCAAGGGTAAGTTATTCTTGAATTCTAGGATCATTAGGATCCAATTTAGATTAGATCTAAATAAGGTCAAGCATGTTTTATTATTAAAAATTCAGTAGTTTTATTTTGATTTTACTGCTGTAATTTTTATCATTTTGCCAAACGTATTGGTATTTTATTCCAAATTAAAAACTGAGTAAAGGTTCTGTAAGTTTTCGCTGCGCAAGGGCTTTTATCCCTGCACTAGCATGGGGACTTAATGGACCTACAGATTAGAAGCTCCACTGATATGAGGTTAAATAATTAAACTCATTAATCAGGTTAACCAATATTCATTAATCGTTGGTCATTCCACTAAAGACCCACAGCTGAACTCTTCTCACTGTAGAACATTTCTGTGTCCACGGATATAGACCTATATCGGTAAGTCAATCATTCACGAGTGTTCGTAATCACAGCTGGGTCAAATTACCGTTGTACCCCTGTGTTACATCTGTCTCCTTAAGTACCAGTGCTCCTTTAATGAACAACCTGTTTATGGTCCAACCAATAAACAGAAAGTCCCTCTCGGGCCAGTGAGAGGGTCGAATCCCTTTGTTCAAGTCCCGGAGTCACCACTTAAGGGAACACTCATCTACTTCTTCTAGAAGTTGGAAGGAGTGAATTCCTTCTTGTGTTGTCATGTCCTCAGCCTCCACTCAGTAAGAATCCCCAAAAAGGAAGGCATATTGAGTCGGCATATTGGCCACTCTCACCCATGCTAATCAAAGGACAATCCCTCATGAGAAGGAGTTCATGACACACTCAGAATTAAGACTGAGTTACCTAAGTCATCCTATTGAAACAGTAACCTAACTAGTTAACGGTGATATATCTAGTGGTTTACTATTTCATGGTCCGATTTTATGCAAACTCATTGCATAGGATACCCCTGCTTGCATGTCTACTACATGGACACTTTGGATCAATGCGTCTGTATCAAATACAAAGCGGTCCGTATCTCATAGTGTTACCAAGATAAGGTACCCAACCTTATCCTTGTACTATAGACCTTTTAGGTTGTTACTCGAACATTGATCCCCATATGTCCCCACATACTAGTTTAAGTTACGAACAAACAACCTTGGATCTTAGTTTATTGGATTTGGGTCAATTTGTGCAATATTTAACAAAAACACTTTATTGTAGAAACTCAATAACACTTTATCGAAACAAGTATACAATTTGTTTACATTCACTATCTACAAGTTTTAGGGCATAAAACCCAACAGGATCAATACCAAGGTGAATGGGGAAAATGTTTATAGTAAATGGGAGAAGGACGGTGTCAACGTATCCTATGGTCTCCAATCCTAAGGTCACATCGTGAGATTCTTATGATCCGCCTGCGTGTCGTCCTAGAGCGACCATCCCTTTAGAGGGTTGATCATAAGTTTCAGAACACAACGAACTCCAAAAATGGATAAGGTCACTTAGGTTAATCACCAACAGTTGTCTTTCCCTTTGGTAGCCTATTGGTGTGTGCCTCTAAGATCTGAAAGTGGGAGGGTTGCACTTACGGGGATGAGTTAAATGTGTTAACGAATCCTTGACCAAACAACGGTAACTAAACACTAATGAAATATGAGTTATTTTGATGTTAGTGTTTGGTTGAGATTGTCTCAATTCAGAGGAGGAATAGCTTACCACCCTTCAGTGGTTGTTGTTCTAGACCTCTGAAGTATCGTTGCAAAAACTAAATCAATAGTTTTCTAGGGTTTTTTTGATTGCTTGTGTGTTTTTGCTGAATTTTATTGGATAAGATGTAATGAGTTTGTGCGATAAATGATCAAGTAATTTGTTATTTCAGCAATTCAATAATGAAAAATGTGCATTGTCTTACGCCTATTTAATAAATAACGGTAATAACACAACGGACTTAAATGACAAATTGTGGTAAATATTCTATGATTAGTCTTAACAGAGGGATGTCATCATGCCCCAAATGTCTAACTCATTAAGAAGTGTTCCTAATAAATGTGACATTAGACCTTGCTCAACCAAAGAAGACTTGTCCAAAAACAGTAAATTTGATTTACTAGTCTTCACTACAAGAAATATGCCTTTTTATAACATTTGGTTATAGCATTTTATGAAAAACGTTGTGAAATGGAAAAAAAAAAGGCGAAACCATTGTGCGCTAAAAATTTTGGGCTTCGCGCGCTTAAATTTAACAAAATATAACAATAAGAATCAGCCACAAAGAGACTTAAAATTTTCTCCATTTTTCCGCTTCAACCCACCCTCATCTTGTTTTCTCTCATCTTCTCCATCAACCGCCTGAAATCATTGAACTCATTGATGAGGAAAAGGTGACGGATTTGGCTCAGGCATTCAAGAGCTTGGACGACGACGAGTTAGTGCAAGTCGTCGTGCTCTATTTCGACGAGTCAGTACGAATCACCTGCAACAACCATTTCTGCTCTCTTTCGATGAAAAAAATCTGAAAAAGGAAACAAGAACACTTCCGGAATGGAGGAAGAAGAAGAAGGGGAGAGGGTGATTTTGAAACCCTAGAAACAGGATCAATTTCATTGGGTCCACGAAAAATTCCTCTTAATTTAGGGGGAATTAGGGTTTTTGTTCAGCTTGCGTGAAGAATGAAGGAATGGAATCTTCTCCCTATGAGCAAATGCGGGTTCTCAAGGTGAGATTCAAATCTCTGTTTCTAATTTTTTTGAAAGCATTTGTATATTGCATTTTTCACTGATTAGAAACTTCTTCAACCCTCTCAAAGAATTATAAATGAGCAGCAAAATTCAAACAAGCTCATTGTAGTCTGTTCGAACGCATTCTCAACTTCAGTTTATGAAGATTTTGATCTTCTTATGGCTTTTTTATACGTAATAAATACTATTATAAGTTAGACTTATTGCACTAAATCAAACCAAACAAAAACTGAACCAACAAATTCAACCCATTGAAACCATTTAGCTGCCAATTTTTCGCCTCTTTCGACCAGGGCTGAAGCATTAAAGGTGTTTTCCACCTGTGGATCAAATATAATCGAACTTGGTGTTCCATATTCGGATCCCTTGGAAGATGGTCTTTTTATACATGTGATTTATTATTTTTTTTCCTTCCATTACTCCATTTTAATCTATTGTTCCTTATTCAATTGTTTTATGAATGTTTTTTTTAGGCTGCAGCTACTCGGTCCTTGGCTAGGGACACACACTTCAATGCGAAAATTTCTATGCTGAAGGGGTAACATTGTTGTACCATAAAACATGTTATATATAACATCAACCTCTTTCCCACTTCCACTTTTGCTCTTAAATTATTCGAGGCAATAGAAATAATAACTTGAACTTGTATCGTTATTTATTTCTATGACTTAATATGTGGCAAAACTGTATTTTTTTCAAATGAGATATAATAAAAGATAGCAATGAAATCATTTAGATGATTTTGTTTTGGACAGGCTGTCAAATATTGTACTCTTGTTTGGAAACTTGGATTTTACATGTTTATTTTAGCGCAAATAGCATCTTCAAATCAGATGTCTATGGAAATATATGTTCCCAATTCTATGTGGATCACTGTTCTTTAGTCTCTTATTCATGAAACTGATAGTTTAAATGTTTTTGTTTTGCTTTTGGCTGGTCAGGTGATTCCAGAACTATCTGTTGAGAAAATGAAAGGTTTTCTATTTTCATTATTAAACTTTATTTGTGCATTTAGTGTGACTCTTGGTTTTTGTGACTTTTGGCTTTTGGTTTCTTGTAACCAATAGTGACTTTTGAGTTTTGGGAGTTAGGTGAGTTATGAGCATTTTATCACATTTAAAGTTATGAACCATTGGTATTCTATGGTTACTTTTGTAAGCCTATATAAAGGCATGCTTAGTTGAATGTAAAATCATCTCCATTCATACTTGTCTTCCACATTTTTCTAACAAAGTGGTATCAGAGCGAGTAGCAAAAAATTGAGAGAAATGGCCAACGGTGGGATGGGTTCGCTTCAACTACCGATGCTTTCCAAGCTCAACTATGACAATTGGAGCATCAAGATAAAAGCGTTACTAGGAGCACAAGATGTGTGGGAGATCGTAGAGAACGGTTTCCAAGAGGCGGAAGCTGGAGTCGATCAAGCGCAAAGAGATGCGTTAAAGGAGGCAAGAAAGAAGGACAAGAAAGCCCTCTATATCTTGTACCAATCGGTGGACGAAGACACATTTGAGACCATCGCCAATGCCGAGACGTCAAAGGCGGCATGGGACAAGCTCCAATCGACTCATAGAGGAGCCAATCGTGTGAAAAAGGTACGGTTGCAAACCTTACGTGGTGAGTTTGAATCTTTACAAATGAAGGAGACAGAGGTGATAGCGGAATATCACACAAGAGTAATGACCGTTGTCAACCAATTGAGACGGAACAGTGAAGAAATCACCGATGTTCGTGTCATGGAAAAGGTTCTACGGAGCCTAAATACAAAGTTCGAGATTATTGCCACGACAATCGAGGAGACACAGGATCTCGATATTATGACGATCGAACAATTTATAGGCTCGTTGCAAGCCTATGAGGAGAAAAAGAAAAGGAGGATGGAGCAAACAGAGACCATTGAACAACTTCTCCAACTCAAACTCAAGGAGGAGAATAGTCGTGGACGTGGAAGAGGTCGTAGTGGTAGAGGTCGTGGTGGAAGAGGTGAAACCAACACCGATGTTTCTCAAAATTCGAGTGATTCCTCAAGAGGAAGAGGAGGCCGAGGTCGTGGAAGGCGTGGTGGAAGATCTGGGAGAGATAAATCTCAGGTAAAATGCTATAATTGTAATAAGTATGGACATTATGCAAATGAGTGTTACTCATCTCAATCAGAATCAAATGATCGGAAGCATCAAGACCAATCAACCGCCAGCACATCAAAAGCCCATCAAGGGCAATCCAATTATGCAGAGGAGAATGGAACCTTATTTATGGTTTCAAAGGGAGAAGAAGAGAGTGAAGATAGTATGTGGTATCTTGACACTGGAGCCTCAAACCACATGTGTGGAAAACGCAAGATGTTTGTGGAGTTGAACGAGATGGAGAAAGGTAATATTGCCTTTGGAGACAATTCTTTGGCCGCCATCAAAGGAATAGGTAAAATTCTCATTCGGTTAAAAAATGGAGAAAATCAATATATTACAAATGTTTATTACATTCCCAGTATAAAAAATAATATATTGAGTGTAGGACAATTGTTAGAGAAAAGTTTTGAAGTTCAAATGAAAAACAATTGTTTATATTTGAGGGATAATCATGAGAGACTTATTGCTAAAGTTTCCATGACAAAAAACCGAATGTTTCCTTTGAATATATGCAATGATGTTCCAAAATGCTTGAAGACATGTTATGAGGATCTCTCCTGGTTATGGCATCTACGGTTCGGACACCTCAATTTTGGAAGTCTAGAAGACTTGTCGAAGAAGCAGATGGTGCGGGGTTTACCGCACATCAACAAGCCGAACCAAGTGTGTGAAGGATGTCTACTTGGCAAATATCATCGAAGTAGTTTCCCGAAGGAATCTATGACAAGAGCCAAGAAGCCTCTAGAACTCATCCATGCTGATGTCTGTGGAATGATCAAACCAGAGTCTCATGGTAAAAGTAAATACTTCCTTCTATTTATTGACGATTTTTCTAGAAAAACATGGGTGTACTTTTTGAAGGAAAAATCGGAAGTATTTGAAATCTTCAAGAGATTCAAGGCACGTGTGGAGAATGAAAGCAATCTTACAATCAAGGCCATGAGAACTGATCGAGGTGGTGAATTCACATCAAATGAGTTCAAACAGTTTTGTGATGAAAAAGGCATCCGACGTCCGTTAACAGTGCCAAGGACACCACAACAAAATGGCGTGGTGGAGAGGAAGAATCGGACAATCTTGAATATGGCAAGAAGCATGCTAAAGGCAAAGAAAATGTCAAGGGAATTTTGGGCGGAGGCCGTAGCTTGTGCGGTCTATGTGACAAATCGAGCACCAACCAAAAGTGTGCTTGACAAGACGCCTCAAGAAGCATGGAATGGAAGAAAGCCCGGAATTGGTCACTTCAAGGTATTTGGGAGTATTGCATATGCTCATGTGTCAGAGGAAAAAAGGACCAAGCTCGACGATCGAAGTGAAAAACTCATATTCATCGGTTATGATGCAAGTTCAAAGGGTTATCGCCTTTACAATCCTTTGAATGGAAAGGTAATTATTAGTCGTGATGTTGTTTTTGATGAACAAGCATCTTGGGATTGGAATTTACAGGAGGAGGAGTATGATTTCCTTCCATATTTTGAAGAAGACGATGATAATGAGCCAACCAAAGATGAAATGGGTGAAGTTTTGCCTAGTCCAGTGACATCTCATTTGACGGATCGATCGTCATCTGAAGGTTCATCCAGCGATTCTGAGAATGAAATTGGTCCAAGAGGAACCCGAAGTCTACAGGAACTTAATGAGGTAAATGAAAATCAAAATGACATAACTCTCTATTGTCTTTTTGGTGATTGTGAGCCTATTAGTTTCCAAGAAGCCATTGCAAGCAAGAAATGGAAGGATGCAATGGATGAAGAAATTCGAGCGATAGAGAAAAATGACACATGGGAGTTGACCAAGCTTCCAAAAGGGCACAAACCGATCGGAGTGAAGTGGTTATACAAGACAAAGAGAAAGGCCAATGGCGATGTTGAAAGGCACAAGGCGAGACTAGTGGTGAAAGGGTATAGTCAACGACATGGCATCGACTATGATGAGGTATTTGCCCCCGTTGTTCGCCTTGAAACTATTTGTTTGATTATTGCTTTGGCAGCTCATAATCATTGGAAAATACATCAAATGGATGTCAAATCGGCATTCTTGAATGGAATTCTTGAGGAAGAAGTCTATGTGGAGCAACCATTGGGTTATGAAGTCAAGGGTGAAGAAAACAAAGTGCTTCGATTGAAGAAGACTCTTTACGGTTTGAAGCAAGCACCGAGAGCATGGAATTCAAAAATTGACAAGTATTTTCAAGAGAAGAAGTATATGAAGTGTCCTTATGAGCATGCCCTTTACATCAAAATGCAAGGTGAAAGCATACTAATCATTTGTTTATATGTTGATGATTTAGTATTTACTGGAAACAATCCTAGCATGTTTGATGAGTTCAAAAGAGAGATGACAAATGAGTTTGAAATGACGGACATTGGTCTCATGAGTTACTATCTTGGGATCGAGGTCAAACAAAGTGAAGATGGGATTTTTATATCCCAGGAGGGCTATGCTAAAGAGATGCTCAAAAAGTTCAACATGGATGATGCTAATCCAATTGGAACACCGATGGAATGTGGAGTCAAAATCACCAAGCAAGATGGAGGAGATAAGGTAGATTCTACATATTTCAAAAGCTTGGTTGGAAGTTTGAGATACTTGACATGCACAAGACCGGATATTCTTTATTCAGTTGGAATTATTAGTCGATTTATGGAGGAGCCGACAACTACGCATTGCAAAATGGCAAAAAGGATACTTCGCTACATCAAAGGGACGATTGGGTATGGTCTTTCCTATGTCTCTTCTAGAAATTTTGATATTGTTGGATATTGTGACAGTGATTGGAGTAGTGACTTGGATGATCGAAAGAGTACTACGGGGTTTGTATTTTTTATTGGTGAAACGACATTCACATGGATGTCAAAAAAGCAACCCATAGTCACATTATCAACATGCGAGGCGGAGTACGTCGCGGCAACTTCATGTGTATGTCATGCAATTTGGCTAAGAAACTTAGTGAAGGAGTTGAAGTTTCAAATGGAAGGTCCAATGGAGATTTATGTTGACAACAAATCGGCCATTGCCTTAGCCAAAAATCCGGTATTTCATGGGAGGAGCAAGCACATTGATACCCGATTTCACTACATTCGGGATTGCGTTGCGAATAAAGAAGTGGAACTCAAATATATCAAGTCACAAGACCAAGCGGCAGACATTTTCACAAAGCCCCTCAAGTTGAAGACTTTTATCAGAATGAGGAGTTTACTTGGTGTAACAAATCAAGTTTAAGGGGGGTGTTGAGAAAATGAAAGGTTTTCTATTTTCATTATTAAACTTTATTTGTGCATTTAGTGTGACTCTTGGTTTTTGTGACTTTTGGCTTTTGGTTTCTTGTAACCAATAGTGACTTTTGAGTTTTGGGAGTTAGGTGAGTTATGAGCATTTTATCACATTTAAAGTTATGAACCATTGGTATTCTATGGTTACTTTTGTAAGCCTATATAAAGGCATGCTTAGTTGAATGTAAAATCATCTCCTTTCATACTTGTCTTCCACATTTTTCTAACACTATCTTGTCCAATTTCCCTTTATTACATATTATAACCCAATTCTTAAGCGTGGTGTTGAGAACTTTCTGATAACAATAAAAGATGCTGGTGTACGAGGTAATTAACAAGTTCACCAAATCTTCTTATAATGTATTAGATTTTTTATTAATTTATTATTGCCCTACTTCCAAGATGACATGATAAAGCCTAGCCCAATAGTTAGATTTATCCAAATGTTAGTTTTGGTCTTTTCTATAATTTGCATAGAAATACTGTACTGAAAACATCTTTATCCCAGTGAACGTTGTAAAGTTAAAGTATGTGATAGAAGATAAGTTTAGTCAAGGACCTATTATCACATATTTCTTAAAGAACATGGTATTTGGATGTCCTTGTTTTAAAATTATTTTCATTGTGCACATGGTGGGATATTCTACTTCTATTGAGCTTGTAATTTTAATCCAAAATTTTGAGACATTTGGTATTTAAAGCAGAGTATTGCATGAGTTTTCAACATTTTATTACATGTTATGTATAATAACCTTAACTTGGTTTTTCTTGGTTTAAAAATTTCCAAGGAAAATATATGACCTTTCTCAACCTTGGTTTTGTGAATATGTTTGTGGTAAAATTTCACTTTCTTATAGGGCTTGTTGTTCCAGATGTTCCTCTTGAGGAGACTGAAATTTTGGGAAAGGAAGCTGTAAAGTACAATATTGAACTGGTGATTTCTTTATCTCATAATGGTTGTATAGATTATCGAAATCATTTACCTTTGGATACAATTTGGAGGGTAAAAGTCCAATACCCTTCGGAACATTGCCTAGAATATGAACCATTCCAAGGGTCTTGATAACTACTCCATTGTAGTGGTAAATATCAGTTGTATTCATTATCTGAACCTGAAGAAAATTCTTCAAAAGTGGATACGAGAATAAGTTTGCTTGACATAAAAATGATTCATTGCTAATGCAGAAAACAGTTGCCTTGGATGCTAAAAGTTTGTTACATCGATCAGTTGTTCAACTGTACTAATCTGCACATTTTTAATTGTCGCTAGAACCAACTTATTGAGGAATTGACTAGCCCAATTCGTTTCTTATTCTTGTCATATTTACTTTATTACATAAAATTACCCGTTAAACCTTTTTCATTTGCAATTTATATTATTCTTTACATCTAAAGGTACTTTTTACTACACCAACCACGCCCAAAGATAGGATGAAGGACATCGTTGAAGTTTCAGAAGGATTTGTATATCTTGTAAGACGTTTTCTATTTTCTATCTTTTCATATGCTATATAACTTTTGATTTTTGTCATCTCATTGGAGGCTTCTGGTGTCGTTCATAAAAAGTTGATAGTAATTTTCTTTATTTTTTGAATTTGATATTCAAATTTAATTTAAATCCACACAAATTACTATATTAAAAAAAAAGATAAAAAAAGGTGTCCTTTGTGCTTGTTGGTGTGGTGTACGATTGTACTAAACGATTATCCGCAAGCGCACGGATCGTCACAAGTTATATAAAACGGAAAGTATTCCGAGTATCGAATCCTCAGGGAGGCGAAGCGAAACTTAAGCAATTAATTAAAATTCTCTTGAGCACTGAAAATACTTAGGTGAAATAATATTTAGGGACCACTTTCATGTGAATAAAAGACTTTAAATTTAAGACAATTAACAAAAACAATTTGATCAATCAAAAATAAAATGTGGAGAAAGAGTTTTCTTTAAGCGGGAAGAGGGGTCTTGAAAATCAATGATTAGCTAAATAATTGCTATAATTATCCTATCTCATTGCCCAACTAATTATAAACCTAGAATCTCCGTTAATCACATAGGTTCTCCTATCGGTTTCCCCTAATTGTAATTAATTCATTTTAACAACCTAAGTGTCCTTAGCGCTATTAAAAATCATTAATTATTACGCTCTGATTCATTTTAGGAATCTAAGTTTAATCAACTAATCCCGGTGTCACAACGGGCAATTAAACTAGTTGCATGGATTATGATCTATCCTAATTTCTCTCCGTCGAGTTTCCATTAAGAATCGAATCATTACACAATTGGTCAGATTGAGTAAAGCATTAAGCACATCCATACAAATAATTAGGACATGGGCAAGAGACAAGAAATTATAACAATATTTCCGCTATCATTTCATTTCAAGACCCCAAATTGGGGTTTAGCTACACATAATATCCACAATAATTACAAGGGAAAGCATAATAAAAGGCATAAAAGGAAAGGAATTGACCGTCGAAAAAACCCCTTGCTGACGCTTGGAGCCCCCGCTGACTACTCCTCGAGCCTCTAGAATTGCTTCCCAAAATTCCCCAAAAATTCCCATTAGAAGAACCCTCTCAAAAAGGCTCAAAAGCCTTGAGAGGGGCTCCAGAAAAGGAGTCTTAAGAAAGGAAAGAAAGGATTGAGTGATGGATGATTGATTGATGATTCAAATGAGGCACCAAGGGCGCCTATTTATAGGCCTGGAATAGGGGTAGCGTCGCGACGCTGCCTTGCCAAGCGTCGCGACGCTGTTGCGCACGCGGCTTGGGCAACAAGAAAGGGCAGCGTCGCGACGCTGCCTTGCTAAGCGTCTCGACGCTGTCCTGTTTTCCAGATTTTTCAGCTTCCTTTTGGGCTGATTTTTGGGCCTTCTTCTTTATTTCTCTTGGTCTTTTCTTCATGGATGTCTTCTTTGGGCTTCCAAATGCTTCATACTTTGATTTGGGCTATAATTACTTCAATTTTGGCTCTTTTTCTCCCAAAATCACCAACTTAGCTCCTAAGGACCAAATAACAAAATTCATTAAATATATTCATTAAAAACACAATTAAAGCACCAAAAAGCTTAATAAATTGAGACTAAAATAGCGACATTTCTGCTCGCTATCAGTGCTCTCGAAGTTTTTCTTGAAATTGTTTTACCAGTGTCATGGCAGCATATCTTGGGTGCTCCACAATTCTTTTTCAGAATGACATTAACAATTTGGCTGTCAATAAGACTTATCCTTTGCCTTATTCCTACAAAGTGACATGCTAAAATGTTAAAAAAGTTAGACACCTAAGTCTTACCACTTATTTATACAAGTTCATTACCAAAGTTGTAGCTAAAAAACTTGAAAATTTTCTACGAATGCAGTTACTGTATTTCAAAAACCTTCAATTAGGGAGGACAATTCATTGATTATGGCCATATTGCTTATGAGTATTTAGAATCGTTTATTTTTTTTTTTAACTTTAGGTGAATTAAACAATAAGGCCTCCTTTTCCTTTTACCTAGGTTGTTAACTATTCGAGTACACTCTTTCAAAGGTCTTTGATTTTGGATTAGTGAATGTGTTCAAGATTGGTAGAAGCAACTTCATTTATTATTCTTTTTAATGACAAACGAAACCTCGATTAAGATGAAGAAAATAACAAATAAGTGGGAGATAAGAGATGTGAGTATGTCATTTTCTCAATATATCTTTATATTCATTTAGGGTTGTTGGATTGAAAAGAACGAACCCAATTGTATAGTCTTTCTATACTGTTGGGTTTGATTTACATCTTTGGTATTATTTTTACTTATCATTGTTGGGTGGTTCCATTCAAATCATTATAGTTACTATTCTTGCTAAATATGTTTTGTTCTTATGGTATGCTTGATGTTCTGAAAGGTTATTTGAGTTTTAATTCAGTTCAATATGTGACGACCTGCGTTCTGAAATTGGAAAATTTTCAAAGTAATTAAATTGGAATTCTAATTGGAAAATTAGAGTTTGCAATTGAGCCCCTTAAGTTTAGATTGAATTTCTTTAATTTTTAGTTTAGATTATGATTAGTATTCAGTGAAAAAGCACCATTAGTTTCAACCAAGGTATATTCTTCTTCTACACAATGTGGATTGAGAATTGCTGCAAGTATCTTCTCGACGATAGGTCTTATGTTTTAAAAATATCAAAATCAGTACATAGAATGATTTTAAATTCAGTTGTTTTCTTTTATGTTTTAATGTGTAGGCAGATAGAATCAACTCAAACTATAAAAGCTATCTAGATGCAAAGGTACCCAAGCCTTGCATTTAGGAACTTAAAATTTGATTCAGTTTTCTAACTTTCCTATGATTAGAATTTCTTAATGTATAATTTAAAGAAACTTTTATGACAGAGACACTAGCTGTTGCCTTTTTTTAATTTTTTTTTTTTCTTTCTAGTGTTGCCATTTTCACAGTGAAACTTAATGATTTTGGTAGACCTACAGGGTGTGATGCTGACATCTTTTTCCCCCACAGACTTTCTATTATTGGAACAGATTGATTATTGATCTGGATGGATGAAACTTTATGGAGATAAAATGCCAAAGATAGGGAAAAAGAGGCGAACAATAATGGTAAGTTGCACAATCTCTTATGTGTTTATTCTTCAAAACTTCAAGAAACGTTGGCTCTTGATAAATGTTTCTTGATTTTTGAAGTTTGACATCCCTTTTCATGCAAAATGCTTGGAAACAGGAGAAACAGTTGCCATAAAGGTTTTATTGAATTTGGTTATCGAATATTTTCCTCAAAATATGTATCATGTTCTTAAGCACTACAACAACATGAATCAGATGATGCCACTCATATACGTGAAACTGCCATAGTTTCTTAGGGAGAATGCAGTGGACCAACTTCT
This sequence comes from Luffa acutangula, assembly GCA_036850905.1. NCBI lineage: Eukaryota > Viridiplantae > Streptophyta > Magnoliopsida > Cucurbitales > Cucurbitaceae > Luffa > Luffa acutangula. The sequence goes on from CM072098.1 coordinate 27,901,117, forward strand.
AGAGATAATCAAGGTGATACCTTAGTTTTATTTTGATTTTAAAACCTTAGAAATGAAGCTTCATCTCATATTTTTTTTACTTATAGAAATCAAGATGATACCAAATTTGGTAATGTAAGCATGTTTACAGTTCATTACTTGGTTTGAATTTTGATTTGAAAATTAGAGTTCGCAATTGAGTTCCGACGTTTAAATTAAATTTCTATAATTCTTGGATTAGATTTTGATTAGTATCTGATGCGAGACCTGAGTCGCTTAGTTGAGGATATTTTGAGTCTTGTTGTGAACCTAAAGTGTTGTTAGGTTGTAGTTGGGCGGTTTTTCATATAGAAGTGCGTTTATCTTGTTTAACAGGTTTAAATTAAAAAATTGGGTTAGTCATATGTATGTCGTTATGTTGCTGAAATTTTCAGATTATCCGGTTAGAATTAAGATAGAGGCTTTAGGAATGTTGCTAGGTTAGGTATAGAAACATGAGACGTTACACATTCAATCATTTTTGGTCTTTTTGTTGATATTGTTTTTTGCAAGGTTTAACTGTTTGTTGATTTCTGCATGAGTTGGTATTTTATAATGTTGCAATTCTAATGTGTATAACCGATTATATGACTTTTAATGTTTATTTGTTATATTGGTTCATGAGTTAGAGTTTAAATCATGATTTATAAAAGATATTCTGGTTTTTTAATTTATCAGGTGAATGAAAGGATAACACACATGCAGCTACATATTCATGGAGGAATTGTTACACAACCATTTCATCAACTCTCTTAGCTGTTTTTGAGTGTATGAAATTTTTGAGAGTATATGTAGTTATTTTAGTCATTTGGATTATGAATTTGCAACTTTGTTTCTATGTGTAAGTACTTTAATTTATTTGCTATAACAAACTTTTAATTTTATTAATGTAGTACTTAATTTTTTGTACAAGGAATTTGAAGATTTTATGTGTATCTTTATGAGAAATTTGAAGATTTGCATTTTTTAGTTGTCTATACATGATGAGACAAGCGACTTCGATAGATGTATATGTTTTTAGTTTTGAAAATGTATTTAAATACATTATAAACAAATTTAAGTTGATTTTTCAATATAAAAATATTTGAAACAAAAAATATAAATATAAATGTAAACAAAACAATATTATATATATATATATATATATAACTATTAAAAGTTAATTAGTGTGTCTATCATAGTAAGATTAAAAAATGTTATGCACGTTTTTATATCATTTTCAATAGTATCGAATAAATGCAATAAAAAGTTAGAGACTTTTAATAACATCCAATACAACATGGTAAAAACACTATAATATGTCTTTTATAGCATTTTTTCATGATTATAAAAAAGGCTATTGAAGAGAAATTATAGCGTTTTTTCAATGCTATGACAAGTTTCCATAACATTAAAGTAATTCAATAAAAATAAACTTTTTATAGCATTTTCAATAGCATCAGAAAAACACTATGAAAAATTAGAGACTTTCACTAACATTGGCTACAACAACGTGGTAAAAACGCTATGATATGTCTTTTATAGTGTTTGTTTACAGCTATAAAAAAGGCTATTAAAGAGAAATAATAGCGTTTTTTCCAACGCTATGAAAGGTTTCCATAACATTAGAATAAGGCAATAAATATAGACTTTCTACAGCGATTTCTATAGCCGAAAAAAAACGCTATTAAAAGTCTCTGACTTTCAATAACGTGGGCTACGACAGCGTTTCATAAAACGCTATCGTAGCCTTACGATAACGTTTTTTGAATGCTATCGTATGTGATTTTTCCTGTAGTGCTTGGTAGCGTGATTTGTGGAGAATGACGATTCTGCCTAAATACATGATTCAGGAGTCACAAATCACGTTTGTTCTTCTTATTAAAAGGAATAAGTTCCTGGCAATAGCTTGATGCTATTGAAACAACTCTCAAAGTTGATGCTATTGAAATAACTCTCAAAGTTGAAACTAGAGAGGTTATCTTGGTTATAGTAATGGGGAACGTTAAGTTATTTTTCCCAGTTGGAGGAAATACATATTATTGGATAATGTGTATGTCCTAAGATTAACAAAAAATTGATTTTGGTATCGTATTTGCTGGAACAATGTCACTTTATACAGTTCTCTGCTAACACATTTTTCATTTAATAGAAAGGGAGTTGACATTTGTTCAGCTGGAATTGAAAAGAACCTACATGTTTTAAGACTAATCATGAGTAAAGCAGTCAAGAACACCAAGCTGTTTAAGACTGCTACTACTCAATGTGATAAGAGGCAAAAGTTTTCTCCTAAATGAAAATACATGTCTTTGGTGTAGGATTGGAATTCCGTAATTCTGTAAAGCGGAAGCGTGAATGGGACCGATTCGTAATTAATTTTGTTTAATCTAAAATACCAATACATTGACAATAATATTAGAACTATTCTAAATATATATTAAGGCTAAGCATACAAAAATATTATATCTATATCTAATTTATAAAGTAACAAATTACTTACTCTCGTTGACGACTCAGATTAAATTCACCAACTGCTTGTGAATTAATCACGAACTAGTGCGAACACCACCACTATGGCTACACCGGTATGACTCTGAGACTTCTAGAGGCAGGAGATTGGTGGGAGTCTAGAGGAAGCCTTGAGGGGAATTCTCTGAGAGTAGGAGAATGAATGGGATGTCTTTCACCCAGTCCAAGGGGTCCTATTTATAGGTAAAGGCCAAGACTCTTTTCCTAATAGGAAAAGGTCTCTAATTTTAATAAATGATTAATTAATTCCATAATTATTTAATTTCCTAATTAAATATCATATATTTAATCTTAGGGATTTTATTAAAATTAAAATTAATATGAATCCAATTCATATTAAATTTATTTGATCTCTTTCAAATATTTTCTTTCTTAATAGGAAAAAGTCTTTAATTTTAATAAATAATTCATTAATTTACCCAATTAAATATCATATATTTAATCTTAGGGATTTTATTAAAATTAAAATTAATATAAATCCAATTCATATTAAATTTATTTGAACTCTTTCAAATATTTTCTCTCAAGAATTAATTTTTGAAATTAATTCAAAAATTATATTATAAAGTTTCATAAACTTTATATTATATTGCATCAATATACATTATACGATACCCCAAATAAATTGAACACTTTCAATTCAATTTATACTTAATTGCCTCAAGTCTCTTTACGAGCTACCAGTGGGACCTAATGGACCTACAGATCAGAAGCTCCAACGATACGAGACTAATTGGCCAAACTCATTGACCAAGTTTAGTCAACATTCATTAACTGTGGGTCACTCCACTAAAGACTCACAGCTGCACTCTTCTCACTGTAGAATATTTCTGTGTCCACGGATATCGACCAAGCAGTAAGTCAATCCTTCACGTGTGTTCGTAACACCAGCTGGGTCAAATTATCATTTTGGTCCGACTGTTACAATACGCGACCTCGAACAGTAGGAGGAAGGCGGCGGCGACGGCACGAACGACTAGGGGGGGGGTCACGCGTGAAGAGATGAAGGAGGGAGAGTTAGGGTTTGCTTTCCTTTTTCTTGAATTTCTATTCTTTTAACTCATTTTCCCTTATCTCAAAAACCCAAAAATTGCCATTTCTCAACCAAATCTCACATTTTAACGCAAAAAATGAATTTACATAGCTGACGAATCTCAAACTGACTACAAACCAAGTCCAACCACTTTAGTGAGAGATTTATTTCAGTAACGCTCAGCACCCAAAAGACTAACATTCAACCATAAGTTTTTTTTATTAACTCTCAAAATACAAGCCAGGTTATAATTAAATTAACCTTGGTATTAAATACAAGAGAATTAACACATTGAAATGCTTGAAATACTCGGGGCGTTACACTTACAAACGATGTTGGTTATGAACCGTCATGAAAGATGGTCTTCAATGTCGGTTATGGCCCATCATTAAAGCAAGGGCTTCATTAGAACATATGTGATGGGGAAGTTTGAAACGTCCAAACTCATATTAAGGAAATTGTTGTTAAATCATATTCGATATGTTTTGATGTTAAAGATTAATTATGAACTAAACTATAAATATGGAGAGAGTTGATAGAAATATAGAAATATGATTTAGATATTACGTACGTGAATAGGGATTTGTGTCTGAGAAATTAGTTTGAATTTGAATTCGGATTCATATTCAAATAATCGATTTTGAGAAAGATTGGATTTAGGTGTGATGGTTTAATTTAATATGAGATATTGAAATTAAAAAAATTAATTAAAATGTTTAATTAATTTTAATTTCTTTTTAAATTAATTTCAGAATTAATGTTAGAAATTAAAGAAAAATGAAATTATAATTCTTTTTTTCTAAATTGGTGGATAATGACAAGGTTGGTCATTTTGAACACCAAATCACCAAGATTATCACACCTAATTCACTCCTCATTTGCTGTCATCATGTGGTGAATGGTGTTGCATGTCTTCTTCAATAAAAGGAGAAGAAAATGGTTGAGGATGTGGTTGTGCTTAATGCAAAGTTCTGGAAAAATATCTCCAAAAAGAAAAACTCACGATTTTGAGTTCTTCACCTATTCCTTCACAAATTCATCACGTTCTTGAGTCCCACAACTCGTTCTAAGGTCGGTAATTAGCGGGAAAGATCACGGTTGTTGTTCACAACAAGATTGAGCAAAGAATTCATCCACGCGCGGATTACTTCGATTCGTCCAAAAAGGTTGGTATCCGAATTGCTTTGTTTTTGGTTTTAAGAATACATGTTTTTCATAACTAAAATTAAAAGAAATTTGAGTATTTAGATCCAAATTGCTTCTGCTAGTGTCTCGTACACTCCTTCGAAGTTTGCATTAATAAACCCTAAATCCAATAAACTATGATATTCCAAGGTTGTTTAAATAAAACTTGGACTAGTATGTGGGGACATACGGGGATCAATGTTCAAGTAATAACCTAAATGGTCCAAAAAGGTTGGTATCCGAATTGCTTTGTTTTTTGTTTTAAGAATACATGTTTTTCATAACTAAAATTAAAATAAATTTGAGTATTTCGATCCAAATTGCTTCTGCTAGTGTCTCGTACACTCATTCGAAGTTTGCATTAATAAACCCTAAATCCAACAAACTATGATATTCCAAGGTTGTTTAAATAAAACTTGGACTAGTATGTGGGGGACATACGGGGATCAATGTTCAAGTAATAACCTAAATGGTCCATAGTATAGGAATAAGACTTGGTACCTTATCCTTGTGACACTATGTGATACGACCCACTTTGTATTCGATACAGATGTAACGATCCAAAGAATCCATGTAGAAGACATGCGAGTGGGGGTATCCTATGCAATGAGTTTGCATAAGACCGGACTGTGAAATAGTAACCACTAGATGTAACACCGTTAACTAGTTTATGTTTTTATTTCAATAGGATGACCTAGGTAACTCAATCTCAATCCTGAGTCTGCTATGAACCTCTTTTCAGGAGGGATTGTCCTTAGATTTGTATGGGTGAGAGTGACCAGTACACTGACTCAATAATCCTACCATTTCAGGGGAAAGATCGAGTGGGGGCTGGGAACATAATAGTAAAAGATGGAATTCACTCATTCCTCTATTGGGGTAAGTAGATGTGTGTTCCCTTAAGAGCTTATTCTGAGTCTTGAACAAAGGCGTGTCGTCCTCTCCTGGCCCGAGAGGAGCTTCTGTTTAGTGGTTGGACCCTAAAAAACTTGTTCATTAGAGGGATCAATGGTACTTAAGGATCAAGAGGTAACCCAGGGGTAAAACGGTAATTTGACCCAGCTGGTGTTACGAACACACGTGAAGATTGACTTACTGGTATGATCGGTATCTGTGGACACAAAAATATTCTACAGTGTGAGAAGAGTGCAGCTGTGGGTCTTTAGTGGAGTGACCCACAGTTAACGAATGTTGATTAACTTGGTTAATGAGTTTAGCCAGTTAATCTCGTATCGTTGGAGCTTCTGATCTATAGTTCCATTAGGTCCACCTCCTAGATCGTAACGGGTAGTGAGATTAATTAATCTTGAATGTTAAGGGAATTTAAGTTAATTGTATTTGATACAAATTAATATAATGTATGGAGATACATTATAGTATATGTTTAATTAGTGAATTAAACTTTATAATAAATTTAATTTTGGATTAGATTCAAAATTAATTAATGAGAGAATTATGAATTTAATTAAATATGTGATATTTGATTAATTCATGAATTAATTAATTGGAGAATTAGTTAATTTAATTAATTTTGTGAAATACGATTTAATCAAACTAATTCTATAGTTAATAATTAATGTACATTTGATGCACATTAAAACTATATATTAAAAGAGAGAGATACTGAAGGGTTAAAATCCTTAACGCAGTGGAAACCATCAGAGGACCAAATCGGTTTAAATGTCGATTGGAATACCAATACAACGACAACAAAAATACAACAGTAAATCAAACATAAACATGCTGAATTAAGGCTATAAAACATGTTGGATTTCTAATAAAACTACCTAGATCTAATCTAGTTATGATCCTATCGATCAAATATCAAAGAGAACGTACTTTCACTTGAAGCCTCGACCGTTTCACCAACTCCTTGATCTTGATTCTTGGAAAAAAACAACAACACGAACTTTTTTTCCTTTGCTGGAAAATTCACCAATGTGACACAAACCACAAGATTTCACCGGTATTCTCCTAAGGGAATTTGGTTTAGAGGCTTGTGGGAGCAACTTCTCTAAGGGAATTCTTGGGAGGAATTGTCTCTGTGAAAGAAAAACAAGAACCAGAGAGCGAGTGTGATTTTGTGAGAGACCTCAAAGAAAGCAAAACTAACGCCCCTTAATCCTCCCACTATCGTGTGAAGCACGGTTATTGAGGAATACCACGTCTCATCAGTTAAATTAACTGATAATTAAATTAATTAATAATAAAACATTTATTATTAATTATTATTATATATATAATTAAATCACCAAAATGATTTAATCATATTATTTATATAAATCACATTTATATAAATATTCCTCATATAACCTATAGTTTTAATATAATTCAATTAAATTAAATTAAAACAAATAATTAATTAATCATTAAATTGAATATCACATATTCAATCATATCACTCTCACATAACCTATAGTTTTAATGTGTATCTAATGCGCATTAATTTTAACCTATAGTTTTAATATGAATCCAATTCATATCTTAAACTTAATATTCGAACCCTTTCGAATATTCAATTATCCCTTAGAAATTTATCTCCACGCCCTAAATGAGCTACCCGTGGGACCAAATGGACCTACAGATCAGAAGCTCCAACGATATGAGATTAATTGGCTAAACTCATTAACCAAGTTAATCAATGTTCGTTAACTGTGGTTCACTCCACTATAGAATCACATCTGCACTCTTCTCACTGCAGAAATATTTCTGTGTCCACGGATGCTGACCAATAACAGCAAGTTAGTCCTTCACGTGTGTTCGTACCCCAACTAGGTCAAATTATCGTTTTACCCCTAGGTTACCTCTTTATCCTTAAGTCCCAGTGCTCCTCTAATGAACAACCTGTTTGAGGTCCAACCAACAAACAGAAGTCCCTCTCGTGCCATAGAGAGGGCAGAGCCCATTGTTCAAGACCTGGAGACACCACTTAAGGGAACACACCTCAACTTACCCTAGAGTCGGGAAGGAGTGAATTCCATCTTGTGTGATTATGTTTCCAGCTCCCCACTCGTTCTTGTCCCCAAAATGGTAGGCTTATTGAGTCGGCGTGCAGGTCACTCTCACTCATACAAATCAAAGGACAATCCCTCGTAAACAGGAGTCCATAACCCACTTAGGATTGAGACCAAGTTGTCTAGGTCATCCTAGTGAAATAGAAACCTAACTAGCTAAGGGTGTTACAGCTAGTGGTTAACTATTTCGCAGTCCGGTCTTATGCAAACTCATTGCACTAGATACCTCCTCTCGCATGTCCACTACACGAACGCGTTGGATCATTGTGTTTGTATCATAATACTGTTGGGTTTTATGCCCTAAAACTCGTAGATAGTAAATGTACTTTTGATCGAACATTAATAAAAGTGATGTATTATTCATTTATCTATGTTTGTATTATATCTTGTCTTATTAACCCTAATCCAATAAACTCAACATCCAAGGCTAATAGAATGAGGCTTGAACTAGTATGTAGGGACATACGGGGATCGATGTTCAAGTTTTAGCCTAAAGGGTCTGTAGTATAGGGATAAGGTTGGGTACCTTATCTTGGTGACACTATGGATACGACCCGCTTTGTATTTTGATACAAACGCAATGATCCAACGTGTTCTTGTAGTTGACATACGAGTGGGGGTATCCTGTGCAATGAGTTTGCACAAAAACCGGACCGCGAAATAGTTAACCACTAACTGTAACACGTTAGTTGGCTCGGTTTCTATTTCACTAGGATGACCTAAACAACTTGGCCTTAATCCTGAGTGGATTATGGACTCCTATCCATGAGGGATTGTCCTTTGATTTGTACGGGTGAGAGTGACCTGCACGCCGACTCAATAAGCCTGCCATTTTGGGGACAAGACCAAGTGGGGAGCTGGGAACAAAGTCTTACAAGATGGAATTCACTCCTTCCCAACTCTAGGATAAGTAGAGGTGTGTTCCCTTAAGTGGTGTCTCCGGGTCTTGAACAATGGGCCCTACCCTCTCTATGGCACGATAGGGACTTCTTTTTGTTGGTTGGACCTCAAACAAGTTGTTCATTAGAGGAGCACTGGTACTAAGGATAAAGAGGTAGCCCAGGAGTAAAATGGTAATTTGACCTAGCTGGGGTACGAACACACGTGAAGCGCTAACTTTGTAACGACCCTACTTTTCATGCCTAGATCCTAAGGTCGTTACTACATACATTTCATTCTACTTCTAAGAACAACGAGAAATTATCCATTAAAGAAATCATACTTAGAAATTTGCGAAACTTTTCAATCTGGGATCCCAGTTTAAAACAGAACAAACGAAACCTTTAGTAAATCAAACCAAACTTAAAGCGGAATAAATCGTAAATCATTCAATACAAGTTCAAAAGGAGAATTTCAAAACGTAAAAATGCGGAAGACTATCCTAAAGGAGATCCATGGCTCAGCAGCTCTCCGTCACGCGTGCTGTACACCTTTACCTCTACCTGCAGTTGTATGTAAGGGAAAAGAATGAGCATTTAAGAAAATACTCAGTAAGTAGCCATACTTCAAGACACTTGCAGCAATAAAAGCTTTAACATCTTATTCGAGTTAAGGGCCTAAGGGTTAGGTCATCTCAATCTCATTCATTTCATTTCATTTATCTGCAGTTCGGGTCTCGTGTTCAATTAGTACACCTGTATATATATATAAGTTTGCCAACTCACTGATAGCGCACAGGTGGGAGTTTTGGGATGTCTCTACTCCTACTGATGGTAGATTCTCTACTCCTACTGATGATAGATGGCACCCAGTCAGTGAAGCTAAGTCTCATCCCTCAAGGCACTAATAGGCGCGTAGCGCTCTAAACTACCATTTCGCTGGTAGGGCGTTTGATAGCGAGCAGAAATGTCGCTATTTTAGTCTCAATTTAATAAGCTTTTTTGGTGCTTTAATCGTATTTTTAATGAATATATTTAATGAATTTTGTTATTTGGTCCTTAGGAGCTAAGTTGGTGATTTTGGGAGAAAAAGAGCCAAAATTGAAGTAATTATAGCCCAAATCAAAGTATGAAGCAATTGGAGGCCCTAAGAAGACATCCATGAAGAAAAGACCAAGAGAAATGAAGAAGAAGGCCCAAAAATCAGCCCAAAAGGAAGCTGATTTTTCTGGAAAATCTGGACAGCGTCGAGACGCTTAGCAAGGCAGCGTCGCGACGCTGCCCTTTCTTGTTGCCCAAGCCGCGTGCGCAGCAGCGTCGCGACGCTTGGCAAGGCAGCGTCGCGACGCTACCCCTATTCCAGGCCTATAAATAGGCGCCCTTGGTGCCTCATTTTGGATCATCAATCATCACTCAATCATCCACCACTCAATCCTTTCCTTCCTTTCTTAAGACTCCTTTTTTGGAGCCCCTCTCAAGGCTTTTGAGCCTTTTTGAGAGCGTTCTTCTAGTGGGAATTTTTGGGGAATTTTGGGAAGCAATTCTAGAGGCTGAAGGAGTAGTCAGCGGGGGCTCCAAGCGACAGCAAGGGGTTTTTTTCGACGGTCAATTCCTTTTCCTTTATGCTTTTTAATATGCTTTCCCTTGTAATTATTGTGGATATTATGTGTAGCTAAACCCCAATTTGGGGTCTTGAAATGAAATGTTAGTGGAAATATTGTTATAATTTCTTGTCTCTTGCCCATGTCCTAATTATTTGTATGGATGTGCTTAATGCTTTACTCAATCTGGCCAATTGTGTAATGATTCGTTTCTTAATGGAAACTCGACGGAGAGAAATTAGGATAGATCATAATCCATGCAACTAGTTTAATTGCCCGTTGTGACACCGGGATTAGTTGATTAAACTTAGATTCCTAAAATGAATCAGAGCGTAATAATTAATGATTTTTAATAGCGCTAAGGACACTTAGGTTGTTAAAATGAATTAATTACAATTAGGGGAAACCGACAGGAGAACCTATGTGATTAACGGAGATTCTAGGTTTATAATTAGTTGGGCAATGAGATAGGATAATTATAGCAATTATTTAGCTAATCATTGATTTTCAAGACCCCTCTTCCCGCTTAAAGAAAACTCTTTCTCCACATTTTATTTCTGATTGATCAAATTGTTTTTGTTAATTGTCTTGAATTTAAATTCTTTTTATCACATGAAAGTGGTCCCTAAATATTATTTCACCTAAGTATTTTCAGTGCTCAAGAGAATTTTAATTATTTGCTTAAGTTTCGCTTCGCCTCCCTGAGGATTCGATACTCGGAATACTTTCCGTTTTATATTACTTGTGGCCCGTGCACTTGCGGATACCAACAAGTTTTTTGCGCCGTTGCCGGGGAGGCTTGATTTTTAAGCAAAAAAATTAATTTTTCTTGACATCGAAAAGAAAAGGGTAAATGGTAATTTAGGTGTAAATATTTTTTTTTCTTTCATCATTTTGTGAATATTATTTTATTTTCATTTTTTGTTTGGTTTTTTTGTTATCTGGGAGCATTGTATGCGAAGAAACAAGGTGGTTGATCTGTTTCCGTTAGATCTTGAGATTAACAGGACTCTTAAATTCATTAGAAGAGAAAAAAGATTAACAGAAATGATGGCCCACCAAGAAGAAGCTCCCAAGGCAATTAGAGATTTTCTGCAGCCAGTTCTTCCTACCGAGAATTCTGGAATTGTTTACGCCCCCATCCAAGCTACAAATTTTGAGCTCAAAACAGGGTTGATCCAGATGGCACGCGATAACTCGTTCAAGGGACATCCTTCCGAGGACCCCCACTCTCATCTGCGATCATTCCTAGAAATATGCGGGACGGTAAAGATGAACGGAGTTCCGGCCGATGCGATCAGATTGAGGCTGTTTCCATTTTCTCTGTAGGATAAAGCAAAAGATTGGCTCGAATCAGTCGAGACGGGCAGCATCAGTACTTGGGACGAGCTTGCCCAGGCTTTTCTGACAAAAATTTTTCCACCAGCTAAGACTACCAAGCTGCGGACTGAAATTGGAACATTCAGACAGCTTGACGAGGAGCAGTTATACGAAGCGTGGGAAAGATATAAGGAAATGCTTAGGCGATGCCCCCAACACGGATATCTTGATTGGCTTCAGGTACAGTTATTCTATAATGGATTAAACCCCTCCACGAAGACAGTCCTTGACACATCAGCAGAAGGGAGTTTTCTTTCAAAAACGGTGACAGAAGCCAAAGACCTGCTTGAGGAAATGGCGGCAACAAGTTATCAATGGCCGACGGAGAGAGGAACAATTACAAAAAAGGCTGGATTGTATGAATTGGATGAGTCAAGTTCACTGAAAGCGCAACTGGCATCTCTGACCAATGCTCTAAAAAAATTGACGTCATCTGAGGTGGTGAAGTCCATTTCCACCTTAGCTGAAGGACATTCGAAGAAAGAAGGTCAAGATGTGGAAGAAGTTCAATACATAGGAAATAGATCATATACTCAAGGAGTACCGAACTTCTACCACCCCAGTCTGCGCAACCACGAGAACTTCTCATATGCGAATACGAAGAATGTTATGCAGCCACCCCCAGGTTTTGCATCAACGAGTACTCCTGAGAAGAAAAATAATCTGGAGGAGATGGTGGCTTTATTCATCAAGGAACAAAGAATATTAAATGTGAGTCTCCAGACATCAGTAAACAACCACGACGCAGCTCTAAAGAATATGGAAGTGCAGATAGGTCAGATTGCTTCAGCAGTAAATGCCCTGCAAAAGGGAAAATTTACAAGCGATACTGAGCCTAACCCGAAAGAGCAGTGTAAGATGGTGGTTCTGAGAAGTGGCAGAAGACTGGAGGACAGTTCAGAGAAGAAAAAGGAAGAAGAAAAGAGAAGGGATGAAGATAAAGGGGCTGAGGCACAAAAAGCCTCCTCTGAAAGGTTCCAACATCCTCCTAACTCTATTGAATTAAAATGTGATTTTTCTAATAGCTGTGCAGGTAAAAAAGAAGAAGAGAAGCAGAATGACAATAAAAAGATGACTGAGGAAGAAGTGGTTCCATGCAACCACCATGACAGAGGTTCGCATATTAGCCCGCCCAAGCGGAGGGGCGAATGTCCAACCTTTGATTACAGGGAGTTACCTTTGCCTCAAAGATTTAAGAATGTCAAATTAGATGAACAATTTCAAAAATTTTTAGAAATGTTTAAAAAGTTGTCTGTGAATATTCCATTGGTAGAAGCTTTGTATAATATGCCAAATTATGGAAAATTCATGAAGGAAATGCTTTCTAAAAAGAAAAGTCTGAAAAAAGAAGTTTTTAATTTATCTGAGAGTAGCAGTACCATCATTTCTGGTAGGATACCCTCTAAGCAGAAAGACCCAGGGAGTTTTACTGTTCCCTGTACCATAGGAGAAGTATCCTTCGATAGGGCTTTGTGTGATTTAGGAGCAAGTATAAATTTGATGCCCTACTCTGTGTACAGGAAGATTGGTTTATCAGGTATGACAGACACTGACGTCACTCTCCAGCTTGCTGATAGATCGATTACCCACCCGATGGGTGTTGTGGAGGACGTGTTGGTGAAAGTCAACAAATTCATCTTCCCTGTAGATTTCGTGGTACTGGACATGAAGGAGGACAAAGAGGTGCCAATTATCTTAGGCAGACCTTTCCTAGCCACTGGTAAGGCTGAGATTAGCGTGCATACAGGTAAGCTTACCTTAAACATTGATGATGAAAAAGTCGTGTTTAGTATTTTTGGCCAAGATGAATCTGTTTGTAGTTTGCATACATGTTTTTCTGTTGGGCCTGAATACTTGACTGATGACGATGAAGAGGTAGACTATAATCTTGGCCTAGGCTTAGGAGAAATGCTTATTGATAATATGGATTTTGATCATGATGCATATATGAATAATCCTCTGTTTGAAAATGATTTGGATCTGCCTGACTTTGAAAATGAATTAGACTTGCCTGCTTGTGAAAATGAAAAATCTGCAGTTGATGATTTACCTTCCTTTGAAAATGAATTGGAATTGCCTGAACTGAATAATTTTGATGATGATATTGAATTGCCTGACATTGAGCACAAACATAAAAGGCATAAAAAAGATTGCTCGATAGATAATTTTGAGTCTGACCATGATTACAGCGAATCTATTGAGTCTGATTTTAACATTCCTGAATGCATGAATCCTGACAATGTGAATACTTTCTTTTCATGTCCTGATGATGTGTATAGCATAGAATCTGACCCAGAAGAACTTGAATCTGTGCATAGTATAGAATCTGATCCTGAAATTCTTGAATTCTTTAATTCTTCTGATGATGAGTCATGTGATAGCTTAGTTGAATCATTTTTTAATTCTGAGTCTGAAGGATCTACTGAGCATGTAGATATTTTTTTCTGATGAATGGTCTGGCATGATTGATAGGCCGTCTCTAGATCCTAGACCAGTAGATATTATAACGCTTGATAACTCTATTAACAACTGTTTTGAAAATAGAGATTTAGAAAAGAGGTTTGATGCGGCTGATTATTTTCTAAAATGTTATTATGAGAATCTCTTTAGTGAAGATGGGCCAGGGGAAAGTTTTTTTTCTCCCCTGTTTGTAGTATGCAATTTGGTGCGTGATTTTTTGCAGGGCCCGGAGGATGATGACGAAAATTCGGCAGCATAACGGCACACGCAGAGGGAACCCAAAATTTTTCCTTGCACCTAAAAATAAGAATATACACTCCTATAACCATAACGAGTCAGACCTCGCATACACAAACCATTCACAACTCCAACAACCTCAAGAACAAGAGACGAAGGCGGCAACAACACTCCTAAACAGAGATAAAACACAACTCCTCGTCGTTCACTAACAATACCAGACAACACATAATGTATAACAGTCCAACACTTCCCACCCATTACATAGCACAAGCACACAACATCCATATTCCTGAAGGCAACCGTATACATGACACCTTAACCTCAATCCAAATATTTAATATACATGCTAGGAGCAAACAGTCATCTCAATGCATAAACATTTCAGGCTAAGACAACTTAGGGATTAAAACCAACTCATGCTATTATAAGTCATACCCAGCTTAAATGAGTTTTAAAACACAGAATTTATTCCAAAGGGGCTACTTACTTTGAGATACTACGCTTGATCGAAAATCACCCAACCACTCGATACAACACCAACCACGTGATGCGAAATATTCGCCTATGAACACATAAAATATATATAAATATATATTCACACACCAACGGCACACCAAACTCAACAATTTCCTAAAGCATAAGACTTGAGAGGGCCGAAAACTCACCCAAATGAAACTACTGCTCGCTGTCCAATTTCCAACTTCGCTCCAATTCGACAATTCGACCTCCAACGCCACGGACACCTTGAAATCGAAAGCTAAAATCAGTGGGTAACCTTAATTAAACATTAAATCGACCAAAACCCCCTTAAACCACACTTACAAACTCCTTACCCACTAGCTGAAGGCGTCGAACAGATTTGAATCGACAGACGAAACCGGGGGTGGTAGTGGCTGCTCGTGGCTGCGACGACGCTTCAGGAGACGACGAATAGCGGCGGTTCACGGCGGCGAGATGGCGGCAGCGTGCAGATCTGAAATCGGGGAGGCGGCGGCGCACGGATCGAGCGGCAGCAGCGCGATCGATGGGTTGCAGACGGAGAGAGAGAGAGCTGCGAGGAAGAGAGAGAGAGAGAGAGAGAGAGAGAGCCAAGAGAATGAGAGGGAGACGGGTTAGAGAGAGACGAAAACAAGAGAGAGAGAGACATTACCGGTGGGTTCGACGGCGAGAGGCGGCGGCGGCGTCGACGTCAGCAGTGAGCTCAGTGGAGGCGGCGACGTGTGTGTGTTGCAGAGAGGATGAGCGTGAGGGAGAGAGAGAGAGAGAGAGAGAGAGAGTATCGGGGAGAGAGAGAGCAAATTTTCTTTTTTCTTTTTTTCTTTTATTAAATGGTCATTCTTACCGAATTTGGGGGGAAACTTTCCCCCCATTTCTCTTCTTTCCCTTTTTGACCGGGCCTTTAATGCCCACTTTCTTTTTTTTTTCCAAATGCTTGCCGTTACAAACTTGCTGTTGATGGTCGATATCCGTGGACACAAAAATATATCTGCAGTGAGAAGAGTGCAACTGTGGTTCTATAGTGGAGTCAACCATAGTTAACGAACATTGATTAACTTGGTTAATGAGTTTAGCCAATTAGTTTCATATCATTGGAGCTTCTGATCTGTAGATCCATTAAGTCCCACCGATAGCTCTATAAGGGCATTGAGGTAAATTTCTAAGGGTGAATTTAATATTCAAAGGAGTTTGAATGTTAAGTTAAATATGAATTTGATTCATATTAAAAAACTATAGGTTATAATTTATACACATATAATGTATATTAATTCTGTAGTTAATTTGAGAAAAATATAATTAAATATATGATATTTAATTGTAATATTAATTAGTTGGTGAATTAATTAATATTTCAGTTTTAATTTAATTTAATTAAATTTTGATTTAATTAAGTTATATTAAAACTATAGGTTAAATGGAAATTTTTTGTTTAAAGATGTTTATGCAAATGACATTAAATTTAATTAATAGTTAATTTAGTTTAAAAGATTAATTAATATTATTAATAATATTAATTAATTCTTTTTCCCATCAATTAGGTTAACTGATGGGAACGTGTCTCCCATTTTTCCCTCAAAGTTGCGTGAATGAGGGTTTTTAGGAGGGAGTTGGACATTTTACGGTAACTCTCTTATTCAGTTCTACGACCCTTTCACTTTCACACAGATCTCTCTCTCAATTCCAAGAATTCTCTACATCTTTCTTCCTAAGAATACAGAGACTAGAATTCACCTAATCTGTTAGAGATATTGCTCCCACAAGCTCCTAACGCATATCCTTCAAGAGAATACCAGTAGAACCTCCGTGGTGGTGTTCGTGACAAATTTACAGCAAGAAAAATGAAGTTTTCGCTGTTGTTTTTGTGAAGATTCAAGGGAATTTCGGTGAAATAATCAAGAACGCTTCTAAAGTGTTTCTTGATCCCTTGTTTAATAGGGAATGCATCTAGATTAGATCTAGGTTGTATCTATTTTTTAATGCATGTTTTATAATAAAATTCCAGCAGATAAATGTGTTTATATCGGTGTAATTTTTTGCAATCCGTAACGGTATTTCAATTAGAATAAAAAGAATCAGTGTGGTTTGATCATTATTCCGTTGTGAAAGGACTTTTATCCCTTCAAATACAAAGCGGGTCGTATCCATAGTGTCACCAGGATAAGGTACCAAGCCTTATCCCTATACTATAGACCCTTTAGGCTGTATCTTGAACAGTCATCCCTGTATGTCCCCACATACTAGTTCAAGCCTCATATTAACAACCTAGGATGTTTAGTTTATTGGATTAGGGTTATTAGGACAATATTACACAATACAAACAAAATAAATGAATAATACATCATTCTATTAATGTTTGGTCAAATATTACATTTACTATCTATGAGTTTTAGGGCATAAAACCCAACAGATACATTTGAATATGATTGAAATGTAATATTAATTAAATATATGATATTTAATTAATATGTGAAACCATTAATTAAGAATTAATTAATTGGCCTAATTAGTTCAATTAAATATGATTTGATTGAATTAAAACTATATGTTATAATTAATTTAATTAAGGTTGGTTTAATTAATTAATTATATGATATATAGTTATTAGGGTCATTAATTATTATATGATAATAATCAATGGTCTAGATCCTTTTGGATCAATGGCCAAGATTAATCAAGGGAGTTACATCCTTTTATCTTAATTCTATTACATGTAGTTGACACAAGGGTGGTTAGATGAATTTCTAGAAAACCATCGATAGGAACCTCTCTCTCTCACATTTGGCATGTATCTCAAAGAGAGTAAAGCTCTCTCATCTTTTCTCAATCTTTCACCATTTTACGACCAATTTAATTGCTGTAAAATTTCCTTCTACGACGATTTTGGGTTCCCACAAGCCACAAATCTCAGTACTCATAGAATAGGAAGTGCTCACTTTTGGTGGTGTTCGTTGGAGCGTAGTGCAGTGATGATCTTCGGTCTCCATAATCATGCAAGTCATCGATTCTAAATAAGTTCAGATTTGAAAAAAGACAGCATGCTTAACACATAAAATTCATATAAATCGCTTATGAATTGGTTTTTGCACAATGTATTGGTATTCTAACTAACTAGAATTAATTCGTGCACGATTAATTTCGCTTCCGCTAAGGATTTAATTCCTTCAGAAACCCTATCCATTTATGGAGTTTGCATTGTTCCGACTCCCATGATCAAGTCCTCCGTAGGGTGATCGCTCCTAGGACGACTCGTAGGCAGATCATGAGAATCTCACGGTCAACCTAATGAAGGAGACCATAGAATACATTGACACGTGTCTTGCTCCTACTTACTATAAAATACTCTCTCATTCACCTTGTTATTGACCCATGCAAACACTATCTGCAGGGGGTCACTCCCAGGGTGACTTGAGGCCAAGCATGGATCTCACAATGTGAGCTCTCGAGGACGTGAGAGTAAAGATTGATTTATGAAAATCTTGTTTTGACATATTTCCTTCCACTAAGTATTTTTATAATTTTAGGGTCTAGTTACTTAGGTAAATTGCGGTTAAGTGAATCTATCTAAGTCTATGCCTTTATATAACCCTTATATATAGGTCTTTATTCTAACATCTAGGTTAATTAAACCCATTTAATTACCTAGTGACATTGCATGCTAACATTAAATTATGATTAATTCAACTCAGGTTCCGGGTTTGTTCCCAAGTAGAAGGTGTTCAGTAAACCGTCAACTTAAGTACCCCCAGCCTAGACAGAACTTCACCGGGAGAGTTTCCTTATAACCATAGTAATGTTTTACCTACTTAGTTCATTAAAACTATTTTAATACTAAGTAATAATATAATTCTAATCCTATAAGAATTAAAGTGAGCTTAGGTCTAATTAATTTTAAACATTTTGAAATTAATTCAATTTAACCTAAGATCCTATGTTTGCATGCAACTCTTTGTTATAGGTTGACAGTTTCTAATCATTTTTATAACTATTACAAGTTTTAAAGATTAGTCCTATAACATGCTCCTATAGTGTTTCCTAATAACAATCTAATTCAAGTTATGTTAAACACCATATTATATGCACCTATGACATTTAATTAATATAACTATTATATCAATCTAAAGTGGTGTCATACATCATGCAATTCAATTTTCCTTTAATTAATATCAAGTATACTAATTAACATCCATGAAAATTAAATTACATATTCTTTGACATTAATTTTAATATAACCCTTATATTAATCTAAATTAATGTCATGTTCAATGCTATTCCATTTTCATTTTATTAATATAACACTTATACTAAATAAACATGAAAATCATGCATTGAATTTATTATTTCCAATCATAATATAACTAATTATATTAATCTCATTAAAATAATCCTAAGCATACATGCTACATTAATTAAATATAACTCTTATATTTATCTAAATTAATGTCTTGCATCATGCTTCGCAAATTATTACATATATTTAATATAGCACTTATACTAAATTACTCATGAAATTTAAATTATACATATTTATCATACATTATAACCTTTATAATATAAATATGCATGATACATGTTTAACCTATGGTGAGATTTTAATCTATATTACATTCATAAAACATTAAACAGCTAAATAGACCGGTATTTTTGGCACCCCTAGGGCAAAAATTCAAAAAATTATAATAATTTATCAAAATCTAGCCCTAAACTGCCATGAAAGTGGTCTGAACCACCTCGAGTCGCTTCTAACCAGATCTAACCGTGTCAGAATCACCCGAACCGGACCCATACAGCTCGAACCGGACCAGCTGCTCCAAGAACCAAACCAAACAACCTCGAACCGGACCAGACCAGACGTCTAACCACCGAACTGCTGCAAACTGCCACGATCAGACGTGTGCTTGCATGATTCGAAACCACTGCTAGTGTTGAGACGCTTGCCCAAAATTTTTCCTTAGTGTTCTTTAGCGTCGAGACACCGTTGAGCAGCGTCGAGACACTATGCCTCAGGACAACCCTTTGCTCTTTGTTTCCACCAGTTGTAATCTCCAAATTGGACCCCGATTTGAGCAGCAAATAAAAAATTGAAGTCCTAATTCTCTAGACACGGACTTACATGACTCGATTTACAACTTTTGTCCAAAAAACATAGGCCCTTACATGATCAGATCAGTGAAATTGTAATTCTATGGCCAAAAAATACCTAAATAGCCTATTACCAAAATTCTCATTCAAAATGTAGAATTCACCCACCAAAACCCAATGATTTTCATTTTGTTGTATGTTCTGGATGATTATGTCTTGTCTAGAGGAGATAGGCTTGTGATCTAACTGTAGTTTGGTGGAGCTTGGTTGGTTGCCTATTTAGAAGTGTTAACGTCTTTTATCAGGTGAAGTAAAATTTTGGGATAACCAGTTTTACGTCGTTATGCTGTGGAAATTTTTGGTACATTCAGTTTAAAGAGTTGCTAAATGCTTAAGAGTCTAGAGTAGGTAGTAGCGCCACTAGGCTAGAGGTTAGAGAACCTGGGGCATTACAGTAATGAAGTGACGAGCTGAGTATTGTGGTTTGAGACGCCTGGGTCTTTAGCTTGGTTTCAGGGTGTGACATAGATAGGATCTTTATTTCTAGAGAGTTTATATGTGTGTATATTGCCCCTTTTAAGTGTGTATTTAACCAAGTTTCAAAGGAAACTCTGCCCAAATTTCTGGTTATTTAAGTTATCTTTGGTTTGACAATGAGCTTAAGATTGGTTAGGAGCATGCTAGATGGCAATAGAGTCCTTTGGTCGGTTAGAATTCATTGTCGACACGCTGCGTCACTAGTTGTTCGGAGTAGTCTGGGGCGGGGTGTGTCAATTATTGTATGTCATGTATGCTATTGTATTGTTAATAAATTAATTAGAATTTGATTGTTGATTTATTTATCATAGTAGCATGTTATAGGTTTAATTCATTAAAATTTATAATAGTTATAAAATTAATGATTAGAAATTTATTAACCTATAACAAAGAATTGCATGCAAACATAGGAACTTAGGAAAAATGAATTAATTTTAAAATTGTTTAAAATTAATTAGACCTAAGATCACAATTTCTAATAGGATTAGAAATTATGTCTTGCTTAGTATTTTAATAGATTTAAAATATTGTAAGTAGGACAAATAGGATTTTGGTTATAAGGGAACTCTCCCGGTGAGGTTCTGTCTAGGCTGGAGTTATTTCCTACCAGGGAACTGACCTGGTACCTGAGTTGAATTAACCATTGTCCTATTAGCATGCAATATCACTAGAAAATTAAAAGGGTTTTTTGACCTAGACATTAGTGTAAAGACCTGATTATAAGAGTTATAATAGACATAGACTTAGATAGATTGACTTAGCGAGTTTATCTAAGTTCAATAACCCTAAAATACGGTAGGATATTTCAGTGGGAGGGAAAATATAAAAACAAGATTTTCATATCGAGTTTTTATTCTCACGTCCCCATGTGTTCACACCGTGAGATCCACGCTCGGCTTCGTGTCGCCTTGGGCGCGTCCTCCCTTCGGAAAGTGTTTACATGGGTCAATAACAAGGAGAATGGGGAGAATGTCTATAGTAAGTGGGAGCAGGACACGTGTCAACGTATCTGTTGGGTTCCTAGAGTGAGTAAAATATGATCTAAAAAGACTCTAGAATTCCTGTGCAAGTATACACAGTCTGCAGCAAGTAATATTATCAATCTGAGTCCTGAATTAGCTTCCACTTTATCTATTTTGTGTAACTTTCTAATGGTTTCAAAGATGGTAAAAATGATTTGGTTTTATAAGAATTATGCTGAAGCAAAATAAAAGACAGAACAAAGAATAAACAAATAGGCAGACAGATTAAAGACAGGCGCTGGTTAGGATTCAGTAATTGTTTTAAAAGATGCTTTAGCAATATTATTGATCATGCAATCTCTCGTAGTATTGTTAGCGAATTCCTCCCGGAACTCTGGATCTTTTGGAATGTGTTTCAACCCCAACGAAGCACGACAGATCAAGCACTAGGCAACTGGCTACCCCTAGCTCAGTCACTGGCGTTCACCAATACACAATGATCGTAGTGTGATTAATTGCCACACACTCTCTAAATCATCCCTGAAACTAGAGGAGGTATTCACACCGACTGGCCAGACGGGCATAAAATAAGAATAAGCACAACAATTAATCAAGATGCAATAATCAATATATTATTAGAGATGAAGCACAACAACTACATAACCCCTAACCAACGCCTAAAGCTACTTAGTTCATAATAAGCATGGAAACATGAATTACAATCTGAGTAGGCACGTCCATAATCACAAGATAATAAAAATTATAATCTCCTTAATCAGCTTGCAGATGATGGTGTTCTTGGTAATCTCCAATCTCTCTATACTACTCGGCTTCCAAGGAAAACATGGAATGCTTTTGACTTCGACGGCTACTTCCTTTTATAGAAGGATAGGAGGCTTGAATTAGGTCAACTTGGACACGTGTAGGGCTCTCCTTGTTCCTTTATCCCGAAAATAACTCAACAAAAGTCGGTTCATGAAGTTGGATAACGAGCTGTGACGTGGCAGTCTTTCTCCCAGTTTTGCTGCAGCACAGAATTTTCTTCCTCAAGTCACCCAGCAGCATAATCTGCATAAAGTAATTTCCAAGGCTTCCATTTTTCCAAATGGGTTAAAACATATATATATATCTAAAACCAACCCTATTAAGCACAAAAGACACACAAATCCCTATATAAATGAGGCCTAAATAACTACCTTTTGGGCAGTTATCACACCCCCAAACTTGAACTATTGCGCGTCCCGAGCAATACTAACTCACCTTCCCTTAAGAATTTAAAACATTAGACAAAGAATTAGCTTAATCAAATCAAACAATCCAATATTGCCTTTAACCTTTACCTGAGCACTCTGCAAAACCGAGCTCTGCCGCAGCAAAATGATTCCTCCAGCAGGGACAAATAATCACCACTTCCAACTCAATTCTAAGAACTCACCACAGCTTAACTCTATTATCAAACATTCAAAACATATTTTCAAGGGGTTTATATTTTCATTTTTAAACTTAAAGCAGCCCTACAGTCATAAGTTCTTAAGCATGGGATGACCCACTTTATGGTGCAGTATACCCTTGCCTCAAACTTATCACCAACTAGGCACAATACCCTTTATATAGCTAAAAAATCCTTAGTTATTCCATCTCTTGCCCCTCAGAATGGCAACATTTTATGATGACGCTCACCTAAGTTCTGGGAGACAGAAAAACCGCTGGATCATCAATCATCATTCAACACTTTTGCTCCATCAATTTTTCTCAGCAAAATTTTCAACAAATAATTTTTCTTATTTTTTTCACATTTCCTAGGTCATCTTTTGACGCGAAGACAAACTGTGGGTATCACAAATGTCCCCAGTTACTCAACAACCTAGCAAATTTTTACTTGAAGGAGAGGAATGCTCGAGCAAAACAATTGGAGTAGCAAAAAGTCCCCCAAACTTGAATTATTCACTGTCTCCAATGAATCATCAATTAAGTAATTATACCCCCAAATGTAAATTTTTCTATCTGAATTTTAAACTAAGTGTGGGACTAGAACTAAGCTTAAAGTGGATTATATAAGTCTACACTACCTCCAGAATCTTCTTTACAGCAGCAACAGTCTAGGCTAGAAGAAATGCTCAAGCAAAAGGTTTCTGGAGATCAGAATACCTTGATCTAATTAAGCGTAATCAGTCCATGCTTCGAAAATTCAGAAGAAAATTAGTTAAGTTAGAGTTACTCAGTGCTCATGAAATAGAAACAACTCTGGAAATTTTATTAAGAACAGAGAAAAATATACATCAGCATATATTTTTGTCGCCTAGAAACAGAAAACAAAAACTGGGGTTCTCTTCGTTTTAGCTTTCTTTTTCGGAGCATCAGGTGTAGTAGGTTCAACTTCCTCTACATCCCTTTCCTTGCGGCTTCTCGTTTTCTCCATACCTGCAAGTAAAATGAAATTTTGAAATCGAAAGGTAAACGCCTTTCTCATCTAAAAAGATCTTTTTTATCTTAAAATTCCAACTAAAAATAGAAAAGGACACTAAACTTTTTAAGAAATGGAGAATGAACTTTAAGTTCATCAAAATGTTTTTTCCACAAGCACCTAGCAAAACCAACATGGAGAAATTGTGATCCAAATTATCACCAATATATTTAAATAAAATACAGCTAGAGGCAAATAACAATCATGCCTCTTACTTTGTAAAAGAGAGAAAATGAAAATATATATATATATATATATATATATATAAAAAGCAGAGATATATATAAGGAGAAATTCAAATTGTCACTTAAGCATCGCAGTAAGAAAAAACAGCAGACATGTAAAGTAGACACCAAAAGCGACTTATTCTGAAGCTAGTAATTTTCTTACATACCCCCCATCATGAAACAAGTGGGCTAGTTCAAAAAAAAGATAAAAACACAAACTAATTACTAAGCCAACTCCTTCCTACACAATTGACCAAAACTCTCATATAGTGATTGAATTGATTTTAAAGAGGCTATCAAAAATTTTAATCTCATGAAAACCAAAAGGTATCATATTTCTTTCCTAAGAAAAGCAATGACTCCTCAATATTGCTAAAGAAACATTGTAGAAATTAATAAAGTCTCAACCTACCAAGTACCACTACATTTGTCATAAAGTAAAAGGGATCACATTCATCACCATGAGGCAAAATTCTTGGACTCAATTTCTAAACATATGTTTGTTTTCTTGGTTAAGAGCTATAGCTTAACCCCAAAAGATTAAAAAATTATACTACAAGCTACAAATTTATTTCACTTGATATTGCTCAACCTAGAACAACTAAACCTTGAGACATTACAAAAGACTTGTTGATAGAGGAATATTTAAGAAACAAGAATCATATAGAAATGAGAGATAGCTTACTGTGGAACTCCCTCTTTGGACTGCCAACTAGAATCAAAGAAACAAAACACAAACCATTAAACTTATCATGATCTCCAACAACTAAACTTATAAAAAATAAACACAAACCATTAAACTTACCAAAACTTAGGAAAGTCAAGATTTTACTTCTCATTCTCTCAATAGCCAAACAAGCTGAAAAATAGCATGGAGACTAAAAATAGAGTTGAAATTTCAATACAGATGAGAACCACACTAGGTGAGTGTTGGGGTTTTTGTCCTAAAACTCGTGGATAGTAAATGAAACAAATTTATATATAAAACTTATTAGAATAGTTTCTATTATGGTTGTCGAAAGATCTGTTTAACGACATATTTATTAACTCAAATCCAATAAAACTAGAATCCTTGGCTATGATATGAATACTTGAACTTTATGTAGTGACATAAAAGTGGATCAGGTTCAAGTACATAGCCTAAAATGGTCTATAGTATAGGGATAAGACTACGTATCTTATCCTAGGAAAAACTATGTGACGAGGCCCACTTTGTTTTAATACAAACGATGTGATCCTAAATCGTTCGTGTAGAGACATGTGAGTGGGGGCATCCTATGCAAAAGAAGTTTGTATAAGACCGGACCTCGAAATAAGTCACTTTCACTTTATAACACCGTTTACTGTGAAACTGACTATTTCAAAGTGATGACCTAAGTAACTCGATCTTAATCATGAGCTAACTATGAACTCCTGTTTATTCGGGATTATCCTTTGATTTGCATAGGTGAGAGTGGCCCATAAGCACCGCTCAATAAACCTGTCACTTTGGGGATAAGACCAGATAGATAGCTGGGGACATAGTCCTGCAAGATGGAATTCACTCCTACCCGTCTTTAGGGATAGTAGAAAGGTTGTTCCCTTAAGTGCTGACTTCGGAACGTGAACAAAGGTGCGCCACCCTCTCATTGGCCCGAGAGGTTTCAGGTTTAGTGGTTGGACCATAAACCAATTGTTCATTAGGGACTCAGTTGAGGCTTAAGGAACAAGAAGTGCTATAGGGGTAAAACGGACTTTTGACCTTACTATAGTTACGAACAACCTGTGAAGGATTGACTTACTAATCACGGTTATATCGGGTGGACAAAAATACATCTACAGTGAGGGGAGTTCAGCTACGGGCTTTAGTGGAGTGTCCCGTTAGTTAACGAATGTTGGTTAACTAGGATTGAAAGAGTTCAACCGATTAATCTCGGATCGTTGGAGCCCATGATCTGTAGGTCCATTAGGTCCACCTGCTAGCTCAAACGGATTAACCTTAGAACAGAGTGATGAAAGAAATTTGAAAGACGTTCAAATTCGATTAAGGGAGATATCGTTGAAATTATATTCAATATAATGTAACATATCGATTTTATTGTTCATTAAACCATATATTGAGAGAGTTATTATTATTTAAATATGATTTAAATATATCTCATATGAATACGAATTCATGTTCGAGATAATTGGTTTTGAATTTGAATATCGATTCATATTCATCGGGATTGAGAAAACTCGAGAATGATGCAAGTATTGATTTTGGTATTTGATACTCAAAATTAAATATCATTAATTAAATTTGTTTGATTAAATATTTATTTATTTTAATGTTAATTGCTGGAAATTAACTTAAAATTAAATTAAATGTGAAAATTGATTTTAAGAATGAAAATCAATTTTGGTTTAACAAAACTTGAAAAAAAAAATTGTGGCTTGCCACATAATTTGATGACTTATCATCAAATCCCATCTTGCTGTAAAGATTTGCAAGAAACACAACATGCTCATGGCCTTTAGAATGAGAAAAATTCTGAAGATGAAAGGATGATGAGAGTGGTAACAAAATGCTGGATTTTTCCTCTCAAAGACCCATGTAATAAACTCTCTCAAACCCATATAATTCTCTCCCAAATTCATCATGCTCGGGTTCCCACAAGCCCGTTCTAAGGCCGGAGAATAGCGGGGAAGATCTCGGTGGTCGTCCATGTCAAGTTCGTCCACGAATTTAAAGCTCCAAGAGGTATTTATATTACACTCTGTTTTTCGTTATGTTTTAGCATGCTTTTAATCCTCAAAATTAATGAAAATCGGTGCCTATGATCCGCTAACGCTTCCGCTCGAGTGTTCTTCACTCCTTCAGTGAGTATATGGATATGATCAATTCAATACAGATGAGAACCACAAAGGTGAAATTTTAACAATGTAGGAGCAAATATAAAGATGAAGCAACTATAGAAATATTTACTTGTAGATACTAGAAAAACTTAATTCCCAGGGATTTATTACTAAAATATCCAAAGAAATATCAGATTCTGAATGTTCCAAATAAATATGAAATTCTCGTACAATGAAAACAATTTTACTTTTAGGTTTCTTAAAAGTCTTCCTATAGTTCCAATAGAGGCCAACTAGTTGTGGTAAGGATTCACATGCTCGAATTACAATACATTTAAAAAATCCAAAAGCAAAATTGTTGAAGTGAGGATTTTTATAAGTTCTATATTAGCCTACCTATAATAAAACAACAAAATTTGTTACCTTGTCTAACAACTCCTCCAACTGCATGCTCTTATGTGTTTGCAATATAGTGTTGTTCCATGACCTTCAAGGCTGTAGTTATACAAAAACTAAATTATCGAACTCTACACAATAAACGACCTTTTGTATTAATTAAATCAACATACCAAAATCAAAAACTAAATAAATAAAGGGAAAAAGAAGAAACAAGACTTAGAGTTCTTTCATCAACCTCTTGCACGTTCAAAGACAAAGAAATAGATGAAAAACAAGGGAATGAAACGAAACTCAAAATCAAAAGAAGAACTTGGAGTATTAGATCACTTATATTTAAGAGAATTAAAAGCCAAGCATTAAACCTTTTCAAAAAAAAAAACAAGCATTAAATAAGTACCTAACATCTAGAGGCAACCCAAACTTTGTTACAGTTTCCCTATCTAAATTCAGTCTTCACCATCCACAATAAGTTTCTACATAATTCAGGTTTGTAAGATCAATATGGAAAAATAAAAGTATATAACTCAGTCAATAAGTGGCCCATTCAGCACATACATTAGATCACCAAAATACAAAACTTAATTATGAGTCATATCTTCAAGTTTTAGAATCCAATCCAGTGCCATAGAACTCGCCTTCCTTTCTTTGGATTCTCGATGTCAAGCCTCTATCATATAAAAATCAGAGAAATATATAAAAGATATATGAGACAATAGATGAGGTCATTATGAATTGGATAAGCCTCAAACATGACCCTAATTATGTTCTACGTGGCTTCAGCTTAATCTTTTTCTTAGTTTTTAATACTTATTAATTCCCAACTAGCTCTCAGCCTTCCTACTCCTCACTAAAGAGTAAAGTTCAATTAAACAATCAAGATATTGGAGCTCAAACAAAAGAAATGAAAGCTACCAAAAAGAAGTGCCCAAAATCCTATGATGGCTTTATCCATCATTAGTTTGAAACAAGATATCTATCCCATTTGAAAAGCTCGTCCAAAGTATCTATTTGCACCAATCCAAGTTGTTAAGTCCTCATTCATCCATTGATCTCTAACTTTCCAAAAAGGTCTACGAGAGCATCTATATTCTCTCCCCATTCTTTCATGATGGCTGGTTTGAGGTTGGACCAATTCTACAGTATTTCGTGAATGGTGAGCTCTTCTGCAACCTTTCTAATTGAAAAAATAAATATAATGTCCGTAAAATTTCCTAAGAATGTCAACAGAACTGATTTTATAAATTGAAGCAGAGTTGTGGGTACATATACCCACCAAAGACTTCCTAATTGAGGGTAATATGATCTCTAGCAGCAACCTCTAGCAACAAAATTAAATTGAACCAATCATTATACCCATTGGCATAAAAAAGTTCTATCTACTTCGTTTTCAGTCAATTTTTTTGTTTTCATAGGGACGAATTTTCATTTTCCTGGTGAACTTTCATACATTTTCAGAGGAATCAAAAAGGGAAAGTGAGAGAGGCGAACCTTAATAGCAGAAAGGGAGCTTTCTCCATAGCTATCGCAAAGAATTTACAGCTAAGGAATCAAAATACTCAAGGAAATTTCAAAAAACTTGTTTGAATAATTAAATGCACAAGAAGTAGAGTGCAAAATCGAAAAAAAAAAATCGAAGAGAATACCTTTTTGTGTGTGTGCTCTGGCTTGAGAGGAGGAGAAATTTGAAGATAAAGCCCTAACTTGAGAGGAGGAAACCTAAAAAAAAAACAAAAGAAAGAAGAGAAAAGAAAATAGAGAAGAAAACGACTGCTGGAGACTAATGAAAATGACGTCAAACGACGACTAGACTGGGGCGAACGGTGGTGACTGGTGTGAACGCCATTGAGCGGTGGTGACTGGTGTGAATGCCATTGAACGGTGGTGACTGGTGAGCACGCCGTCGAACGGTGGTGTTGATTGAAAGGGAGAGACGCAAGGAAGATGACAGGGAAGCGAGGGAGACGAGAGGGAGACGGGATGGAGAAGATTAGGTTTTAATTTTAACATTATTTTTTAAATAAAAAATACAAATAAAAATAAATTATTTTTAATTAATGACACTTAATCAAAGTCATAGATTTATGACATTTAAAAAATGTCATAAATTTCCGAAAATACCAAAATGTCCGTCTTTTCCCGCCAAAAACGCGCCCCCAGCCATTTATGACATTTTTTTTCTCCCTTCCCTTTATTTGGTTTAGTTGTGGTGTCATAGAAAGTCATTTTTTGTTGTAGTGAAATCATTTAGGTCGTTACTTGAACACTGATCCCCGTATGTCCCCACATACTAGTCCAAGTTTCATTTAAACAACCTTGGATTTTAGTTTATTGGATTTTAGGGTTAATTAATGTAAAACTCGGTTATTCAATAACAAATTACTGAATCACTCAAATAACACTTTATTGAGATTAATTAATTTGTTTCATTTACTATCTACGAGTTTTAGTGCATAAAACTCAACACTTATACAATTAACATTTCCATTGCTCTAGGTTATTTATTCTAATGTACATCTCACTAACTAGAGTTTTAGTTCAAATGGGAGTTTGTTGGGTTTTATGCCCTAAAACTCGTAGATAGTAAACGTAAACTATTGATTGTTATCAATAAAGCCTTATTGTTTAATATTCTATAAAGAGTTATCGAATTATTGATTGTCTTAAATAACCCTGAGTCCAATAAACTAACATCCTAGGTTGTTGCATGAGTCTTGAACTTGTTGGGATTGCGACCAAAGTCCCACATTGGCTAGATAAGGGGATGATCATGGGTATATAAAGGAGGACAAGTATGTCCATTGGTATGAGGCCTTTTGGGGTGAACCGAAAGCAAAGCCATGAGGGTTTATGCCCAAAGTGGACAATATCATACCATTGTGGAGATTTGTGTTGTGTCCGTCGTCCCTTACAGATGGTATCAGAGCCATGCCTCGGGCGTAGCCGTGTCGGGTGAAATCATCGGGTGCCGAACAAAGAAGTTGTGAGCCTAAGTAGTCATAGGGGAAATCCGTTGTTGAGCTCTGGGTAGGCAGGTATACTCTGGAGAAGAGGAATTGTCCTGGATAAGAGTAAGAACTCTCGGTAAAGCGTTTGAGCCTAGAGAGTTGGACGGATGGTTGACTATTTGAGGGGAGGCTTGGTGATACTTTGTTCGAGGGGAGGATTGTTGGGATTGCGACCAAAGTCCCACATTGGCTAGATAAGAGGATAATCATGGGTATATAAGGGAGGACAAGTATCTCCATTGGTATGAGGCCTTTTGGGGTGAACCAAAAGCAAAGCCATGAGGGCTTATGTCCAAAGTGGACAATATCATACCATTGTAGAGATCTGTGTTGTGTTCGTCGTCCCTTACAGAATTGTATGTGGAGACATACAGGGATCAGTGTTCAAGATACAACATAAAGGGTCTATAGTATAGGATAAGGCTGGGGGACATGCGAGTGGGGGTATCCTATACAATGAGTTTTCATAAGAGTGGACCGCAAAATAGTAACCGTTAGATGTAACACCGTTGACTAGTTAGGCTTCTATTTCAGTAGAATGACCTAGGCCGCTTAGTCTCAATCCTGTGTGTATTATGAATTCCTGTTCGCGAGGGATTGTCTTTTGATTTGTATGGGTGAGAGTGGCGAGTTCACCGACTAAATAAGCCTACCATTTTGGGGGCAAGACCGAGTGGGTGGCTGAGATCATAATCACACAAGATGGAATTCACTCATTCCCGACTTCAGGGTAAGCAGATGAGTGTTCCCTTAAGTGGTGTCTCCAGGTCTTGAACAAAGGGTCCTACGCTCTCACTAGCTTGAGATGAGTTTTCTGTTTATTAGTTGGACCATAAACAAGTTGTTCATTAGAGGAGCACTGGGACATAAGGATATAGAGGTAACTAGGGGTAAGATGGTAATTTGACCGAGTTGGTGTTACGAGCACCCGTGAAGGACTAATTTGCTGTTATTGGTCTATATTCGTGGGCATAGAAATATTCTGCAGTGAAAGAGTGCAATTGCGGGTCTTTAGTGGAATAACCCACAATTAATGAATATTGGTTAAATTGATTAATGAGTTTAGTTAGTTAACCTCATATCATTGGAGCTTCTAATCGTAGGTCCATTAGGTCCCTCTGCTAGCTCATATAGTCTTGAAAGGAATTTGAATAGTTCAAAATCCATTATGGGAAATCAAGTTAATTGTATAAGATACAATTAATATAAGGGAAAAATACACTTTTGGTCCCTGAGGTTTGTGTTAAGTGACACTTAGGTCCCTGAGTTTTCAAACTCAACAAAAATACCCCTGAGTTTTGAGATAAGTAGCACTTTGGTCCCTGCCGTCAATTTTTCTGTTAAATACTAACAGAATGCTATGTGGCACTATTATTTTAATTAAAAAATTAATTTTTAAATTTTTTAAATAAAAATATATTAAAATAATAAAAAATTATTATTTTATTAATTTAAAAAAAAAAAAATTCCTCCTCTTCCTTCCCCTTCTTTCCCTTCCCCCTTTCTTCTCCAACTTCTTCTTCTCACCCTTCATCTCCTCCAACTCCGGTGGTCGGCGGCCACCGCCGTTCGCCGCCCAACCGACAGTAAGATTTTTTTTTTCTTTCTTTTTTTTTTCTTCTTTCTCTCTTTTCCTCTCCCTTCTCCTTCATTTTCTCCAAATCTAAAACTGTGAATCCTTGTAAACAGAACATCCAAACCTCGAATCCTTGAAAACATGAAGCAAAACAACGTCAATTTGCAGTCGAAATCGAAAATCGAAGAAGAAAAGAGAAGCGAAGTTCAGATCTGTGGGTTCCAAATCGAGAGAGAGAAAGGGAGAGAGAGAAGAGAGAGAGAGAGCGCGAAACGAAGTCCAGATTGGTGGGTTTCAAATCGAGGAGAGAAGAGGCAAAAACTGTCGTGGGTTCCAGATCTGCCGCCATGGATTCTCGCCGCTGACGCTTGTCGACGGAGAAGGAGAGTGAAGCTGTCGTTGGTTGGTTCGTGGAAAAGAAGAAAGAAAAATGCATGGGAGAGAAGAAGAGGGTTCCAGATCGAGAGAGAAAGGGAAAGAGAGAAGAGTCGAAAACCATCGTGGGTTCCAGATCTACCGCCATGGATTCTCGCCGCTGATGCTTGCCGGTGAAGAAGGAGAGTGAAGCTACCATCGGCTGGTTCGTGGAAAAGAAGAAAAAAAAACGCAGGGGAGAGAGAAAGAGGGTTTTAGATCGAAAGAGAAAATGGGAGAGAGAATAGTCGAAAATCGTCGTGGGTTCCAGATCTGGCGCCATGGGTTCTCGCCGTTGACGCTTGTTGGCGGAGAATGATATGAAGCTGTCGTCGGCTGGTTCATGGAAAATAAGAAAGAAAAACACAGGGGAAAGAGGAAGAAAGAAGAAGGAAGGGAGAGAAGGGATAGAGAAAAAAAAAAGAAACATAAATTTAAAAAATGTTTTTAATTAAAAATAAGAAATAATAATAAAAAATAACAAAATAAATTACTTTTTAATAAAAAAAATAAATGACACGTCAACTTTTCGTTAATAGTTAACGGAAGAACTGACAGAAGGACTTAAATGAATCTAAATACAAACCTCAGGGGTATTTTTGTTGAGTTTGAAAACTCAGGGACCTAAGTGTCACTTAACCCAAACCTCAAGGACCAAAAGTGTATTTTTCCCTTAATATAATGTATGTGATATATTATAATATAAAATTTTATTTGAGATTAAACTTTATTAATTGAGAGAAATACTATTAAATATGATTTAATTGTAGGCTTAAATTAAATATGCATAATGGATTTTGAACTACTACAAATTTGGGTTTTTATGACATTGAAAAATTGTCACAAGCACATTTCATGACATTTTTTTGCGACCTATAAGCTTCCATCAAGGAAAATGTATACACGACGCTATTAAAAAATTGTCATAATTATTTTCTTCATGAAACTTAACAACTATCAAAAAAAAAAAAATATTAATGACATTTAATAACTGTCACAGTAAATTATTTTATGACAATTGAAAATTGTCAATAAATAACTTCTGAAAATCATCTTTTTGTCAAGATATATATACTAATGACAGTTAATTACTATCAACAAAAAGTTATTGATGACAGCAGATCATTGTCACGAAAATGTCAACAACGACAATATTTTATTGTCAAACAAAACTTTTCGTTGACAGCTTTTTGTTGCCAACAAAAAAAATGTCATGATAGTTATAAAACTGTCAAAAAAATGCTTATAATGATACTGAATAGTTGTCACCCAAATAATTTCTATGACTTTGATGAACTGTCATAAGTAGTGATACATCATTATTTATTTATTTATATTGATTCATCAAAGCCATATAAATTATTTTGTCTAATACATGTGAATAAACATATGTTTCCAAAATAAAAACACTTCAATCTTGACACAAACTAAATATAAACATAAACAACTTTTATACATCATTGAACCCAAACTGGTCAAATTTTTACATACAAACTAAGTGTAATAGATTTTGTACACCACAAAAATTCCTACACTAGACTTCGACCATGAGGGAATATACTATATGTTTTTTTGTCACTAACCTAACAAAAACGGTCATACATCAATTGTCCACAATATGATTTTTCTTGACTTCGTTGAGTTTCTGCAAAACATAACCAACCAAACAATATTCATTTTAGAGTTGAATGCAATATTTCTTACATCAAGATAAGAACAATATTATTCATTTTAACAATATGTATGAGTTATACCTTTAAAATCCTGACAATATTCCCAACTCAATACATCTGATCTTGCATGAATCTTCTTCTTGCTCAAAACATTGATCTCGCGAACTAAACACATAAAAAAACGAACACAAAAAAACTTAATGTATTGATAAAATAATTATCTCAAAATACATAATTTCATTCGTCTCATACAACAACATTGACACTACTATAAATTTGGGTTTTCATGACATTGAAAAATCAAATATATAAACCAAGCTTCATGCTTTGATGATGTATACTTTTGCTATCCTCCAAGCTCTACCTTAATTCATGTTAATTATTCTAAGTTTTCTTCATCAACTAACTGAGGATATCAGGTACTGACAATTTTTTTAAAAAAATAATAATAAGATATGTGAAAACCTTATTCCTAAACTGTAACTCCCCAAGTTTCTATACCTAACCTAGCAACATTACTAAGCCTCTATCTTAACTCCAAACTGGATGCTCCAAAAATTTCGGCAACATAATGGTACATAAGACTAACCCAAATTTTTCCCTAACCTGTTAAACACGTGAAACACACTTCTATAGACACAAAATTCCACTACAAACTCCCACAAATGAAAGCGAGTCAGATCTCACATCAATCACTATTCAAATGAAAGGTTACAGCTTACACAACAACTAAAAATGCCTCAGACTTCTAAACAAGTCTATCGAATTCAATTTTAAAAACAAAATGACTCCAGCTCACACGAAGACCATTTAAACATGTAAACTAACAAATTAATATCAAAGTCAGATCACAACTTAAACCAATTACAACATCTATCAAGTAGTAAAATCAACTAGCTAAGTATAACGAAAACAAAACTTTAAAGGAAGAAAACCGAAACTAATCCATCATTATAAACTATACTAAAGTTAATCTAGCTGCATTCTAAAGGTTTAAGGGCGTGGGAATTTACCGATCGACACCCAACGACAATGAATGCTTGCTGAACAATGACTGAATGAGTTCAAAATCGCTAATCTAAACCTCCTAGCCTATGGACATTCAATCTCGAGGCTATTCAGGTTGTGGGTAGTCACCGAAAGCCCATTTTAAGCCCGAAAGCCTGCCGATTGGCAAATAGAAGTGCTTGAATTCGCTTGGAACTACAATTAGTGGCTATACCAAGATTAAAAACATGACTTAAAGCGCTTTAAAATATAAGAACTAAACTAAACTAAACTTAGCAAAAACTTAAGAACATTACAATCAAACTTATCATGAAAAGAAATATTAAACTCATAAAACTACACAAACCATTAGAGTTATCAAACTTTACACTTATGAACATACCAACAAATTTGTTGAACAAAATATGATTCAATATTTAAAACTTAGCATTGAAATGGCTAAGGCAAATCCACAATATCTAAAACAAACATATGAGAATAAATCAAGAGAAGATGATTCAGTAATAACTCTTTAAAAACAATTTAACAAACATGATTTTATAACAAGTCGAACAGAATATAGAAACACCAAGTTTATTTTTAATGACTCAAGGAAATACCCTTACCAAAATGTTTGCTAATCCATTAGATGGGTCGTCACTTCTGTGCCATTATTGACTCTCTAAAATAAAACCTACAAAACAATATTACATAGAGTTAAGCTCAAAAAGAGAAATGACTAACTTAAGGGAGAGAATATTTTAAACTATGCAAATGAGGAGATATTTCAAAAGCTTTAGCTCCAACTCTATATTAGAAATATATCCCAACCTTCAAAGACATGCTTTAAAACGAGCTCTTAATTGCAAGATATATAATCATCCAACAAAACATCAAATAAGCACATAGAATTTCGAACTGCGCAATGCTCTCCAAACCACCATATCCCACATACAATCAAAATCTAGTAGTTTAAAAAGTAAATCATAGATCAGACTGAGGTATTTACATACTCATTTCAGGGAAGCTAATATCAAACTAAAACCTCTGTATTCAAGATCTTGTAAATCAAGTGACTTCAAATCCAAACATGTAGAAGAAAAAATAATTTCAATTGCCAGAGGATAGTTGATCTATGAATACAAGCTATAAGAAACAAGATAACTTTTTAAAAAATGTTATACAAATGTGTTTTTATTAAAATTTTATTCTAAAGGGCATAAAATGTTTTTATTAAAATTCTATTAAAGGCGTAAAGCTGTTTTAGGAACAACATATAGTCCCTTATATTTTTTTTTTACAACTAATTAACTCTCAGTTCTTGATATACTACAGATCGCTAAGACTCCTGCCCCCTCATTTTCTCTATTATCTCCATTTTTCTTTTTCTTGTTCTTTTTTCTTTCAATTAATTTTTAATAAAAAAACACTTTTACTTGTTTTTATGTCTTTCAATCTTTAAATTTGACTGAGCTATATTTAAAACACAGAAACATTTTTTTTTTCTCTTTGTTTAAGTTTTCAACACAATGTGTATCATCAAACCAACTACAAAATTTATCATGTACTTGTATGTGAGATAGATTCACCAACTTTTTGGTTAAGAAAACATTTAAAAAAAAAAAAAAACTAACTAAATCTAACAAAATCTCAATTGATACAACAAAATAACTAAAACTTAATATATCATAAACTAATTCTTTGAGAAATTGATGGTTAGAAGGTTGAGGTGTCCATGGAAAACAAAACCTTTGCTAAAGCATTGAAGTCACAAAGAGATGATCTTGAAGAGAATGTTCCTCTATGTGACTTCAATAAAGCCAATTACAAGGAGAGCCCCCCTAAGAATAAGACTCTTCCAAAGAAACTTTCAAGTATAAATATCCCACAAACTAACAAGTGTACATTAGAATCCCACAAACTCATCCAAAAGTTCCAATTTACTCATACTCAATCCACATCCAATAAACTCACTCAAACACATTTCAAATCCCACAAACTCACCTAAACTAGCTCTTAAAAAGCAAACACGTGCCCAAGCCACTCAAACGAAATTCTAATCAAAGGGAATAAAGAGCAAAGATGGTAACCATCAACAAAGTGAAACAAAATGTTAAGATAAAGGTAGACATTTTTTTTTTTTTGAAAAGAAACATAACTATTTCATTGATAAATGAAATGATACCACTAAAAGTGGCTTACAAAAAGGATGTCCAATGGTTAATAAGAGAAGAGAGACTATAATCTTTAAAAGGAGGTGAGCATTTACACCAATATAAAGCATTAAAAAGAACTAAATTCAGAAAAACATCATAAAATCCAATGGTGTCGTTAAAGATCCTCTCGTTCCTTTCATTCCAAAGAGTCTAGAAAAATGACTGATTAATAGCCATCCAAAGGATTTTCGCATCCCCTTTGAATGGATGACCCACAAAAACCATAGATAAGAGGTCGAAAATATTTCCAGGCAGAACTGTAATCCATCCAAAGGCTGTCAGAATGAAATTCCAATATAAGCAAAGGAACAATAACCGAAGAGATGACATGGAGATTCTGAACTTGCAAAACACATGATACAGCATGAAGGTGAAATGGAGAGATAAGGTTGTCGTCGTTGAAGGCGATCCATGGTGTTAACACCACTATGGCTGAGCTCCCATAGGAAAATCTTAATTTTCCGAGGATAAGATCCTTTCCATATAACTGAATATAAAGGATCTATAGAATAACCTCCCTGAAGTGTTAAAACCTCCATCATCGAATGGACTGAAAAGGTTTTAGATGATCCATAATTCCAACTCCATGAGTCATTATGATTTTTTAAAACAACAGATGAAAGGCAATGAGACAAGGAGGCTCATTCAGCTATTTCAGAATCATTTAGATTTCTCCTGAAATTCATGTCCCAAACTCCAATATCAGCTTTCCATACATTGGCCACCGAAGCATGAGTACTTGTGGAAAGTCTGTATAGTCTTGGATATATGGAAGCCAAAGTGTGGTTTTGGATCCAGACATCATGCCAAAACGATATGTAATTTCCATTGCCCAATTCTCTTTTAATATTCTGTTTTACAATGTTGTTTAACATAGAAATCGATGACCACAGTGCTTTAGATGAACCTTCATTTGAAACCACGGGCCATTGTTGGTTGGTAGCCATAGGGTAATACTTAGCTTTGATGACTTTACACTAGAGAGCTTCATCTTCAGAAACAAATCTCCATATCCATTTTGATAAGAGAGCCACATTCCTATGCTTGATGTTACCAATGGCCAGACCACCCATTTGAAGGGGGCGTTGTGTTATATCCCATTTCACATTGTGCATACCTCCATCACCAATAGGTCCTTCCCAATAGAAATCCCGAAAGATTTTCTCAATCAAATTGGCAATCTTAATAGGCATTTTGAACAATGACATAAAATATGTGGGCATATTGGAAAGGGTAGATTGTATAAGTGATAGCGAGCATAGCTAGCTATCTTTACTCATTTAATTTAGCTAGCCTTTGATGATTATTAGCCATTTTATTGCACTTAATTGTTTATTTTGTAGGAAATTGTTGATTGGAGCTAAAATGTAATATTGGAGTCAATCGGGTGTTCGGAACGAGAAAAGATGCAAAGGATTGAAAAAGCTTCAAAGAGGAAAAAAGTCAAATTTCGGTCAACAGCAGGCTAGCGTCGAGACGCTAGCTCTTAAGCGTCTCGATGCTCACATTCCATATCTGATAAGACGCTGCGACCTTAGCGTCTCGACGCTGTGTTATTTCGCTTACTGAAACGCGTGTTTTAGAGGCAGCGTCGAGACGCTGTGACAAAATTTCAGAATAAAAGCATCCTTTCGGCTAGGTTTTTAGAGGAATCAATTTTGGGACTTCTTGGGGCCGAAAATAGAGCTAAAACAGAGGATCTGAAGGCTGAAGCTAAGGGAGAAAATCGGAAATCAACCCATTGTTCGTGGGGATCGTGACGGGGACGTCGGACTCGACCTACATTGAGTTTTCTTTTCCCTTTCCTTTTCTTTAGCTAGATTTATGACTTTTACATGTTTAGTTGAGCTTGTAATTCTATTCATGAGTAGCTAAACTCATAGCTTAGGGATTGATGTTGTTGATTAAGTTTATGGATTGAATTTATGGTTTAAGTTGTGCAATGGTTATTATGTTTGTGATCTTGATTTAATGCTTTCAATTAATTGGCCATTAGTTGAATGATTTGAGTTTTTATTCTTGCTCGGGAGAGGGGATTAAATGTAGACTTACTCAAGATTGCATGACTAAGGTTTAGTTTCTAATTCGTGATGGTTTTAGATTAACTTTGGAATTAGTCAAAAGATCTTATTGCCTTGCATGTTAATAAACTTAGATAGGGATATCAAGTAGATTAATTTGCATGAGAATCAATTATACTCGGGAGAGGTAGTTGTGATTAAAGGGTCTTTGGCTCATAATTTCATTGTGCATAATAACTTACTCCTTAAAATCAATCCTAGACTAAATCGGCGAAATCAATTCCCTAAGTATTTTTCCCAATTGAATTTCCACACTTTTTATTTGCTTTGATTTAGTTTTCCATTAATCACTCATCACTTTTTGATCCCTAAATAAAATTGAGCAAGATAATTCACAATACTTGATTTTCTTAAAAATCCAATCCAGAGGACGACACTCGTTTATACGAACACTTTATTATTACTTGACCCATGCGTTTGCGGTAAGGAAAATTCCACATCAATAAGTGTATGTCTACCTCCCTTGGAAATAAAAGAGTATTTCCAGTTTTGTAATCTATAACATAAGGCCAATAAGTGTATGTCTGGCCTTATGTTATTTGGCATATTTCTATTATTACTGCAGGTAGCTCTTTTTACCCCAAATCACTCCCAACTCTTATGAGCATAGAATCTTATAGATATCACAATGAGTATACAACAACTATCTCAACTCAGGTTTTCTTTTACATTCATCGCTCATTTTCTTTTATTTTCTTTTTCTTTTGTTATCTGGCATATTTCTATTTCTTCCCTAAGGCAAGACTCACACACTAATTTGCAAGAATCAGGCTCCCTAGCTTAACCTTACCCTGATCGGAGTGACAACATGTTTATGAACCCCATAAAGTCGATCTAGCCTTTCAAGACTAACTAAAGGATAGGTCATGTGTTCATATATGCAAGAAAATCAAGAAAAGGTTAACAAGCCTTAAATTTATGTTAGCAAGCATCACTTCAACAAACCAAAAGGAAGAGCAAATCGTACCAGAAGGCATTAACATGATTAAATCTCAACACCTAAATTGAAGTTAATAGAAGTCAAACAGTCTGTCATTTTCCAAAGAAATATAGGTCCACTGCTCAGATGCATGGCCTCAATCCAAACATAACAGAATAAACAATAATACATAACATGAGTAAAGATAATCTGGTGCTCGGGTGCATCCAGCCTCAATCTAGAATCCCCTAGTATGTAAGTGTTCCACCCTCTACCCTAGGTCATACAATCATCTCAATGTAATCTAAACATGCATGCATAAATATCAAAGAGAAGGGAACAAAAACCTCCCCTGATTGTAAGCCCATCGGTTGGAGTGGTGGTTGGGTCTGATTAGCCTAGTCCCCAGTTCAACTCCCTCTGGTCTTGATTTGCAAGTTTCCATTCAATCATATAAAGCCTTACGACATGAGGCACTCCTCAGCAGTCAAAGAGCAGCATCCTGATCTAAAAGATCAGATATCTCAGACGGCCAGTCTTCAATCCACAGGCACTTCTCATGCCAATTTAGCGTCAGGTGTGCGAGACCATGTACAACCTTATTTCCATCCCTCGACGTGAGGCTATACCTTATGTCATTGCCCATAACGTCACGTTGGGGCAAAGTAGTTATCCGAGCCCCTAGTTCTGATATGTCATCTGTTTCCCTATGCAAAAGGCGATAGATCCTCATGGAGTCCACCTCCACATTCAAGTGACAGAAACCCAAGTCTAAGGCATGCTTTATTCATGTTGCCACTGCCTGGCCTTATGCCATATCGCTACTAAGGCAGCATCGTAAAGGAATAGTCCCCGTCAGTAGTACTTCGTCTCTGTTATTTCGAATCACCATACCTGCACCTCCCATACTAGTGTTTGGAAAGAAAGAGGCATATGTATTCTGCTTGACTCTCCCTTTTATTGGAGGGATCCAGCGTACCAAATCTCGCAAAACGTTATCAGAAGTCCCCAACTGTCCAGAATGGTGTGCTGCCCGGTAGGTATGGATATATGTCTCCGCCCAATCCAATAGGTCCTCAGTAACCAATGATTTTCCCACCAGAATTCTATTTCGATTTGACCATATCCCCCATATTATCACAATCACAGTCTCAAAGCTATCCTTTCCAAGGGATCTTTGGATATGCCTCAATAGCTCAAACATAGACACAAATCCATGGGGTTGCCACAACTCCCGAAACTTCGATCGTAGCCAGAGGGTCCGTACCTTTTTGCATTGCCATAACACATGGAGGCTACTCTCCCCCCACTTACCGCAAACAACAAACAAATTGAGAATATCCATACCTCTCTGATTCAAGTTTTCCCGTGTCAATAGTATATCCAGACAAAGCCTCCACAGAAAGACCTTAATTTTGGATGGTAGTCGTATATGCCCTACACAATTCCACCATGCAAGTTTTGAATCCAAGGAAGAGGAGGATGGTATTTGGGACAATTCAACACTTTGAGCTACTCGATATCCGCTTTTAACTGTGTGTATGCCACTTTTCTCATAGTGCCATACCTGTCGGTCCGCTAGAAATCCATGGTTCAAGGGGATCGCGGATACGATTTTGGCCTCTTTATGATCGAAAGCCTGCTGTAGGAGATCAAAGTTCCACTCACCCTTAGCTGTTAGTAAGTCACTTACATGCTGGATATCTGGATGTCGCTCTCGAGTCTAGACCGTAAGGACACTATTCCGACGAATCAAATTATCCTCATAGACTCGAATGGTTTAACCCGTACCCACTCGCCAGCGTAACCCTTTCCCTAAAAGATCTCGTCCCCATAGTAGTGATCGCCAGATAAAAGATGGCTTCAAGCCCAAAGTGCCTTGTAAAATTCGGTGGTTGGAAAGTAATGCCCTTTTAACACACATGAGAGGAGAGATGTGGGCTCATTTAAAATGCGCCAGCATTGCTTAGCCAACAGTGCTTGGTTAAACATCTCAAGATTCCTAAAGCCCAAACCACCCATGCATATAGGGTAGCAAATTCGCTGCCACTGAATCCAATGAATGTGTCTCTCTGTCCCTGCCCCATTCCACCGAAATTGGGCCATAATTTGGTGAATATCCTGAATCAATCCCTTTGGTAACTGGAAGCAGCTCATGGTATAACAAGGAATAGCCTGGATAACAACTTTAATCATGAGTTCCTTTCCGCCAACTGAGAATAGTTTCCCCTTCCAACCCTGTAAATGCTTCCAAATGTGGTCTTTAAGGAAATCCAGAGTAGATTTTTTTTTTTTATTTGGGCATAAAAGCAAAAAGGCCTAGGTACTGTTTATGGCACTAAACAAGTAGAACGCCAAAAGCATTCCCTAGATCATGTCGCCTTTGTTGGTTGGTGTTCGGGCTCAAGGAAAGAGCGGACTTCTCAAAGTTGATCAGTTGTCCGGAGGCTTGGGCCTATAAATCAAGCATAGATCGGACGAACAGTGCTTCGTTCTGTTTGGCTTTAAAAAACAGGAGGCTATCGTCAACGAAAAACAAGTGTGAAATCGGTGGACTGTCTCACAATTTTCAGACCAGATATAACCCTTTGTGCCATCGCCCCATGTAGTAAACTAGATAAGCCCTCAGCACACAACAGAAACAGGGCGATAATGGGTCACCATGTTGAAGACCTCTACTAGGAACGATGTGGCCCCGCCTTACTCCGTTAAGATTGAACGAAAAGGTGACCATTGAAATGCACATGTCAATGAGGTCGACCCAATGATTCTGTTGTGCCACACCGCAATACCGCAAGTGCATGGGACGCAAGTAATATAAAACAAAAATATTTCGAGTATCGAATCCAGAGGAGGAAATAATATTTAGGGACCAAAACATGAACTTAAAATGAATTTAAAAGTAAAGCAATTAAAGATTAATAATTGATCAATCAGGAAAAAAATAAAATATGGAGAAAGAGTTTTGAATGGGAAGCGGGGTCTTGAAAATTAATTAATAGCTAAATAATTATTACATTTATCCAATCTCGTTGCCCAATTAATTATAATCCTAGGATCTCCGTTAATTACATAGGTTCTCCTGTCGGTTTCCCCTAATTATAATTAATCCATTTTAACAACCTAAGTGTCCTTAGCGCCATTAAAATTCGTTAATTATTACGCTCTGATTCATTTTAGGAATCTATGTTTAATCAACTAATCTCGTTGTCACGACGAGCAATTAAACTAGTTGCATGGATTATGATCTATCCTAATTTCTCTCCATCGAGTTTCCATTAAGAATCGGATCAATATACAATTGGCCAGATCGCATACAACAATACGAGCATCCATACAAATAATTAGTAAAAAGGGCGAGAGATAGACAATTATAATAAAATTTAACTATATAATTTCATTTCAAGACCCCAAATTGGGGTTTAGCTATACATGGCTAAAATATCCACAAGATATACAATGGAAAGCATAAATAAGAGCAAAATAAAAGGAAAGAAAATGACTGTCGAAGACCTCACCGCTAGCGCTTGGAGTCTCTCCGAGCACGCCTTGAGCATCCTAGAGTGCTCCCCAAAGCTCCCATAAATTTTCCCACTAAGAACTCTCAAAAAGGCTAAAAAGCCTTGAGAGAAGGCTCAAAAGAGCCAAGGAAGGAAATGAATGAATGAATGAA
This sequence comes from Luffa acutangula, assembly GCA_036850905.1. Lineage (NCBI taxonomy): Eukaryota > Viridiplantae > Streptophyta > Magnoliopsida > Cucurbitales > Cucurbitaceae > Luffa > Luffa acutangula. Next base: position 27,944,961 of record CM072098.1, read on the forward strand.
GAAATGATTGATGATCAAAATGGGCACCAAGGCGGTCCTTTTATAGGCCCAGAAATAGGACAGCGTCGCGACGCTATGACATCACCCAACTTGCTGGCCAAAAAATGGGACAACGTCTCGACGCTGTGCGATTTCCAGAACAGGATGGTGCAGATTTGGGCTTGGACTTGGGCTTTTCTTCATTTCTTTTTGGATCTTCTTTACATGGTTGACTCTTGTGCTCCCTCCTTGACCCATGGTTGGATAATTGGCTTGGATTGCCCAATTTTTGGCATTTTTCCACAAAAAATTCATAAAATGCTCCTACAGACCAAATAACAAATTATTTTAGATTTCTTCAATAAAAATACAATTAAAGCGTTCAAAAGCTCAATAATTTAGGACTAAAATAGCGACATTTCTACCCGCTATCAGATTCTCAAAGCCCATTTTTAGCATGATAGCTGCAAAAAAGACCACTCCACACGGTCATAGGCCTTGCTCATGTCAATTGGTAGTGCCGCCCAGCCCGTCTTACCTTGTCTGTTTTTTAGCGAATGGATACACTCATATCCAAGAATAGCGTTATCCACAACACACCGCCCTGGGATAAAGGCGCTCTGGTTTGGAGAGATGAGGACATTCAATACTTTCTTCATCCTATTAACTATTGCCTTGGAGATGATCTTGTAAGTGACATTGCGTAAGGATATTGGTCGAAACTCTGTAACACGTGTAGGAGAACCCACTTTCGGTATAAGGACAATCATTGTTTCATTTAAAGCAGTTGGTGAAACTCGATGATTAAGAACATCCAAGCAAACCTTAGTTACATCGGCACCCACAATTGGCCAAAACTAGTGGTAAAAGGCCCCTGATAAGTGTTGGGTTCCTAGAGTGAGTAAAAATATGGTATAAAAAGACTCTAGAACTCTGTGCAAGTATACACATCCCGCAGCAAGTAATAAGTATTATCAATCCAAGGCCTGAACTAGTTTCCACTTTATCTATTTTATATAACTCTTTAATGGTTTCAAAGATGGTAAGAATGATTGGTTTTCTATAAGAATAATGCTAAAGCAAAATAAATGACAGAACAGAAAATAATCAAATAGGCAGACAGATTAGAAAAAGGCGATGGTCAGGATTTAGTAATTGTTTTAAAAGATGCTCTAGCAATATTATTGATCATGCAAAACTCTCGCAGTTTTATTAGCAGATTCCTCCCGGAACTCCGGATCTTTTGGAATGTGTTTCAACCCCAATGAAGTACTACCGATCAAGCACTAGGCAACTTGCTATCCCTAGCTCAGTCACTGGCGTTCACCAATACACAATGATCTAGTGTGATTAATCGCCACACACTCCCTAAATCATCCCTGAAACTAGAGAGAGGTATTCATACCGGCTGGCCAGGCAGACATAAAATAGAAATGAACTCAACAATTAATCAAGATGCATTAATCAATATTTATTACTAGAATTAAGCACGGCAATCACATTGTTCCTAACCAACGCCTAAAGCTACTTAGTTCATAAGATGCATGGAAACACAAGTTACAATCTGAGTAGGCATGTCCATAATCACAAGATAATAAAAGAAAATATTAATCTCCTCAATCAGCTTGCGAATGATGGTCTTCTAGTTGGTCTCCAATCTCTCTCCTCTATTCGGCTCCCAAAGGTGGAAGTAACCTTCCAAGTATGGAATGTTTTCTCCCAAAAGTGGAATGATTTTGACTAGGGCGGCTACTTGCTTTTATAGAAGGATATGAGGCTTGAATTAGGTTGACCTAGACACGTGTATGGCTCTCCTTGCTCCTTTAACACGAGAATAACTCAACAGAATTCGGTTTGTCAACTTGGCTAACGAGCTGTGACGTGGCAGTTTTTGCTCCTAGCTTTGCTGCAGCACAGAATTTGCTCCCTCCAGTCGCTCAGCAATGCATTCTGCACAATATAATTTCCAAAAATTCCATTCTTCCAAATGGGTTAAAACATATAATATATATCTAAAACCAACCCTATTAAGCACAAAAGACACACAAATCCCTATAGAAATGAGGCCTAAATAACTACCTTTTGGACAGTTATCGATAAGCCATCCAGTCCCGACGCTTTATGGGGGTGAATATGCTTGACCACTGTATACACCTTTGCCTCCATGAAAGGTTGATGAAGACGGCAGTTCATGTCCTCTGTCACAGTCAGTCTGACAAACCAGATAGCCTCTTGAATAACCGAATCCGCAGGCAAAGAGGAATCAAACAAGGTTGAGAAATACTCAGTAATCATGGATTCAACTTGATCTTGGTCCGTTTTCCAATTCCCCAGATGGTCCTGCAGACCACAGATTTGATTTTTCTGCTTTCAGTAGCTGGCCCGTGAGTGAAACCAACGTGTTTCGGTCTCCGTCGACTAGCCATTGTTCTCTTGATCTTTGTTTCCAGAAAACTTCCTCTTCTGCTAGAAGTTTCTCTAATTTATCCTCTGCCTCTAGAAGTTTTGTACGGTTAGTCTGCATTCCCAGATTTTGTATAGCCAACTGCACCTTGCATGTCGCTTCTACTATACGGTGCCCATAGTTGCCTTCTTTTTACTTTCCCCAAACACTTAGCTCTTTCATACAAACACCCGTCTTCTGTACAAGCTGATATGGATCAAGTCGACCAGACACTGAATTCCAACCTGACTCAACTATCTGCAAACATTCCGGGTATCGCATCCATACATCTATAAAACGGGAGAGTCGCTTCCCGAATGGTCGAAGTAGTGGTGACGTGGGATATAATAGTAGACCCACTAGTCGATGGTCAGATCCATGGTAGTCCAAGTGAATAATCTCACTCTGCGAGAATAAAAAATGTCAGGTATTTGTACATACCACACGATCAAGGCGTTCAGAAATGCCCGTAGCTATCGATTAGACCACGTATATATGTCCCCCGAAAAACCCATATCAGATAGCGAGCAATCCTTCAGTGCCAACCGGAAGGCATCCAACTCGTTTTCCACAGTCATACGCTCGCCAGATTTCTCTGCATGTTGAAGGATCGCATTAAAATTTCCACCCACCAACCAAGGTGTGTCCGAAGAGCCCAGCAATTTGCGAAGGAGGTTCCATGAACAGTGGTGAGCATTAGATTCAGAGAAGCCATAAAACCAAATGATCTGCCAACGTTTTCCGTCCCACTCTATCCACCCATCAATATGATGATTAGAGAAAGATATCAGGCTGAACACCACATCTGAATTCCACAAAAAAGTTATACCACCACTTCGCCCTGAGCTACTCACTATAAAACAACTCGTGTATCCCAAGCGTTGTTTCACTATATCCATCTCTGATTGGTATAGTTTCGTCTCCAATAAGAACACCACCTGGGGTTTATTAGCCTACACCAGCTTATGCAAGCGTCGAAATGCTCGGGGAGCCCTCAATCCCCAAACATTCTAGAAAATGGCAATCATGGCGACTGACGGGGCTGGTATCCAGCCTCTGCCGATAAAAGAGGGTCAACATTGTCAGTCAGAGGAGCCCCACGTTCATCAGATGTACCTTTAAGTTTCTTCTGACCACCATCAAAAGAGAAGCTCTCATAATCTTGATGGCATCGTTTGCAAGTTAATACTGGGAGGGAGTAGTCCATTGGCTCATTGTCACTTGCAACATTACGGGCCTTACCTTTCCATCCTTCTATTCGCTTAGACCCAACCACCGTCGGCATTACGGTAGAGGCAGTCATCTCAGGTCCTATTGCTTCCTTGCCCACGTCAGTGTTGATTTCTGATCTAGAACCCAATATTCTTTTACCTTTTTTCTTTTGTAAATTCTCAGCCACTATGTTCGAAGACTCAAGTATAGCAATCGTCAGATTAGGCGTAGAGGTAGGCTCTTGTTCCCCGATTTTAGGTGGTTCGTTGCCCTGTGATCTCGTTGGCGGTTGGGCAGTAGTCACCATCGCCGTATCCTCTCCTACACTCGTTAGAGTTGATAAGTCAGTGTCGTTAGCTGCATCATTTACTTCCTTCTGACGGGTATTCTTCTCAAGGTTTTCTTGGATCACTGTCGAAGGGACAAAGTCGCCCGTAACCATGCCCCATATTCCAGCTTATTAAAATGACGTTCAGAGGACATCGAAGGACATTCTCGCTGGGAATGCCCAATGAAACCATAGTCATAACAAAAATCTGGAAGACGTTCATACCTTAGTGGGCACAGTAGCTCTTGGTTATCAGGTCCTCGAACTATTAATCTGCACCGAAGAGGTCTTGATATGTCGAAGGCAACCCGAACCCTAATAACCGGTCCAATCCAGTCGTTTAGGCCGTCTCCCGCAACCTCTTCCACTCATCCAATGTACTGTCTGAGCTTTATTGCCATGTCCCTAGTCAAAAACTTGAACGAAACTCTTTGAATTTGAACCCAAAACGAGGCAGTGGTGATTGATAACTGTCCAAAAGGTAGTTATTTAGGCCTCATTTCTATAGGGATTTGTGTGTCTTTTGTGCTTAATAGGGTTGGTTTTAGATATATATTATATGTTTTAACCCATTTGGAAGAATGGAAGCTTTGGAAGTTATTTTGTGCAGAATGCATTACTGAGCGATTGAAGGGAGCAAATTCTGTGCTACAGCAAAGCTGGGAGCAAAACTTCCACGTCACAGCTCGTTAGCCAAGTTGACAAACCGACTTCTGTTGAGTTATTTTCAGGATAAAGGAGCAAGGAGAGTCATACACGTGTCTAGGTCAACCTAATTCAAGCTTTCCTCAACTCTATAAAATGAGGTAGCCGCCTAAGTAAAATTCATTCCACTTTTGGGAGAAAACACTCCATTCTTGGAAAGTTACTTCCACCTTTGGGAGCCGAATAGAGGAGAGAGATTGGAGACCATCAAGAAGACCATCACTTGCAAGTTGATCAAGGAGATTAATATTTTCTTTATTATCTTGTGATTATGGACATGCTTACTCAGATTCTAATGTGTGTTTCAATGCATTTTATGAACTAAGTAGCTTAAGCGTTGGTTAGGAACAATGTGATTGTCGTGCTTAATTCTAGTAATAAATATTGATTGATGCATCTTGATTAATTGTTGTGTTCATTTCTATTTTATACCCGCCTGGCCAGCCGGTGTAAATACCAAACTCTAGTTTCAGGGATGATTTAGGGAGTGTGTGGCGATTAATCACACTAGATCATTGTGTATTGGTGAACGGCAGTGACTGAGCTAGGGATAGCCAGTTGCCTAGTGCTCGATCGGTAGTACTTCATTGGAGTTGAAACACATTTCAAAAGATCCGGAGTTCCGGGAGGAATCTGCTAATAAGACTACAAGAGTTTTGCATGATCAATAATATTGCTAGAACATCTTCTAAAACAATTACTAAATCCTGACCAGCGTCTGGTTCTAATCTGTCTGCCTATTTGATTATTTTCTGTTCCGTCATTTCTTTTGCTTCAGCATTATTCCTATAAAAACCAATCATTTTTACCATCTTTGAAACCATTAAAGAGTTATACAAAATAGATAAAGTGGAAGCTAGTTCAGGCCTTGGATTGATAATACTTATTACTTGTTGCGGACTGTGTATACTTGCAAAGAGTCTAGAGTCTATTTACATCTTATTTTTACTCACTCTAGGAACCCAACAAGTTTTTGGCGCCGTTATCGGGGACTTGAATAAGTTTTTATCTGATTTGTTTTGTGTATGTGCTTTAGTGGTTTGGTGCTAGAACTTTTTGATTGTTTCTTTTGTTTTTGCAAGTGTGAGTTTGCTGCATGAGCGATCCGCCTGGGGTAAGGTTCGAGCTTGATCTAGAAATCGAGAGGACATTCAGGAGAAGAAGGAGAGAGCAATGCAGAAACCAGAACCAAATGGATAACGTGTCGCGTCTCCCGCAGGGTCTTGAAGACCCAGCAGACCCCAGAATCGTTTGCTCCAAAAAAATTAGTCACTGGAGCAAAATGAGCAGCAGAATAATCTGGTTGAGAATCCTATCTTGGTAGTGAAGATGTGCAATTTGCTTACCGCAAGTGTACGGGTCAAGTAATAATATAGTGTTTTCATGTAAAAAGAGTGTCGTCCTCTGGATTGGTTTTCTAGCAAATTAAGTATCGCGAATACTTTTGTTCAATTTTATTTAGGGAGGAAAACTCAATGATAAAGATAAATCTAAAGACAAAAAGCATAAAATAAAAGTGGAGACTCAAATGGAAAGACTCTTAGGGAATTGATTTCATTGTTGAGACTGAGGATAAATTAATGGGATGAATTTAACATGCAATTATTCTACCAAGTCTAGGAACCTTTTATCACATCTATCTCTCCCGAGCATAATTGATTCTCATGCATGCAATCAACTCGATATCCCTATCTAAGTTCATTAACATGCAAGGCTTTGAGTTTAGTTCTTCAAGCAACTTCTAAAGTTATTCCAAATCCCGTCACAAACATAAAATTTCTACTTTAGTCATGCAATTAAATAAAGTAAGTCTTAGGCCAAATCCCCTCTCCCGAGCAAGATTCAACACTCAAATCATTCAACTAATGATCAAGTAATTGAAAGCATTTAACCATATTTGCATAGGTAAAATAAATGCATATTCATACCACAAATCAATCCAACAAACTAAAACAACTACATCAATCCCTAAGACAAACAACTAGAAATTCATAGTCTTTAAACTACAAACACAAATTGAAAGAAAAGCCATAAAAACTACAAAAGGTAAGGGAAAGAGAAAGGAAAACTCAAATCTGTCGAAACCGGCACGTCCCCGTCACGATCTCCACGTCTTCTCGTTTGATTCCCGCTCCTTGGCCTTGCTTTACCTCCCACCAAAGGTCTCTAGTCGAAATTAGGGCTAAAATCTAACCAATTGGGCTCCCCAAATCCGTAGCTGAAAAGAGGAATTTATAGAAAATCTGGTGACAGCGTCGCGACGCTGTCGCGATACCGCCTTTTTGGAAAATTTGTCGATAGCGTCGCGACGCTATGAATTTTTTTTTGTTTTTTTAGATTGGAAGCTCCATTTGACTCCAATTGATGAATTAAGCTTCAAGCACATACTTCCTACAAATAAAACATAAAAATGCATAAATTTGGGCAAATAATTGTAAAAGACTAGCTTAATTAATCAGAGAAAAATAGCTAGCTATGATCGCTATCAAATACCCCCAAACTTAAGCTTTTGCTAGTCCTCGAGCAAACTAAAAATCAAACATACAGTGGAAGAATGGATGCAACAAACATGACTCAATCCTCAAGGCTCAAAAGTCAATAGTCAAGCAAGCAAGAGACATGCACATAAGGACCAATGAGGGAGACAAATTAAAATTTTTCCAAAATTAACTTGCACAAGCGAGATCTAACTCAACGAGACCAAACTCTACTAGCCCGGGATTGGATTATTAAACTCTCAACTCATATTCCCTCTACACTGGTATTAAGGATTCACTAACGAGTCAATGGAACAAATTAGTTTGTTTTCCTCCATACTTAGGTGCTTATAAGTGAAAATTAAATCAAGCATTTATATGTGGCACTAGCTTTCACACACCTATTGCAGGGACCCTTAACCAGAGTTTTCTCTGGTTGGCCTAACTGATCACAACAGGGGTAGCTCTTTTTGCCTAAACTTTATTAATCATTGCATTGCGCGCATAAGTCATGACTTTTTTTTCTCTTTCAAATTGTAACAACAAGAGTGATTTTTCTTTATGAGCATGATAAACATATATTCTTTTCTTTCCTCCTAAGCAAGATCAAACATGCTAATTTGCAAAAAATTAACTCTTTAGCTCTTCCCTACACCTATCGAGGTGATAACAAGCATATGAACCTAATAATTCACTCCTAAGCATTCAAATCCAAATCTAGCCAAGACAAATACTCTACTCATGCAAGCCATCTCCTAGAAAAAGTTTAAAAAGTCTCCCTTTTTGGGCACTCATGCTTACAACTCATCGAAAGCTTGAAAATTGACAAGAAAGCCTATCCTAGGACATCATAGCCATGCAAAAATAGCATCCAGAAAACAACCATATGCTCAATTCAAAGAAAGCTCAAAACTATAGCCCGAACTCAGATGCTCAAGGGCTCCACAAACATGATAATCCACCCCCAAACTTAAAGCATGCATTGTCCTCAATGTATAAAGAAAATAAAGCATAATCAATCATGAGAACAATAAAAGAGTAGGAGGAGTGAACGATACTGCCCTGGAATGATGACCTTTTCATGATTGCTTGGCAAAGACAAGAGCACGGGAATTTCAACAAAACAAAAACAACAAGACAAAAAAAAAAAACAATAACAAAGTAACTTGGGTTGCCTCCCATAAGCGCTTGTTTATCGTCTCTAGCTCGACGTGCTCGTGCAGTCTGTCAAGGCAGATAAAAATTCTCGTATTTCTTTGGACTCTTCTTTCTTGAATCAATAAAACTCACTATTGCTAGAAAGCTTACCAGCTTCTCATGGGCACCTGAAATAAAATTATTTTTGGTATTTTTAACTAAAATAAACATAAAAGGAGAAAGATCAAAATAAAGAGACTCTGACTCTAAAACTGACTCGTGAGAATAGAAAAAGGAATAATCAAAATATACAAAGGATGGAGAAGATAAAACAGACGAAGGCTTTTCAACCTCAAACTCTACCTCCTGAACTTCCTCTGACACTACAAGCTCATTTTCTTTTTCTTCCTCACAACCATGTTCTTGATAGGTGCTCCAACTCTCCAATTCATCCCCACTATTCATGCAACTCACCCCTAACTGCTCATCCTCATCAAGATCGAAAGAACTACGCTCATGAATGGGTGCCAATGAATCATCGGCCACATGACTCACTAGACAACTTATGGAAGTGGATCCCACCTTACTATCTTCCTGTGGAGCTTGAAGTCCTCTTATGATTTCATCAATTTTTAGACTCCTCGCTCTAGACTCATCAATATAATTTTGAACTATGCTTTCCAAGGAAGAATTTTCATTTAAAGGGGTATAACTTGAAGATGAAAAATTGGAATATAGTGTTGAATAAAAAGCCATTCAAATCAATTAAAGCAACAATGATAATTAGGCTTCCAATCAAACAATAACCCAACAAGAACAAATGACAAAGACTCAAACAAAAAAAAATCTAATATGGAAAAATCTAAATATGGAAAATATAATATAGAAAAGGAAAGTACTATCTAATTAAGGAAAACAAGAAACAAATATGGAAAATTACAATTAAGGCAAAAGACTAACAAGGAAAAATATCTAAATAAAGAAAAAAAGAAAAAAAAAACACAAAAAACAAATAAGGAAAAGATTACACAACTAAAAGAAAAACTAAATTAGAAAAACAAATATGGAAAGAAAAACAAATTATAAGGAAAACACTAAAATAGGAATGCAACAAATATGGAAAAATAAAAACAAACAAGGAAAAAATGCAATCTATCTACAAAATAAATAAAATAAATAAAATACACCCTAAATTAAGACCGAACAATTTTGGGGCATTTGCATCAATAGCAAAAAAAAAAATCAATAATTGCAAGCGTGTCTTTGATTTATTAGGTTTGCATATATAGCAAAACACGTTTGGCCCGGCCCAGAAAATAACGTAAAAAGACTAAAATAACCTCAGCTCGTCGTCCACTGATATACCAAATATCTAGTATATTAAACCCTAAAAATATACTAGATATTTGGTATATCAATCAACTAATATACTAAATATATAGTAAATATATAGTATATCAGATGTATATTTCGTGAATATAATGTATTAGATATTTGGAATATCAATCAATTGATATACTAAATATATAGTATATCAGATGTATATTTCGTGAATATAATATACTTTACATATGGGCTTTCATTAGTTTAGATATCTTTGATATACTTCATCAATAAAAAATTAGATACATTAGCTTTATTTTGGGACAATATGTGTGGTAGAGGATTTAAACATCTAACCTCTCGGTTGAATGTGTATATATCAATGATTTTTTTTAATAACAAGTCCTATCATTGATGTATTTAGCTACTCATAATCAGGTATATTTATTAATTATTTGACTAGTAAAGAAAAATGAGGTATATCAACGGTGTATCAACTTTCATAACAGGTATAGAAGACAAATATTTATTTTATAAAAGACAAACATTTCATTTAAAATATGTAAATAATACAACATAATTCAATAAATAGAAAAGAAAATATAACAAATATAAGTAAATAAAGTAACATATCAAGTATATCGCTGGTATATCAAATATTATGTTTATCAAATCAAGTATATATTAGATATATCATTAGTATATTAGATATATCATTGTATTCATTCGAGTATATCAAATTTGGTATACTTTATATTTCGTATATCAGTAAATATAAAATATATCAGATATACTACTAATATACTTATTGATATACCAACAAGGGTAAAATTGGAATAATAAAAAAAACGGAAATCAGATTTTTAAAATTTTGCTATATTTGCAAACCTAATAAATCATAGTTAAATTTGCAAATATCCTAATATTTTTTGCTACCCATTGCAATTCCCCAACAATTTTTCCACGATATTAATTTAACTAAATATATCAATCCCTGGCAACGGCGCCAAAAACTTGATGTGCAATTTGCTTACCGCAAGTGTACGGGTCAAGTAATAATATAGTGTTTTCGTGTAAAAAGAGTGTCGTCCTCTGGATTGGTTTTCTAGCAAATTAAGTATCGCGAATACTTTTGTTCAATTTTATTTAGGGAGCAAAACTCAATGATAAAGATAAATCTAAAGACAAAAAGCATAAAATAAAAGTGGAGACTCAAATGGAAAGACTCTTAGGGAATTGATTTCATTGTTGAGATTGAGGATAAATTAATGGGATGAATTTAACATGCAATTATTCTACCAAGTCTAGGAACCTTTTATCACATCTATCTCTCCCGAGCATAATTGATTCTCATGCATGCAATCAACTCGATATCCCTATCTAAGTTCATTAGCATGCAAGGCTTTGAGTTTAGTTCTTCAAGCAACTTCTAAAGTTATTCCAAATCCCGTCACAAACATAAAATTTCTACTTTAGTCATGCAATTAAATAAAGTAAGTCTTAGGCCAAATCCCCTCTCCCGAGCAAGATTCAACACTCAAATCATTCAACTAGTGATCAAGTAATTGAAAGCATTTAACCATATTTGCAAAGGTAAAATAAATGCATATTCATACCACAAATCAATCCAACAAACTAAAACAACTACATCAATCCCTAAGACAAACAACTAGCAATTCATAGTCTTTAAACTACAAACACAAATCGAAAGAAAAGCCATAAAAACTACAAAAGGTAAGGGAAAGAGAAAGGAAAACTCGAATCTGTCAAAACCGGCACGTCCCCGTCACGATCTCCACGTCTTCTCGTTTGATTCCCGCTCCTTGGCCTTGCTTTACCTCCCACCAAAGGTCTCTAGTCAAAATTAGGGCTAAAATCTAACCAATTGGGCTCCCCAAATCCGTAGCTGAAAAGAGGAATTTATAGAAAATCTGGCGACAGCGTCGAGACGCTATGGACAGCGTCGCGACGCTGTCGCGATACCGCCTTTTTGGAAAATTTGTCGATAGCGTCGCGACGCTATGATTTTTTTTTTTTTTTTTTTTAGATTGGAAGCTCCATTTGACTCCAATTGATGAATTAAGCTTCAAGCACATACTTCCTACAAATAAAACATAAAAATGCATAAATTTGGGCAAATAATTGTAAAAGACTAGCTTAATTAATCAGAGAAAAATAGCTAGCTATGATCGCTATCAGTGAACGATAGGACCAGAGCCATTCGAGCATATGCTTTTCCAATGTTTGATGAGTTAAATCCAGGGATTGCACGTCCTCAAATTCAAACGGCGAATTTTGAGATGAAACCGGTAATGTTTCAAATGTTGCAAACCGTGGGGCAATTCCATGGTTTGTCATCTGAAGACCCTCATTTACATCTCAAGTCTTTCCTAGGAGTTAGTGATTCTTTTGTAATTCAAGGAGTGCCTAGGGATGCCCTTAGATTAACTTTATTCCCGTATTCTCTTAGAGATGGAGCAAAGGCATGGTTAAATTCTTTTGCTCCTGGATCAGTTAGGACATGGAATGAGTTAGCTGAAAAAATCTTGAGTAAATATTTCCCACCAAATAGAAATGCTAAATTAAGGAGTGAAATAGTAGGGTTTAGGCAACTTGAAGATGAGACTTTTAGTGAGGCTTGGGAGAGGTTTAAGGAGCTTTTGTGAAAGTGTCCCCACCATGGTTTACCTCATTGTGTTCAAATGGAAACATTTTACAATGGGTTAAATGGAACAACCCAAGGTATGGTTGATGCTTCGGCTGGAGGGGCCCTTTTGGCAAAAACTTTTAATGAAGCCTATGAAATTTTAGAAAGAATATCTACTAATAGTTTCCAGTGGTCAGATGTTAGAGGCACAAATAAAAAGGTTAAGAGTGTGTTAGAGGTTGATGGTGTGTCCACCATTAGGGCTGATCTTGCAATGATTTCTAACGCTTTTAAGAATGTGACAGTGATTAGTCATCAGCAGCCACCAGCTGTGGAGCCTGCTGCATTGGTGAACCAAGTCACAGAGGAAGCATGTGTCTATTATGGTGAAGATCACAACTACGAGTTTTGCCCCAGCAATCCAGCTTCAGTGTTTTTTGTAGGTAATCAGAAGAATAATCCTTATTCTAACTTTTATAATCCAGGTTGGCGCAACCACCCCAACTTTTCATGGGGAGGACAAGGAAGCAATGTGCAAACGCAACAAAAGGTGAACCAGTCAGGATTTGCAAAAGCGCAGGTATTGCCCCAGCAAAATAAGCAGGCTTTGCCCCCGCAAAATTCGGGGAGTTCTCTTGAGGCAATGATGAAAGAATTTATGGCTCGTACAGATGTCGCCATTCAAAGTAATCAAGCTTCAATGAGAGCCTTGGAATTTCAAGTGGGTCAGCTAGCTAATGAGCTGAAGGCCAGGCCTCAAGGGAAACTTCCTTCAGATACTGAACACCCTAGGAGGGAAGGTAAGGAGCTGGTAAAGGCAGTGACTCTTAGGAGTGGTAAGCCACTGGAAGAAAGAATAGAGCCTAGTAAAACCCAAGCTGTAGGAAAAAATGGTGATAAAAATGTTGTTGTTGAGAAAGAGTTGGAGTCTGGTTAGGGTGCTGGAGGCAGCAATAAAGATGCTGGAGCATCTGGTTCTGTTCCAGATGTGGAACCACCTTATGTGCCGCCCCCACCTTATGTATCGCCCCCACCTTATGTACCACCTCTACCTTTTCCACAAAGGCAAAGGCCTAAGAATCAGGATGGTCAATTTAAGAAGCTCTTAGAGATTCTTAATCAATTGCATATAAATGGAAGAGAGTTAGGTAGAGCATTTTGTGATTCATGTGCAAGCATTAACCTTATGCCTCTTTCGGTCTATCGAAAGCTAGGTATTGGTGAAGCTAGGCCTACCACAGTCACACTCCAATTAGCTGATAGGTCTATCACATATTCAAAGGGTAAAATTGAGGATGTCTTAGTGAAAGTAGATAAATTCATATTTCCTGTTGATTTTATTATCTTAGACTATGAGGCTGATAAAGATGTCCCAATTATTTTAGGTCGTCCATTTTTTGCTACTGGTAGGGCATTAATAGATGTTCAAAAAGGGGAATTAACGATGAGAGTCTGTAATGAGGAAGTGAAATTTAATGTGTTTAAGGCCACGAAGTATCCAGACGAAATGGAAGATTGTTCTTTCATTAGGATTCTAGAGAGCATAATTGTTGAGACAGCAATTCAGGATTCGGCTGACAAGCATTTGGAAGATCATGGAGAGGTTAGTGTAGAGGCTTTAGAAGTTTGTTCTTTAGAAAGAAAAAATGAAAAATAGGTGTTTAGGTGTGAGGATGTTTTTTAGTCTTTAGATTTAGATCAAAGGAAGGCTCCTCCTACTAAGTCATCCCTGATTGAGGCACGTACTTTAGATTTGAAGCCCTTGTCGGATCATCTACAGTATGTGTATCTTGGGGAAGGTGAGACATTGCCCATTATTGTTGCATCAGATTTAATGCCGGAGCATGAAGATGCCTTAATTAAATTGATGCAGCAATACCGCAAAGCTATCTATTGGACATTGGTTGATATTCAGGGAATTAGCTCATCTTTCTTTATGCACAAAATCACTCTAGAGGAGGGATCCTTTAGGAGTATTGAGCAATAGAGAAGGCTTAACCCTGCAATGAAAGAGGTTGTTAAAAAGGAGGTGATTAAATGGTTGGATGCTGGCATCATTTATCCAATTGCAGACAGCAATTGGGTAAGCCCTGTCCAATGTGTTCCTAAGAAAGGAGGTGTCACTGTGGTAAGCAATAAAGACAATGAGTTGATCCCAACTAGGACAGTAACTGGCTAGAGGGTTTGCATGGATTATAGGAGGCTTAATAAAGCCACCCGTAAGGACCATTTTCCTCTGCCATTTATTGACCAGATGTTGGGTAGATTGGCTGGTCAGGCCTACTACTGTTTCTTAGATGGTTATTTTGGGTATAACCAGATTACTATTGCTCTTGAGGATCAGGAAAAAACCATTTTCACCTGCCCTTATGGGACGTTTGCTTTTAGGCGAATGCCTTTTGGCCTTTGCAATGCTCCAGCAACATTTCAGTGGTGTATGTTAGCAATTTTTTCTGATATGATTGAGTCCACCGTTGAAGTATTCATGGACGATTTTTCAGTTTTTGGAGGGTCTTTTCAGAATTGTTTGGATAATTTAGGTAAGGTGTTCAAGAGATGTGAGGATACCCATCTAGTTCTCAATTGGGAGAAATGTCACTTCATGGTGAAGGAAGGCATAGTGTTAGGTCATAGGATTTCTAAGAATGGTCTAGAAGTTGATAGAGCAAAAATTGAGGTTATTGAGAAACTAGAACCACCGAATTCAGTGAAGGGAATTCGGAGATTTTTAGGTCATGCTGGATTTTATAGAAGGTCCATAAAGGATTTTTCCAAAATCAGTAAACCTCTTTGTAACTTATTGTGTACTGATCATGTTTTTTACTTCAATGCAGATTGTAGGAAGGCTTTTGAAACTTTAAAAGTTGCTTTAATCTCAGCACCCAGTCTTTGTGCACCTAATTGGAATTTACCATTTGAGGTAATGTGTGATGTGAGTGATGCTGCGGTAGGTGCTATGCTGGGGCAAAAGTAGGGCAAATTTATCCATCATATATATTATGCAAGCAGGGTTTTAAATGAGACACAAGTCAACTATACAACTACTGAAAAGGAGTTGTTAGCTGTGGTGTTTGTTTTTGAGAAATTTCGGCCGTATTTGGTTGGATCCAAAGTCACAGTGTTCACGGATCATGCAGCAATAAGGTATTTAATGACTAAGAAAGATGCGAAGCCTAGACTAATTCGTTGGGTTTTATTATTGCAGGAATTCGACTTGGAGATAAAGGACAAGAAGGGATCGGAAAATGTCATTGCAGATCATTTATCTCGTCTTGTTCCATCATCATCTTTGCTGAAGCAATCTTCCATTTCTGATTCTTTTCCAGATGAACACCTTTTTGCTGTTGGGGTAAAGGTAGTCAATGATGCCCCTTGGTATGCTGATATTGCCAACTTTTTGGTCAAGGGGGTAACTCCTATTGACATGGATTGGAGGTAGAAGAAAAAGCTTAAGCATGATGCAAAGTTTTTCTATTGGGATGAGCCATTTATGTATAAGCAATGCTCTAACGGTATTATTCGTAGGTGTGTTTCAGGTGATGAAGCAAAGGAAATCCTAGAGCAATGTCACTCTTCGCCGTATGGAGGCCATTTCAGTGGTCAGAGGATAGCTATGAGGATTTTGCACTGTGGATTCTTCTTGCCTACCTTATTTAAGGATGCCCATTGGTTCTACAATCAATGTGATGCTTGCGAAAGGAGAGGAAACTTAGGGCCTAGAGATTAAATGCCTCTTACTTACAATTTAGAAGTTGAATTATTCGATGTATGGGGTATTGATTTTATGGGGCCATTTTCCCCTTCTAATGGCAATGTTTTTATCTTATGGGCAGTTGATTACGTGTCCAAGTGGGTGGAGGCCATCACATGCCATCAGAGTGATGCCAAGACAGTAGCAAGGTTTCTTCAATCTCACATCTTTGCGCAGTTTGGGACACCTAGAGCTCTAGTGAGTGATGAGGGTATGCATTTTGTTAATAATATCATAACTAAGCTTTTAGCTAAGTATGGGATTAAGCATATGATAGCTACCCCGTATCACCCACAGCAAATGGTCAAGCTGAGATAAGCAATAGGGAAATTAAATCAATTCTAGAGAAAGTAATCCATCCATCTAGAAAGGATTGATCTTTTAGGTTATATGAGGCTCTTTGGGCTTATAGGACAGCCTATAAGACTCCTCTAGGTATGTCTCCCTATAGGTTACTATATGGGAAAGCTTGTCATTTACCATTAGAGCTTGAGCATAAAACGTTTTGGGCTTTGAAAAGTTGAATTTTGATCTGAGTCGTGCAGGAGCAATAAGAATGCTGCAGCTTAATGAATTAGAGGAATTTCGCCAATTTTCTTATGAAAATTCGAAAATGTATAAAGAAAAGACTAAGCTATGGCATGACAAAAAAATTAAATCTAAAGAGTTTGTCAAGGGTCAGAAAGTTTTGCTTTACAATTCTAGATTAAAATTGTTTCCTGGGAAACTAAAATCTAAATGGTCAGGGGCATTTATTGTGATTGAGGTTTTTCCCCATGGAGTAATTACTTTGCAGGATGAAAAAGATGGGAGAGTGTTCAAAGTGAATGGACAGCGTGTGAAACATTATTGGGGAGAGGAGTTTCAGTCGAAATATCCTTCCCTAAAGTTGGTTGATGATTGAGAGAGCAGGATTTTTGCAAGAGCATTTCGTAGAGCATTATTTTGAGCTCCTAGTATTTGTTGTGATTTTGGTTTTCGCTGATTTGATTTTATTTTAATTTGAATTCTTGTAGATTTAGGTTGTTTAAATTTTGCATGATTTATTTTAAGTCCGTTGTTATTTTTCAGGGGAATTTATTTTTTAGATTTTATCTATTTCGCTTTGAATTTTATTTGATTTTATTGGATTTTATTTTCGGTCTATTTATTTATCTAATTAAATTATCTTTTAACTAGTTTAAATTAGATTTTTTTAGTTTTGATTAATTTCGGTTATTTAAATTCTGTTTAAAGTCGGTTTAATAAAGATTTTCCTAATTAATTCGGCTTCGAAAATAAAAAAAAAAAGATAAGATTTGATTTGGTCGGTTAAATTTAAATTTAAATTCATTTAAAATCTGTATCCAAGATTCTTCATGATTTGTTTTGCTCAGACGGTTGTTACGACAATTTTATGGCTGAAGCAAATCTCTCGTCCGAATAGAAAGGGTTTTGTTTAGAGTTAATTATCTTTTACCGTTTGGATTTTGAATTTTCTATTGCAAGGTAAATTTGCATGCGTTAGCTGATGAAGCCACGTGTCACATAGAGATGATCCAAGGGCTTTGAGGTTGGACATCGCATAAATATTTACTAGGGGCGATTGGAATCCACGATTTTACCGTTGCTGGTTTCGAAATTTCAGGTTGCATGCGACTAAACGGTAATGTAATTTAATGTGGTGCAAATCTTTTCAGTTGGGATTTGATTTTTGTTGAAGCCTTATTTATGGGAAGACGGTGGTAAGTTTCTTTTCACTTCCCCTTCGCATTTAATTCCTTTACTATTTGTATTTCTTCTTCTTCTTCCTTCGTTGCTATTCTCTGTAAAACCCTTGAGTCTTCCATGGTGAAAACACGAGCAAGAAAAGAGAGAGAGAATGAGGAGGAAGAGGTACCGATTACCCCTGAGGTATAGAGAGTAAAGGCGAAGAAGAAAAAGACCCCGGAGGAGAAAGAAGCCAAAAGAAGAAGGAGACAACATAGGGCTGCAAAACAAGAAGAGGTTCAGGAGGCGACAGAGGATGTTGCCACTACAGTGGAGGACGGACATTCAAAAGAACCTGAAGTGCAAAACCCAGTGGTGGTCGTACCAATAGTAGCTCATGCAGAAGAATGCAAGAAGAAATTATTGAGGAGAATCAAGAAAATCAGGCTGGCGAGGTGCAAGAAGGACAGGCTAGGAGGGTAATGAACAGGAGCAAGAGGCTCGTGTTGATGACATCATGCCAGAAGCACCGAAACGACGCCGTATAAAGCGAAAGGCTGGGCGCATCCAGGTGATTCGAACTGATACCCCATCACTATCATCGTCGGATTCTGAGAAAGAGAAGCACGAACGAGAGAGAAAAGAAGCTGAAGACAAAGAGAGAGAAGAAGCGGCAGAAGAGACTTTGAAGAAGCTTAGAGAAGACAAAGGCAAAGGAATTGCTGAAGCATCAGATGAACCTGTAGAAGAAGCAAGAAAAGGACCTTTCATTCGTTTCATCAATGACCTTGCTCGAGAAAAATAGCAAGAGATGCTACAAATGGATTTCTTATTCGAAAGAGGGTTTGGTGATGATTTCCCCCATTTCTTGAGAGCAGGAATTGCAAATCTTGGGTGGAGTCAGTTCTGTGCAAAACCGGACCTGGTGAATTCGAATATTGTTAGAGAATTCTATGCAAATGTTGATAATGCAGAGGAATTTCATGCCATAGTTCGAGAAGTATCTGTTGACTGGAGCCCATGGGCTATCAACTCGTTATTCAACCTTCAGGATTTCCCACACGCGGGCTTTAATGAGATGGTCGTAGCACCATCAAGTGATCAATTAAATGCGGCGGTCCGAGAGGTTGGAATTGAAGGGGCTCAATGGAGGCTATCCAAGACGGAGAAACGCACGTTTCAGGCTGCCTATCTAAAGAGTGAGGCCAATACTTTGTTGGGCTTCATCAAGTTGCGTTTGTTGCCGACTACGCATGATTCAACAGTGTCTCATGAATGAGTGCTTCTGATATTCGCTATTCTTCGATCCTTGAGTATTGATGTTGGAAAAATTATTTCGAATGAGATTTTAAGTTGTTGGCGCAAGAAGGTGGGGAAAATGTTTTTTCCGAACACGATAACGATACTATGCAGTAGGGCAGGAGTGCCCACGGTTCCAGAGGATGTGATTCTGCTTGACAAAGGAATCATCGATACACCTAATCTGGCGTGGCTTTAGCGTACACAAGAAGCTCGTTAGGGTGGGCTTGTGTGTGGTATTCATCAGATCCTAGAGCAACTGGCACTGTCGGCCTTGTAATCAAAATTTTCCAAACCATATCAGGCATTCCCGGTGTTTCCCGATGATTTATTTAACCCCTGGATTCTGCCCCCACCTGTTGAACGAGAAGAAGATGATGATGAAGAGCGGGGTCAGGAAGATTGATGGATGAGATGATCTTCAGCGAGCATTTCTTTTGTTCCTATATTTTGTTGCTCGCGCAAATTCTGACCACATCTTTTTCTGCTGTTGCTTGCTTGTTTTGTTCTGTTCTTTTTTTGCTTTTGAAAAAATATATCTGCTTATGTAATTTCTTTCTTTGTTATAATGAAATTTCCAATAGTATTTTTGTTCTATGAGCACTGAGTAACGCTAACTTAACTGATTTCTTCTGAATTTTTGAAGCTTGGACTGGTTAAGCTTAATTAAATCAAGGTATTTTGATCTCCAAAAACCTTTTGCTTGAGCATTTCTTCTAGCCTGATCGTTGCTGCGACAAAGAAGACTTTGGAGGTAGTGTTGACTTATTGTATCCACTTTAAGCTTAGTTCTAGTCCCACGCTCAGTTTAAAATTCAGATAGAAAAATTTAAGTTTGGGGGTATAATTGAAAAATTGATGATTCATTGGGGACAATGAATAATTCAAGTTTGGGGGACTTTTTGCTACTCCAATTGTTTTGCTCGAGCATTCCTCTCCTTCGGTTAAAAAGTTGTTAGGTTGTTGAGTAATCGGGGACATTTGTGATACCCACAGTTTGTCTTCGCGTCAAAAGATGACCTAGGAAATGTGAAAAATGAGAAAAATTATGATTTGCTGAAAAAAAATTGTTTGTTGAAAATTTTGTTGAGAAAATTCATGGAGCAAAAGTTTTGAAGGATGAATGATGATCCAGCAGTTTTTCTGTCTCCTAGAACTTAGGTGAGCTTCACCATAAAATGTTGCCATTATGAGGGGCAAGAGATAGAGTAACTAAGGATTTTTTAGCTTTACAAAGAGTATTTAGTCTAGTTGGTGATGAGTTTGAGGCAAGGGTATACTGCACCATAAAGTGGGTCATCCCATGTTTAAGAGCTTATGACTGTAGGGCTGCTTTAAGTCTGAAAAAAAAAATAATAAACCCCGTAAAAATATATTTTAAGATGTCTGATAATAGAGCTAGGATGTGGCGAGTTCTTAGAATTGAGTTAAAAGTGGTGATTATTTGTCCATGCCGGAGGAACTGTTTTGCTGCAGTAGAGCTTGGTTTTGCAGAGTGCTCAGGTAAAGGTTGAAGGTAGTGTTGGATTGTCTGATTTGATTAAACTATTCATTGTTTAATGTTTTGAATTCTTAAGGGAAGGTTGGTTAGTATTGCTCGGGACGCGCAATAGTTCAAGTTTGGGGGTGTGATAACTGTCCAAAAGGTAGTTATTTAGGCCTCATTTCTATAGGGATTTGTGTGTCTTTTGTGCTTAATAGGGTTGGTTTTAGATATATATTATATGTTTTAACCCATTTGGAAGAATGGAAGCTTTGGAAATTATTTTGTGCAGAATGCATTACTGAGCGACTGGAGGGAGCATATTCTGTGCTGCAGCAAAGTTGGGAGCAAAACTGCCATGTCACAGCTCATTAGCCAAGTTGACAAACCGACTTCTGTTGAGTTATTTTCAGGATAAAGGAGCAAGGAGAGCCATACACGTGTCTAGGTCAACCTAATTCAAGCTTTCCTCAACTCTATAAAAAGAGGTAGCCGCCCAAGTCAA
This sequence comes from Luffa acutangula, assembly GCA_036850905.1. Taxonomy (NCBI): domain Eukaryota; kingdom Viridiplantae; phylum Streptophyta; class Magnoliopsida; order Cucurbitales; family Cucurbitaceae; genus Luffa; species Luffa acutangula. The sequence goes on from CM072098.1 coordinate 27,965,939, forward strand.
ATTCATTCCACTTTTGGGAGAAAACATTCCATTCTTGGAAAGTTACTTCCACCTTTGGGAGCCGAATAGAGGAGAGAGATTGGAGACCATCAAGAAGACTATCACTTGCAAGCTGATGAATGAGATTAATATTTTCTTTATTATCTTGTGATTATGGACATGCTTACTCAGATTGTAATGTGTGTTTCCATGCATTTTATGAACTAAGTAGCTTAGGCGTTGGTTAGGAACAATGTGATTGTCGTGCTTAATTCTAGTAATAAATATTGATTGATGCATCTTGATTAATTGTTGTGTTCATTTCTATTTTATGTCGCCTGGCCAGCCGGTGTGAATACCTCTCTCTAGTTTCAGGGATGATTTAGGGAGTGTGTGGCGATTAATCACACTAGATCATTGTGTATTGGTGAACGACAGTGACTGAGCTAGGGATGGCCAGTTGCCAAGTGCTCAATCGGTAGTACTTCATTGGAGTTGAAACACATTCCAAAAGATCCGGAGTTCTGTGAGGAAACTGCTAATAAGACTGCGAGAGTTTTGCATGATCAATAATATTGCTAGAACAACTTCTAAAACAATTACTAAATCCTGACCAGCGCAGGTTTCTAATCCGTCTGCCTATTTGATTATTTTCTATTCCGTCATTTCTTTTGCTTCAGCATTATTCCTATAAAAACCAATCATTTTTATCATCTTTGAAACCATTAAAGAGTTATACAAAATAGATAAAGTGGAATCTAGTTCAGGCCTTGGATTGATAATACTTATTACTTGCTACGGACTGTGTATACTTGCACAGAGTCTAGAGTCTATTTACATCTTATTTTTACTCACTCTAGGAACCCAACAGTGATCGATAAACTCATTGGATCATCAACATCCGTAGGTACTACCAGCACGACCAAACTCTTATCGAATCGCCACACACTCCCTAAATCATCCCTGAAACTAGAGAGAGGTATTCACATTGGTTGGCCAGACGGACATAAAATAGAAATGAACACAACAATTAATCAAGATGCATCAATCAATATTTATTACTAGAATTAAGCACGATAATCCAAGGCCAGTGACTGAGCTAGGGATAGCCAATTGCCAAGTGCTCGATCGGTAGTACTTCATTGGGTTGAAACACATTCCAAAAGATCCGGAGTTTCGGGAGGAATCTGCTAATAAGACTGTGAGAGTTTTGCATGATCAATAATATTGCTAGAACATCTTCTAAAACAATTACTAAATCCTGACCAACGCCTGTTTCTAATCTGTCTGTCTATTTGATTATTTTATGTTCCGTCATTTCTTTTGCTTCAGCATTATTCCTATAAAAACCAATCATTTTTACCATCTTTGAAACCATTAAAGAGTTATACAAAATATCTAAAGTGGAATCTAGTTCAGGTCTTGGATTGATAATACTTATTACTTGTTGCAGACTATGTATACTTGCACAGAGTTTATAGTCTATTTACATCTTATTTTTACTCACTCTAGGAACCCAACAGTGATCGATAAACTCATTGGATCATCAACATCCGTAGGTACTACCAGCACGACCAAACTCTTATCGAAAGTCCAGGGTCTAGTACGAAAAACACGATTCTTTTCCAAAGCTGTTTTGAATTTGGCCACAAACACATTGTCCCCAATAAGGTCCACCCGAGTCTCGATGATGAACCCTCCATGCATTCCTCATCACATTACGGAAGGCCTCTGCATTCACCTTTCGAATCGATAGAATTTTTCCCACCAAGCATAATTGAATAGAATCCATTTATAATAAAGGCTCCGAACCAGATAGATCGATCACGCCTATCTCCTCAGCCGTAAGAGATAGGCTTTTCCACTGAGGTATAAGATCATCCATGCCAATCTCAATCACAATTCACAAACACAAACAGATGTCACAGTGAAAAACCCTAGAAACCCTAGAAAACCCCTAAACTCTCATACACGAGAGAAAGACCGCATGACGCAGGAGTTAAATCTCACTCCTAAAGTTGATGAATTAAATTTCTTGAAATTTAGATAAAATAGATTTTTGTTAAATCTTTATTACTCTAATGTGAGAATTTAATTTTAGGCCTTATGCCCTAAGTTCAAAAAGCTACCAAAATTTTCTTCTAATTAGATTTTATGTCAAAACTTTAGGTTCCTTATTGTGGGTTTTCAAAAGTTGAAGTTTAGAAAATTCTATAATTTTCCTTTCCTAAAATGATCGGGTTCATTTTAGAAAGTAATAATCCCTAAGTCTTTTCCCTATTCTATTTATTAAAATGTCATAATTGGGGTAATTAAAGAAAATGAACCCTAGCCCCAAAATCCTTTTCCCTCCCTTTCTTTTCACGTTGTAGCCGCACACCCCCCTCTTACAAAACCTTCTTCTTCTCTTCACGAGTGCAGTCCATTCCCCTTGGTCGTCTTCTTTGTTCGGCAGCAAACCCACAACATCAGCCTGATTTCCCTCTCTTTTCGTTCGCATTCGTCGGTAGCCCATCCCACCGTCAGTCTTGCTCGCCATCGTTCCGCCGTTGTTGTTCTTTGGCTTCTCTCTCTCACTCACATTTCGCGCTGTTAGCAGAACCATGGAACCACACAAATCTAATTGTCGTTAGCTTCGTCTCTCATTTTTCTTCTCCTTTTCACAGGTGTTTCTTCTTCATCTCGCGTCGGCCCTCTCTCTCTCCTGTGAATTTCTCCTCTGGCGGGGCGACCCACGAGTGAACAGCTCGTTCCCCTACAATTTTCTTCTCTAGAGAGTCTTGCACAAAGGCAATGTGTTTCGAAAACCTCCAGCTTCGATACCCGCTCATTGGTAGCAGTGGTTATGCGTGTTCAATGTTGTTCCAGCCTCTAGTCAGGGTTGATTTGCAAGTTTTAGCATGGTTCTTCGTCTCTTCAACGATTTGGTATGGTTCAACTTAGACCTACACTATTTTTGCATGTTTCATCATATATCCATTTGGTTTTGGACCTCGAAATCCCTTTAGATCTCAATCCATATTCTATCGTCTTGAAGTTTTGATTACCCACTCCTTTGCAGCTTCCAACTTGCAGTTTAAGCTTCTTCGGGCATCAAGCAACGAGCTTTTGTGCTTGAATCTAGTGTTCGACAATTACCCACAAGTTGAACAACATTGAGTTAGGTTGCCCATAGCCCAATATCTCTTGTTTGGCGATCTCAAACTCCGGCAAGCATCAACCAACATTAGTTGGAGCTCATTTTGGATAGTTTAGTAAGTTTCAGCATACTTTAGACCCTTCCAAACTCATTCATAGCGCTTTGTAGTTTGATAGATCGATCCCTGATGCTTAGAAACTATCCGTTTGTAGATTCGAGCTCCATCAAATACTTCTCAGCGAAGGCCTAAAGTGAGTTTGAGGCGGTAAGGTTCCTTTTGATTCTTTCAAATTTGATCGAAGTACTTTTGTTAAGCTTTTAATCCTTGGAAGTCTCCTTTCGTGCAGTTTCTAATCAACTTGAACTCACTCGATCACATTACAGCAAGCGTTGAGTCATTTTGGGCGCGTTTCAAGTGGTAAACTTCATCTAAGACCTTTTCGATCTCCTTTCTAGTGCGATCATGCTCGTACTCTTAGTAGCTCTTGGTTGTAGTTATAGGCTAATCTGAGGTGTCCGAGCTAGCTATCTAAGGTTATGTTTGGGTAAGAACACTATCCTAAACACCTCTTTGGCGTTAATTAAGGTTTGGGGTTGAGTTAGCTTTGAAACCTTTCCTTTCTTATTGCAGGAGCTCGTTAGGTTTGCTTAGGAGCGTTTTAGCAATTTGTAAGTGGAATTCTACCTTTTGAGTTTGTTTGCTTGTGTGCTACTAGCATGTTGTGTGTTATATCGATTTAGTTTTGTTATGTGCTCTGCTGACGTATTGATCTTCATGAATTATTGTGAATTTTGAGCATGTTGGACTATTGTGGCATCTGCTATGTCGAACTGTTGTGTTGAAGTATGTTGAATTGTTGTAGTGTGATATTGTCGTGATAAACATGTTGTTATCATGTTGTGGTTGGTTGTAAAGTTTGATTTTACTGTGAGCATATGTTGTAATTTTGGTTGTTGCATTGACTAAGAGCATGACATGAGTTAGGAAGCATGCACGGATGTTCATTCTGAGTTGTGAGCATGTCACGAGCATAAAACATGGTCTAGAAGCATGATGAGTATGATTCATGCATTCTTGTGAGATTGTGAGGTCAGAGGACCTTGTGAGTTAAAAAGGAAAGTTAGGTGAATGTCAGGTGCCTTGGGTAAAAATGGTCGAGGAGTGGTATGTCACCAATGGATTAAGAGGAGCATCGGGTGCCTTGGGTAATATGTCCAAGGGGCGATGTGATGAGTCTATACGTTGTGAAAGTCATCGGGTGCCTTGGTTAATATGGCCAAGGGGCGATGCACAGTTCGAGGCCTTGGGTACAAATGGTTAAGGGTCGAATGCCGAGCTCCATAGAAAGTATTGTGGTCCTGGGTACAAATGGTCAGGGGACCGTGCGGCTCGAAGGGTCAGACTTGGAGAGCTTGGTGAGGGCTACGAGAATTTGAAGTCATCGGGTGCTTGGATAATATAGCCAAGGAGCGATGCACAGTTCGAGGCCTTGGGTACAAATTGTCAAGGGTCGAACATCGAGCTCCGTAGAGAAGCCTAAGGCCCTAGGTACAAATGGTCAGGGGTCAGTGTGACTCGAAGGGTCAATCTTGGAGAGCTTTGTGAGAACTCAGAGGAGTTGAGAGGACTCAGAGGAGTCGAGTTGAGAGGACTCAGACGAGTCAGATAAATCTTGTTAGAGTTTGAGTTAGTGGTTATGAGTGCATGTCACATGTTTATAAGGTTTGATGTATAAGTTGATGAATATTAAATGTGTTAGTTGTTTTTCATGAATATTGAGCGTGTGTGTGGAAAGCATGATACTTGTTCTGTATATGTATGTTGTTTGATGGCTCTTCAGGTGTGAGCCACTTACTCAGTATCGTGGCTTTTGTACTGACCCACCACCAGGTTTTGCAGGTGATGAGATCGTACTCGAACTTGGTGATGAAGAGGAGACTTGAAGGAAGAGACCATTAGATAGATAGCTAGTTTCGTTTATTCGTATGTTCAAATTCATACTGGATTTTGTTAAAATCGATGTAGTTGTTGGTTAACTCGTTTAATTGGTTGTAATAGATTTAAGTTTTAAGTTTTTTTATTTAGGGTGTGTTAGTTATGTTAATTGCACTTGTTACGCCGTTATGCTGTCGAAATTTTCAAGGCATCAAGTTGGCGTTAGAGTAAAAGTTTAGTAATGTTCCCTCGTGTAGGTCAATTTTTGGGGGCGTTACATAAATTTTTGCCAAATTTATATTGATCTGTTACTTAGTGGAAACTCAACAGAGAGAAACTAAGTTAGGACGACAATGCTCAATCGACTAGACTTAACTGCTCGTAAGGACAGTGAGAGTAGTTGGTTAGGCCCAGAGATCTAAAATGAATCAGGACTTAAGACTTAACCCATTTAATAGCGCTAAGGACACTTAGGTTATTAAAATGTGTTAATGATAATTAAGGGAAACCGACAGGAGATCCTATGTCAATTAAGTAGATTCTAGATCTATAATTAGCGGACATAATAATAAGTAGTCAATTATCTATTAGATTATATATTGGATTTCAAGACTCGAACTCTCATCCTATATGTGATCCCTCAGTGTGTTTTATCTCGGCTTGATCATTAATTGCTTTAGTATTTCGTTTGTCTTTGATCTGTCTTTATTTGCACTAGATTTCCTAGATAATGAGCATCCTTGATAATTTTAGTGTTTAGAATCTTTTCTTGCCTATGTCAAGCTACATTCCGTGGATACGATATTCAGTTTTACTTACCGTCTTATATTACTTGCGACCCGTGCACTTGTGGATCACCCAACATAAGGCATGCACTGCGATTGCATTAGATGTTGTTTGCAATTCATATTCATAAATTTTTATTGGATTGGTGTAATATGTAAGCAGCATAGGGATTTGTTTGGATACGATCTTATGAATATGTGAGAAAAGTAGAATGAATAATACTATATTTTCTTATAACATCCCACTACTTTATGGCTTTATTTTTGGAGAGTTTTTTATGTTGAACTAAAAGGTTACTGCCATGTTGTAGAGCTTCCTTGGAACGAACAACATACATCATTTTTTTGCAGTTCAAATGTGTACTTTACCTTGTCACTAAAATGAACTGAACTCCTTGGACTTGAAGTACTATTTCTCCTCGTGAGAATCGAGATGTAAATGAAAAGCTTAAAGATAATGGGGTTAAATGTAGAACTTCTGCCTGATAAAAACTTTGTCTACAATTCTATTTGAGTCTCACTTATGAAAATTGTCTATTTGAGGTTAGTAGGTTACACTTTATTTTAGAAAACATAATGTACTTCATTTTAGTAGATATAATATTTTTAGTGGAGCTAGAATGTAAAAGAGAAATATAAATACAGGCTGAGTACATGGTAATTGTGTGAATTGATAGCGAGCATAAATGTCGCTATTTTAGTCTCAATTTATTAAGCTTTTTGGTGCTTTAATCGTGTTTTTAATGAATATATTTAATGAATTTTTTTATTTGGTCCTTAGGAGCTAAGTTGGTGATTTTGGGAGAAAAAGAGAAAAAATTGAAGTAATTCTAGCCCAAATCCTAGCTTGATGCAATTGAAGGCCCAAAGAAGACATTCATGAAGAAAAGACCAAGAGAAATGAAGAAGAAGGCCCAAAAATCAGCCCAAAAGGAAGCTGATTTTTCTGGAAAATCTGGACAGCGTCGAGACGCTTAGCAAGGCAGCGTCGCGACGCTGCCCTTTCTTGTTGCCCAAGCCGCGTGCGCAGCAGCGTTGCGACGCTTAGCAAGGCAGCGTCGCGACGCTACCCCTATTCCAGGCCTATAAATAGGCGCCCTTGGTGCCTCATTTCTTATCAATCAATCAACCAAGCCATCAATCCTTTCTTTCCTTTCTTAAGATTCCTTTTTTGGTGCCCCTCTCAAGGCTTTTGAGCCTTTTTTAGAGGGTTCTTCTAGTGGGGAAATTTTGGGAATTTTGGGAAGCAATCCTAGAGGCTCGAGGAGTAGTCAGCGAGGGCTCCAAGCGTCAGCAAGGGGTTTTCAACGGTCAATTCCTTTCCTTTTATGCTTTTTAATATGCTTTCCCTTGTAATTATTGTGGATATTATGTGTAGCTAAACCCCAATTTGGGGTCTTGAAATGAAATGATAGTGGAAATATTGTTATAATTTCTTGTCTCTTGCCCATGTCCTAATTATTTGTATGGATGTGCTTAATGCTTTACTCAATCTGGCCAATTGTGTAATGATTCGTTTCTTAATGGAAACTCGACGGAGAGAAATTAGGATAGATCATAATCCATGCAACTAGTTTAATTGCCCGTTGTGACACCGGGATTAGTTGATTAAACTTAGATTCCTAAAATGAATCAGAGTGTAATAATTAATGATTTTTAATAGCACTAAGGACACTTAGGTTGTTAAAATGAATTAATTACAATTAGGGGAAACCGACAGGAGAACCTATGTGATTAACGGAGATTCTAGGATTATAATTAGTTGGGCAATGAGATAGGATTATTATAGCAATTATTCAGCTAACCATTGATTTTCAAGACCCCTCTTCCCATTTCAAGAAAACTCTTTCTCCACATTTTATTTTTTATTGATCAAATTTGTTTTCATTAGTCATTTTGAATTCAAGTTCTTTTTATCACATGAACGTGGTCCCTAAATATTATTTCACCTAAGTATTTTCAGTGCTCAAGAGAATTTTAATTATTTGCTTAAGTTTCGCTTCGCCTCCCTGAGGATTCGATACTCGGAATACTTTCCGTTTTATATAACTTGTGACGACCCGTGCGCTTGCGGATAATCGTTTAGTACAACCGTACCAACAAACAAGTTTTTGGCGCCGTTGCCGGGGAGGCTTGATTTTTAAGCAAAAATTAATTTTTCTTGACATCGAAAAGAAAAGGATAAATGGTAATTTAGGTGTAAATATTTTTTCATCATTTTGTGAATATTATTTTATTTTTATTTTTGTTTGGTTCTTTTTTTTTCGTCTGGGAGCATTGTATGCGAAGAAACAAGGTGGTTGATCTGTTTCCGTTAGATCTTGAGATTAATAGGACTCTTAAATTCATTAGAAGAGAAAAAAGATTAGCAGAAACGATGGCCCACCAAGAAGAAGCTCCCAAGGCAATTAGAGATTTTCTTCAGCCAGTTCTTCCTACCGAGAATTCTGGAATTGTTTACGCCCCCATCCAAGCTACAAATTTTGAGCTAAAAACAGGGTTGATTTAGATGGCACGGGATAACTCGTTCAAGGGACATCCTTCCGAGGACCCCCACTCTCATCTGCGATCATTCCTAGAAATATGCAGGACGGTAAAGATGAACGGAGTTCCAGCCGACGCGATCAGATTAAGGCTGTTTCCATTTTCCCTGCAGGATAAAGCAAAAGATTGGCTCGAATCAGTCGAGACGGGCGGCATCAGTACTTGGGACGAGCTTGCCCAGGCTTTTCTGACAAAATTTTTTCCACCAGCTAAGACTACCAAGCTGCGGACTGAAATTGGAACATTCAGACAGCTTGACGAGGAGCAGTTATACGAAGCGTGGGAAAGATATAAGGAAATGCTTAGGCGATGCCCCCAACACGGATATCCTGATTGGCTTCAGGTACAGTTATTCTATAATGGATTAAACCCCTCCACAAAGACAGTCCTTGACACATCAGCAAGAGGGAGTTTTCTTTCAAAAACGGTGACAGAAGCCAAAGACCTGCTTGAGGAAATGGTGGCAACAAGTTATCAATGGCCGACGGAGAGAGGAACAGTTACAAAAAAGGCTGGATTATATGAATTGGATGAGTCAAGTTCACTGAAAGCGCAACTGGCATCTCTGACCAATGCTCTAAACAAATTGACGTCATCTGAGGTGGTTAAGTCCATTTCCACCTTAGCTGAAGGACATTCGAAGAAAGAAGGTCAAGATGTGGAAGAAGTTCAATACATAGGAAATAGACCATATGCTCAAGGAGTACCAAACTTCTACCACCCCAGTCTGCGCAATCACGAGAACTTCTCATATGCGAATACAAAGAATGTTTTGCAGCCACCCCCAGGTTTTGCATCAACGAGTACTCCTGAGAAGAAAAATAATCTGGAGGAGATGGTGGCTTTATTCATCAAGGAACAAAGAATATTGAATGTGAATCTCCAGACATCAGTAAACAACCACGACGCAGCTCTAAAGAATATGGAAGTACAGATAGGTCAGATTGCTTCAGCAGTAAATGCCCTGCAGAAGGGAAAATTTCCAAGCGATACTGAGCCTAACCCGAAAGAGCAGTGTAAGATGGTGGTTCTGAGAAGTGGCAGAAGACTGGAGGACAGTATAGAGAAGAAAAAGGAAGAAGAAAAGAGAAGGGATGAAGATGAAGGGGCTGAGGCACAAAAAGCCTCATCTGAAAGGTTCCAACATCCTCCCAACTCTATTGAATTAAAATGTGATTTTTCTAACAACTGTGCAGGTAGAAAAGAAGAAGAGAGGCAGAATGACAATAAGAAGATGACTGAGGAAGAAGTGGTTCCATGCAACCACCATGACAGAGGTTCGCATATTAGCCCACCTAAGCGGAGGGGCGAATGTCCAACCTTTGATTTCAGGGAGTTACCTTTTCCTCAAAGATTTAAAAATGTCAAATTAGATGAACAATTTCAAAAATTTTTAGAAATGTTTAAAAAGTTGTCTGTGAATATTCCATTGGTAGAGGCTTTGTATAATATGCCAAATTATGGAAAATTCATGAAAGAAATGCTTTCTAAAAAGAAAAGTCTGAAAAAAGAAGTTTTTAATTTATCTGAGAGTAGCAGTACCATCATTTCTGGTAGGATACCCTCTAAGCAGAAAGATCCAGGGAGTTTTACTGTTCCCTGTACCATAGGAGAAGTATCCTTCAATAGGGCCTTATGTGATTTAGGAGCAAGTATAAATTTGATGCCCTACTCTGTATACAGGAAGATTGGTTTATCAGGTATGACAGACACTGACGTCACTCTCCAGCTTGCTGATAGATCGATTACCCACCCGATGGGTGTGGTGGAGGACGTGTTGGTGAAAGTCAACAAATTCATCTTCCCTGTAGATTTTGTGGTACTGGACATGAAGGAGGACAAAGAAGTGCCAATTATCTTAGGCAGACCTTTCCTAGCCACTGGTAAGGCTGAGATTAGCGTGCATACAGGTAAGCTTACCTTGAACATTGATGATGAAAAAGTCGTGTTTAGTATTTTTGGCCAAGATGAATCTGTTTGTAGCTTGCATACATGTTTTTCTGTTGGGCCTGAATACTTGACTGATGACGATGAAGAGGTAGACTATAATCTTGGCCTAGGCTTAGGAGAAATGCTTGTTGATAATATGGATTTTGATCATGATGCATATATGGATAATCCTCTATTTGAAAATGATTTGGATCTGCCTGACTTTGAAAATGAATCAGACTTGCCTGCTTGTGACAATGAAAGATCTGCAGTTGATGATTTACCTTCCTTTGAAAATGAATTGGAATTGCCTGAAATGAATAATTTTGATGATGATATTGATTTGCCTGACATTGAGCATGAACATAAAAGGCATAAAAAAGATTGCTCGATAGATAATTTTGAGTCTGACCATGATTACAGTGAATCTCTTGAGTCTGATCTTGACATTCCTGAATGCATGAATCCTGACAATGTGAATACTTTCTTTTCATGTCCTGATGATGTGTATAGCATAGAATCTGACCCAGAAGAACTTGAATCTGTGAATAGTATAGAATTTGATCCTGAAATTCTTGAATTCTTTAATTCTTCTGATGATGAGTCATGTGATAGCTTAGTTGAATCATTTTTTAATTCTGAGTCTGAAGGATCTACTGAGCATGTAGATATTTTTTCTGATGAATGGACTGGCATGATTGATAGGCCATCTCTAGATCCTAGACCAGTAGATATTATAACGCTTGATGACTCTGTTAACAACTGTTTGAAAATAGAGATTTAGAAAAGAGATTTGATGCAGCTGATTATTTTCTAAAATGTTATTATGAGAATCTCTTTAGTGAAGATGGGCCAGGTGAAAGTTTTTTTTCTCCCCTGTTTGTAGTTTGCAATTCGGTGCGTGATTTCTTGCAGGGCCCGGAGGATGATGAAAATTTTTATTTTGAGCCTCCGTAAGCGTGCCGAGCTTAGTCTAGCTAAAGACGTTAAAGAAAGCGCTGCTTGGGAGGCAACCCAAGGATTAAAGTAGTTAGTTGTTTTTGCGGTAAATAATTTTCTTTGCTTCGTGATCCAATTTTGTTTTGCAGGATCACCTTAGCAAATCCCAAAATTCCACATTTCCCATTTTTCATGGATTCAAAGGAAGAGGATGAAGCGCTCCTAGCTCAGGGAAGCCTCAGTATCTCTCTTTATGCTTTTCTGTTTTAAAACATTGGGGACAATGTTTAGTTTAAGTTTGGGGGGGAGGCTTCCGCTGTGTTGAGCATATTTAAATTCTGTTGGATGCATGAATAGATAGCCATGATAGCCAAGGATGTGATTTTTGAAATTTTGGGAGAAAATGGTTTATATGTTGTGGAATCTGGGAGCACAGCAGAAATTGTGAAATTTTAAAATTTTTTTGATACTTAGTTTTGATGTCTAAAGCATGCAATAGTCTTATCTAATGACGTCTTTGAAAATCTAGATTCTTATTATGGTTTTCAAAGTTGTTGTCACCCCGATAGGCTTAGTTTCTAATATTAGGAAGTTCATGCTTGATTGCTCTAAAGAACTAGGTAGGAAAAAATGCTATGCCTGCTGAGAGAAAAGCAAAAGCAACAAAAAGGAAATGTGAGAAAAAGAAAATCTGTTGAAAAAGAATTTTTGCTTGCTCAAAAGAAAAAAGCCTAGGGGTAAAAAGAGCTACCCGCGGTGTGATCAGTTAGGCCAACCAGAGAATAAAATTCGGGTTAAGGGTCCCTGCACCGTAGTGTGAAAGCTAGTACCATTAGATATCAAAATGCAAGTTTGGGGGAGGAACAAAAGAAAAAGAAAAGAAAAATGTGAGAAAAAGAAAAATCATGTGAAAATTCTGCTCCCCCATGAAAAAAGAAAAAGATGACAGGCACCCTAGTTACTTTTTTTTGCATGATAGAAGGACTCCGAAGTATTAGGGGCTCTTAGCCAGTGTAGGGGGAAAACAAATGGAGAAAACCATAAGACTAATCTAGGTTAGTAAAAGAATCAATAGATAAGTCTTAAGCATGCTATTCATTAATCTTAAGTTCAAACTAGTTTAAGATTTCTTCAAGAGTATGCGGTGCTTGCTTATTCCACTTGCATATTTTCCATTCGATCCTAAGAATTCCAAAATCATTGAGGGTTGAGCGATTCTATTTCATGCATCTTTAGAATTTATTTTGCTCGGGACTAGCAAAAGCTTAAGTTTGGGGGTGTGATAGCGAGCATAAATGTCGCTATTTTAGTCTCAATTTATTAAGCTTTTTGGTGCTTTAATCGTGTTTTTAATGAATATATTTAATGAATTTTGTTATTTGGTCCTTAGGAGCTAAGTTGGTGATTTTGGGAGAAAAAGAGCAAAAATTGAAGTAATTCTAGCCCAAATCCTAGCTTGATGCAATTGAAGGCCCAAAGAAGACATTCATGAAGAAAAGACCAAGAGAAATGAAGAAGAAGGCCCAAAAATCAGCCCAAAAGGAAGCTGATTTTTCTGGAAAATCTGGACAGCGTCGAGACGCTTAGCAAGGCAGCGTCGCGACGCTGCCCTTTCTTGTTGCCCAAGCCGCGTGCGCAGCAGCGTCGCGACGCTTAGCAAGGCAGCGTCGCGACGCTACCCCTATTCCAGGCCTATAAATAGGCGCCCTTGGTGCCTCATTTCTTATCAATCAATCAACCAAGCCATCAATCCTTTCTTTCCTTTCTTAAGACTCCTTTTTTGGAGCCCCTCTCAAGGCTTTTGAGCCTTTTTGAGAGGGTTCTTCTAAGTGGGGAAATTTTGGGAATTTTGGGAAGCAATCCTAGAGGCTCGAGGAGTAGTCAGCGAGGGCTCCAAGCGTCAGCAAGGGGTTTTCAACGGTCAATTCCTTTCCTTTTATGCTTTTTAATATGCTTTCCCTTGTAATTATTGTGGATATTATGTGTAGCTAAACCCCAATTTGGGGTCTTGAAATGAAATGATAGTGGAAATATTGTTATAATTTCTTGTCTCTTGCCCATGTCCTAATTATTTGTATGGATGTGCTTAATGCTTTACTCAATCTGGCCAATTGTGTAATGATTCGTTTCTTAATGGAAACTCGACGGAGAGAAATTAGGATAGATCATAATCCATGCAACTAGTTTAATTGCCCGTTGTGACACCGGGATTAGTTGATTAAACTTAGATTCCTAAAATGAATCAGAGTGTAATAATTAATGATTTTTAATAGCGCTAAGGACACTTAGGTTGTTAAAATGAATTAATTACAATTAGGGGAAACCGACAGGAGAACCTATGTGATTAACGGAGATTCTAGGATTATAATTAGTTGGGCAATGAGATAGGATTATTATAGCAATTATTCAGCTAACCATTGATTTTCAAGACCCCTCTTCCCATTTCAAGAAAACTCTTTCTCCACATTTTATTTTTGATTGATCAAATTTGTTTTCATTAGTCATTTTGAATTCAAGTTCTTTTTATCACATGAACGTGGTCCCTAAATATTATTTCACCTAAGTATTTTCAGTGCTCAAGAGAATTTTAATTATTTGCTTAAGTTTCGCTTCGCCTCCCTGAGGATTCGATACTCGAAATACTTTCCGTTTTATATAACTTGTGACGTCCCGTGCGCTTGCGGATAATCGTTTAGTACAACCGTACCAACAAACATGAATCAATTTAAATTTTTTATTTATGAAGAGATAAAACACTATCATTACCATTGTTGTGGGTAATTTTGGCTTGGCAGGTACACCAAAGAAGGAGGACTTCGGACCCAGCTGAGATCGGCCCGAGGAGATGAAGGCCCACAAGGGGTGGGATGTCCACCTCGGTCTCGGCCCAAAGCCGAGGCCGAGGGTCTGGTCGGCCTCGGCCCAATACCGAGGCCGACCAGGCCAATTAAGCCCACTGGCCACTTGGGTTGCCCGGGTCGATCCCCTTGGGCCCAATAGCGGGAGGCTACGTGCGGTGGACGACGCGGAAAGGGAAAAACCCTAGCAAGAGAGGTATAAAAGGCTAGAGATGATCCAGAAAAGGGGTAACTGATATCTGAACTCTGAACTCCATTGAACTGCACTTTTCGACTGGGAGACCAGTCGGAGTTTTACCGATCACTGACTTAAGCTTCGGAGCGCGTGTGGCAAGCACCACACCGGTGTGCAGTGCTCACTTTCTTTCTTTGCAGGTCACGTCTTCTCCATATCACAACAAATTCATTGTTGGTGTCGCGTGAAGGGCAGGTGAGCGCTTGGCCAGATTTTGGCATCAACAACCATACTCTTTTATGAATGGAGTTAGAGGGTATTTGTGTGATTTGATGTTAAATTTTTAATTTACGAAAAGATATGACACTGTCACTGGAATTGAGCATACCATGAAATTTCTTTTTCATAGTTTTTTAATACAAGATATTTGTAAAATCTAAATTAGATTTTGTTTCTTAAATTTAAATACATGAATTTGCCGCCATTAAAATCATATATTTTTTTTATATACTTTTACATGTTCTTGTGTTCGGGTATTAAATTATTAACAGACTTTTAATTATTTTGTACTTTCAATTTTTGGTTGTTTAACGGTTCATTGATTTAAGTGATTTGTAGGTTAATTGATTTGATTTAATTTGAATTTTAGATTTGATTTAACTAATTAAAGATTTTCGGTTATATTTCTAATTGATGGTATTTTCCTAACTTAATATTTTAGGTTTATTAATTCATACAATTGATTTGGTCATTTATCTAAATAATATGAGTTGCTATTTTTCAAAACGGACTATTATTATTATTATTATTATTATTTGTCTATTCTTGCCATTAACCCATGTTATTAACGATATTTTCATATATGTTGGCAAATGTTGGTAAATGTTGCTAAATGTCGACATTTTGACGCTAAATTATTGATACAGAGAGAAAAACGATGTTTTTCCTACTTAATAAATCGAGCTAGTTGAAAACGAGGTTTCTCCTATTCACAAATCCAAAATTTAAAAGAAAAAATTGACATGTATAGAAAACATGAAAACAAAAACCATTTGCAATAAAGGGGAATTGATTTAAAAGACCACCACAAAAGATAATTTACAAAGCAAAAAATTAAAAGTAAAAATTGACATGTACATAAAACATGAAAAAACAAAACATTTGCAATAAAGGGAATTGAAAAGACTACCACAAAAGATAATTTACAAATCCCAATTTAAAAGAAAAATTGACACGTCTACAAAACATGAAAACACAAAACATTAGCAATAAAGGGAATTGAAAAGACTACACAAAAGAACCTACAAATTCAAAGTTTAAAAGAACAGCTTGATATGTGTCAAAAAAAAAAAAAAAAAAAAAAGAACAAATCAATTTTTACTCTAAACTTATTAGGTGGCAAATTGAACTCCAAACATAGTATATTGTATCAATTAACCCCAACATTTGCAAACAAGGGAATTGAAAAGACCTTCGTTTAACTGTCCATTTGAATCGCCATTAAAACATGTAATTGACTATTTCAAAAAAAGAAACATGTAATTGACAATTTCCTTTTTTTTTAATCACATTGCACTAGAATTACGTTTGTTTCTGTCAGAAATTTGTTGGAGAAACCCTCTAGTTAAAGAAATGAATCACTCCAAACTAATCTTCTCATTATTATTGTTATTAGCATCCAAAAAAAAAAAATCTTACATTATTAATGTTATTACCAACAAGAAAAATCCACCAAATGTATGAGAAAAAAATCTGAAATTGTTTTGCTTTCGTTTCCTACAAATTAGCCGTGAAAATAAAAGTAAGAAAAGAAGAAGAAAAAAAAAAGCTCCAACAAGAAAAACTAGCATATATTTGAAGGAACAAAAATTCAAAATTGCTTTCCTATCATCTCACTGTTGCCTGTTCTTTTAAGTAGCTAGAAAATAGCAACATAACCATCAAACACGATAAGAAGAAAATAAGAGGAAACTCATGTACAACTTCCTAGCAAAAGTTTATTCAAACAAAAAGTTTCTCCAATAAATTTCTTACAAGAAATCAACTTAGGTGCAATGTGAATTAGAAAAGAAAAATGAGGAAATATTTAATCATGTGCTTTAACGGTGGTCCAAATAGAAAAGTAACCAAAGATCTACATTGCAACACTTATGCAAGTTTGAGGTTAAAATTGATACCAACCTACTAAGTTTGTGGTTCAATTTGATGGAATCGAAAGTTTAGAGTTAAAATTGATACAACTTGCCAAGTTTGGGGTTCAATTTGATGAAATTGAAAGTTCAAGGTTAAAATTGATATAACCTAAAAATCCAAAAGTTTAAAAGCCGGTTGGATAACATTTTTTTTTTTTAAAAAAAAATTAAGCTTATGAACATTACTTCCATCTATGAGTTTATGTGTTTTGTTATCTGTTGATGGTCAAATTTGGTCAGAGGGAACTCACCTAACCTTCACGTGTCACCAACGGTAAATTTGTAGATGAGGGGGAAAATGTGGCCTGCAAAACGGGAAACCTGCACACCGATGTGGTGCTAGCCACACCGACTCCGATGCTTAAGTCAAAAAACGAAAGTAGGAGGGCTAGAGAGTAAGAGAAGAGAGTAGAGAGTTCGGATCCCCTTCTTCAGTGGCGAAGAGGGGTATAAATACATGCTCATCCTCATAGGGTTTTTAGGAGTTCGGAGGCGTTTCGGGGCGAACCAGGCGGAACCGGGGCGGCCAGAGGCGGTGGGGACCGAATGGAGATGGAAGAACTCGGCCCGCACAAGTGGGCCTCGGGTCGGCCTCGGCCCATGAGGCCGAGCACGGGGTCGGGCCAAAAGCCTGACCCCTTCGATCTTGGCCCGTCCTACTTGTCAGTCTCGCCTCTGGGGTCTATCTCTCAGCCCTATTTCTGTCCACTGTCCTCGTCAGCTCCTTGTACATCGGAGTGGTCCAAAATTGCCTATAACATTATCTTTGTTTTTTACTAATGCTTTCAAAATCCAAAAAAAAAAAAAAACAAAAAAACAAAAACAAAAAAAAAACAAAACAAAACAAAACTCCATTTGAAAACCATTTAGTTCTTGGTGTTTGAAAAATATTCTTGTGTCCCATATTTTTCTTATAATGGTTTTCATATTTATCAATGAAACATTTGAATTCTTAATCAAATTTCAAAACACAAAAACAAGGTTTTTTCAAAAAAAAAAACACAAAAACAAGGTTTTGAAAACTAAGACCCCTTTGAAAATCACTTGGTTTTTGAAAATTATGTTTGTTTTCTCCCAATTTCCTTACAATGGTTTTCAGCTTTGTTAAATATACATTTAAATTCCTAGCCCAATTAAAAAAAAAAAAAAAAAAAAAAAAAAAAAAAAAAAAGTTCCGTTTGATAACCATTTGGTTTTTTGTTTTTGGTTTTTGAAAATTATGCTTGTTTTTCTCCAATTTTCTTATCATGGTTTGCATCTTTGTCAATGACACATTTAACTTCCTAGCCAAATTCCAAAAACAAAAACAAGTGGTTGGAAACTATTTTTTTTAGTTTTCAAAACTTGGCTTGGTTTTTGAAAACATAAGAAGAAGGTAGATAACAAAATCAAAAAACTTATGTGTGAGAGTAGTATTTTTAAGCTTAATTTTCAAAAACCAAAAACAAAAAACCAAATGGTTACCAAACGATACCTAAGTTTTTTAATACCACTTTTTTCTTTTTTAGTTTTTAAAACTTTACTTGGTTTTTAAAAACACGAGAAAAAGTAGGGGTGAGCAAAAAAAGGCGAAAAACTGAGCCGACCGATTGAAACTGATTGAACCGACGTCGATCGGTTTTTTCATATTTTCGATCGGGGTCGGTCGGCTCACCAAAAATGACGAGAACCGATTAAACCGACAGACATTAAATTTTTTTTTAAAAAAAAGTTGTGTGTCTGGCAGGACGATAGGCAGCATTAATGCGTTGCCTACAATTTTGGGAGGACCATCACCCAAGGTTTTTTTTTAAAAAAAAAACTTTTAATTTAATTTTTTTTTTCTATTTTTTCCTTCGTAGACTAAGTGACTAACCACATACCTCACCTTCCTCCCTAAAAAAAAATCCATAAGTTCTTCCATTTCTTCCTCACTCTCTCAAAGTTGGTAAGTTTCTTTTCTCCCATGGTTTTCGTCTTCTTCCTTCTTATTTTCTTTCTTCTTCTTATTTCTTTTTTATTTTTATCTTCTT
This sequence comes from Luffa acutangula, assembly GCA_036850905.1. Classification (NCBI taxonomy): domain Eukaryota; kingdom Viridiplantae; phylum Streptophyta; class Magnoliopsida; order Cucurbitales; family Cucurbitaceae; genus Luffa; species Luffa acutangula. The sequence goes on from CM072098.1 coordinate 27,984,427, forward strand.
CTTCTCATTTCTTTTTTTTTCTTTCTTTTTCTCATTTCTTTTTTTTTTTTTTTTGTTGATGGTCAAATTTGGTCGGGAGGAACTCACCTGACCTTCATATGTCACCAACTGTAAATTTGTTTGTGAGGGGGAAGATGTGGCCTGCAAGACAGAAAACCTGCACATTGGTGTGGTGCTTGCCACACCGCCTCCGATGCTTAAGTCAGAAAACGGATGGAGGAGAGCAAGAGGCGAGAGTAGAGAATAGAGTTTGGGATCCCATCTTCAGTGACGAAGAGGGGTTTAAATACATGTTCATGCTCCTAGGGTTTTTAGGAATTCGGAGGCGTTCGGGACGAACCAGGTGGAGCTGGGGTGGCAAGAGGCCACCAAACGGAGCCAGACGAGCTCGGCCCGCGCAAGGGGGCCGAGGTCGAGTAGGGGGTCGGGCCAAAAGTCAAGTCCCTTTGGCCTTGGCACGACCATTGGCCCGTTTCGCCTCTGGGGTCCATCCTCCAGCCTTATTTCTGCCCGGTTGTCCTTGTCAGCTCTTTGCATATCAGAGTGGTCTAAAATTATCTATAACATTTTTCTTTCTTTTTCTTGATCTCCTTCTTTCTTCTTTTTTTACTTTTTTTTATCTTCTTCTCCATTCACTTCTCTAGATGTTTTGTTATCTTCTTTTGTTGATTTGGTTTTTTGAAAATATAAAGGTAGAAGGTATATAACAAAACAAAGAAACGTATAATTAGTTTTCTCAAAGAAGTAACCTTTATAAGCTTAATTTTCAAAAATTAAAAATAAAAAAACCAAATGGTTATCAAACAGGACTAATTTTTTTAATTTTCAAAACTTGACCTGTTTTTTAAAACATGGAAAGAAGGTAGATAACAAAACAAAGAAAGAAGTAGTGTTTATAGGCTTAATTTTCAAAAACTAAAAATAAAAAATAAAATGGTTAATAAAGATGGACTAATTTTTAAAATTTTTGTAATTCATTTTTAGGAGTAAAAGGAAAAGAAAAACAATGTTAGACTGTGAACAACATATGGAGAAAAAATAACAACTAAATAAAAATCACTTTTTGTCCCTAAACTTTCGTAAAAGTAACAATTTGATCCCTAAATTTTGATTTGTTACGATTTAGTCTATTTACTTTTAATTTTGTAACAATTTAGTCCTTAAACTTTAATAAGTAACAATTTAGTCCTCATAGTTTCAAATTTGTAACAATTTAGTTCCTATACTTTCAAATTTGTAACAATTGAGTCCTTGTTGCTAAAAAAAAATATCAAAATTAAATGTCAATTTTTATTATTTAATGATTAAACTTTGTAGCTTATTAACATATTGGATCCCAAATTAGTTTATTGATCTATTTTGGTAAAAAATTTCATTATATCTTTACATTAATTTTTCACGATAGGGACCACATCTTTACAAATTTGAAAAGTAGAGGGATTAAATTATTACTTATTAAAGTTCAGGGACTAAATTGTTACAAAATTGAAAGTACAGAGACTAAATCGTTACAAAATTGAAAGTATAGAGACTAAATCATTACAAATCAAAGTTCAGAGACTAAAATATTACTTTTATGAAAGTTTGGGAACTAAAAGTAATTTTTAACCTAAAAAATTCGAGAGAACCAGGATTCAAAAAATAAAAACGGATGCTAGTGAAAGTAATTAGAGATTTAGAGGGATGTGTCTCTTGGAGAGACGCAACTTTTTATCGTTTGGTGGGTTGCGTCTCTTGTTGGTTATTTTTACTCATAAAAATCAATTACAAAGATTTTTTTTTCTTCCAGATGTTTTGTATTTTCAAATTTTGTTAAAATTTCACGGGTGGTAGTGTGGCAAGAGAAGCATTCCCGATTTTTTTTTAATCGTTTTTTCTTGTTTTTTAAACCATTTCCCCCTTCTTTTTAGTCCATTTTCAAGTTTCATATTTTTGGAGATTTTGTTTTCTAATTATTATTAAATTATATTGAACTAAAAAAAAGTTTTTAATTATTTTAAATTTAATTAAAAAATATCAGGAGTCTTCAAATCTAAAAAAATCTATAATCTTAACTCGATTTTTTTTTATAACATGTTGCAGGTGGGTGATTCGAACCACAGATCAAGAGTTTTCAAATCTCAAAATTTTATTGTAATCTTACTAAGGGTACGTTAAAATGTGGATGTCGACGGAAATGTCGAGGTCTCAATTTAATGGAAATATCGACAAAATGTCGATGTCGATGGATATTTCGAGAAAAATATTCAAAATAACAAATTCAAAAGAAATATTTAAATTAACAAATAAATGTGTTTACACTTTTTAAAATAAGTCAAAATACTTATGATAAATATTATCTCCACATTAGTTACATTTTGTTATTATTTTGTTTACATTTTATCAATTTTTTTACGATATAATAGAAATGTCGATTCACCCTGCATGTTGATGTCGAACCCATGAAAATGTGGAATTGTCGATGCAAATGTCGACATGTCGATGAAAATTTAATACATTAAGTCTTACTAAGTTATATATTTGATTTAGGTCATAAGTATCACATGAAAGACAAGAATATGACTTTTTCTCTTCACACTTAAATAAATTAATGACATCATCCATATATGTGGTTGTTGGGAACTCTGTTGGTGGTTGAAACTTGTGGTGTTAAAAAAAACCATATATATTTTTTTTAAGGTTTTGATAAAATTAAATTTTATTCCAACTTTTTGATTTTATTAAATTTAATTAAATTGATAAAAAAAATGGCAATCATAAAAAATGGTCCATCAATTAGGCTTAGGTCGTGATATTGATATCAACTATCAAGAGTCTAATTGATCAATTGCACATGATCACAACCTTTAAAACAAATATAGTTTTTTTTAACACCACCAATGTTGTTTATGTAATTAACTCATGTAAATGTGAGGGAAAAAAAATCATATTCTTGTCTTATGTGATATTATATTTATGATCTTAATTAAAATATTTAATTTAGTAAGATTACAAAACTTTCAAGATTTGAAGACTAGCTCTTGATATTTTTGCGTATTTAATAAATTGCACATGATCACAACCTTCATATTCTAGTCTTGTATACGATATTTATGATCCAAACTAAATATATAATTGAGTAAGATTCCAAAATTTTTCTAGATTTGAAGACTCTTGATATTTTTTTAAAAAATTAAATTCAATATAATTGAAAGCTTTTCTTTAGTTCAATATAATTTAAATAATAATAATTAAAAAAAAAAAACAAAATCTCCAGAAATATAAAACTTGAAAATGGGCTAAAAAAAGAAGGATAAAAGGATAAAAAGACAAAAGAAAAAGAAAAACGGGTTTAAAAAAAATGGATGGTGGCAGAAATTTTTAGGTGCAATGAGGCTGGTAATTTTACACCGTTGGATGTAAGAGAGAAAAATGATAAAAGTGTCTCGATTTTGTATCCAACGATTATTAGGGGCAGACAAATTTGAAGATTTACATCCGACGACGGTTTTAAAGAGATAGTCTCATTACATTGATAACACTTAATAATTTTAGAGACACGAGTAACTTGGAATGCGTCTCTTCAAGGGACACAACCCACTAAACGACAAAGGGTTGCGTGTCTCCAGGAGACACATCGTTTTAAATCCCTAATTACTTTCACCTGCACTCATCTTTCCTAGTTTTTTTTTTTTTTTTTTTTTTTTTTTAATTTTACTTTTCTAATTAATCCGAAAAACCTAGAGATTAACGAGAGATGAAAGTTTGAAATAAGGTTAATGAAACATGTTTGAGTGTTGATAGGAAACATATTAATTTAAAAAATTAAAGAAACAAAAATGGACAAATCATATCTAAGATTGAACTTAAAATTAGAAATATGTAAACCTAGTAGAAAACAGAAATTGCAAATGTTATAACACGACACAATACTTGGAACAAAGTAGAAAAACACGGCAACAAGAACAGTCAGTAGATAACAAACCCTGTAGAGTATATTTCAGACAAGTGGAGAGAAGGAAAATGAAAAAGTACTTAGCAAGGCACAATGAGACATCAATCACATTAAATAGCATCAAGAGACCAACGTGGCACAATATAATAAGCCAGCAGATAATAGGAAAACCATTACAAGAAAAAGATAATTAACCATAATAAAGAAGACAATTAACTTAATCTAAGAGTAGAATACATAAAAGATGAAGGGCTTAATATATAAAAGGATAAGAAAGAAGCCTAAACAAAGGGGCTAAAACAAAAGTGTTTTTTCTTAAACACTAGAAATTAAAATTAAGCAGAGGGTTTGAGGTTGTGGGGGTCTTTATTGTTAAGAACTGCAAGCGAAGGTTCGTTGTTCATTTTCTTGTTGTACATTTCTTGGAAGGTAATGGGCGAGTCAAGCAAAGGCTTCTCCCCTTCCCCAACCTTCAATGGATAAACAATGGCCTCTGGTGCTGGGTACTGAAACGCTGCTATCGACAGTCTGTTGCTGTTTGGGCTCGCCAATGCCCTGTGATCAGCATTCTTGAACCTCCCATTGCTAAGATACTGCATAATTTTCACTTCCATTAAATTTTAAAATTATACTTTATTCACTTTAACTAAAACAGAGAAGAAGATTACATACATGACCATGGTCTCCGATGTTGACTACAAAAGCTCCTTCCATGGGAGGGATATTGATCCATGACTTGCCCCCATCTTTGGTAGCTTGCAGCCCACTCACTTGATCCTGTAAATTGTAATTATAAAATAATCTTCAAAGTTGAAAAAGAAAAAAGATATATTTTAAAGAGAGTTAGGTGGGTGCCTGTAATAAAATGGTAATGGTTCCGGGATCCGTGTGACGGCGGAGTCCGAGATCAACATCGGAGTGCAAACATTTGGGGTAGAAATTGACCAAAATCTTCTGGTTGAACTCTCCACAGGCATTCTTTAAAGCATCCTTGTCCAAATCCATGGCTTCGGACAAGACTTGGAGTAGTTTAGAAGCCAATTCCATCATCTGGTCGCTGAATTTCTGTGTCTTCTCTATCCATCCCACTGGCATGTCTGGCCACTCTGAGTAGTTCCGATTTCTGATCGGATACGTAAAGAACATTACAAGTTCCCGCCAATCTTGTACTTCTCCCTACAAAATTTATCATATCTATTTACGTTAATCCCCTTACGTTTTAACATGTGTTTTCTATTGGGTGAATGTTAAAAATTGACTCAGTGATTGCCAGGATGCTAAAACAGAGGGTTTCAGTTGCAGATACCTTTCGTTGACCGGGGATCATGAATCCGCCCTTCTTGCCGGCCGACATGTCGTACTGGAGCTTCTGTTCTCGTGGAAAAGCAAAGAACTCAGTGGCGAGACGAATCATGTCGGATATAAGTTTGGGGTCAACTCCATGGTCCACCACCTGGAATATTCCCCACACCTCGCACGCCTCCACGATCTTCTTCTTCACCGCCGCTCTATGGCTATCGGAGGTGTCGTCGATTCTGGCCAGAGAAACCACTGGGATTTCATTTTCCTCCTCGATGAAAGTGGCCATGGCGAGGTCGATTATTGTAATTACTAATTTCTATGGTGTAAAAATGGGCGGCAGAAAACAGGATTTATAGGTCAAACAATTATTGCGGGAATGCAAGCTTTGCTATGAAGTATATTGATTTGACGTTGATTTTTATTATTTTTTCTTTTTCTACTTTAAAACAAAAAAAAAAAAAATGAAAAAAAAAAAATGAGGATTTCTATGGATAGATTTTTTTTTTTTTTTTTTTTTTTTTTTTTTTTTTTTTTTTTTTTGAAAAGAATAACTTCATGAAGACTGAAGAAGAGCAAAAAGTAGTTACACCAACCTCTTTTAAGAGGCTTTTAATACATAATAATAAAGTTACACCAACCTCTTTTAAGAGCTTCAATACATAATAAAGTTACAGCAACCTCTTTTAAGAGGTTTTTAATACATAATAAAGGGGGATACCCACACCAAACGCCCTCTTCCTCTTTCATAGTGGAAGAGGTAACCAAAACAGAAAAAGAAGGGAGGAGATCGCCATACGCGCCAAGGAATCCGTGGCAATGTTCTGATCTCTGGCGCAGTACACAAAGGATAAATCCTCATAGGATTTCTTAATGCGGTTTAGATCCTCCATCAAAAAAGAGATTTTAGACAAATCTTCATCCTCTTCATTTAATGTGTCTAGTAACATGCAAATGAGATACATTCATGTGTTTGAATATGATAATATAAAACAATACTTAAATGAATTTATCGAGAGTGAAAATTTTTTCCTTTTACAATCACACGTCATTAGATGATATATTATTTAATTTCATAGACTCCATGCCATATATATAAACAAGAACTAATATAAATTTCATGCAAATAATTTCACCTCACTTTAAACCATAAATCAACAAAAATAATTTATATTCAATTTCAAAGACAATAATGGACAACAAAAATGCAAACTTAAAAATCTACCAACCAAATTAAATTCCAAACAATAAATTTATAAAGTAGAAATTAATACTAATTCAGAACTAATTCTAGCAATTAATTATCTAAAAAAAATTATAGCAATTAATTCTATGCAATAGTTGTTATAAATAATAACAGACAAATTGTTAAAATTAAGGGTAAATTACAATTCTAGTCCCTTGCTACTTTGACTACTTTAGTGAACCCTAAACCCAAAACCAATTGAGCTTTACCTCCTGGTTTGACCCCAAAAGTCAACAGTCAAGCTTTCCACCTAATTTTTGACAACTAATACCAACCTACATGCGTATAAAAGGAGTTCCATTCCATCGATTTGAAGGAGTGTTGGGTGTACGGCAAGCGTACGGTTGCCACAAGTAATATAAAATGGTAGAGTACCGAGTATCGATTCCACATGGAGGATTGAATTCAGACAAGATAATAAATAAGCACTAAAAGTACTAAGATGGATTATTATTTAGGGGCCTAGACATAATGAAGGATTCAATCAAAATTAAAGCAAACAATGAATTAAATTGATCAAGTAAAGTGGCAAAGAGGATGGTAGAGTCGATTCAGAGGCGGGGTTTTGAAATTGGGAATATAACTTATTAGTTATTCTAATTATCCCATCTTGTGTCCGACTAATTATAGACCTAGAATCTTCGTTAATTACATAGGTTCTCCTTCCGGTTTCCCCTAATTATAACTAACTCATTTTAATAACATAAGTGTCCTTAGCGTTATTAAACGGGTTAATTAAGGAGTCATGATTCATTGTCGATCTCTAAGCCTAACCAACTACTCTCGTTGTCACTACGAGCAGTTAAGCCCAGTTGAGTGGGTTATGACCTGACTTATATAGTTTCTCTCCGTCGAGTTTCCACTAAGTATCTAATCACTATAAATTTGGCCATAATCTATAGAGCATTACGAGCACCCACACAAATAATCAGTATAATGGACACAAAGATAGGCAATCAAAATAACAATTAACTATATTCTTTCATTCAAGACCCGCAAACCGGGATTTAGCTATACATGTATACCAAAACTTCTTGTCTATACATCTATACTATATTAAATCTATATCTATATCTATACTATATTAAAAGGCGTTTAAGCGGAGAAACTTTTGATTTCCTTTTTTGCCCATTTTTAATCTTTAAATTCCTAATTTGTCCTTCCTATTTAATTATTCAATATTTTATTATTCAAATTCCCACAAGATTAAGAATTAGTTTTAAAAAAAAACTCATCTTTGATAAGATTAAGAATTGGTTAAAAAACAAGTCATCTATATCTATACTTCTATATCTATATCTATATCTATATCTATATCTATACTTCTATACTATATTAAAAGGCACTTAAGGGGAGAAACTTTTGATTTCCTTTTTTGTCCTTCCTATTTAATTATTCAATATTTTATTATTCAAATTCCCACGTTCAAGATTAAGAATTGGTTTAAAAAAAAAAATCTCATCTTTGATAAGATTAAGAATTAGTTAAAAAACAAATCATCTATATCTATATATCTATACTTCTATATATCTATATACTATATTAAAAGGCGCTTAAGGGGAGAAACTTTTAATTTCTTTTTTTGCCCCTTTTTAATCTTCAAATTCGTAATTTGTCCTTCCTATTTAATTATTCAATATTTTATTATTCAAATTCCCACGTTCGAGATTAAGAATTAGTTTTAAAAACAATCTCATATTTGATAAGATTAAGAATTAGTTAATCTATATCTATATCTATACTATATTAAAAGACGTTAAGGGGACAAACTTTTGATTTCCTTTTTTGCCCATTTTTAATCTTCAAATTCCTAATTTGTCATATTCCTATTTAATTATTCAATATTTTATTATTCAAATTTCCACGTTCAAGATTAAGAATTGGTTTTAAAAAAAATCTCATCTTTGATAAGATTAAGAATTAGTTAAAAAAACAAACCATTCCCACGTTTAAAAAGGTTTTCTTTTTTTCTTTTTTTTTTTTTTTTAAAAATCTCATCGTTCATAAAAATTTGGTTAAAAAATAACATTCCCACGTTTGTGTTGTTTTTTTTTTTAAAAAAAAATCTCTTCTTTAATAAGATTAAGAATTGGTTTAAAAAAAATCTTGATTCCCACGTTTAGGTTATTTTTTTAAAAAAGAAATCTTGATTCACACGTTTAACTAGTTTCACATAATTCGTCTATATATAATCCCGATACAATTTTTTTTTCATACTTCCATACTTCTCTTCAAATCATTTTCATCACTCTTGAAATAATGTCTTCAAAAGGGATCCCAATCAACAATCTTCAAACTGGTCAAAGAGAATAGGCGATTAAAGTCTAAGAAAAAGAAGAATTGAAGAATTTAAAAAACGTGGCGATGATGACCTACACATTTTAAAGATCATCTTATTAGATAAACGGGTAATTATAAATATTTCTGATTATTTATTTATTTTTCATATACTAATTTTATTCATAATAATCATTTACTTTTTCTAACTTTTCAGGGTACAAAGATTGAAGCAGTATTGTTCAACAATACTATTGAAAAATTAGGTCACATGCTTAAAAAAGATAAGACTTATATTATAACAAATGGTAATATAAAGTCAATCAACAATCAACTCGTAAATGTGCATGATAAATTAAAACTAACATTATCTACTTCCACTGAAGTTACTGAAATTGACGATTCAATTCCTATTGAGTCAATGATTCGAAGTTTGAGTGAATTTCCTCTCAAAGAATAAAAGAACATGTTAGGTAATGTATTTTACCTTTTTTTTTTAGATTTATTTATGTGCATTGGTATTGATTTAATATTACTTTTATTAGCCCTTAATTATTCATTAATCATTAATATTATTTTTTTGTTTTACCATACAGACTTGATTGGGATGGTTATTTCAGTAAAATCTACTTTACAGTCTTACCCTTTTTTTAAGATTTATTTTTGTTTTACCATACAAACTTGATTGGGATGATTATTTTATGATTGAAATGTCTCTATGCCTTTGTACTTTCACTTTCTTTCTCTTCTATATTCGCTGCCCTTTTAAATATATGTACAATTCTAATCAATCATTGATTGCCATAAAAAAATTAAATTGAATAAAAAAATGATTGAAGATATGTTTGAGGGTTATATGTTGTTTTTGTTTTTGTTTTTGTTGTTTTTTTTTGTCTTTGAAAAGAGGGTTATGTGTTGATTTAAAATCCAATCTATTGAATTGAATTTTATTTTAAAGAAGAATGGATTGATTCTTAATATTCTTATAAAATTAAATTATATTAAAACTATCAAGATTTTATCATCTTTAATATATAATTAAAATTATTAAATCTTATTTAAAAACTTTAAAATAAAATTGTTAAGTTTCACGTGCAACGCACGTGTTTATTACTAGTAATACTAAACATTAAATGAACAAATAAAGGAGTTTAGGAGATGAACCGTAGAGGGACCCCTTGCTTGCGCCTTGGATACTCCTCGTTACAAGCTATCGAGCACTCCAAAAAATGCCCAATACAAGAATTTTCACTCTCCTCACAACTCGACCCTCAAAGGAGGCTCAAAAAGCCTTGAAAGGACTAAGGAAATGAATTGGATGATTGCTTAATAATGAAAATGGGAGGAGAACCGAGCTTTATATAGGCTTCAAAGTTGAACAACGTCGCGACACTATGACGTAGTCTGCTTGGGCGCCAAGACATCCCAGCGTCGAGACGCTAAGAGACAGTGTTGAGTTGCAGTCCTTCGGCTGAAACTTTCCAGAATGCGTCTTGTGCTGAATTTTGGGCTTCCTCTCCATTTTTTTGGGCCCAATTGACTTCCATGTTTGGGTCTTGGACTTCTCCCACTTGACCCACCATGAGCTTCCAAGATTAATCTTCAATATTTTGGGCTTCTTTTATCCTTTTTTTCTCCAATTTTCCACAAAAACTCTTAGGGACCAAAATTAATCAATTTAAATGAATTTATATAATAAAAACACAATAAAGCACATCAAAAGCTATTAAATTCAAGGCTAAAATAGCAGCATTTATGCCTGCTATCGCACCTCCAAACTTAAGCTTTTGCTAGTCCCGAGCAAAATAAATTCTATGGATGCATGAAAAGAATTGTTTTAGCCTTAATGATTTTAGTATTCTTAGGGAAATACGAAAAACATGCAAGTGGACTAAGCAAGCACAACATACTCATGAAGAAATTTCAAAAATGAAACTTAGCATTAACGAATAGCATGCTCAAAAGTTATCTAGTGGCTCTTTTACTAACCTAGATTAGTTTTATGGCTTTTTCCATTTGTCTTCCCCCTACACTGGCTAAAAGTCCTAACAGGTTGGAATTTAGCTATCATGCAAACAAAGAAACTAGGCACTTTTTACGATCCTAAGGGCACTAGCTTTCACACACCGCTGCAGGGACCGATATCTCAAATTTAATCCTTGGATGATCCTAACTGATCACAATGGAGGTAGCTCTTTTTACCCCTAGTCTATTTTTTCTCTTTTTGCAAGCAAAGATTATTTTCTTTTCAACAGATAATTCTTTTTTCTAGTGTTGCTTTTTCTTTTTGCAGGCATAACATTTTTTCTTTTTTCTTTTCACCTAGTTCTTAAAACAATCAAGCATAACTCCTAGTGCTAGAGACTAAGCCTATCAGAGTGACAACAAGCTTATAAAAACCATAATAAGAATCTAGATTTTCAAAGATCTCAAAAGACAAGTTTATTACATGCTTTAGACATTAATACTAAGCAAAACATTTTCAAAATTTCTGCTATGCTCCTGAACTCCACAATCATATAAACCTCATTCCCAAAAAACTCAAAAATCAAATCCTCGGCTATCATTTCTTTCCTAACATGCATCTAGAAGAATTTCAACTAAGCTCAAAACACAGCGAAAACTTCCCCCAAACTTAAACTAAACATTGTCCCTAATGTTTAAAACAATAAAAGATCAAAGAGGGGATACTGAGACTTTCCTGAGTCCATTTGGAGATGTTGGGTTTTATGCCCTAAAACTCGTAGATAGTGAATGTAAACAAATTGTATACTTGTTTTTAATAAAGTGTTATTGAGTTTCTACAATAAAGTGTTATTGTTAAATATTGCACAATTTGACCCAAATCCAACAAACTAAGATCCAAGGTTGTTTGTATGTAACTTGAACTAGTATGTGGGGACATACGAGGATTGATGTTCAAGTAACAACCTAAAAGGTCTATAGTACAGGAATAAGGTTGGGTACCTTATCATGGTAACACTATGTGATATGACTCGCTTTGTATTTGATACAGACGTATTGATCCAAAGCGTCCATGTTGTAGACATGCGAACGGGTGTATCCTATGCAATGAGTTTGCATAAGATCGGACCATAAAATGGTAAACCACCGTTAACTAGTTGGGTTACTGTTTCAATACGATGACGTAGGAGTGTGTCATGAACTCCTTCTCATGAGGGATTGTCCTTTGTGAAGGGGATAAAATCCCCCACGCAGCGGAAGCGCATCGTTACGAAAAACTCAAATAAACTTTAAACATACTTTAAAGTTGCTATAAATAGCTATAAACATGCCTGAAAATAAAATCTAATTTATTTTCATGCTTTTCTAAAGAAAAGAGAAAGAACCGTTACAAACCTTCGTTGTAGACTTGACCCTTCTTCGCCAACGACGTTTCAACGAGCTAAAACGCAGCGATCCCTCCTTGATTTCTTCGTTGGAAATTTCTTCTTCAAAGACACACAATAGCTACAGAGGTTACACCAATATGTCTCTAAGTCTAGGAGACAAAAGACTTGTGGGAGTCTTTCTCTAAGAGGGAGGCTAGAGAGAATTCTAGGTCTTGTCTTGTGAGTCTAAGAGCAAGAGGTGAGTACTGAACCAATTAGGTCTAGCGTTCTATTTATAGAAGAGAGACCATGAATAAAATATTCAATTAAATCAATTTTTTTCAAAAATTGATTCAATCTTATTCCTTATTTAATCAATCCATGATCAATCAATTCCATAATTGATTAATCTTTTCCATAAATGACTAATTACTTCCATAAGTGATTAGATCATTTCCATAAATGATTAATCACTTCCTTAAGTGATTAATTATTTCCATAATTGATTAATTCCCGGTTAATGAATTCTTTAATTAATTAACCACCAATTAAATATCACATATTTAATTTCCGGTCTTGAATTAATTAATTTGCCCAAATAGATTTTAGGCCTTAAAATTAATTAATTCATTATTTGAACTCTTTCAAACTTCTATAAATTTAATGTGACTCAAATTTATATTAATATTTGAATTTCTTCAAATATTAATTTCTCTCATAATAATATATCAATATATATTATATTGTTTCCCTTAGTAAATTGAACATTTTCAATTTACATTTATTACTTAGTTGCCTCAAATTACTTTATGAGCTACCAGCGGGACCTAATGGACCTGCAGATGAGAAGCTCCAACGATATGAGATTAATTGGTCAAACTCATTAACCAAATTAATCAATATTCGTTAACTGTGTGTACATTCCACTATAGAGTCACAGTTGCACTCTTCTCACTGCAGACATATTTTCTGTGTCCACGGATATAGACCAATATCAACTAGTTAGTCCTTCACGAGTGTCCGTAACATTAGTTGGGTCAAATTTCCGTTTTACCCCTGGGTTACTTCAATTTCCTTAAGTACCAGTTCTCCTCTAATGAACAACTTGTTTGTGGTTCAACCATCAAACAGAAAACCCTCTCGTGCCATTGAGAGGGCAGAGCCCTTTGTTTAAGACTCGGAGTCACCACTTAAGGGAACACTCATTTGCTTCCCTAAAGTCGGGAAGTAGTGAATTCCATCTTGTACGATTATGTTTCCAGCTCCCCATTTGGTCTTGTCCCCAAAATGGTAGGCATATTGAGCCAGCGTTTGGCCACTCTCACCCATACAAATCAAAGGACAATCCCTCATGAGCAGGAGTCTATAATCAATTCAGGATTAAGACTAAGTTGTCTAGGTCGTCCTAGTGAAATAGAAAACCAACTAGTTAACGGTGTTATAACCAGTGGTTACTATTTCGCGATCCAGTCTTATGCAAACTCATTGCGTAGGATACCCCCACTCGCATGTCTCCTACACGAACGCGTTGGATCATAGCGTTTGTATCAAATACAAAGTGGGTCGTATCCATAGTGTCACCAGGATAAGGCACCCAATCTTATCCCTATTCTATAGACCCTTTAGGTTTTTTCTTGAACAATGATCCCATATGTCGTTACATATAGTTCAAGACTCATATTACAACCTAGGATGTCTAGTTTATTGGATTAGGGTTATTTTAAGCAAAGAAAAATATAAAACAACTAATAACATTTTATGGAAAAATATATCAATATTATTTCATTAATATCCGGTCAACGGTAACATCCACTATCTACGAGTTTTAGGGCATAAAAACCAACACTTTGATTAGCATGGGTGAGAGTGGCCAATTCGCTGACTCAATATGCCTTCCTTTTTGGGGACAAGACCGAGTGAGAGGCTTGGTGTAAACCCGAGACTTTCCTTGGATCATTTACTCTCGTCATCTATTGTGGTTTCATGGTTGAATTTAAGTTGTTGGAATTTTCTAATTTAAAAGAAGAAAGAAAAGAATGGAAATAAAGATGAGAAGAAAAGAAAAGAAATGGAAAAGGAAAAGGAAAAAAAAAAAAAAGAAAGGAAGTGGGAAAGGACAACAAGCAAACCCACCACCGCCTAACTTAATTTCAGCCCATTTTCCCATCATTCCTCATCATTTTTCATCCAACATTTCAGAGCACTTGAGGGAGAGAGTGAGGGAAGAAGACGAAGAACAATTTCGTGGTTTTGAGGTTGAATAAGATAGGAAAAGCTCATGCAAAGCCAACCATAGCAGAATCTGAGTTCAACCTATCAACCTTTGGTTTTTGATTCAGTTTGAGCTACACAGAGGGAACTAAGAGGTGAGGTTTGATTTTCTTGAAAGTTAGTTCATTTTCTAACAAATTGCATGAAGGAAGCTTGAGCTAAATCGTATGAGAAGTTAATGGTTTTTGGAATGGAAAACAGAGCATAGGATTTTCGAGCAAAGCAGGAGGATCTCTGGTTTCCTCTGGTGTTTCGAGCATTCTGGGGTGTGAAAGTTGAATCAGAAGCTCTATTGGTACGGTTGGAAAACGCATTCAATTTCCTACAACTTTCATGAAGAATTCGTGAACCAAAAATGACTTGAAGTAGGTTTAATTTCAGGAGAAAGATAAAGGGTAGCAGAGAACCTCGAATCTGTGTTGTCTGTGTTCGGGGCATGTATGGATAAATTGGTTGGGAATCTCGTTTTCATTTCTTCAGGTAAGTTGTAGAGTGTTCGAAAATGAAGAGTTTGATGTGTGTGACATTAAATTTGGTTAAGTATTGAGGACGTTATGGGTGTTGGAAGTTAGGGTATAGAATCTGGAAAATTTGGAAAGTAGAATGTGAATGTGATTCTTAATTCAATTGTCTAGAATTCATGAGCATGGAAAGACAAAGCTATCTATGGTTCTAATGCTCGGTTTTGGTTGTTTGACAGGCCAAGAGGAAATAGGTCGAGTCTACAGACCAGGGAACTAGCTAAGACAGTGAGTGACAAAATGAATTTCAAAAATTGTTTCCAACGATTGTTCATGTTTAGACGTTTTATATGCTTTTCTATGAATGATACATGATTTCTATGAACGGTTTCAAGCGTAAGTTTTGAGCTTAGATTTTATAATGAGGTTTATATATGAGCACGTGGCTAATGACTTTATGAAAAGTAGCTGAAACGATATCTTTTAAAGTAAAGTATGGATTAGCAAGTACTTTAAAATGATTTTCAATTTTTCACGAGCAAGCTAAGTAAGCTTAAGTTTTACGGAAGATAACGATAAACAGGCATGTTAGTTAGCTTGGTTTCTATTTCACTAGGATGACCTAAGCAACTTGGTCTCAATCCTGAGTGGGTTATGGACTCCTGTCCGTGAGAGATTGTTCTTTGATTTATATGGGTGAGTGTTGCATGCACGTCGAATCAATAAACCTATCATTTTGAGGACAAGACCGAGTGGGGAGCTGGGAACATAATCACACAAGATGGATTTCACTCCTTCCTGATTCTAAGGTAAGTAGAGGTGTGTTCCCTAAAGTGGTGTCTTCGGGTCTTGAACAATTGGCTCTGCCCTCTATATGGCACGAGAGGGACTTCTGTTTTAGCTGTTTACTGGTTGGACCTCAAACAGGTTGTTCATTATGTTGGGTTTTATGCCCTAAAACTCGTAGATAGTGAATGTAACCGTTGACCGGATATTAATGAAATAATATTAATATATTTTTCCATTAATTGTTATTAGTTATTTTATATTTGACTTTGCCTAATAATAACCCTAATCCAATAAACTAGACATCTAAGGCTGTAATATGAGTCTTGAACTATATGTAGTGACATATGGGATCATTGTTTAAGAAACAGCCTAAAGGGTCTATAGTATAGGGATAAGACTGGGTGCCTTATCCTGGTGACACTATGGATACGACCCACTTTGTATTTGATACAAACGCGTTCGTGTAGGAGACATGCGAGTGGGGGTATCCTATGCAATGAGTTTGCATAAGACCGGACCGCGAAATAGTAACCATTGGTTATAACACCGTTAACTAGTTGGTTTTCTATTTCACTAGGACGACCTAGACAACTTAGTCTTAATCCTGAGTTGATTAGGGACTCCTGCTCATGAGAGATTGTCCTTTGATTTGTATGGGTGAGAGTGGCCAATACGCCGACTCAATAAGCCTACCACTTTGGGGACAAGACCGAATGGGGAGCTGGGAACATAATCGTACAAGATGGAATTCACTCCTTCTCGACTTTAGGGAAGCAGATGAGTGTTCCCTTAAGTGGTTACTCCGAGTCTTGAATAAAGGGCCCTACCCTCTCAATGGCACGAGAGGGTTTTCTGTTTGATGGTTGGACCACAAACAGGTTGTTTATTAGAGGAGAATTGGTACTTAAGGAAATAGAGGTAACCCAGGGGTAAAACGGTAATTTGACCTAGCTGGTGTTACGGACACTCGTGAAGGACTAACTAGTCGATATTGGTCTAGATCCGTGGACGCAGAAAATATGTCTGTAGTGAGAAGAGTGCAACTGTGAGTCTATAGTGGAATGTACACACAGTTAACGAATATTGATTAATGTGGCTAATGAGTTTGACCAATTAATCTCACATCGTTGGAGCTTCTGATCTGCAGGTCCATTAGGTCCCACTGGTAGCTCGTAAAGTAATTTGAGGCAACTAAGTAATAAAAGTAAATTGAAAATGTTCAATTTATTAAGGGAAACAAATATAATATATATTGATATATTATTATGAGAGAAATTAATATTTGAAAAGTTCAAATATAAATTTATGGAAGTTTGAAAGAGTTCAAAATAATGAATTAATTAATTTAAGGCCTAAAATGTGTTTGGGCAAATTAATTAATTCTAGGTCGGGAATTAAATATGTGATATTTAATTGGTGATTAATTAATTAAAGAATTCATTAACCGAGAATTAATCAATTATGGAAATAATTAATCACTTAAGGAAGTGATTAATCATTTAAGGAAATGATCTAATCACTTATGGAAGTAATTAGTCATTTGTGGAAAAGATTAATCAATTATGGAATTGATTAATCATGATTGATTAATTAAGGAATAAAGATTGAATCAATTATGGAAAAGATTGATTTAATTGAATATTTTATTCATGGCCTCTCTTCTATAAATAGAACACTAGACCTAATTGGTCATGACACTTGAAACTTGACACTCTTGAAAGACAAGACCTAGAATTCTCTCTAACCTCCCTCTTAGAGAAAGACTCCCACAAGTCTTTTGCCTCCTAGACTTAGAGACATACCGGTGTAACCTCTGTGGTGATTGTGTCAATCAAAGAAGAAATTTCCAGCGAAGAAAAACAAAGGCAGGCTGCGTTTTCGTTCGTGGAGCGTCGTTGGCGAAGAACGGTCAAGTCTTCAACGAAGGTTTGTAACGGTTTTTCCTCTTTTCTTTAGAAAAGTATTAAAAATAAATTTAGATTTATTTTAGCATGTTTAAACCAATTTTACAGCGGCTTTAAAGGTTGTTTAAAGTTTTGTTTGAGTTATCGTAACGGTATTTTAATGTTAATTAATATACGGCGTAAGGTCCAATCGATGCGCTTCCCTGCGTGGGGACTTTTATTCCCTTCAATTGGTATCAGAGCTATCGCTGTCCCTATTAATTAATTTTAAAAAGTTGCGATAGGCTCTAATAGGTGGGATTTATGCATAATGTATGTTCGGTTTGCATTGAACTGTTTGGGTTAATTTTATGACCATAGATTTTATTTTTATGTGATTTTGATCATGTAAGGCCCGGTGTTTCGGGTATTTTATGTAAAATCAAGTCCTATGTAAATCCGGGTCTAGAATAGGTTTTTATGAGATGAAAATCG
Source organism: Luffa acutangula (assembly GCA_036850905.1). Classification (NCBI taxonomy): domain Eukaryota; kingdom Viridiplantae; phylum Streptophyta; class Magnoliopsida; order Cucurbitales; family Cucurbitaceae; genus Luffa; species Luffa acutangula. The sequence continues at coordinate 28,002,414 of CM072098.1, forward strand.
GAGCAATCGCCGCTGAAATCGGGGCCAAAATCGGAGAATCGATGCTGCTGCCGCCCACATTCTGCCTCCAGACGCAACAACGTCGGGACGCTACTTCAACAGCGTCTCGATGCTGTCTCGATACCGAAGGCGCTCGATAAGGAAAGCACATAGCGTCGGGACGCTACCTCAACAGCGTCTCGACGCTGGCGCCAGATAAGGAAAACGCATAGCGTCGGGACGCTTCATAACAGCGTTTCGACGCTGTCACGATTGAGGCGCGACCTAGGGTTTCAACAGGTGCGGTTCAAGGCGTGGCCGGTCCGGTTCGGCTGGTCTGGGACCTATTTGGTCCGATTCAGCAAATTTTTGGCATGGTTCGTGATTTTGGAGGCCGGTTCGAGGTGGTTCGGGGCGGTTCGTGCTGTCTAGACCAATTCCGGAGCTGTACATGGTTGTTTTAGGATAGAATTTAGCTAAATTGATGTAATTTAATGCTTTATTTTATCCTAGGGGCCAAAATTAACCGGTTCAATTGCTATTTATATGCTTTATGGATGTCATATAGAATATTTAATCCCACCTTAGGTTATAAACATGCTCATGCATTTTTTTATATATTATAAATTGTTATAATGTATGTTTAAATGCATGGTTTTGTTTTCATATTTTTAATATATGTGTATATTAATTATATGAAAAATTGGAAAGCATGAAGCATGTCATTACTTAAATTAAATATAAATAGTTATGTTTAATGTGATGAATGAAGCATGCTTGATTGATTTTCTTTATTGGCTTATAATTGTTATATTAAAAGAAAATCAAAATTGCATGAAGCATGAAACATCCATAGTTAATAATATAATTGTTATATTATTCATGCAATAAGTGTGGTTTAATTTTTTAATTTGAATGAGATTGTTAAATGAATTAAACCCTAGATTCTTGATTATAGGATTAATCATTAAAATTTGAAATAGTTCTTTAATATTAATGATTAGAAACCGTCAATTTATAATCAAGATTTGCATGCAAACATAAGATCATAGGATAAAATTGGATTAATTTTAAATTTTTTAAAATTAATTAGACCTAGATCAGTTTCTAATAAGATTAGAATCTTTTCTTACTTAGTATTAAAAATAGTTTTAATCGACTAAGTAAGAAAAACATTGCTATGATTATAAGGGAACTCCACCGCTAATGTTCTGTCTAAGGCTGGGGGTATTTAAGTTGACGGTTTACGGAACACCTCCTACCTGGGAACTGACCTAGAATACCGAAAGTTGAATTAATCATAGTTAAATGTTAGCATGCAATGTCACTAGGTTTATTAAAAGTGTTTAATGCACCTTGATCTTTAGGGTAAAGACCTTACATTACTGAGGTTATAAGGGAACTCTCTCGGTAAAGTTCTGTCTAAGGCTGGGGGTATTTAAGTTGACGGTTTACGGAACACCTCCTACCTGGGAACTGACCCGAACATTGAGTTGAATTAACCATAGTAATGTTGACTTGCAATGTTGGGTTTATTAAAAGAAGTTTAATTCACCCAAAAGATTGCAGTTGAATCCTTTCCATAATTGTTATAATAAGATCAGACTTAGATAGATTGACTTAGCCGAATACTATCTAAGTTAAACAACCCTATATTAACCTTAGGACATTTTCAGTGGGAGGAAAATTACAAAACGAGATTTAAATCAAGTTTTGCTCCTATATCCCTATATTCGCAACGTGAGATTCATGCTCGACTTCGAGTCGCCTTAGGAGCGGCCTCTGATGTGGACTTTTCCTAACCGCAAGCGCACGGGTCAAGTAATAATATAGTGAATAGTAAATTCGAATGTCGTCCTCTGGATTGGATTTTTAAGCAAATTAAGTATTGCGAATTATCTTGCCCAATTTTATTTAGGGATCAAAAAGTGATGAATAGGTGATGATAAAAACAAATCAAAGCAAGTAAAAAGAATGGAAATTCAATTGGGAAAACTACTTAGGGAATTGATTTCGCCGATGTCGTTTAGGATTGATTTTAAAGAATAAGTTATTATGCACAATGGAATTATGAGCCAAAGACCCTTTAGTCACAACTACCTCTCCCGAGTATAATTGATTCTCATGCAAATTAACCAACTTGATATCCCTATCTAAGTTTATTAACATGCAAGGCAATGAGATCTTTTAACCAATTCTAAAGATAATCTAAAACCGTCAAGAATTAGAAAGTAAACTTTATTCATGCAATCTTGAGTAAGTCTAGATCAAATCCCCTCTCCCGAGCTAGATTCGAAACTTAAATCATCCAACTAATGGCCAATTAATTGAAAGAATTAAATCAAGATTACAAACACAATAACATTGCACAACTTAAACCATAAATCAATCCATAAACTTAATCAACTACATCAATCCCTAAGCTATAAGTTTAGCTACTCATGAATGAAAATACAATCTCAACTAAACATGTCAAAGCCATAAATCTAACTTAAGAAAGAAAAGGGAAAAGAAAACTCAATGTAGGCCGAGTCCCGACGTCCCCGTCACGATCCCCACGAACAATGGGTTGATTTCCAAGTTCCTCCTTTGTTTGCAGCTCCAAAAGCCCTCTGTTCTGCCCTCTTTACGGCTCCAAAAGGTCCCAAATTGATCTCCACTAAAACCTAGCCGAAGTGAAGCTTATATTCTGTTTTTTTCGTCGAAGCGTCGAGACGCTGTCAAGACAGCGTCGCGACGCTGCCTCTTAAACGCGCGTTCTGAATAAGGAAAAACGATAGCGTCGGGACGCTTCCTATCGTAGCGTCTCGACGCTGTAAGCTTTACGCGCCTAATCTGATATGGAATGTGAGCGTCGAGACGCTCAAGAGCTAGCGTCTCGACGCTAGCTTGCTGTTGACCGAGATTTGACTTTTCTCCACTTTTACTCTTTTCATTCCTTTGCATCTTTTCACGCCCCGAGCACCCGATTAACTCTGATATTGCATTATAGCTCCAATCAACCATTTCCTACAAAATAAACAATAAAGCACAATAAAATGGCCCAAACATCATAAAAGACTAGCTAAATTAAATAAGTAAAAGTAGCTAGCTATGCTCGCTATCAAATACCCCCAAACTTAAGCTTTTGCTAGTCCTCGAGCAAACTCTAAATCAAACATACAATGGAAGAATGGATGCAACAATCATAAATCAATCCTCAAGGCTCAAAAGTCAATAACCAAGCAAGCAAGAAATATGCACATAAGGACCAATGAAGGAGACAAATTAAAATTTTTCCAAAATTAACTTGCATAAGCGAGATCTATCTCAACAAGATTAGACTCTACTAGCCCGGGATTGGATTATTAAACTCTCAGCTCATCTTCCCTCTACACTGGCACTAAGGTTTCACTAATGAGTTAATGCAACAAATTAGTTTGTTTATCTCCATACTTAGGTGCTTTTATTTAACAATCATATTAAGCATGTATATGTGGCACTAGCTTTCACACACCCATTGCAGGGACCCTTAACCTGAGATTTCTCTGGTTGGCCTAACTGATCACAACAGGGGTAGCTCTTTTTGCCTTAATCTTTATTAAACATTGCAAACTGTGCACAGGCCATGGCATAATAATTTTCTTTTCAACAGTAACAACAAGAATGATTTTTCGTTATGAACATAATAGCAGATATTCTTTTCTTTTCTCCTAAGCAAGATCAAACATGCTAATTTGCAAAAAATTAACTCTTTAGCTCTACCCTACACCTATCGAGGTGACAACAAGCATATGAACCAAATAATTCGCTCCTAAGCATTCAAATCCAAATCTAGCCAAGACAAATACTCTACTCATGCAAGCCATCTCCTAGAAAAATTTTAAAAAGTCTCCCTTTTTGGGCACTTATGCTTACATCTCATCACAAGCTTGAAGATTGACAAGAAAGCCTATCCTAGGACATCATAATCATGCAAAAGTAGTATCCAGAAAACAACCATATGCATAATTCAAAGAAAGCTCAAAACTATAGCCCAAACTCAGATGCTCAAGGGCTCCACAAACATGCTAATCCACCCCCAAACTTAAAATATGCATTGTCCTCAATGTATAAAGAAAATAAAGCATAAACAAACATGAGAACAATAAACGAATGAAAGGAGTGAACAATACTGCCCTGGAATGATGATGACTTCTTGACTGAATGCTTGGACTCTTGAAAGCTTGAAAGCAAAGGAGAAAAAGAAAACAAGACCTACAAAACAAAAACAAACAATAAATCAAAAACAAAAAGAAAACACACTAAACTTACTTGGGTTGCCTCCCATAAGCGCTTGTTTAACGTCATTAGCTCGACGTGTTTGTCCAGTCTGTCAAGGCACATAAAAATTCTCGTATTTCTTTGGGCCCTTCTTCCTTGAATCAATATACCCAACGATCGCTAGTAAACTTACTAGTTTCTCATGGGACCCTGAAACAGAATTATTTTTGGTATTTTTTACTAAAATAAACATAAAAGGAGAAAGATCAAAATAAAGAGACTCTGACTCTAAAACTGACTCGTGAGAATAGAAAAAAGAACAATCAAAATCTATAAAGGATGGAGAAGATAAAACAGACGAAGGTTTTTCAACCTCAAACTCTACCTCCTGAACTTCCTCTAACACTACAAACTCATTTTCTTTTTTCTCCTCACAACCATGTTCTTGAAAGGTACTCCAACTCTCCAATTCGTCCCCATTATTCATGCAACTCACCCCTAACTGCTCATCCTCAACAAGATCGAAAGAACTACACTCATGAATGAGTGCCAATGAATCATCGACCACATGACTCACTAGACAACTTATGGAAGTGGATCCCACCTCACTAACTTCCTGTGGAGCTTGAAGTCCTCTTATGATTTCATCAATTTTTAGACTCCTCGCTCTAGACTCCTCAATATAATTTTGAACTATGCTTTCCAAGGAAGAATTTTCATTTGAAAGGGTATAACTTGAAGATGAAAAATTGGAATATGGTGTTGAATAAAAAGCCATTAAATCAATTAAAGCAACAATGATAATTAGGCTTTCAATCAAACAATAACCTAACAAGAACACATGACAAAGACTCAATTTAAATATGGAAAAATATAATCTAAAAAAAAAGAAAATATAATCAAGAAAAAGGAAACAAACTAACCTAATATGGAATGCAAAAATAAATATGACAAAATGCAAATAAGGAAACTAACCTAGAAAAGGAAAAACAAGAACAAATAAGGAAAAGATTACACAACTAAAAGGAAACTAACCTAGAAAATCAAATATGGAAAGAAAAACAAATAAGGAAAAAAATGCAACAAACCTAAAAAAGTAACAATACACCCTAAATTAAGATCAAGCAATTTTTCCACAATATCAATCTAGCTAAATGTGCCAATCCCCGGCAACGGCGCCAAAAACTTGATGTGGACTTTTCCTAACCGCAAGCGCACGGGTCAAGTAATAATATAGTGAATAGTAAATTCGAATGTCGTCCTCTGGATTGGATTTTTAAGCAAATTAAGTATTGCGAATTATCTTGCCCAATTTTATTTAGGGATCAAAAAGTGATGAATAGGTGATGATAAAAACAAATCAAAGCAAGTAAAAAGAATGGAAATTCAATTGGGAAAACTACTTAGGGAATTGATTTCGCCGATGTCGTTTAGGATTGATTTTAAAGAATAAGTTATTATGCACAATGGAATTATGAGCCAAAGACCCTTTAGTCACAACTACCTCTCCCGAGTATAATTGATTCTCATGCAAATTAACCAACTTGATATCCCTATCTAAGTTTATTAACATGCAAGGCAATGAGATCTTTTAACCAATTCTAAAGATAATCTAAAACCGTCAAGAATTAGAAAGTAAACTTTATTCATGCAATCTTGAGTAAGTCTAGATCAAATCCCCTCTCCCGAGCTAGATTCGAAACTTAAATCATCCAACTAATGGCCAATTAATTGAAAGCATTAAATCAAGATTACAAACACAATAACATTGCACAACTTAAACCATAAATCAATCCATAAACTTAATCAACTACATCAATCCCTAAGCTATAAGTTTAGCTACTCATGAATGAAAATACAATCTCAACTAAACATGTCAAAGCCATAAATCTAACTTAAGAAAGAAAAGGGAAAAGAAAACTCAATGTAGGCCGAGTCCCGACGTCCCCGTCACGATCCCCACGAACAATGGGTTGATTTCCAAGTTCCTCCTTTGTTTGCAGCTCCAAAAGCCCTCTGTTCTGCCCTCTTTACGGCTCCAAAAGGTCCCAAATTGATCTCCACTAAAACCTAGCCGAAGTGAAGCTTATATTCTGTTTTTTTCGTCGAAGCGTCGAGACGCTGTCAAGACAGCGTCGCGACGCTGCCTCTTAAACGCGCGTTCTGAATAAGGAAAAACGATAGCGTCGGGACGCTTCCTATCGTAGCGTCTCGACGCTGTAAGCTTTACGCGCCTAATCTGATATGGAATGTGAGCGTCGAGACGCTCAAGAGCTAGCGTCTCGACGCTAGCTTGCTGTTGACCGAGATTTGACTTTTCTCCACTTTTACTCTTTTCATTCCTTTGCATCTTTTCACGCCCCGAGCACCCGATTAACTCTGATATTGCATTATAGCTCCAATCAACCATTTCCTACAAAATAAACAATAAAGCACAATAAAATGGCCCAAACATCATAAAAGACTAGCTAAATTAAATAAGTAAAAGTAGCTAGCTATGCTCGCTATCAGCCTCCCTTCGGAAAGTGTTTGCATGAATCAATATCAAGGTGAATGGGAAAAATGTCTAGAGTAAGTGGGAGCGGGACACGTGTCAATGTATCCCTCGGTCTCCGCTCATAGTTCGCACCGTGAGAGTCCTATGATCTGCCTGCAGGTTGTCCTGGCGTAACCATCCCTTTGGAGGGCCTGGTCATTGGATTCGGAACATCGTGAACTCCTGAAAAAGGATAGGAGCTCTTAGGCTTATCACCAACAGTTGTCTTTCCCTTTGGCAGCCTGTTGGTGCGTGCCTCTGAGATCTGAAAGTGGGAGGGTTACACTTACGAGGACGAGTTAAAAGTGTTAACAAATCCTTGGCCGAACAACGGTGGCTAATGCCTATAGGAATATGAGTTATTCTGGAATTAGAATTAGCTGAGAGGTGTCTCATTTCAAAGGAGGAGTGCCTGATCACCCTTCGGTGGCTGATATTCTAAACCTCTGAAACATCGTTGCAAAAACTAAATCGATAGTTTTAGGGTTCTGTGATTGTCTGTTTTGCTAAATTGATTGGATTGTGTGCAATTGTTTGCTTGTATGATGGGTTAAGGCAAAGATAACTAATACGATCATTGTTTGTTTAAATTTCAGCAATGTCTTGCTGAATTGTCTCTCTGCTTAAAAATGAGAAATTAATCGGCGAAAATTATGCTACGTGGAAGTCGAACCTGAATACGATTCTTGTTGTCGATGATCTGCGATTCGTCTTAATGGAGGATTGTCCTCTAGCCCCTGCTCGTAATGCATCCCAAGCAGTTAAGGATGCTTATGACCGTTGGACAAAGGCCAATGATAAGACTCGCGTCTATATCCTAGCCAGCTTATCTGAAGTTTTGGCTAAAAGGGATGAGGGCATGGTAACAGCGAGGGAGATTATGAACTCTCTCCGAGAGATGTTTGGACAACCGTCCTACCAACTCCACCATGACGCTCTCAAATACATTTATAGTTGTCGCATGAAAGAGGGCACGTCTGTTCGGGAGCATGTCCTGGATATGATGGTCCAATTCAACGTGGCAGAAGCAAACGGGGCGGTCATAGATGAGGGTAGTCAGGTTGCATTCATCTTAGAATCTCTTCCGAAGAGTTTTCTGCAATTTCGAAGCAATGCAATGATGAATAAAATAACATTCAACCTGACTAGCCTCCTGAATGAGCTACAACTCTATCAGTCTCTTCTTAAGAACAAGGGACAGATAGAAGGAGAGGCAAACGTTGTTCACTCTAAAAGAAAGTCCGAGAAGGGTTCATCCTCTGGAACTAAATCTGTAGCCACTTCTTCAAAGAAAACTCAGAAGAAGAAAGGAAACAAGGGGAAAGCTCCAAGTACTGCTGCTAAAAGCAAGGGAAAAGCCAAAGCTATGGCAGATAAGGGCAAGTGTTTCCACTGCAATGTAGATGGACATTGGAAGAGAAACTGCCCAAAGTACCTTGCTGAAAAAAAGAAGAAAAAGGAAGGTAAATTTGATTTACTTGTTTTAGAAACATGCCTGGTAGAACATGATGAGTTTACCTGGATACTTGATTCAGGAGCAACTAATCATGTTTGCTCTTTTTTTTTTCAGGAAAATAGTTCCTTTCGGCAGTTGAACGATGGGGAAATGACACTCAAGGTCGAAACTGGAGAAGTCATTTCAGCTAAAGCAGTGGGAGCTGCGAAGTTATTTTTTAGAAATAGATTCTTACTCTTAGAAAGTTTGTTAATTGTTCCCAAGATTAAGAGGAACTTAATTTCTATTTCATGTTTGATTGAACAATCGTATACAGTTACCTTTGATATGAATGAAGCGTTCATTTATAAAAATGGTGTACTTCTTTGTTCAGCCAAATTGGAAAATAACTTGTACGTTTTAAGACCAACCGGAAACAAAGCACTTTTAAATCACGGATTATTTAAAACTGCTGAAACTCAAAGTAAAAGGTAAAAGATTTCTCCATCAAGTAACAATACTCATCTTTGGCATCTTAGACTTGGTCATATAAACATCGATAGGATCGGTCGTTTGGTAATGAATGGACTTCTAAGTAAGTTAGAAGATGATTCACTACCACCTTGTGAATCTTGTCTCGAAGGAAAAATGACCAAGAGACCCTTTACTGGAAAAGGTTACAGAGCCAAAGAACCCTTAGAATTAATACATTCGAACCTATGTGGTCCAATGGATGTAAGAGCTCGAGGAGGGTATGAATATTTCATCTCATTTATAGATGATTATTCAAGATATGGTTACTTGTACCTAATGGGACATAAGTCTGAAGCCCTTGAAAAGTTTAAGGAGTTTAAGACTGAAGTTGAAAACCTATTAGGTAAATCTATTAAAGTACTTCGATCTGATCGAGGAGGGGAGTATATGGATCAAAGATTCCAGGATTATATGATAGAACATGGAATCCAATCTCAACTCTCAGCCCCTGGTACACCTCAGCAGAATGGTGTGTCAGAAAGGAGAAATAGAACCTTGTTAGACATGGTTCGATCAATGATGAGCTATGCGCAATTGCCTAGCTCGTTTTGGGGGTGTGCAGTGGAGACTGCAGTATACATCTTGAACAATGTTCCCTCGAAAAGTGTTTCTGAAACACCTTTCGAATTATGGAAGGGGCGTAAACCTAGTTTGCATCACTTTCGCATCTGGGGTTGTCCAACACACGTGCTTGTGAAAAATCCTAAGAAACTGGAACCTCGTTCAAAACTGTGCCAATTTGTTGGTTACCCTAAAGAAACGAGAGGTGGTTATTTCTACGACCCACAAGAAAATAAGGTGATTGTATCGACAAACGCCACTTTCTTAGAGGAAGACCACATGAGAGATCATAAACCACGCAACAAAATAATATTAGGAGAAGCTACTGAAGAATCATCAAGAGTTGTTGATGAAGTTGGACCTTCAACAAGGGTTGATGAAGGAACTATTTCTTCACATCCATCCCGTCCATCTCAAACGTTGGGAATGCCTCGACGCGGTGGGAGGGTTGTATTACAACCTGACCGCTACTTGGGTTTAACTGAAACTCAGGTGGTCAGGTTGTCATACCTAATGATGGCATTGAGGATCCATTGTCCTATCGACAGGCAATGAATGACGAAGATAAGGATGAATGGGTCAAAGCCATGAACCTGGAAATTGGAGTCAATGCACTCCAATTCTGTATGGGAACTTACAGATCTACCAAATGGGGTAAAACCCATAGGGTGCAAATGGATCTATAAGAGAAAAAGAGATGCAGCCGGAAAGGTACAGACCTTCAAAGCTAGATTAGTGGCAAAGGGTTATACCCAAAAGGAAGGGGTTGACTATGAGGAAACCTTTTCTCTTGTAGCCATGTTAAAGTCCATAAGAATTCTCTTATCCATAGCCACATATTATGACTATGAAATATGGCAAATGGACGTCAAGACTGCCTTTCTGAATGGTAATCTTGGAGAGAATATCTTCATGTCTCAACCCGAAGGGTTCATAGCCCAAGGTCAGGAACTAAAGGTTTGTAAGCTCAATCGATCCATTTATGGATTGAAACAAGTGTCCAGATCATGGAACATTAGATTTGATACTGCAATCAAATCTTTTGGCCTTGACCAAAACGTTGATGAGCCTTGCGTGTACAAGAAAGTCAACAAAAGGAAAGTAGCTTTTCTAATACTTTATGTAGACGATATCCTACTCATTGGGAATGATGTAGGATACCTCACTGACATTAAGAAATGGCTAGCAACCCAATTCCAAATGAAAGATCTGGGAGAGGCTCAATATGTTCTGGGAATCCAAATCATTAGGGATCGTAAGAACAAAACTCTAGCTTTGTCTCAAGCAACGTATATTGACAAGATGTTGTCTCGATATTCGATGCAAAACTCCAAGAAGGGATACCCTTCAGACATGGGGTATACCTGTTTAAGGAACAATCTCCTAAGACACCTCAAGAATTTGAGAACATGAGACACATTCCCTACGCCTCAGCTGTGGGCAGCTTAATGTATGTTATGCTCTACACTAGGCCTGACATATGTTATGCAGTGGGAGTAGTCAGTAGGTATCAGTCTAATCCAGGGTTGGACCACTGGGGAGCGGTTAAGAATATCCTCAAGTATCTTCGGAGAACGAGGGACTACATGCTTGTGTATGGAGCTAAGGATTTGATTCTTACTGGATACACTGACTCTGACTTTCAAGCTGATAAGGATTCAAGGAAATTCACATCAGGGCCAGTATTCACCCTCAATGGAGGAGTAGTAGAGTGGAGAAGCATCAAACAAGGATGCATAGCAGACTCAACCATGGAGGCTGAGTATGTAGCAGCTCGCGAAGCAACGAAAGAGGCAGTATGGCTTAGAAAGTTCTTGACTGATTTGGAAGTGGTTCCGAATATGAACGTGCCCATAACACTATACTGTGATTACAGTGGGGCTGTAGCCAACTCAAAAGAACCTCGAAGCCACAAACGGGGTAAACACATCGAGAGGAAGTATCACCTGATACAGGAGATTGTGCAACGAGGAGATGTGATCGTCACTAAGATCGCCTCGGAGCACAACATCGCTGATCCATTTACGAAGGCTCTCACGGCTAAAGTGTTTGAGGGTCATCTAGAGGGTCTAGGTCTGCGAGATATGTATGCCATCTAATCTAGGGCAAGTGGGAGAAATGTATAATGGGTATAAGGATGCCCTAGTTCATTATATTATTTTAATATACATGACATTTCCAGCTTTAGATTATTGCATTTACATCCCACTAACTAGTGTTTTAGTTCAAGTGGGAGTTTGTTGGGTTTTATGCCCTAAAACTCGTAGATAGTGAATGTAACCGTTGACCGGATATTAATGAAATAATATTGATATATTTTTCCATTAATTGTTATTAGTTATTTTATATTTGCCTTTGCCTAATAATAATCCTAATCCAATAAACTAGACATCCAAGGCTGTAATATGAGTCTTGAACTATATGTAGCGACATATGGGATCATTGTTCAAGAAACAGCCTAAAGGGTCAATAGTATAGGGATAAGACTGGGTGTCTTATCCTGGTGACACTATGGATACGACCCACTTTGTATTTGATACAAACGCTGCGATCCAACGCGTTCATGTAGGAGACATGCGAGTAGGGGTATCCTATGCAATGAGTTTGCATAAGACCGGACCGCGAAATAGTAACCACTGGTTATAACACCGTTAACTAGTTGGTTTTCCTTTGATTTGTATATTTAGCTCATTTCTTGGTCAAATATTGAGTGTTTAGGTCAATTTTACTATTTCCTAGCTCAAAATATGTTGATTTGATAAGTTAGGGTGTTGAGAGTCACTTTTGTTGAATTATGCTTATTTGTGCTTAAAAGGCCTTGATTTGAAGTAAATTTGACTTAGTTTGCTGTTGTGTAGAAAAACAAAGGAAAAGTTGGAATTCCCCAGAAATGTGACTGCATTTTTGGGAAGGCAAAATTGAAATGTGACCGCATATCTGGAAAATCAGAGGTCGTTCCGATTCATGCGCGAGTCGTTGTTGACGAGTCTTCTTCCCACCTAACCGGTTGTTTTGACCCCAAAACTGACTGGGCAACCTTCCAGCACCTATTTCCCAGCTCCTCAACCAATTTCTACACTATATAAGCTCGAGATTTGAAGTCAAATTTAAGCAGAACTCACTTGGAAGAAAAGGGTGGTGGCAGAACCCTGGCTCGACGCCAATGAGTAGGGATACCCGAGGTCCTTCTTAGATGACCAAATTCTAACCCGAGAGAGAGTTAGAAATCAAACCTTGTGATTTGTAGAGAGTTTCACCCATTCCCATCTTGTAAAAGTGAGAGAGTGGAGTGTCCTATCGAACTCTAGAAGGATTGAGTAAATAGAAAAACTCATAATATTTAGCTATTTCCTTTATTTCCAGCTCTTGAATCTTTTCATTATTTTGTATTCTTTACATCATTATTTCAATGAAATGTGTTCAATTGCTTTTTATCCCATCATGAGTAGCTAAATCCCGTTGAGGGGTTCAATGTGGTGAATTCACCTATGGTTTAATGGCTTGAAAGTCTCTTATTTGCTTAAGTTGTGTTTAATGCATGTCATTCTTTATTGATTCTCACTCTAATCTTGCTGAGTTTAATTTGATCACTTAGACTTTGCATGCTATATGAGTTTGATCTTGAAAGGGACAAACGATATCGGTTCTCATAAAGGTGATATAGGAGAAAAAGATCCAAAGAGATTGTTTGGCGGTATAGGGCAAGCTACCTAAGGCACCCTATATCGACTATAAGGTTATAGATTGCATTCGTGAAAAATCTATGTCGGAGTCGAGTCACAGAAATGTGCATAAATGGTACTCGCTTAGCCTTCTAACGGTTTTTGGAAACAAGGGCCAAATAGAAGTTAAATCTGACCCAATGCATTAAATACGCTTAAGTTAAATATTGCATGAGTATGGTTGTTACCTTAGGGATGAATCCATGTTGAATACCTCGGTTGTTTATTATTGTTATTCTTTATTATCTACTTGCTTGCTATATTTATCTTTCCAAAAACTCAATCAATCAACTTATTTTCTTTGGTTACCTTTTTCAAAAGCAATCATTTGAGCAGTTTCTTCATCAAATCTGAATTTCCAGTTTAGTCCTCGTGGGATCGATACCCTTGGAGTACTTCTAAAGTTTTTTATTACTACATGTGACAGTGTATACTTGCACTTAAGTGTTAGCTGAATATTTCTCTATTATTATTATTCCATCTTATCTTACATTCCATCCATTCAGCTGACCACGCAACAATTAGTACAGGTGAGAGTGGCCTGCACACTGACTCAATAAGCCTACCTTTTTGGGGACGAGACCGAGTGGGGGCTGGGGACATGACAATGCAATATAGAATTCACTCATTCCCGCTTCTAGGAGAAGTAGATGAGTGTTCCCTTAAGTGGTGACTCCGGATCTTGAACAAAGGGATCTCGCCCTCTCACTGGCCCGAGAGGGACTTTCTGTTTATTGGTTAGACCATAACAGGTTGTTCATTAGAGGAGCACTGGTACTTAAGGAGATATATGTAACACAGGGGTAAAACAGTAATTTGACCCAATTGTAGTTACGAACACTCCTGAAGGATTGACTTACCGATATTGGTCAATATCCGTGGACAAATAAACATTCTACAGTGAGAAGAGTGCAATTGTGGGTCTTTAGTGGAGTGACCCACAATTAATGAATATTGGTTAACTTAATTAATGAGTTTAGTCAGTTTACCTCATATCATTGAAGCTTCTGATCTGTAGGTCTATTAGGTCCTCCTACTAGCTCGTAAGAGTAATTGAGAACAATTTATCTTGAAAGAATTTGAATAGTTCAAATTCATATTGGGAATCAAGTTAATTGTATGAGATACAATTAATATAATGTATAGTGATACATTATAATATAAAGTTTAATTTGTGATTAACCTTTATTAAATGAGAGAATAATATATTTGAAAGAGTTCAAATATATGTCTAATTAAATGTATGATATTTAATTAGTAATTAAATTAATTATTCAATTTAGTCTAATTAAATGTGATTTAATTAAACTATGATGTATGAGAGATTAAATTAGAATATGATTCTAATACGTAATTAATTAAATATGTGATATTTAATTAATCACAATAATTAATTTTGAATTAATTAATTGTCCAATTTAATTTAGTTAAATATGATTTTACTAAATTAAATTTATAGTTTAATTTTAATGTGAATTGGATTCATATTAGAACTAAAGGTTATAAGAGAGACACATATTTGAATGTGATTCAAATAATGGGTTAATTAAATATGTTATATTTAGTTAATGATTGAATTAATTAATTAGTTGGTTTAAATTAATTGATTAAATTGGATTTAGTTAAATTAATTGAAACTATATATTATGTGAGGATTGTGCATTCAATATGATTTTATGCACAAATATAATTAAATATGAGATGTTTAATTATATATAGTTAATTAATTAAATGGTTTAAAGAATTAATGTTCAATTAATTAATTTACATTATAATGTTTTTATATTGTAAATAGTACGGACTAATTATTACTAGGTTCATGTGTCCCTCCTCTGCCTTGTCAGATCCTTTCAACTGGAAGTCGGACCCATCACCTCCTTTCGAGGTCTCTTCAGTTGGCTCATCTCTTCCTGGTGGTGCATCTCCTTTTTCTGGGTGTTCTTCGGAGCCGCCAAAAGGACCTTCATCACCTCCTTTAGAAGACCATCATCTCCATCACATTTTTATGGGTTTTCAAACACGTCATCTCCATCACCTACTTTAGAAGGACCCTCATCACCTCCTTTAGAGGACCCTCATCTGATCCAAAGTATTTCTCCGAATCTACATATTTGTCCTATATATATTGTATATTTAACCACACTATTAAGAAAAAAATACACTAAACATTATATTACGTTAGAAAACCTTTGTAAGAACTTCTTGATGGGCTTTAAGTCAGACTTCAAGTCGGCTTCCATGGCGTCCACGCGTTCATTGAGGCGTTGTAGCAACTCAGTGCATTCGAAACTTCTCTTCTTTTCTTTCTTCTTATCTTCAATCTCTTCACCCTCGTCTTGTTCTTTCGCTTCTATCGATCCTACTGTCTCATCTATCTAGGTGGGGTCATGAACAGTCACATCTGCCATCTCAATGTCCTGGCCAACACCGGCGTCACCTGTTAGAGGGGGTGGAGAAGGCGTTGGTGGACATGGGGGTTCCATTATCCAATTCATATACCGAAGCTCCTCCTCTGTTGATTCAAGAAACTCTATGATCCTCACCTGATACATATGAACTTAATCATAGGTATCGAAATCATAGTAAATGATGAGTAAAAAACAATTGGCAGATGAAACTCACCACCCTCGACCCAAACACCTCAGTGCTTCTGCGGGAGTACGTAGGCAAGTGGGAACATGTGCAAGGATTAAAGCCGAAGATTTATCAAACCATACTGTATTTCTATTTCAATTTGAAAAACCAATACAGTTTGCAAAAATATTTTACAGCAGCATAATCAAGAATTCAACTTGCTGAAAATAGATATAAAACATGCTTTAATCTTAAGAAAACCTCTAGATCTAATCTAAAGAGGATCCTAATTATTCAAGGTCAAGCAGGACTTACTTTCGCTGAAGATCTCGACCGAAATACTCCTTTTCTTGTCTTGGTCTACAAAGTACAGCAACCCTAACAATTCCTTTTGCTGGAATTTTCCACCAACACCACCAATTCAGAGACACCGATATTCTCCCAAGGGAATGCATTGGAGGGCTTGTGGGAACCTAGTAAAATCTAAGGATTTTGGAAGAGAGAATTATCTTTCTCTGTGTTGCCGTGAGAATGAGAGATCGATTGAGAGAGAATTGGGGTTTTTGTCAAAACTATCACGATAGAATTAAGGGACTGGAAGAGCGTTACGGAAGATTAGAAAACTACCTCCTAAAAAGCCTCCCAGTCGTGTAACCCACCTAGGTTAGTGGGAGGAAAAATTCAATCAGTTACCATTAACTGGTTAGTAATTAATTTAATATTAATAATTAATAATATAATTAATTTAACAATTAAACTAATTATTATTTATGTAAATCCTATTTACATAAATTTTCCCACATAACCTATAGTTTTAATGTAATTCTATTAAATCAAATTTAATTGAATTAAATTAAAACAAATAATTCATTAATTCACCAATTAATTAATATTATAATTAAATGTCATATATTTAATTATATTTCTCTCAAATAAACTATAGTATTAATGTACATCAAATGTGCATTAATTATAACCTATAGTTTTAATATGAATCAAATTCATATTTTAACTTAATATTCGAACCCTTTCGAATATTCAATTCTCCCTTAGAAATTTATCTCAACACCCTTAGTGAGCTACTGGTGGGACCTAATGGACCTAAAAATCAGAAGCTCCAACGATATAAGATTAATTGGCTGAACTCATTAACCAAGTTAACCAATGTTCGTTAACTGTGGTTCACTCCACTATAAAACCACGCTGCACTTTTCTCATTGCAGATATATTTTTATGTCCACGGATATTGACCATCAACAGCAAGGCAACCCTTCACGTGTGTCTGTATCCCAGCTAGGTCAAATTATCGTTTTACCCCTAGGCTACCTCTTTATCCTTAAGTACCAGTGCTCCTCTAATGTGAAGGGAATAAAAGTCCCCACGTAGTGGAAGCGCATCGATTGGACCTTACGCCGTATATTAATTAACATTAAAATACCGTTACGATAACTCAAACAAAACTTTAAACAACCTTTGAAGCCGCTGTAAAATTGGTTTAAACATGCTAAAATAAATCTAAATTTATTTTTAAAACTTTTCTAAAGAAAAGAGGAAAAACCGTTACAAACTTTCGTTGAAGACTTGACCGTTCTTCGCCAACGACGCTCCACGAACGAAAACGCAGCAGCCGCCTTTGTTTTTCTTTGCTGGAAATTTCTTCTTTGATTGACACAATCACCACAGAGGTTACACCGGTATGTCTCTAAGTCTAGGAGGCAAAAGACTTGTGGGAGTCTTTCTCTAAGAGGGAGGCTAGAGAGAATTCTAGGTCTTGTCTTTCAAGAGTGTCAAGTTTCAAGTGTCATGACCAATTAGGTCTAGTGTTCTATTTATAGAAGAGAGGCCATGAATAAAATATTCAATTAAATCAATCTTTTCCATAATTGATTCAATCTTTATTCCTTAATTAATCAATCATGATTAATCAATTCCATAATTGATTAATCTTTTCCACAAATGACTAATTACTTCCATAAGTGATTAGATCATTTCCTTAAATGATTAATCACTTCCTTAAGTGATTAATTATTTCCATAATTGATTAATTCTCGGTTAATGAATTCTTTAATTAATTAACCACCAATTAAATATCACATATTTAATTCCCGGCCTAGAATTAATTAATTTGCCCAAAAACATTTTAGGCCTTAAATTAATTAATTCATTATTTTGAACTCTTTCAAACTTCCATAAATTTATATTTGAACTTTTCAAATATTAATTTCTCTCATAATAATATATCAATATATATTATATTTGTTTCCCTTAATAAATTGAACATTTTCAATTTACTTTTATTACTTAGTTGCCTCAAATTACTTTACGAGCTACCAGTGGGACCTAATGGACCTGCAGATCAGAAGCTCCAACGATGTGAGATTAATTGGTCAAACTCATTAACCACATTAATCAATATTCGTTAACTGTGTGTACATTCCACTATAGACTCACAGTTGCACTCTTCTCACTGCAGACATATTTTCTGTGTCCACGGATCTAGACCAATATCGACTAGTTAGTCCTTCACGAGTGTCCGTAACACCAGCTGGGTCAAATTACCGTTTTACCCCTGGGTTACCTCTATTTCCTTAAGTACCAATTCTCCTCTAATGAACAACCTGTTTGTGGTCCAACCATCAAACAGAAAACCCTTTCGTGCCATTGAGAGGGTAGGGCCCTTTGTTCAAGACTCGGAGTAACCACTTAAGGGAACACTCATCTGCTTCCCTAAAGTCGGGAAGGAGTGAATTCCATCTTGTACGATTATGTTCCCAACTCCCCATTCGGTCTTGTCCCCAAAGTGGTAGGCTTATTGAGTCGGCGTATTGGCCACTCTCACCCATACAAATCAAAGGACAATCTCTCATGAGCAGGAGTCCATAATCAACTCAGGATTAAGACTAAGTTGTCTAGGTCGTCCTAGTGAAATAGAAAACCAACTAGTTAACGGTGTTATAACCAGTGGTTACTATTTCGCGGTCCGGTCTTATGCAAACTCATTGCATAGGATACCCCCACTCGCATGTCTCCTACACGAACGCGTTGGATCGCGGCGTTTGTATCAAATACAAAGTGGGTCGTATCCATAGTGTCACCACGATAAGGCACCCAGTCTTATCCCTATACTATAGACCCTTTAGGCTGTTTCTTGAACAATGATCCCATATGTCACTACATATAGTTCAAGACTCATATTACAGCCTTGGATGTCTAGTTTATTGGATTAGGGTTATTATTAGGCAAAGACAAATATAAAATAAATAATAACAATTAATGGAAAAATATATTAATATTATTTCATTAATATCCGGTCAACGGTTACATTCACTATCTACGAGTTTGAGGGCATAAAACCCAACAAACTCCCACTTGAACTAAAACACTAGTTAGTGGGATGTAAATGCAATAATCTAAAGCTGAAAATGTCATGTATATAATACAATGAACTAGGGCATCCTTATACCCATTATACATTTCTCCCACTTGCCCTAGATTAGATGGCATACATATCTCGTAGACCTAGACCTTCTAGATGACCCTCAAACACTTTAGCTGTGAGAGCCTTCGTAAATGGATCAGCGATGTTGTGCTCCGAGGCGATCTTAGTGACGATCACATCTCCTCGTTGCACAATTTCCCGTATCAGGTGATACTTCCTCTCGATGTGTTTACCTCGTTTGTGGCTTCGAGGATCTTTTGAGTTGGCTACAGCCCCAATATTGTCACAATATAGTGTTATGGGCACGTCCATATTCGAAACCACTTCCAAATCAGTCAAGAACTTTCTGAGCCATACTGCCTCATTAGCTGCTTCGCAAGCTGCTACATACTCAGCCTCCATGGTTGAGTCTGCTATGCATCCTTGTTTGATGCTTCTCCACACTACTGCTCCTCCATTGAGGGTGAATACTGACCCTGATGTGGATTTCCTTGAATCCTTATCAGCTTGAAAGTCAGAGTCAGTGTATCCAGTAAGAATCAAATCCTTAGTTCCATACACAAGCATGTAGTCCCTCGTTCTCCGAAGATACTTGAGGATATTCTTAACTGCTCCCCAGTGGTCCAACCCTGGATTAGACTGATACCTACTGACTACTCCCACTGCATAACATATGTCAGGCCTAGTGCAGAGCATAGCATACATTAAGCTGCCCACAGCTGAGGCGTAGGGAATGTGTCTCATGTTCTCAATTTCTTGAGGTGTCTTAGGAGACTGTTCCTTAGACAGGTGTACCCCATGTCTGAAGGGTAGTAGTCCCTTCTTGGAGTTTTGCATCGAATATCGAGACAACATCTTGTCAATATACGTTGCTTGAGACAGAGCTAGCGTTTTGTTCTTACGATCCCTAATGATTTGGATTCCCAGAACATATTGAGCCTCTCCCAGATATTTCATTTGGAATTGGGCTGCTAGCCATTTCTTAATGTCAGTGAGGTATCCTACATCATTCCCAATGAGTAGGATATCGTCTACATAAAGTATTAGAAAAGCTACTTTCCTTTTGTTGATTTTCTTGTACACACAAGGCTCATCAACGTTTTGGTCAAAGCCAAAAGATTTGATTGCAGTATCAAATCTAATGTTCCATGATCTGGACGCTTGTTTCAATCCATAAATGGATTGATTGAGCTTACAAACCTTTTGTTCCTGACCTTGGGCTATGAACCCTTCGGGTGTAGACATGAAGATATTCTCTTCAAGATTACCATTCAGAAAGGCAGTCTTGACGTCCATTTGCCATATTTCATAGTCATAATATGTGGCTATGGATAAGAGAATTCTTATGGACTTTAACATGGCTACAGGAGAAAAGGTTTCCTCATAGTCAACCCCTTCCTTTTGGGTATAACCCTTTGCCACTAGTCTAGCTTTGAAGGTCTGTACCTTTCCAGCTGCATCTCTTTTTCTTTTATAGATCCATTTGCATCTTATGGGTTTTACCCCATTTGGTAGATCTGTAAGTTACCATACAGAATTGGAGTACATTGACTCCATTTCCAGGTTCATGGCTTTGACCCATTCATCCTTATCTTCGTCATTCATTGCCTGTCGATAGGACAATGGATCCTCAATGCCATCATTAGGTATGACAACCTGAGTTTCAGTTAAACCCAAGTAGCGGTCAGGTTGTAATACAACCCTCCCACTACGTCGAGGCATTCCCAACGTTTGAGATGGACGGGATGTATCTGAAGAACTAGTTCCTTCATCAACCCTTGTTGAAGGTCCAACTTCATCAACAACTCTTGATGATTCTTCAGTAGCTTCTCCTAATATTATTTTGCTGCGTGGTTTATGATCTCTCATGTGGTCTTCCTCTAAGAAAGTGGCGTTTTTCGATACAATCACCTTATTTTCTTGTGGGTCGTAGAAATAACCACCTCTCATTTCTTTAGGGTAACCAACAAATTGCCACAGTTTTGAACGAGGTTCCAGTTTCTTAGGATTTGTCACAAGCACGTATGCTGGACAACCCCAGATGCGAAAGTGATGCAAACTAGGTTTACGCCCCTTCCATAATTCGAAAGGTGTTTCAGAAACACTTTTCGAGGGAACATTGTTCAAGATGTATACTGCAGTCTCTACTACATACCCCCAAAACGAGCTAGGCAATTGAGCATAGCTCATCATTGATCAAACCATGTCTAACAAGGTTTTATTTCTCCTTTCTGACACACCATTCTGCTGAGGTGTACCAGGGGCTGAGAGTTGAGATTGGATTCCATGTTCTATCATATAATCCTGGAATCTTTAATCCATATACTCCCCTCCTCGATCAGATCGAAGTACTTTAATAGATTTACCTAATAGGTTTTCAACTTCAGCCTTAAACTCCTTAAACTTTTCAAGGGCTTCAGACTTATGTCCCATTAGGTACAAGTAACCATTTCTTGAATAACCATCTATAAATGAGATGAAATATTCGTACCCTCCTCGAGCTTTTACATTCATTGGACCACACAGATCCGAATGTATTAACTCTAAGGGTTCTTTGGCTCTGTAACCTTTTCCAGTAAAGGGTCTCTTGGTCATTTTTCCCTCGAGACAAGATTCACAAGGTGGTAGTGAATCATCTTCTAACTTGCTTAGAAGTCCATTCTTTACCAAACGACCGATCCTATCGATGTTTATATGACCAAGTCTAAGATGCCAAAGATGAGTATTGTTACTTGATGGAGAAATCTTTTGCCTTTTTCTTTGACTTTCAGCAGTTTTAAATAATTCGTGATTTAAAAGTGCTTTGTTTTCGATTGGTCTTAAAACGTACAAGTTATTTTCCAATTTGGCTGAACAAATAAGTACACCATTTTTATAAATGAACGCTTCATTCATATCAAAAGTAACTGTATACGATTGTTCAATCAAACATGAAATAGAAATTAAGTTCCTCTTAATCTTGGGAACAATTAACAAACTTTCTAAAAGTAAGAATCTATTTCTAAAAAATAACTTCGCAGCTCCCACTGCTTTAGCTTAAATGACTTCTCCAGTTTCGACCCTGAGTGTCATTTCCCCATCGTTCAACTGTCGAAATGAACTATTTTCCTGAAAAAAAAAAGAGCAAACATGATTAGTTGCTCCTGAATCAAGTATCCAGGTAAACTCATCATGTTCTACCAGGCATGTTTCTAAAACAAGTAAATCAAATTTACCTTCCTTTTTCTTCTTTTTTTCAGCAAGGTACTTTGGGCAGTTTCTCTTCCAATGTCCATCTACATTGCAGTGGAAACACTTGCCCTTATCTGCCATAGCTTTGGCTTTTCCCTTGCTTTTAGCAGCAGTACTTGGAGCTTTCCCCTTGTTTCCTTTCTTCTTCTGAGTTTTCTTTGAAGAAGTGGCTACAGATTTAGTTCTAGAGGATGAACCCTTCTCGGACTTTCTTTTAGAGTGAACAATGTTTGCCTCTCCTTCTATCTGTCCCTTGTTCTTAAGAAGAGACTGATAGAGTTGTAGCTGATTCAGGAGGCTAGTCAGGTTGAATGTTATTTTATTCATCATTGCATTGCTTCGAAATTGCAGAAAACTCTTCGGAAGAGATTCTAAGATGAATGCAACCTGACTACCCTCATCTATGACCGCCCCGTTTGCTTCTGCCACGTTGAATTAGACCATCATATCCAGGACATGCTCCCGAACAGACGTGCCCTCTTTCATGCGACAACTATAAATGTATTTGAGAGCGTCATGGTGGAGTTGGTAGGACGGTTGTCCAAACATCTCCTGGAGAGAGTTCATAATCTCCCTCGCTGTTACCATGCTCTCATGCCTTTTAGCCAAAACTTCAGATAAGCTGGCTAGGATATAGACGCGAGTCTTATCATTGGCCTTTGTCCAGCGGTCATAAGCATCCTTAACTGCTTGGGATGCATTACGAGCAAGGGCTGGAGGACAATCCTCCGTTAAGACGAACCGCAGATCATCGACAACAAGAATCATATTCAGGTTCGACTTCCACATAGCATAATTTTCGCCGGTTAATTTCTCATTTTTAAGCAGAGAGACAATTGAGGAAGACATTGCTGAAATTTAAACAAACAATGACCGTATTAGTTATCTTTGCCTTAACCCATCATACAAGCAAACAATTGCACACAATCCAATCAATTTAGCAAAACAGACAATCACAGAACCCTAAAACTATCGATTTAGTTTTGCAACGACGTTTCAGAGGTTTAGAATGTCAGCCACCGAAGGGTGATCAGGCACTCCTCCTTTGAAATGAGACACTTCTCAGCTAATTCTAATTCCAGAATAACTCGTATTCCTATAGACATTAGCCATCATTGTTCGGTCAAGGATTTGTTAACACTTTTAACTCATCCTCGTAAGTGTAACCCTCCCACTTTCAGATCTCAGAGACACGCACGAACATGCTACCGAAGGGAAAGACAACTGTTGGTGATAAGCCTAAGAGCTCCTATCCTTTTTCAGGAGTTCACGATGTTCCGAATCCAATGACCAGGCCCTCCAAAGGGATGGCTACGCCAGGACAACCTGCAGGCGGATCATAGGACTCTCACGGTGCGAACTATGAGCGGAGACCGAGGTATACGTTGACACGTGTCCCGTTCCCACTTACTCTAGACATTTTTCCCATTCACCTTGATATTGATCCATGCAAACACTTTCCGAAGGGAGGCCGCTCCTAAGGCGACTCGAAGCCGAGCATGAATCTCACGTTGTGAATATAGGGACGTGGGAGCAAAACTTGATTTAAATCTCGTTTTGTAACTTTCCTCCCACTGAAAATGTCCTAAGGTTAATATAGGGTTATTTAACTTAGACAGTATTCGGCTAAGTCAATCTATCTAAGTCTGATCCTATTATAACAATTATGGAAAGGATTCAACTGCAATCTTTTGGGTGAATTAAACTTCTTTTAATAAACCCAATATTGCAAGTCAACATTACTATGGTTAATTCAACTCAATGTTCAGGTCAGTTCCCAGGTAGGAGGTGTTCCGTAAACCGTCAACTTAAATACCCCCAGCCTTAGACAGAACTTTACCGAGAGAGTTCCCTTATAACCTCAGTAATGTAAGGTCTTTACCCTAAAGATCAAGGTGCATTAAACACTTTTAATAAACCTAGTGACATTGCATGCTAACATTTAACTATGATTAATTCAACTTTCGGTATTCTAGGTCAGTTCCCAGGTAGGAGGTGTTCCGTAAACCGTCAACTTAAATACCCCCAGCCTTAGACAGAACATTAGCGGTGGAGTTCCCTTATAATCATAGCAATGTTTTTCTTACTTAGTCGATTAAAACTATTTTTAATACTAAGTAAGAAAAGATTCTAATCTTATTAGAAACTGATCTAGGTCTAATTAATTTTAAAAAATTTAAAATTAATCCAATTTTATCCTATGATCTTATGTTTGCATGCAAATCTTGATTATAAATTGACGGTTTCTAATCATTAATATTAAAGAACTATTTCAAATTTTAATGATTAATCCTATAATCAAGAATCTAGGGTTTAATTCATTTAACAATCTCATTCAAATTAAAAAATTAAACCACACTTATTGCATGAATAATATAACAATTATATTATTAACTATGGATGTTTCATGCTTCATGCAATTTTGATTTTCTTTTAATATAACAATTATAAGCCAATAAAGAAAATCAATCAAGCATGCTTCATTCATCACATTAAACATAACTATTTATATTTAATTTAAGTAATGACATGCTTCAAGCTTTCCAATTTTTCATATAATTAATATACACTTATATTAAAAATATGAAAACAATTCCATGCATTTAAACATACATTATAACAATTTATAATATATAAAAAATGCATGAGCATGTTTATAACCAAAGGTGGGATTAAATATTCTATATGACATCCATAAAGCATATAAATAGCAATTGAACCGGTTAATTTTGGCCACTAGGATAAAATAAAGCATTAAATCACATTAATTTAGCTAAATTCTATCCTAAAAATCCTTGTACAGCTCCGGAATTTTGTCTAGACATCACGAACCGCCCCGAACCACCTCGACCCGGCCTCCAAAATCACGAACCATGCCAAAAATTGGCTGAACCGGACCAAATAGGTCCCAGAACAGCCGAACCGGTCTGAACCGGATCGACCTTCTCTTGAACCGCGCCTTTTGAAACCCTAATGTGCGCCTCCATCGTGACAGTGTCGAGACGCTGTGTTGATAGCGTCCCGACGCTGCGCGCTTTCCATATCTGGCGCCTGCGGTATCGAGACAGCGTCGAGACGCTGTTGAGCTACCGTCCCGACGCTGTTGCGTCTGGAGGTAGAATCTGGGCAAAACAGCAGCGATTTCTTCGGTTTAGGCCTCGATTTCAGTGGCGATTGCTTCGATTTTCATCTCATAAAAACCTATTCTAGACCCGGACATACATAGGACTCGATTTTACATAATATACCCGAAACACCGGGCCTTACATGATCAAAATCACATAAAAATAAAATCTATGGCCATAAAATTAACCCAAACAGTTCAACGCAAACCGAACATACATTATGCATAAATCCCACCTATTAGAGCCTATCGCAACTTTTAATATTAATTAATAGGGACAACGATGGCTCTGATACCGATTGAAGGGAATAAAAGTCCCCACGCAGCAGAAGTGCATCGATTGGACCTTATGCCGTATATTAATTAACATTAAAATACCGTTACGAAAACTCAAACAAACTTTAAACACTCTTTAAAGTTGCTGGAAAATTGGTTTAAACATGCTAAAAAATAAATCTAAATTTATTTTCATGCTTTTCTAAAGAAAGAAGGAAGATAAGTTACAAACCTTCGTTGTAGACTTGACCGTTCTTCGCCAACGACGCTCCAACGATCAAAACGCAGCAGCCGCCTTTGATTTTCTTCGTTGGAAATTCATTCTTTGAATGACACAATAACCACAGAGGTTACACCAGTATGTCTCTAAGTCTAGGAGGCAAAAGACTTGTGGTTGTCTTTCTCTAAGAGGGAGGTTAGAGAGAATTCTAGGTCTTGTCTTGAGAGTCTAAGAGCAAGAGCAAAGTGTCAAGTGTCTTGGACCAATTAGGTCTAGTGTTCTATTTATAGAAGAGAGGCCATGAATAAAATATTCAATTAAATCAATATTTTCCAAAATTGATTCAATTTTATTCCTTAATTAATCAATCATGATCAATCAATTCCATAATTGATTAATCTTTTCCACAAATGACTAATTAATTCCATAAGTGATTAGATCATTTCCATAAATGATTAATCACTTCCTTAAGTGATTAATTATTTCCATAATTGATTAATTCCCGGTTAATGAATTCTTTAATTAATTAACCACCAATTAAATATCACATATTTAATTTCTGACCTAGAATTAATTAATTTGCCCAAACACATTTTAGGCCTTAAATTAATTAATTCATTATTTGAACTTTTTCAAACTTCCATAAATTTATATTTGAATTTATTCAAATATTAATTTCTCTCATAATAATATATCAATATATATTATATTTGTTTCCCTTAGTAAATTGAACATTTTCAATTTACATTTATTACTTAGTTGAATCAAATTACTTTATGAGTTACCAGTGGGACCTAATGGACCTGCAGATAAGAAGCTCCAACGATGTGAGATTAATTGGTCAAACTCATTAACCACATTAATCAATATTCGTTAACTGTGTGTTCATCCCACTATAGACTCACAGTTGCACTTTTCTCACTGCAGACATATTTTCTGTGTCCACGGATATAGACCAATATCGACTAGTTAGTCCTTCACGAGTGTATGTAACACCAGCTGGGTCAAATTACCGTTTTACCCCTAGGTTACCTCTATTTCCTTAAGTACCAATTCTCCTCTAATGAACAACCTGTTTGTGGTCCAACCATCAAACAGAAAACCCTCTCGTGCCATTGAGAGGGTAGGACCCTTTGTTCAAGACTCGGAGTAACCACTTAAGGGAACACTCATCTGCTTCCCTAAAGTCGGGAATGAGTGAATTCCATCTTGTACGATTATGTTCCCAGCTCCCCATTCGGTTTTGTCCCTAAAGTGGTAGGCCTATTGAGTCAGCGTATTGGCCACTCTCACCCATACAAATCAAAGGACAATCTCTAATGAGCAGGAGTCCATAATCAACTCAGGATTAAGACTAAGTTGTCTAGGTTGTCCTAGTGAAATAGAAAACCAACTAGTTAACAGTGTTATAACTAGTGATTACTATTTCGCGATTCGGTCTTATGCAAACTCATTGCATAGGATACCCCCACTCGCATGTCTCCTACACGAACGCATTGGATCGCAGCGTTTGTATCAAATACAAAGTGGGCTGTATCCATAGTGTCACCAGGATAAGGCACCCAGTCTTATCCCTATACTATAGACCCTTTAGGCTGTTTCTTGAACAATGATCTCATATGTCGCTACATATAGTTCAAGACTCATATTACAGCCTTGGATGTCTAGTTTATTGGATTAGGGTTATTATTAGGCAAAGACAAATATAAAATAACTAATAACAATTAATGGAAAAATATATCAATATTATTTCATTAATATCCGGTCAACGGTTACATTCACTATCTACGAGTTTTAGGGCATAAAACGCAATAGAAATTTCATTAAAAGAAGTTGAACATACTCTTTGACACCCTAGTTACATGAATGAAGAATCTAGCCTCTTATGGAGCAAAAGCAAGCTTGATACATGAAGGAAAACAAGAAAGAGTAAAAACTAAGAAGAATGGTGGAAACGGGGAGAGAGATGGACTACAATGTTGTAGTGAATTATGTGTTGAGGGATGATTCCAAACCTACACCAAGGCCCTCTATTTATAGTGTTTCTTGTCCTTCAAATCGTGGTAGAATGGTGCTGAATTGAGTCTTCAAACAAGGAAAAATTCCAACCAAATTAGGAAAAAATCGATTCTTGAAAACTGCCTAGCGTTGAGACGCTAGGACACAGTGTCGTGACGCTAGGCCTTCAGATTTGGAAATTATTCTGCGAATCAACACAACGTCTCGACGCTATGGTGGCAGCGTCTCGACGCTGTTCCTTCAGCTTCACGCCCAAGTCTTTTCCTTATTTGAGCAACGTCTCGTCGCTTGGATGGCAACGTCTCAACGCTTCGACGACTCCAAGGGCAGAAAAGTCATTTTATGCTCCGGTTTTGCATGTTTAAGCCCAGAATCGCTTCCAAAGCTCCGGTGAGGACCTATAGACATATTATACTC
Source organism: Luffa acutangula (assembly GCA_036850905.1). Taxonomy (NCBI): domain Eukaryota; kingdom Viridiplantae; phylum Streptophyta; class Magnoliopsida; order Cucurbitales; family Cucurbitaceae; genus Luffa; species Luffa acutangula. Next base: position 28,030,723 of record CM072098.1, read on the forward strand.
TATTTAAAGCATTTTTAGCAAGGAATTCAACAAAGATAAGCAAATTGGGAGATTCTAAGTGTATAATAAAATGGACTTATCAAACACCCCCAACCTAAACCTTGCCAGTCCTCTTGCTAGCATAGAATAAGATCAAGAATAATTGAGATTTATTTAGTTGCAATTCATATAGCCAACCTTAACATTCGAAAGAACCATTCAAATTATTCGAAGCATGCTAACACATTTAAGAAATAATTAAACAACTCAATTTTTTTCATGAATTTCTCTTGCGTGTGTGTGTGGGGAGCTTTCCTAAGGTGCTTTTACTAACCCGGGATAACCATATGAGAACCTCAACTCATTTTACCCTTACACTGGCCAAGGACCCAACCATTAAGTAATTCAAAAAGTCAAACGAGTAATACATTACTAGGCTCCTGAAAATAGAAACAAATTATATTTTGCATTTATAAGATGGCACTAGCTTTCACACACCTATTGCAGGGACCCATAACCCGAGTTTAACCCTTTTGTTGGCCTAACTAATCACAACAGTGGTAGCTCTTTTAGCCTTAACATTTTTAAACATTGCAGAGTGCTCATAAGACGTCTTTTCTTTCTTTCATTTTTTATATATATATAAGAATGATTTTTCTTTTAAACACACCATACATATTTTCTTTTATCATTCCTAAGCAAGGCATTACTGAAGGGGATAAAAGCCCCTATGCAGCGGAAGCGCATCGATTGGACCTTACACCGTATATTAATTAACATTAAAATACCGTTACGAAAAGGCAAAATAAACTTTAAACATGCTATAAAGTTGCTCGAATTTGTTATAAACATGCTTGAAAATTAAATCTAATTTATTTTCATGCTTTTCTAAGGAAACGGGAAAGAACCATTACAAACCTTCGTTGTAGACTTGACCGTTCTTCGCCAACGACGCTTCAATGAACGAAAACGCAACAGCCTCCTTGATGTTTCTTCGTTGGAAAATTCTTCTTCAAAGACACAATAACCACAAAGGTTACACCGGTATGTCTCTAAGTCTAGGAGGCAAAAGACTTGTGGGAGTCTTTCTCTAAGATGGAGGCTTGAGAGAATTCTAGGGTCTTGTCTTGTGAGTCTAAGAGTAAGAGGAGAGTACTGAACCAATTAGGTCTAGTGTTCTATTTATGGAAGAGAGGCCATGAATAAAATATTCAATTAAATCAATCTTTTCCAAAATTGATTCAATCTTATTCCTTATTTAATCAATCTAAGATCAATCAATTCCATAATTGATTAATCTTTTCCACAAATGACTAATTACTTCCATAAGTGATTAGATCATTTCCATAAATGATTAATCACTTCCTTAAGTGATTAATTATTTCCATAATTGATTGATTCCCGGTTAATGAATTCTTTAATTAATTAACCACCAATTAAATATCCCATATTTAATTTCCGGCCTTGAATTAATTAATTTGCCCAAATAGATTTTAGGCCTTAAAATTAATTAATTCATTATTTGAACTCTTTCAAACTTCCATAAATTTAATGTAACTCAAATTTATATCAATGTTTGAATTTCTTCAAATATTAATTTCTCTCATAATAATATATCAATATATATTATTGTTTCCCTTAGTAAAGTGAACACTTTCAATTTACATTTATTACTTAGTTGCCTCAAATTACTTTATGACCTACCAGTGAGACCTAATAGACCTGCAGATCAAAAGCTCCAACGATGTGAGATTAATTGGTCAAACTTATTAACCAAATTAATCAATATTCGTTAACTGTGTGTACATTCCACTATAGAGTCACAGTTGCACTCTTCTCACTGCAGACATACTTTTTGTGTCCACGGATACAGACGAATATCGACTAGTTAGTCCTTCACGAGTGTCCGTAACACCAGTTGGGTCAAATTACCATTTTACCCCTGGGTTACTTCTATTTCATTCAGTACTAGTTCTCCTCTAATGAACAACCTGTATGTGGTCCAACCATCAGGCAGAAAACCCTCTCGTGCCATTGAGAGGGTAGGGCTCTTTTTTCAATACTCGGAGTCACCACTTAAGGGAACACTCATCTGCTTCCCTAAAGTCGGGAAGAAGTGAATTCCATCTTGTACGATTATGTTTCCAGCTCCCCATTCGGTCTTGTCCCCAAAATGGTAGGCTTACTGAGTCGGCGTATTGGCCACTCTCACGCATACAAATCAAAGGACAATCCCTCATGAGCCGGAGTCCATAATAAACTCAGGATTAAGACTAAGTTGTCTTGGTTGTCCTAGTGAAACAGAAAACCAACTAGTTAATGGTGTTATAACCAGTGGTTACTATTTCGCGATCCGGTCTTATGCAAACTCATTGCATAGGATACCCCCACTCGCATGTCTCCTACATGAACGTGTTGGGTCATAGCGATTGTATCAAATACAAAGTGGGCCGTATCCATAGTGTCACCAGGATAAGGCACCCAGTCTTATCCCTATACAATAGACCCTTTAGGCTGTTTCTTGTACAATGATCCCATATGTCGCTACATATAGTTCAAGACTCATATTACTGAAGGAGTGAAGAACACTCGAGCGGAAGCGTTAGCGGATCTTAGGCACCAATTTTCATTAATTTCTAAGATTGAAGCATGCTGAAATTTTATAAAAACAGAGGAATTTGAACGAACCTCTTGGAGCTCTGAATTCACGCATATCATTGGATGTTTCTTTACACGAACGATTCATGGACGACTACCAAGATCTTCTCCGCTATTCTCCGGCCTTTGAACGAGCTTGTGGGAACCCGAGCATGATGAATTAAGGAGAAAAAAGATGAAAGAAAAATGGGTTCTTCATCCATGTGTGTTTCTCGGTTTTGAGAGAGAAATTCCAACAACCATGCATATTCTTTTCAACAAATGCCAACAACTTATTGTCTTCATTGCTTCCCATTTAAAGAAGAAAAATTTCATTCAAATTTACCATGAGAATGACAACAAATCAAGCAAGGAGGTTACTCATTGTTCATGTGTCAAAACTACACATTTACCTTATGGATTTTGAGAAATTAAAATTTGAATTTTCAAAATTTCCAACTAAACCCACTTTAGTTATACTTTAAACAAAATTGATTTAATTAATCAAATTTTGAATTAAGCCAAATTATTAATTAAACCTTTTAATTAATAATCATAATTATTTAATTTTAATAACAATTATTAAACCAAACAATTTGTACCAAATCCAATGATTCTCAAAACCCGATAATCTTGAACGTGAATCCCTATTCACATGCGTAAAATTTAAATTATATTTAAATAATAATAACTCTCTCAAAATATAGTTTGATTCGTAATTAAATCGATGTACTAAACTATATCGATTATAAACACTGATATCTCCCAAAATTGAATTTGAACGTTTTTCAAATTCTTTCATCACTCTGTTCTAAGGTTAATCCGTTTGAGCTACCAGGGGGACCTAATGGACCTACAGATCATGGGCTCCAACGATCCGAGATTAACAGGTTGAACTCTTTCAATCCTAGTTAACCAACATTTGTTAACTAATGGGACACTCCACTAAAGCTCGTAGCTGAACTCCCCTCACTGTAGATATATTTCTATCCACCGGATATAACCGTGATCAGTAATTCAATCCTTCACAGGTTGTTCGTAACTATAGTCAGGTCAAAAGTCCGTTTTACCCCTATAGCACTTCTTGTTCCTTAAGCCTTCACTAAGTCCGCAATGAACAATTGGTTTGTGGTCCCACCACTAAACCTAAAACCTCTCGGGCCAATGAGAGGGCGGCACGCCTTTGTTCACTTTCCGGAGTCAGCACTTAAGGGAACAACCTCTCTACTATCCCTAAAGACGGGTAGGAGTGAATTCCATCTTGCAGGACTATGTCCTCAACTATCTACTCGGTCTTATCCCCAAAATGACAGGTTTATTGAGTGGTGCTTATGTGCCACTCTCACCTATGAAAATCAAAGGATAATCCCGAATAAACAGGAGTTCATAGTTAGCTCAGGATTAAGATCGAGTTACCTAGGTCATCACATTGAAATAGTCAGTTTCACAGTAAACGACATTATAAAGTGAAAGTGACTTATTTCGTGGTTTGGTCTTATACAAACTCTTTTGCATAGGACGCCCCCTCTCGCATGTCTATACATGAACGATATTAGGATCACATCATTTGTATTATAACAAAGTGGGCCGCGTCACATAGTTTTTCCTAGGATAAGGTAACCAGTCTTATCCATATACTATAGACCTTTTTTTTGGGCTATGTCCTTGAACCTGATCCACTTTTATGTCACTACATAAAGTTCAAGCATTCATATCATAGCAAAGGATTCTAGTTTTATTGGATTTGGGTTAATAAATAGATAATTAAACTAATCTTTCAACAACCACAATAAAAACTATTCTAATAAGTTTTATATATAACTTTGTTACATTTACTATCCACAAGTTTTAGGACATAAACCCCAACAATTACAGCCTAGGATGTCTAGTTTATTGGATTAGGGTTATTTTAGGCAAAGACAAATATAAAATAACTAATAACATTTAATGGAAAAATATATCAATATTATTTCATTAATATTCGGTCAACGGTTACATTCAATATCTACGAGTTTTAGGGCACAAAACCCAACAATTACAAGCAATCATTTTGAAGTTACCATCTAGTTAGATCTAGCCTATCGAGGTGACAACACACAGATGGAACCCATAAGATGGTCCTAAGCTTTCAAAACTTCCTAAGGAAAAGATAAGTGCTCAATATGTGCAAGAAGAATCTAGAAAAATTTTAAAAATTGGTCAATTATGGGTATATGCTTTACAATGCTTAAAAACAAATAGAATAGTTCAAAAGAATGTCTCATTGATCTTCATAACTAAACTTCAAACAACCTAATAAACTCAACAATTCATCTCATTTTAAAATTGCTCTAACTCTGATTCAGATCAATTCCCATGTAGGAGGTGTTTCGTAAACCGTCATATTAAATATCCCCAACCTTAGACAGAACTTCACTGGTTCGGGTCAGTTCCCAGGTAGGAGGTGTTCCGTAAACCGTCATCTTAAATACCTCCAACCTTAGATAGAAATTCGCCTATTAGGGTTCTCATTTTTTTTTTAAAATTGCTTAAAATAATAGGTCCAATAAAGCATAAAGCAAACATTCATATGTTCCCTCCCCCAACCTAAACACTACATTGTCCTCAATGTAAACTAAACATGCAACCTAAAGGACAAAAAGTAAAAGGGAACAACAAACCTCCCTTGTTTAAGCATTGGATTGGAAAAGATGGAAACTTCCACAATTGGCAAAAATTGTAGAGATTTGGTGTAGGGATCCTATAAAACAATAAAAAAAGACAATTAAGAAAAAATTAAAGGAATAAACTACTAAATTTAAAAGAAAGGGATATAACTAATTGGGTTGCCTCCCATAAGTGCATTTTTTTAAACGTCGTTATACTCGATGGGATTCTCATCTTCCTATTAGGGTACATAAAAATTCTCATATTTCTTTGGGCCCTTCTTTCATGAATCCATAAAACCTGGAAACAGAAACAAGCTTGCCAATTTTTCATGGGAACCAGAGGATGCATTGTATTTTTTTTTTTTTAATTTTTGAATATATGAAAAAGAGGAAAATTTAAAAGAAAGAGACTCAAAGGATAAAATTTTGTGAGACAACTTAGAAGATAAATCAGATGAAGGGAGATCAAGGGGAAGAACAAATTCAAACTCATCAGCCTGAAACTCTATCACCTGAGTTTCCTTGCAATCTGGTTCAGATTCTTCTTTAACCTCACATGATCGATCGTGAGATGGCAATGGACTCTCAACTTCTTTATCATCAACCTTTGCAACGAAGGGAACTTCTGTTGTAAGGATTATCTCTTGGGTCAGTTGCGCTTGTTGCTCTACATGCTTCCCCAGTTTTGTCACATGTGCTTCTATCTTATCAATATTATCATACATGCCTTTCAACTTAGCTCGAGTACTTTCCTGAAACTAAAGAGTATTTTTAGCAAGCTCATAAATTTGATCCTCAAGAGACTTACCTGAATTGGAAGGTCAATAGTGCTGATGTGACTGTTTGATTTGATATCCCTGCACTAATTGCTCGCACAAAGAAGTTAGTATTGATAGTTTATTGTCGAGCAATCCTACCTCCTTCACTAATTGAGCTTTTTTGTCCCTCAATGAACGATATGCCATCAAAATCGACTCAAATAAAAACAAATAAAAAATAAATAAAAGAAGATATCACAATAAACCTATGATAAACAACTTAAACTTGGCTCCCGACAACGACGCCAATTTGACGGAAGAGATTGTCGTGGTCTCTTGTCAAATAAATTTATAATCCCACAACCTCTAAAGCTAACTTGTAGCAGTAGTGGTCGGGGTCGAACACAAGGAGCACGATTATAACTTGTTTACCTTAGATATAATGTGATGACCTGACTAATGGGGGGGGGGGGTTATATTTGGAAAAGAAATAATAATGGAAAGTAAGCTAATTATGGAAAATAATAGAAAAGAAAAGTAGAAGAATTAAAGAAAGAAATCAATACCTCAAAGATCATGCAACCGGGTTAGTCATGGTAAGTTCAATTCAATTAAATCATTAATTTCACTAATAAGTCAAAACAAGTTTAAGTCCGGCGTATTCCGACAACAAACCAAGAACCATGATCCAACTATCACAAACATGCAAACGCTAAGTTTGATTTTAGTTTAAATTAATTAATATGCCTATTAACTAATCTAAACCGCATTGGGATCTAGTCGAATTAATTCACATGCAACGGGCAACAAACCACAATTACAATTGATTAAATCATTTAGTTCTAGGGACACATGCGTATAATCATAATGTTAACCTATTTACTACTTAGATTTAGCATGTAAATTTAGAGAGGGCGCGACCAAGGTTGTCAATCTTTCCTACCACAATCTAAACTTATAGAAAAAGAACTAAAATCACATAAACATGCATTGATAATTCAAACAAGAAATTTCATTAAAAGAAGTTGAACATACTCTTTGACACCCCGGTTGCATGAATGAAGAATCTAGCCTCTTATGGAGCAAAAGCAAGCTTGATACATGAAGAAAAGCAAAAAAGACTAATGATAAGTCCAATTTATTATACACTTAGAATCTTCCAATTTGCTTATCGTAGTTGAATTCCTTGCGAAAAATGCTTTAAAATGGGTATAATATGTCTATTGGTCCTCACCGGAGCTTTGGAAGCAATTTGGGGCTTAAACGAGCGAAACTGGAGCATAAAATGAAAATTCTGCCATTGGAGCCTCATTAGCATCGAGACGCTCGTCATACAGAGTTGAGACGCTACAACATCGAGACGCTTGCTCAACAACGTCATGACGCTAGGGCAATCCGAGAAATATTTTCCAAAATTGAAGGGACAGCGTCGAGACGCTTGCTGCACAGCGTCGCGACGCTAGGCAGTTTTCTAGAATTGAAAATTTCCAAATTTGGCTGAAATTTTCCATGTTTGAAGACCCAATTCAGCACCATTCTACCACGAATTGAAAGCCAACAATCCCTATAAATAGAGGCCTTTGGTGTAGGTTTAGAATCATCCCTCAATACACAATTCACTACAACATTGTAGTCCATCTCTCTCCCCCTTTCCACCATTCTTCTTAGTTTTTCTTGCTTTCCTTTATGTATCAAGCTTGTTCTTGCTCCATAAGAGGCTAGATTCTTCATTCATGTAACCGGGAAGTCAAGAGTAAGTTCATATTCTAAGAATGAAATTTCTTGTTTGAATTATCAAAGCATGTTTATGTGATTTTAGATCTTTTTATCTATAAATTTAGTTTGTGGTAGGAAAGATTGAAAACCTTGACTGCGCCCTCTCTAAATTTACTTGCTAACTCTTAGTAGCATAACGAGGGAAGATTGTGCAACCAGTTTATTTTGCAAGCAAGACACTTAACGAGGTGCAGTTGAATTATACAATAACAAAAAACGAACTACTTACAGTAGTTTTTGCGTTTGACAAGTTTAGATCCTACTTAGTAGGAACTAAAGTCATAGTTCATACTTATCACTCAACCCTTAAACACTTGTTATTTAAGAAAGATGTTAAACCCCAACTAATTCGCTAGATTTTACTCTTGCAGGAATTTGATATTGAAATCTAGGATAGGAAAGGAACCGAAAATCAAGTAGCAGATCATCTGTCAAGGCTTGGGGTAGAGGCGCAGGTGGAAAAGAGGTTGGACATTCGAGAGTTGTTTGCAGATGAACAAATATTGGCAGTAAGGGCAATTGAGATTCCATGGTTTGCAGACTACATGAACTACTTAGTCAGTGGACTAAAGCCCCCAGAAGCCACAGCTCAACAACTGAAGAAGTTTCTGAAAGATGTAAAAGATATTACTGGGATGAGCCATATCACTCGGCTCCATATGGAGGGTTGACGAGGCCGGAGTTGTCGAGGCTCCGAGTTGTCAAATAAAACTTATAATCCACGACACTACTACTATTTTGTAGAAATAGTGGCCAGGGTCGAACATAGGGAAGGGGACCTAGCAGTTGTAGGATTTCGTGCTTACGAAAACAGAGGGATTCTTAGAATGAAGATCAAGCAAAAATAATAAAATAATTTAATTTTGAATTGTAAAAGACAGAAAACTAAGCATGCAAAACATATATAAGACGGGGATAAATAACATAAAAAGGGATCGTTGAATTGGAATTTCTTATGCTTAATTCTAATTCGTTTTCCTAGTTTTCTCTAATAATCGTTCTATGCTGATTTCATTAGTCTGGTTGGCTTCTGGGTTACTCGGAGGACCCCCTACACTAACCTGTGCTAATTATTTTTAAAGTTGGGCTGCCTCCCAGAAGCACAAATTATTAACGTCGATTGTTCGACGGGATTTGCAGTTTTCAACCGAAATCCACTTCTTTGATCCTCAGGGGATCTTTCTTCTTTTTCTTTATCAGCTCCTGCACAGAAAAACTCAACTTACACACAAAGTGCACAACATAAGAAATTTTAAATAGAATATCCTTATCCGTCCAAAATATGTTAATTCCAAGCACCCTAAAGTCAACTTGGTTAGCCACTTGAATCACTAAGCCTAAATCATGCTTTTCAGAATTAAAGATTTCAGGAGAAAAAGAAATAGGCATGGAATAATCAGAATTATGCTCAACATCCCTAATTTCTAACTTTCCTAACATGCATGAAGTACTACATGAATCAGGCTCATAATGAATAGAAGAATTAAGCTTAGGTTCACTGACCTCGATGATATTTTCTTCTAACTGATAGCGAGCATAGCTAGCTAGTTTTCTCTAATTAATTTAGCTAGTCTTTTATGATTTATTGGCCATTTATTTCATTTAAATGTTTATTTTGTAGGAAATTTTTTATTAGAGCTAAATCGTGAAAAGAGGCCAAAGAACTGAAAAGAAACAAAGTTGGAAGAGTGCAAAAGAGTCTTGTCCGAGGGCTAGCGTCTCGATGCTAGCCTTGTGGCGTCTCGACGCTAGCATTTTCCTTAGCTTAATTGGGCGGCAGAAGTCACAACATTGAGACGCTGTGACAAGAGCGTCGCAACGCTCTCGGTTTATTCCTTATCCACAATGCGCGACAGGGCACATCGTCGGACGCTATTGACAGATTTCCTATTTAATCATCTTTTCATGCTACGACCAAGGGGAGTCCAATTGGAGAGATTTTAGCCCTAATTTTGACTACAGACCTTTTGTGGGAGCTGAATCAAGGACAAGGAGCGGGAATCTAACTTTGAGGTGTGGGGATCGTGACGGGGACGTGCCGGTTTTGACGACTATGAGTGTTTCCTTTCCTTTTCCTTTTCTTTAGTTAGATTTAATGGCTTTTTCATGCTTAGTTGATCTTGTAACGCCATGTACGAGTAGCTAAGCTTGTTACTTAGGGATTGATGTAGTCTTTTTAGTTTATGAATTGATTTATGGGATGATTTGTGCAATGGTTATTATGTTTGCAATCTTAATTTAATGCTTTGAATTAATTGGCCATTAGTTGAATGATCTAAATGTTGAGTCTTGCTCGGGAGGGGGGATTTAACGTTGACTTTATTAAGATTGCATGACTATAGTTTATGTTCTAAGCTCGTGACGGAATTTAGAGTAACTTTAGAATTGGTCAAAAAGAACTAAATGCCTTGCATGTTAATAAACTTAGATAGGGATATCAAGTTGGTTAGTTTGCATGAGAATCAATTATACTCGGGAGAGGTAGTTGTGATTAAAAGTTCTTAGGCTCATTAATCCATTGTGTTATAACTCATTCCCTAAAATCAATCCTAGACTAAATTGGCGAAATCAATTCCCTGAGTGTTTTTTTCAATTGAATCTCCATTGTTTGGTTGCATTGATCTAGTTTTCTATCATTCACTACTTTTCGATCCGTAAATAAAATTGAGCAAGATTATTCATGGTAATTGATTTAACTTAAAAATCCAATCCATAGGACGACACTTGATTTTACGATCACTTTATTATTACTTGACCTGTGCGCTTGCGGTAGGAAAATTCTACATCACTAACTTACCTTCCTGCTGCTGCTCTGGAAGTTGGCTCTCTAGCTCATCAAGGGAGGTGGCACGAAATCGAGTGATTTCTACCAGTTTTGCAATGATCTCCCACGCACCACCCGGTGTTGTAGCAAGCACATCACCACCACTAGCTGAGTCAAGGATTTTTCTATCATCAGGCGTCAACCCTTCGTAGAAGCTTTCAATCAGGGACTCCTCAGAAAGTGGGTGTGATGTTCCATGCAGTATAGACTGAAGCGGTTCACAAACTCATGGAATAACTCCTCAGGTGCTTGCGTGACGTTGACAATTCTTCTGGTGGCATCAACAACAGCGCGATTGGGTGGTACTTCTTCAAGAAAATACTTCTCATCTCGCTCCAAGAAGATACTGATCTTGAAGGCAATGAGAAAATCCACTGGAAGCTTCTCCTTGTAGTGAGTATGGAAACACCCTCAATTTGAATTGATCTTCAGACATTTCTGGGGGTTTCCCTTTGGAATAGCTCATGAAGAACTCAGATACATGAAAGTATGCTCCTACTCCTGGTTCACAAAATTACCTTCTTCGTTATTAACAACGCATGAAAGTAGTGGATATTTAGGAGCGGATAGTGGGTCGAGAGCCTGCCAGATATCCATGAAGCTCAATTTCCTTTTCTTGCTTTTTGGTAGGGAGTTGTTTGCTCTTATAAAGATTTGTCACTTGATCCTGCAAGAAACAAACTAATACACAAGAAACGAGAAAAAGGTAAAAAACACAAAAGTTATTAGAAAGAAAGCATTGTGTTCCCCGGCAACGGAGCCAATTTGATAGAGCGACTTATCGAGGGTCGTATCAAACAAATTTATGGTTCACCCACACCTAAAGCTATCTTGTAGCAGTAGTGGTCAGGGTCGATCACACGGAACAACTGGTTATCTCTAACTTCTTTTGTGTTTGGTAACAGAAGGGGGGTTGAAGAAAGAGGGATTTAATGTGAAGTAAAAGTAAATTGCGGGAAATTAAATGGCAGAAAATTACATGACTAAAAAATAAAGGGTGGTTGGTTAATCTCACCTTGGCGTTCACTGTAGCTGGAAACACTTGGATTCAATACATTTGTTTTTACTCACCGTTTAACATATAATGATTTAATTGCATGATGTCTAATTAGTACTCTAAATCAATTGACTCGATCTCATCGTCCATCGACTCAATTACTAATTACTAATTAATTAGCTCCTACTAATCCGTCGAGATTAATCAACTAGATGATTGCATTAACAACAATATACCCCTAGAGCGCTAGCGATTAGCCCATCGAACCAACATGCAATCGATTAATTAATTAACCCGGTTGTGATTAACAAATTAACTAATTGTTGCTCTAGGCTAGAATACCCACAATTAGTTAGGGAAAGCCTAATTTATTTATGAATATCGATTTAGACCCTAGATCTATCATGCAAAGCTATGATGTCAGAGAACTGCTCTTGGGACTCATGTCCATGAATCGGTCTATATACTAACTACAATTAAAATTCCATTCACGATGTGGATTTCAATTTCTTAGCTAATTACTAACATACAAGCTGCGAGTTAGGGTGTCAATCTAACCTACTGTGCATGCTAGTAGTGTAAACGAGAATCTAAAATCACAAACAACAAAGAAATCATGCAATACATAACATGAAACTCGAGGAGAATATGCAATCAATACAGTAAGCTCAATAAATCTCATAAATATTGAATGTACTTACGAATCTAAGGTTCCAACTACAGCAAACGACGCTTAGACGACCATCGACAAGCCTAATCTAAGGCCAAGGCTTGAGAAACAAACCTAAACTAACCTAAAACTATGAAAAATAAAGAAGAACGAGAGAAAACAAAGAAGAAATCGAGAAAAACGGTTGTTGCCCTCGTCCAATCGATGACCTAAAACGTGAAAACGGAAGTCATATAATAATGAATGTAACCGTTGATCGGATATTAATGAAATAATATTGATATATTTTTCCATTAAATGTTATTAGTTATTTTATATTTGTCTTTGCCTAAAATAACCCTAATCCAATAAACTAGACATCCTAGACTGTAATATGAGTCTTGAACTATATGTGGCGACATATGGGGATGACTGTTCAAGAAACAGCCTAAAAGGTCTATAGTATAGGGATAAGACTGGGTGCCTTATCCTGGTGACATTATGGATACAACCCACTTTGTATTTGATACAAACGCTATGATCCAACGCGTTCATGTAGGAGACATGCGAGTGGGGGTATCCTATGCAATGAGTTTGCATAAGACCGGACCGCGAAATAGTAGCCACTGGTTATAACACCGTTAACTAGTTGGTTTTCTATTTCACTAGGATGACCTAGACAACTTAGTCTTAATCCTAAGTTGATTATGGACTCCTCCTCATGAGGGATTGTCCTTTGATTTGTATGGGTGAGACTGGCCAATACGCCGACTCAATAAGTCTACCATTTTGAGGTCAAGACCAAATGGGGAGCTGGGAACATAATCGTACAAGATGAAATTCACTCCTTCCTAACTATAGGGAAGCAGATGAGTGTTCCCTTAAGTGGTGACTCCGAGTCTTGAACAAAGGGTCCTACCCTCTCAATGGCACGAGAGGGTTTTTTGTTTGACGGTTGGACCACAAACAGGTTGTTCATTAGAGGAGAACTAGTACTTAAGGAAATAGAAGTAACCTAGGGGTAAAACTGTAATTTGACCCAACTGGTGTTACAGACAATCGTGAAGGACTAACTAGTCGATATTGGTCTATATCCGTGGACACAGTAAATATGTCTGCAGTGAGAAGAGTGCAACTGTGAGTTTATAGTGGAATGTACACACAGTTAACGAATATTGATTAATTTGGTTAATGAGTTTTACCAATTAATCTCACATCGTTGGAGCTTGTGATCTGCAGGTCCATTAGGTCCCACTGGTAGCTCCTAAAGTAATTTGTGGCAACTAAGTAATAAATGTAAATTGAGAGAAATTAATATTTGAAGAAATTCAAATATTAATATAAATTTGAGTCACATTAAATTTGTGGAATTTTGAAAGAGTTCAAATAATGAATTGATTAATTTTAAGGTCTAAAATCTATTTGGGCAAATTAATTAATTCAAATTTGGAAATTAAATATGTGATATTGATAACTGCCTAAAAGGTAGTTATTTAGGCCTCAATTATATAGGGATTTGTGTGTCCTTTATGCTTATTAGGGTTGGTTTTGGATAGATATTACATGTTTTAACCCATTTGGAAGAATGGAAGCTTTGGAAATCATTTTGTGCAGATTATGCTACTGAGCGACTGGAGGGAGCAAATTCTATGCTGCAGCAAAACTGGGAGAAAAAACTGCCACATCACAACTCGTTAGCCAACTTCATGAACCGACTTCTGTTGAGTTATTTTCGGGATAAAGGAGCAAGGAGAGCCTTACACGTGTCCTAGTTGACCTAATTCAAGCCTCCTATCCCTCTATAAAAGGAAGTAGCCGCCCAAGTCAAAGTCATTCCATGTTTTCCCTTAGAAGCCAAATATTTTAGAGAGATTGAAGATCATCAAGAACACCATCTTCCGCAAGCTGATTAGGGAGTTTATTTTCTTTATTAACTTGTGGTTATGGACATGCATACTCAGATTGTAATTCGTATTCCTATGCCTATTATGAACTAAGTAGCTTAAGGTGTTGGTTAGGAATAATGTGATTACTGTGCTTCATCTCTAGTAATAAATTGACTATCGCATTTTGGTTAATTGTTGTGCTTATTTCCATTTTATGCCCGTCTGGCCAGTCGGTGTGAATAGCTCTCTCTAGTTTCAGGGATGATTTAGAGAGTGTGTGACAATTATCCACACTACGATCATTGTGTATTGGTGAACGCCAGTGACTGAGCTAGGGATAGCCAATTGCCTAGTGCTTGATCGGTCGCTCTTCATTGGGTTTGAAACATATCCCAAAAGATCCGGAGTTCCGGGAGGAATCCGCTAATAATACTGCGAGAAATGCATGATCAATAATATTGCTAGAGCATATTTTAGAACAATCACTAAATCCTAACCAGTGCCTGTCTTTAATCTGTCTATCTATTTGTTTACTTATTGTTCTGTCATTTATTTTGCTTCAGCATAATTCCGATAAAACCAAATCATTTTACTATTCTTGAAACCATTGGAAAGTTACACAAAAATAGGTAGAGTGGAAACTAATTCAGGGCTCGTATGGATAATATTACTTGCTGCAGACTGTGTATACTTGCATAGGAATTCTAGAGTATTTTATACCATATTATTACTCACTCTAGGAACCCAACAAGTTTTTGGCACCGTTGCCGGGGACTTGAATAAGTTTTTATCTGACTTATTTTTGTGTATGTGTTTTAGTGGTTTGGTGCTAGAACTTTTTGATTGTTTCTTTTGTTTTTGTAGGTGTGATTTTGGTGCATGAGCGATCTGCCTGGGGTACGGTTTGAGCTTGATCCAGAAATTGAAAGGACATTTAGGAACAGAAGGAGGGAGCAGCGCAGAAACCATATGGAGAACGTGCCGCAACTTCCGCAGGTTCCTGAAGGTCCAGCAGCAGCAAACCCCAGCAGAATCCGTTGCTGCAGCAAAATCCGCTGTTTGAGCAAAATGAGCAGCAAAATAATCAGGCTGAGAATCCTATCCTGATAGCAAACGATAGGACCAGAGCCATCCGAGCGTATGCTGTCCCGATGTTTAATGAGTTGAATCCAGGGATTGCACGTCCCCAAATCCAAGCGGCAAATTTTGAAATGAAACCGGTAATGTTTCAGATGTTGCAAACCGTGGGGCAATTCCATGGTTTGTCATCTGAAGACCCTCATTTACATCTTAAGTCTTTTCTAGGAGTTAGTGATTCTTTTGTAATTCAAGGAGTGCCTAGAGATGCTCTTAGATTAACCTTGTTCCCGTATTCTCTTAGAGATGGAGCAAAGTCATGGTTAAACTCTTTTGCTCCAGGATCAATTAAGACGTGGGATGAGTTAGCTGAAAAATTTTTGAGTAAATATTTCCCACCTAATAGAAATGCTAAATTAAGGAGTGAAATAGTAGGGTTTAGGCAACTTGAGGATGAGACTTTTAGTGAGGCTTGGGAAAGGTTTAAGGAGCTTTTGCGAAAGTGTCCCCACCATGGTTTACCTCATTGTATTCAAATGGAAACATTCTACAATGGTTTAAATGGAGTGACCCAAGGTATGGTTGATGCTTCGGCTGGAGGGGCCCTTTTGGCAAAAACTTTTAATGAAGCCTATGAAATTTTAGAAAGAATATCTATTAATAGTTGTCAGTGGTCGGATGTTAGAGGCACGATTAAAAAGGTTAAGAGTGTGTTAGAGGTTGATGGTGTGTCCACCATCAGGGATGATCTTGCTATGATTGCTAACGCTCTTAAGAATGTGACAGTGATTAGTCATCAGCAGCCACCAACTATGGAGCCTACTGCAGTGGTGAACCAAGTCACGGACGAAGCATGTGTCTATTGTGGTGAAGACCACAACTACGAGTTTTGCCCCAGCAATCCAGCTTCTGTGTTTTTTGTAGGTAATCAGAGGAACAACCCTTACTCTAACTTCTATAATCCAGGTTGGCGCAACCACCCCAACTTCTCATGGGGAGGTCAGGGAAATAACGTACAAGCGCAACAGAAGATGAACCAGCGGGGATTTGCTAAAGCGCAGGTAATGCCGCAGCAAAATAAGCAGGCTTTGCCCCAGCAAAATTCGGGAAATTCTATCGAGGCGATGATGAAAGAATTTATGGCTCGCACAGATGCCGCAATTCAAAGTAATCAAGCTTCGATGAGGGCCCTGGAATTGCAAGTGGGTCAGCTAGCTAATGAGCTAAAGGCGAGGCCTCAAGGGAAACTTCCATCAGATACTGAACACCCTAGAAGGGAAGGTAAGGAGCATGTAAAGGCAGTAACTCTTAGGAGTGGTAAGCCACTAGAAGAGTCTAGAAAGACCTAGGATTTAAATAATAATAGTGATAAAAATATTGTTGTTGAGAAAGAGTTGGAGACTGGTCAGGGTGCTGGAGGCAGCAATAAAAATGCTGGAGCATCTGGTTCTGTGCCAGATGTAGAACCACCTTATGTGCCGCCCCCACCTTATGTACCACCTCTACCTTTTCCACAAAGGCAAAAGCCTAAGAATCAGGATGGTCAATTTAAAAAGTTTCTAGAGATTCTTAAGCAATTGCATATAAATATCCCTTTAGTAGAAGCTATTGAGCAAATGCCTAATTATGCTAAATTTCTTAAGGATATTTTGACTAAAAAGAAGAGATCAGGTGAGTTTGAAACTATATCTCTTACTGAGGAATGTAGTGCTATTCTTAAGAATGGGCTACCACCCAAGGCTAAGGATCCAGGGTCATTTACTATACTTGTGTCTATAGGTGGAAAGGAATTAGGTACAACACTCTGTGATTTAGGCGCAAACATTAACCTGATGCCTCTTTTGGTCTATCGGAAGCTTGGTATTGGTGAAGCTAAGCCTACCACAGTCACACTCCAACTAGCTGATAGGACTATCACTTATCCAGAGGGTAAAATTGAGGACGTCTTAGTAAAAGTTGATAAGTTCATATTTCCTGTTGATTTTATTATTTTAGACTACGAGGCTGATAAAGATGTCCCAATTATTCTAGGTCGTCCATTTTTGGCTACTGGTAGGGCATTAATAGATGTTCAAAAAGGGGAATTAACAATGAGAGTCTGTAATGAGGAAGTAAAATTTAATGTGTTTAAAGCCATGAAATATCCAGACGAAATGGAGGATTGCTCCTTCATTAGGATTCTGGAGAGCACAGTTATTGAGACAGCAATACAGGATTCGACTGATAAGCATTCGGAAAAGCATGGAGAGGTTAGTGTAGAAGATTTTGAATTTTGTTCTTTAGATAGAAAAAAAGAAAAAGAATTGTTTAGATGTGAGGATGTTTTTGAGCCTTTAGATTTAGATTAAAGAAAGGCTCCCCCAATTAAGACATCCTTGATTGAGGCACCCACTTTAGATTTGAAGCCCTTACCGGATCATCTAAAGTATGTGTATCTTGGGGAAAGTGAGACGTTGCCCATTATTGTTGCATCAAATTTAATGCCGGAGCATGAGGAGGCCTTAATAAAATTGCTACAGCAATACCGCAAAGCTATAGGTTGGACATTGGCTGATATTCAGGGAATTAGCCCATCTTTTTGTATGCACAAAATCACTCTAGAGGAGGGATCCTTTAGGAGTATTGAGCAACAAAGAAGGCTTAACGCTGCAATGAAAGAGGTTGTTAAAAAGGAGGTAATTAAGTGGTTGGATGCTGGGATCATCTATCCAATTGCCGATAGCAATTGGGTAAGCCCTGTCCAATGTGTTCCTAAGAAAGGAGGTGTCACTGTGGTGAGCAATAAAGATAATGAGTTGATTCCAACTAGGACAGTAACTGAATGGAGGGTTTTCATGGATTACAGAAGGCTTAATAAAGCTACCCGAAAGGATCATTTCCCTCTACCATTTATCGACCAGATGTTGGATCGATTGGCTGGTCAGGCCTACTACTGTTTCTTGGATGGTTATTTTGGGTATAACCAGATTACTATTGCTCTTGAGGATCAGGAGAAAACCACTTTCACATGTCCTTATGGGACATTCGCTTTTAGGAGAATGCCTTTCGGCCTCTACAATGCTCCAACAACATTTCAGCAGTGTATGTTAGCAATTTTTTCTGATATGATTGAGTCCACTGTTGAGGTGTTTATGGACGATTTTTCAGTGTTTGGAGGGTCTTTTCAGAATTGTTTAGAAAATTTAGGAAAGGTATTAAAGAGATGTGAAGATACCCGTTTAGTTCTTAATTGGGAGAAATGCCACTTCATGGTGAAGGAGGGCATAATGTTAGGTCATAAAATTTCTAAAAATGGTCTACAAGTTGATAGAGCAAAAGTTGAGGTTATTGAAAGACTAGAGCCACCGAATTCAGTGAAGGGAATTCGGAGTTTTTTAGGACATGCTGGTTTTTATAGGAGGTTCATAAAGGATTTCTCCAAAATCAGTAAACCTCTTTGTAACTTATTGTGTACTAATCACGTTTTTGACTTTGATGCAGATTGTAGGAAGGCTTTTGAGACTTTAAAGGCTGCTTTAATCTCAGCACCCATTCTTTGCGCACCTAATTGGAATTTACCATTTGAGGTAATGTGTGATGCGAGTGATGCTGCGGTAGGTGTTATGCTGGGGCAAAAGCAGGGCAAATTTATCCATACTATATATTATGCAAGCAAGGTTTTAAATGAAGCACAAGTCAACTATACAACTACTGAAAAGGAGTTGTTAGCTGTTGTGTTTGCTTTTGAGAAATTCCGGCCATATTTGGTTGGATTCAAAGTCACGGTTTTTATGGATCATGAAGCAATAAGGTATTTAATGTCAAAGAAAGATGCAAAGCCTAGACTAATTCGTTGGATTTTACTATTGCAGGAATTTGACTTGGAGATAAATGACAACAAAGGATCAGAAAATGTCATTGCAGATCATTTATCTCGTCTTGATCCATCATCATCTTTGCTGGAGCAATCTGCCATTTCCGATTCTTTTCCAAATGAACAACTCTTTGCTGTTGAAATAAAGGTAGTTAGGGATGTCCCTTGGTATGCTGATATTACAAACTTTTTGGTAAAGGGAGTCACCCCTATTGAAATGGATTGGAGGCAGAAGAAAAAGTTTGAGCATGATGCAAAATTTTTCTATTGGGATGAGCCATTTATGTATAAGCAATGCTCTGACGGTATTATTCGTAGGTGTGTTTCAAGTGCTGAAGCAAAGGAAATCCAGGAGCAATGTCACTCTTCGCCGTATGGAGGTCATTTCAGCGGTCAGAGGACAGCTATGAGGATTTTGCATTCCGGATTTTTCTGGCCTACGTTATTCAAGGATGCCCATTGGTTCTACAAGCAATGTGATGCTTGCCAAAGGAGAGGAAATTTGGGGCCTAGAGATGAAATGCCTCTTACTTACATTTTAGAAGTTGAATTATTCGATGTATAGGGTATTGACTTTATGGGGCCATTTCCCCCTTCTAATGGCAATGTGTTTATCTTATTTGCAGTTGATTATGTGTCCATGTGGGTGGAGGCCATTGCATGCCATCAGAGTGATGCCAAGACAGTAGCAAGGTTTCTTCAATCGCACATCTTTGCGCGGTTTGGGACACCTAGGGCTCTAGTGAGTGATGAGGGTACACATTTTGTTAATAATATCTTAACTAAGCTTTTAGCTAAGTACGAGATTAAGCATAGGATAGTTACCCCATATCACCCACAGGCAAATGGTCAAGCTGAAATTAGTAATAGGGAAATTAAAGCTATCTTAGAGAAAGTAGTCCATCCATCTAGGAAGGATTGGTCTTTTAGGTTGGATGAGGCTCTTTGGGCTTATAGGACAGCTTATAAGACTCCTCTAGGTATGTCTCCCTTTAGGTTTGTATATGGGAAAGCTTGCCATTTACCATTAGAGCTTGAGCATAATACGTTTTGGGCTTTAAAAAAGTTAAATTTTGATCTAAGTCGTGCAGGAGCAATAAGAATGTTGCAGCTTAATGAATTAGAGGAATTTCGCCAATTTTCTTATGAGAATGCGAAAAAGTATAAAGAAAAGACTAAGCTGTGGCATGACAGGAAAATAAAATCTAAAGAGTTTGTCAAGGGTCAAAAAGTCTTGCTTTATAATTCTAGATTAAAATTATTTCTTGGGAAGCTAAAATCTAAATGGTCAGGACCGTTCACTGTGATTGAGGTTTCCCCCCATGGAGCAATTACTTTGCAGGATGAAAAAGATGGGAGAGTGTTCAAGGTGAATGGACAGCGTGTGAAGCATTATTGGGGTGAGGAGTTTCAGGCGAAATATCCTTCCCTAAGGTTGGTCGATGTTTGAGAGAGCAGGATTTTTGTGGGAGCATTTCATAGAGCAAAATTTTGAGCTCCCAGTGTTTGTATTAATTTTATGTTTCGCTGATTTATTTTCGAATAGGTTAGATTTGATTTTGCGTGGTTTTTATCTTTAAGTATTTGTTTAGATTTTATCTATGTCGTTTTGAATTTGATTTGATTTTAGGATTATTTATTTGGATTATCTTTGAATTATCTTTTAATTAATTAGATTTAGTTAGATTTTATTTAGTTTTTATTTTCGGTTATTTGAATTTTTGTTTAGGTTTAGATTTAATAATATTTCAGTGTGAAAAGATAAGATAAGATAAGAATTACATATTCGGCTTAAGTTAATAATAAGATAGGATTTGATTTTGGCGGTTTGAATTTGAATTTTCCATGTGAAAAGATTCTTCTAGAAGAAAATCTTGTTACCCAGTTTGTTTTTGCATTCTTCTAGTTAGAGTGAATATATCATCAGAATATTACAGATGTGGTTAAGAATATTTTTACCGTTGGGATTTAAATTTTCGGTGAGCAGGTAATATTGCATGAAGATCAGGTGCTTCCATGTGTTGCATAGGGAAATCGAACGGTAGAGCCATTGGACAACACATCATTATGTTAAAATCTTACCGTTTTGAAAATTTAATTTGATTAATTACTTGCAGGTTTAAACGGTAAAAGATATTAATGGGGGAAGATTTGTCACTGATTATTTTATTTTCTGAAGCCCCATTTAAACACCACTCAGGTTTGTTTCTTCTTCGATTCGTTTTTCCTTATGTTTGTTTCCATTCTTCGAGTGAAAAAATTTCTTCAAGTCTATAATAGGGAAAACGAGAAGCCGCAAGGAAAGGGATGTAGAGGAAGTTGAACCTAATACACCTGATGCTCCGAAAAAGAAAGCTAAAAAGAAGAGAACTCCAGTTTTTGTTTTCTGTTTCTAGGCGACAAAAATATCTGCTGATGTATATTTTTCTCGGTTCTTAATGAAATTTCCAGAGTTGTTTCTATTTTATAACAATGGGTAACTCTAACTTAACTAATTTTCTTTTGAATTTTTGAAGCTTGGACTGATTACGCTTAATTAGATCAAGGTATTCTGATCTCCAGAAACCTTTTGCTTGAGCATTTCTTCTAGTCTGGACTGTTGCTGCGACAAAGAAGATTTTCAAGGTAGTATTGACTTATACGATCCACTTTAAGCTTAAAACTGAGTCCCATGTTTAGTTTAAAAATTCAGATAGAAAAATTTAAGTTTGAGGGTATAATTGCTTAATTAATGATTCATTGGGGACAATGAATAATTCAAGTTTGGGGGACTTTTTTGCTACTCCAATTATTTTGCTCAAGCATTCCTCTCCTTCAAATTGAAATTTGTTAGGTTATTGAGTAACCGGGGACAATTGTGATACCCACAATTTGTTTCCGCGTCAAAAGATGACCTAGGAAATGAGAAAAATTATTTGCTGAAAAAAATTATTTGTTGAAGATTTTGCAGAAAAAATTGACAGAGCAAAAGTTTTGAGGGATGAATGATGATCCAACAGTTTTTCTGTCTCCCAGAACTTAGGTGAGCTTCATCATAAAATGTCGCCATTCTGAGGGGCAAGAGATAAAATAACAAAGGATTTTTTAGCTTTATAATGAGTATTGAGCCTAGTTGGTGATAAGCTTGAGGCAAGGGTATACTGCACCATAAAGTGGGTCATCCCATGCTTAAGAGCTTATGACTGTAAGGCTACTTTAAGTCTGGTAAATAATGATATAAACCCCTTTAAAAATATGTTTTGAAATGTCTGATAATAGAGCTAAGCTGTGGTGAGTTCTTAGAATTAAGTTGAAAAGTGGTGATTATTTGTCCATGCCGGAGGAATCATTTTGCTGCAGCAGAGCTTGGTTTTGCAGAGTGCTCAAGTAAAGGTTAAAGGTAGTGTTGGACTGTCTTGTTTGATTAAGCTATTCTTTGTCTAATGTTTTGAATTCTTGAAGGAAGGTTGGTTAGTATTGCTCGGGACGCGCAACAGTTCAAGTTTGGGGGTATGATAACTACCCAAAAGGTAGTTATTTAGGCCTCAATTATATAGGGATTTGTGTGTCCTTTATGCTTATTAGGGTTGGTTTTGGATAGATATTACATGTTTTAACCCATTTGGAAGAATGGAAGCTTTTGAAATCATTTTGTGCAGATTATGCTACTGAGCGACTGGAGGGAGCAAATTCTATGCTGCAGCAAAACTGGGAGCAAAACTGGGAGCAAAAACTGCCACATCACAGCTCGTTAGCCAACTTCATGAACCGACTTCTGTTGAGTTATTTTTGGGATAAAGGAGCAAGGAGAGCCTTACACGTGTCCTAGTTGACCTAATTCAAGCCTCCTATCCCTCTATAAAAGGAAGTAGCCGCCCAAGTCAAAGTCATTCCATGTTTTCCCTTGGAAGCCGAATATTTTAGAGAGATTGAAGATCATTAAGAACACCATCTTCCGCAAGCTGATTAGGGATTTTATTTTCTTTATTAACTTGTGCTTATGGACATGCATACTCAGATTGTAATTCGTATTCCTATGCCTATTTTGAACTAAGTAGCTTAAGGTGTTGGTTAGGAATAATGTGATTATTGTGCTTCATCTCTAGTAATAAATTGACTATCGCATTTTGGTTAATTGTTGTGCTTATTTCCATTTTATGCCCACCTGGCCAGCCGGTGTGAATAGCTCTCTCTAGTTTCAGGGATGATTTAGAGAGTGTGTGGCAATTATCCACACTACGATCATTGTGTATTGGTGAACGCCAGTGACTGAGCTAGGGATAGCCAATTGCCTAGTGCTTGATCGGTCGCTCTTCATTGGGTTTGAAACATATCCCAAAAGATCCGGAGTTCCGGGAGGAATCCGCTAATAATACTGCGAGAAATGCATGATCAATAATATTGCTAGAGCATATTTTAGAACAATCACTAAATCCTAACCAGCGCCTGTCTTTAATCTGTCTATCTATTTGTTTACTTATTGTTCTGTCATTTATTTTGCTTCAGCATAATTCCGATAAAACCAAATCATTTTACTATTCTTGAAACCATTGGAAAGTTACACAAAAATAGGTAGAGTGGAAACTAATTCAGGGCTCGGATTGATAATATTACTTGCTGCAGACTGTGTATACTTGCACAGGAATTCTAGAGTATTTTATACCATATTATTACTCACTCTAGGAACCCAACAGATATTTAATTGGTGGTTAATTAATTAAAGAATTCATTAACCGAGAATTAATCAATTATGGAAATAATTAATCACTTAAGGAAGTGATCTAATCACTTGTGGAAATGATCTAATCACTTATGGAAGTAATTAGTCATTTGTGGAAAAGATTAATCAATTATGGAATTGATTGATCTTAGATTGATTAAATAAGGAATAAGATTGAATCAATTTTGGAAGAAACTACAAGGAGGCTGCTGCGTTTTCGTTCGTTGAAGCGTCGTTGGCGAAGAACGGTCAAGTCTACAATGAAGGTTTGTAACGGTTCTTTCCCGTTTCTTTAGAAAAGCATGAAAATAAATTAGATTTAATTTTCAAGCATGTCTATAGCAATTTCCAGCAACTTTAAAGCATATTTTGCCTTTTCGTAATGATATTTTAATCTTAATTAATATACGACGTAAGGTCCAATCGATGCGCTTCCGCTGCGGAGGGACTTTTATCCCCTTCAACTTTTGACGTTTTCTTTGAGTCTTGAGTGCTACGCTTTGGTCTTTTTACCTCCTCGACATCCCATGGACTACAAGATGGATCAGAACCATGTTAATTTCTTCTAATTAACATCAATTTGGAATATTGACTCTTGAGAAGCTCTAACACCAAACACCTGCAAAATAATACAACTAAGCACAATATTTAACATAAAACTAGCAAGATTAAGAACAAATATCTAGGGCCAAACTGGTCCTATCAAGACACCACTTAAGGGAACGCTCATCAACTTACCCTTAAGTCGGGAAGGAGTGAATTCCATCTTGTGTGATTATGTTCCCAGCCACCCACTCAGTCTTGTCCCAAAAATGGTAGGCTTATTGAGTCGACGATCTGACCACTCTCACTCATACAAATCAAAGGACAATCCCTTGCGAACAGGAGTTCATAATACACTAAGGATTGAGATTATGTTTCCTATGTCATCCTAGTGAAATATAACCCTTACTAGTCAACGGAGTTACATCTAGCGGTTACTATTTCACAGTCGGATCTTAAACAAACTCATTGCATAGAATACCCCCACTTGTGTGTCCCTTACAAGAACGGGTTGGATCGTTGCATTCGTATCAAATACAAAGTGGGTCGTATCCAAAGTATTACCAGGATAAGGTACCCAACCTTATCTCTATACAATAGACCCTTTAGGTTGTATCTTGAACACTGATCCCCGTATGTCCCCACATACAGTTCAAGACTCATGTAACAACCTAGGATGTTAGTGTATTGGATTTAGGGTTATTTAAGACAAAACAACTAATAATTCGATAACGTTTTATAAAATAACAATAAATGACATTTGATTGATAACAATCAATAGTTTACATTTACTATTTACGAGTTTTAGGGCATAAAACCCAACAACCTTTTGTCCAATGTAGAGGGAAGATGGAATGAGAGTTCCATAAGCGTATCTCGGACCCTTTCAAAACCTCTCTAGGAAAGGCTAAGCTTTAAATTTGTGCATAGGAAGACTTTTTAAAATGTTTTAACTTGTCTCTATCCATGCTATTGATGCTTGTTATTCTATTGAGCAAAATACTGATCAGGCATTGCTAGGAGATTTAGAGTCATGATGATTGCAAACAACCTAATCTCTATATCTTTATCTCTTTTATTTTATATGCTTGCTCAATGATTAGCAAGGTTTAGGTTGGGGGTATTAGATAGGTCCAATTTGGTCCTACTTATTTAGTCCTAATCATGCTAGTTTGATAATTGATTATGTGCTCAATCGTATCATTTTGTAAGTATTTGGTGTTAGAGCTTCCCAGGAGCACTTTGGAGGAAAGAGGGCTTAAAAGGAGCAAATTAGGCCAAATCTCGAGCATTGGAAGCTAGATCGAGAGGGTAGTGTGGAGACGATATCCTCAAGCATCTCAATGTTACGTATTCAGAAAAAAAAAGCAATCACTGTCTAGCGTTGAGACGCTAGGCCAGAATCGTGCGTGATTTTGAAGACAGAAGATTTCGCGTTGAGACGTTGTGCCTAGCGTCTCGATGCTGCCTTGATTAATTAAGCATTATTTTCGTCGATTAGGTCATAATTCATCAGTCGTTTCCTCTTTTCCTCTCGGTGTTCTCTCTAATTCCTTTGTTCTTTCTCTGTATTTCTTAGTTTTAGGTTAGTTTAGGTTAGTTCATCAAGCATTGGACTTAGATTAGACTTGTCTATGGTCGTCTAAGCATCGTTCGCTGAAGTTGGAACCTCGGAATTGTAAGTTCATTTGGTTTTTATGAGATTTATTGAGTTTTTCTAAGCTTATTGTACGATTTCCTTATTGTATGTGGTTTTAGATTTTCGTTCTTATAACTAGCATGCACAGTAGGTTAGATTGACACCCTAACTCGCAGCTTGCATGTTAATAATCTGCTAAAGAATTAATTTCCACGTAACTAATGGATTGTTAATTCATACTTAGCAAATAAACCGATTGATGGGCCTAAGTCCCAAGAGCATTTCTCTTACCTCGTAGTTTGCATGATAGGTTTAGGGTCTAAATCGATGTTTATAATTAATTTAGGCTTTTCCTAATTAATTAGAAGAATTCTAGCCTAAGGCAACAATTAATTAATTTGTTAATCACGACCGGGTTAATTAATTAATCGATTGGATGTTGGTTCAACGAGTTAGTCGGGTTAGCGCTATAGGGTATCTTGATCTTTATGCAATTACTTAATTAGTTAATCTCGACGGATTAGTAGGGGTTAATAAATTAGTAATTAGGAATTGAATCGATGTACGATGGGATCGAGTCAATTAAGTTAGAGTACCAATTAGGCATCATGCATTTAAATCATTATTTTGTTTATCGATGAATAAAAAGAAATGTACTGAAATCCGAGTGTCTCACGCTACAGTGGTCACCGAGGTGAGATTAACCAACCATCCTTGCATTAACTTTTTTCCTCTTCAACCCCTCTTCTGTTATCATAAACGCAAAAGAGCTTAGAAATAAACCAGTTGTTCCTGTGATCGACCCTAGCCACTACTATTGCAAAGTATTTTAGTGATCGGTGAACAATAAATTTTATTTGAGTTCGAACCTCGACAAGTCGGTCTGTCACTTGGTTATTTTCAAAATTCTTTCTTTTTTCCTCTTGCTTCTGTGCTAAAAATGATAAATTTCAAGTATAATTGTCGTTTGAGCCAATTTGAAATTTCCTGAGATCGAAAATGGAATTTTGGATATTAGAAAAAGTCATATATGACATCAAGGAGTCAAAGTCAACCAAAAGCCAATGCAAGCCAGGATCAATCAAAATTCCTGAAGCATTGGCGTTGAGACGCTAGCTCAATGTCATGCTCAACGCTAGGGTTGAGACGTTGCCATCACTGTCGAGACGCCCAAGACATGTGACCCAACCATTCTCCATACAAAGTGTCCAGACCCAATGATAGCGGGCAGAAATGAAGCTATTGTAGTCCTAAATTAATAGGCTTTTAGGTGCTTTATTGGTATTTTTTATTGAATATTTAATTAAATTCATTTATTTTGTCCTTAGGAGTTAATTATGAAATTATGGAAAAAAAAGAGCCCATAAATGAGTATTTCAAGCCATATTTCCAAGGTTGGGTCAAGGAGGAAGCCCAAAAGTCATCATGAAAAGAGTTGGCCCAAAAGTTATGGAGAAAGCCGAAGAGAAAGTGCCCAGCCCGCGGAGTGAATGTTCTGGAATAGTCGTAGCGTCAGGACGCTTGGAGGACAGCGTCGCGACGTTGTCCCATTTCTTGCCCAGCAAGTCGAGTGACGTCATAGTGTCGCGACGCTGTGCCGATAGCGTCGCGGCGTGGTCCCATTTCCGAGCCTATAAAAGGCGCCCCTTGGCTCACCATTTTGGCATGAATCATCCAACAATCATTCCACCATTTCTTCATTTTCTCTCCTTTTAGCATTCTTTCAAGACTTTTAAACCTTTTTGAGGGTCGAGTGTTAGATTTTTGTGGGAAGCTTTGTAGCGAGAAATTTAGGAGGGTCAGAGCGTGGTTCGAAGGGACTCCAAGCACAAGCAACGGGGTTCTCGACGGTCACTTTCCTTACTCTTATTTTGCTCCAATTTATGCTTTATATCTTGTATATGTGGGAATGTTTTACCATGTATAGCTAAACCCATATTGGGGGTCTTGGGATGAAAGTTTATGATAATTGTTATTATAATTGCCTATCTCTTGTCCATTTACTGGTTGTTTGTATGGATGTTCGTAATGTCTTATATGATCTGGCCAATTATATATTGAATTGATTCCTAATGGAAACTCGATGAAGAGAAATTAGGATAGATATAATCCATGCAACTGAGTTTAACTGCTCGTAGTGACAACGAGATTAGTTAGTTAGACTTAGATTCCGATAATGAATCAGAGCGTATTAATTAACGAATTTAATAGCTCTAAGGACACTTAGGTTATTAATATGAGTTATTTACAATTAGAGGAAACTGAAAGGAGAACCTATGTGATAGAAGGAGATTCTAGGATTATAATTAGTCGGGCAATGAGATAGGATAATTAGAATAATTAATTAGCTATAATCTTATTTTCAAGACCCTGTTTCTTACTCGATTCTTTCTCCATATTTTTATTTTTGATTGATCACTTGATTTCTTTTATTCCTTTAATTTTTAATTTGTTTTAGCATCATGAGTAGGTTCCTAAATAATATTCGACACTAGTATTTTTAGTATCAATTAATTACTTTGCTTAATTACCATTTTTCCTTCCTGTGGATTCGATACTCGGAATACTTTACGTTTTATTATTACTTGCGACTTGTGCACTCTGCGGTCAACACCCAACACTTAACATCTCGACGTCGTGCGGGCACAAACGTCATCTCTTTTTCAATCGCATTCGTAGTGTTGAGATGTTTTGCCTAGCGTCTCAACGTTGTCGCCTAATTCTATATAAACTATTTTTTTTTCCAAATTAGGGTTATCTTCTTCCATCTCTTTTTCTAGCTGGGTTTCCTTTCCATTTCTATGTATTTCCTTCATTTCCTTGTAATTAGGCTAGTTTTAGAATTGATAGGATGGTTAATCGAGACCGGGTGTCGTGTTCATGTTAGGTTTTATGCCCTAAACTCGTGGGATTGTAAATTGAAAACGTATTTATTTATTCAATAAGGATAATTGTGATCCTATTGTGGTGATTTAAACTTGCATAAACTCAAATCCAATAAACAAATATCCTAGGTTATTTAATGTTCAAGTAATAACCCAAAGGGTCTATATGGAAAAGGTATCCTGGTGACACAATGGATACGACCCCCTTTTTTTTATATAAACAAATTGATCCAAATCGTTCATGTAGAGACTGATAGCGAGCAGAAATGTCGCTATTTTAGTCTCAATTTATTAAGCTTTTTAGTGCTTTAATCGTGTTTTTAATGAATATATTTATTGAATTTTGTTATTTGGTCCTTAGGAGCTAAGTTGGTGATTTTGGGAGAAAAAGAGCCAAAATTGAAGTAATTCTAGCCCAAATCCTAGCTTGATGCAATTGAAGGCCCAAAGAAGACATCCATGAAGAAAAGTCCAAAAGAAAGGAAGAAGAAGGCCCAAAAATCAGCCCAAAAGGAAGCTGATTTTTCTGGAAAATCAGGACAGCGTCGAGACGCTTAGCAAGGCAGCGTCGCGACGCTGCCCTTTCTTGTTGCCCAAGCCGCGTGCGCAGCAGCGTCGCGACGCTACCCCTATTCCAGGCCTATAAATAGGCGCCCTTGGTGCCTCATTTCTGATCAATCAATCAACCATCACTCATTCCTTTCTTTCCTTTCTTAAGACTCCTTTTTTGGAGCCCCTCTCAAGGCTTTTGAGCCTTTTTGAGAGGGTTCTTCTAGTGGGAATTTTTGGGGAATTTTGGGAAGCAATTCTAGAGGCTCGAGGAGTAGTCAGCGGGGGCTCCAAGCGTCAGCAAGGGGTTTTTCGACGGTCAATTCCTTTCCTTTTATGCTTTTTAATATGCTTTCCCTTGTAATTATTGTGGATATTATGTGTAGCTAAACCCCACTTTGGGGTCTTGAAATGAAATGATAGTGGAAATATTGTTATAATTTCTTGTCTCTTGCCCATGTCCTAATTATTTGTATGGATGTGCTTAATGCTTTACTCAATCTGGCCAATTGTGTAATGATTCGACTCTTAATGGAAACTCGACGGAGAGAAATTAGGATAGATCATAATCCATGCAACTAGTTTAATTGCCCGTTGTGACACCGGGATTAGTTGATTAACATAGATTCCTAAAATGAATCAGAGCGTAATAATTAATGATTTTGAATAGCGCTAAGGACACTTAGGTTGTTAAAATGAATTAATTGCAATTAGGGGAAACCGACAGGAGAACCTATGTGATTAACGGAGATTCTAGGATTATAATTAGTTGGGCAATGAGATAGGATAATTATAGCAATTATTTAGCTAATCATCGATTTTCAAGACCCCTCTTCCCGCTTAAAGAAAACTATTTCTCCACATTTTATTTTTGATTGATCAAATTGTTTTTGTTAATTGTTTTAAATTTAAATCCTTTTTATTGCATGAAAGTGGTCCCTAAATATTATTTCACCTAAGTATTTTCAGTGCTCAAGATAATTTTAATTATTTGCTTAAGTTTCACTTCGCCTCCCTGTGGATTCGATACTCGGAATACTTTCTGTTTTATATAACTTGTGACGACCCGTGCGCTTGCGGATAATCGTTTAGTACAGTCGTATACCGACCACCAACAGAGACATGCAAGTGGAAGTATCCTATGCAGTAAGTTTGTATAAGACCGAACCGCAAAATAATGAATCTTTAGTTGTAACACCGTTAACTAAATATATTAATATTTCATAGGATGACCATGTTACTCGATCTCAATCCTGAGGGAGTTATGGACTCCTGCCTATTCGGGATTTTCCTTTGATTTGTATGGGTGAAAGTGGCCTGAGACATCAACTCAACAAGCCTACCATTTTGGTGACAAGATCGAGTGAGGAGCTGGGAGCATAACTTCACAAGATGGAATTTACTCATTCCCAACTCTAGGGTAAGTAGATGAGTTGTTCCCTTAAGTTCTGACTCTGGGTCTTGAACCAGCGACCGTACCCTTCCACGTGCTCGAGAGGGACTTAGTTTATGGTAGGACCCTAAATAAATTGTTCATTAAAGGATCAATGGTACTTAAGAAGCAAGAGGTAATTATAGGGGTAAAATGGTAATTTGACCCAGTTGTAATTACGAACGACTCGTGAAGGATTGACTTACTTGAAAAGGTTAAATCCATGGACACAAAATATTCTACAGTGGGAAGAGTGCAGTTGTGGGTCTTTAGTGGATTGACCCACAATTAATGAATGTTGATTAATTTAATTAATGAGTTTAATTAATCAATCTTGGATCATTGGAGCTTCTAATTTGTAGGTCCATTAGGTCCCCCTAAAAGCTCACAATGGGTAAACAAAGATTACTAGTTTTGAAAGAATTTGAATTGTTCAAATTGATTAAGGGAATTTATGTAAATTGCATAAGATACAATTAGTCTAATGTATATTGATACATTATAATATAAAGTTAATTTTGAATTAGATTCAAAATTAAACTATATATAATATGAGAGAATAATTTGAATAAGATTCAAATATTAATATGAAATGGATTAATATTAAAATTGTAGGTTAAAATTAATACGAATAGGATTCATATTAAAACTATAGGTTATAAGAGAGGTGCATTTGAATATGATTCAAATAAAGGGATTAATTAAATATTGAATTAATTAATTGATTTGTTTAATTAAGTTAATTTAATTTAATATGATTTAATTGAATTGATAAACTAAGTAAATTAAAACTTTATATTAAAAATAGTTAAATCAACTTAATTAGAAGCAAAAAGGGAAGAACTTCCTAACACTATTGCTGGGAAGTGGGGAGTGGGGAGAGGGAGTTATCAATATGTAACTTCCCCCTCTCTCCTCTACTAATATGTAGAAGGTCTGCAATTTGTGGGTTCTTGCTTTTTACGTAAAAACACAATCGCTCTAAAGTACTCATTCTCTCACAAAAAATCACAGAGACCACATTTTCTCTATAAAACCATTCCCTTTCCCTTTCAAAAGAGGCTGCCACAAGCCGATCTTTGCCTTGATAATAGTGGGAAAGGCATTTTGTTGGTGTCCCATACGTTGTGTTTGAGACCATCGTTCGTTGAGGAAAGTTGGTGCTTGCTACAAGTTTTGGTGAACTGAGAGTCTACAAGGGTGAGTAATTTATTTTCCCAGTAGAAATTAGATGTTTAACCTTAGAATACATGAATTGCATGAACTTTTTTGCTAATTTTTGATAGCGCGCATAACGAGCTATTTATTTTGGTTAATTTTAGTTAGTCTTCGAGTTATACTTGGCTGTTTTCATGCATTTTATGTTTCTTTTGTAGGAAATTGAATTTTAGGATGATTCAAAGAATTTGGAGGTTGATCGTGCCTTCAGGATCTAAAAAAAGGCAAAAAGAATGAAGAGTAATCAAAGTAGGAGCTACAACAGCCAAGCAACCCGAGAGGATACCGTCTCGACGCTCTCCCATGGCGTCTCGACGCTCTCCCATGGCGTCTCGACGCTCTCCCATGGCGTCTCGACGCTCTTGACGTTCTTCTAATTTTCCAATTATGCTCGTGGCGGCAAAGGGATAATGTCGAGACGCTTGCCCTAGCATCTCGACACTGTCAACATATTTTTTTTATAAAAGGAAAGAGATTTGGTCAAGGAAAGGGAGTTCATTTGGTGTAATTTTTGCCCTAATCTCGACTAAGGACCTTTGGTGGGAGATGAAGCAAGGTCACGGTGCAGGATTCAAGGCGATAGCTCGGGGAGATCGTGATGGGAATGTGCGGCCTCAGCGAGATAGAGTTTTTCCCCTTTCATTCTTTAACTTTAGTTGTTTTTTATGGTGTTTTCATTTCTAGCGTATATTGTAACGTGAATCATGAGTAACTAGATGTTTTACTTAGGGATTGATGTAGCCCTTTGGGCATTGTTGATTTAATTCATGGATGATGTATTGTTTTGAACTCATTTGTGCAAGTTATGCTCTTAATGCTTTTAATTCACTGGCCATGAGTTAAATGTTGATTTCTCTAATTCTTGCTCGGGAGAGAGGACTTTGTTCTAGATCTTAAATTGCATAACTAGAATAATTCTAAGATCAGGAGATTTAGGATAGTCTTAGAAATTGTTAAAAGGATTAGACTTAAGGTCATGCATGTGAATGAACTTAGATAGGAATATTGGGTTTTTCATATGTATGAGAAGTGTTTATGCTCGGGAGAGATAAATATGAGAGTAGTTTATCCAAGATTTATGAGTCATTGCATATTAACACATCCATGTAATTAATTCACAACCCCAATAGGAGAAATCAATTCCCTAAGTCTTTTCTCCATTTGAATTTCCAATTTTAAACCTTGTTAGTTTTGATTCATTATTCTCATTCAATTGTGATCTCTAAATAAAATTGGGCGAAAGTATTCACGGTAGTTAATCTCACTAGAAAACCAATTTAGATGACAACATTTGATTTTAATCACTATATTATTAGTTGACCTGTACACTTGGTGTATGTAATTTGCACATCAAGTTTTTGGCGTCGTTGCCTAGAATTGGCAATTATTTAGTGAGATTAATATCGTGAAAAAATTGTTTGGTCTTAGTTTAGAGTGTATATTATTTTATTTTTGGTAGGTACATTTTTTTCCTTATTTGTTTTCTTCCCATATTTGTAGTTTCCTTTTTGGTTATTTTCCTTCTTTGTCTTTGATTTTTTTCCTTATTAGTTTTTTTGTTCCTTGTTTGTTATTTTCCTTATTTGTCTTTTCCTTTTTTTTTTTGCTTTCCTTATTTGTTAGTGCTTCCGTTCTTAGTTTATCTTTTCCTTTTTTGTTTTAGTTGTTTCCTTTTCTATTTTCTTTTCGTAATTGTTTTCTTTATTTTTATGTTATTTTCCTTTTTAGGATAGATTGTGTATGTGAAAGGATAGGGAGTTGGCCTTAGTTCCCTTTGACTCGGAGATTGAAAGAACTTGCCTTAAGTTGCAAAGAGAGAAAAAGGAAAGTTCTATCCAAATGGCCAATCCAATTCCACCCGAGGAGCCTAAACCCATTTGTGACTATTTTCAGCCCGTGTTTCAAGGACAACAGTCGAGGTTTGTCTATGCCCAGATTAATGCCAACAACTTTGAGCTGAAGATCGATCTACTTCAGATGGCTCGTGATTGTGCTTACAGAGGATCACCCATTGAGGATCCAAATTCCCATCTCAAATCTTTTCTTGATATTTGTGGAACTATTAAGCTTAAGAGAGTGATTGAGGATGCTATTCGCTTACATCTTTTCTCTTTCTCTTTGCAAGATAAAGTACGAGATTGGTTGCAGTCTATTCCCCTTGGGAGCATCACCACCTGGGATGCTTTGGTCCATGTCTTTTTAAATAAATTATTTCCTACAACTAATACGATCAAGTTGAGAACTGAGATTAGGACATTCCAACAGCAGTTCGATGAACAACTGTTTCAGGCGTGTGAACGCTAAAAGGAGCTATTGAGGAAGTGCCTTCAACATGGATATTCAGACTGGTTGTAGATTCAGATGTTTTACAATGGTTTGAACCCCAATACTAAAACCATTGTTGATGCAGCTGCAAGTGGGACTCTGTTGTCCAAAACTGTGGAGAGTGCACACACACTACTGGAGGATATGACCACAAACAGCTATCAGTGGTCATCTTAGTGCTCCACACTAAAGTTGCAGTTGGGGTCTTCGAGATTGATAATGTAAGTGCTCTACAAGTCTAGATGCCCTCCCTTGCTAATGCTTTCCTGAAAGTTTTCAGGAACAGGGAGCACAAAGTCCAATGAGTCAGCTGCTACTGCTGCATCTCAGTCTCAAGAGGAAACCACCATTAAGTGGGTTCATTATGTGTCAAATTCAAGGTTTAGGGGACACAATAATTCTATACCCACACACTATCACCCTAACAATAAGAACAATGAGAATTTTTCATGTGCTAATAATAAGAATGTCTTCAGTCCTCTTGGTTTTGTTCCTTAAAAGCAAGAATCTAAACCATCTCTTGAGGAAATGGTTGGAGCTTTCATTGTAGAATCCAACAATAGAACCAACAAGCTTGAGGAAGCAGTGATCGTTATCAACACCACAGTGACAAGCCACAATCACCTATAAAGAACATTGAGACTCAACTGGGACAATTGGTAAGTGTTGTAAACACCATGCAGAAAGGGAAGGCCCCAACTTAGCAGATGGAGTACTAAAAGACTATCATTGTACAATAAGTGGAGGAGGATCAAGAAGCTGAGAAACCAGAGACTGATGAGCCAGATAGCCCCACTGGAGAGGTGGAAGAGAATTTATGCTCGAACAAAGCTGAAAAGCTTACTCCTATTCTCTCTACCCCTTCCCCTACTATTTTGGTTCCAAAGCTGAAGAAAAAGAAAAAGTAAAATTCAAAAACTCACTTTGAAAAAATTTTAGATGCTTTTATGAGTTTAAATGAAAACATTCCTTTTGAAGAGGCACTGGAGCAGATGCCCGACTACAAAAAGTTTGTAAAAGAGTGGCTCACAAAGAAGAATAAGGAGAAATAGATAGATACAATGTAACTCGCCTCTACATGCAGTGTTCGACTTCAACAGGAAGGGCCTGAGAAACTGACAGATCTAGGGAGTTTTTCTATTCCTTGTAGTTTTGGTCACTATTCTTTTAGAACATTGTGTGACTTAGGTGCTAGTATTAATATCATTCCTCTATCCTTATGCAAGACATTAGACATAGGAGAAATTAAATCTACTTTTGTTCGACTCTAGTTGGTTGACCAGTCTGTGGTTAGTCCATATAGAATTGTGAAGAATGTTTTAATTAAACTGAGTAGATTTTTCCTCCCTATTGACTTTTTTGTATTAGATATTAAGGAAAATCCTTCAGTACCTGTCATTCTAGGGAGACAATTCCTCGCTACTAGACGAGTTATTATTGACATAGAGCGCAGGGAGATCATCATTAGAGTCCAACGAAAGAAAGAAGTTCTTAAAGCATTTGAGGACTCTAAGGATCATTTAGAGGCACACGTTGTAGGATACAGAAAGGGTGCTAGCAAGGGCACCATTGGTGGATCCCATGGAAATCGACCTCCCTAATGCATACATGGTCAACACGTCGAGCTAAAGACGTTAAACAAGCGCTTATGGGAGGTAACCCAAGTTAGTTTTGTTTTTTGTTTTTGATGTTTTTATTGTCTTTGTTTTGTAGGTGTTCCCGTGCTCTTGTCTTTGCTTGCAACCTTGAGGAGGTCATCATTCCAAGGCAGTATCATTCACCCTTCTGTTTTTTTTTTTTTTTTTTTTTTTTTTTGTTCTCATGCTTATTTAGGCTTTACTTTTCTATACATCAAGGACAGTACATACTTTAAGTTTAAGGGTGGAATGCTTTGCTTTTTTGAAGCCCTTGAGCATTTGAGTTAAGGCTAAAATGTTTTGAGCTTATTGCTGATTATGACATGTGGTTGTTTATGGATGTTGGTTTTGCATGATTATGATTTCCTAGGATAGGCTTTCTTGTCAATCTGTAAGCTTTTGATTAGTTGTAAGCAGGAGTGCCCCAAAAGGGAGACTTTTTTAAACTTTTTCTAGGAGATGTCTTGCATTAATGGAGCATATTTTTCTTGTTTTAGAGTTGGATTTGAATGCTTAGGAGTTAATTATTAGGTTCATATGCTTGTTGTCACCTCGATAGGTGTAGGAAAGAGCTAAAGAAAACCTGGGGAACGAAGCAACTACAAATTTCATGCGTTAGAGGTTAAAATAACACAATTTTCCTACGACATCTAAAATATTTCCTTTTAAGATTAGCTATCGCAATTCCATTACTAATATGCGCTAGATTAATGCAACTTTGATCTTTTTAGCCTTATTTAGTTTAACTTTAAGGGAGAAATAACTTGCCTTTTGCAAGTTATCAGGGTTCAGACTAGATTGATTGGGAATTTGAGCAATTTAAGCTAGCCTTTAATAGGTAGAGATTCAATGATCAAAGTAAATCATTCAACCCCAATAATCACTCCAATCAGTGTCGCCTAATTCAATTAATTCCTTTGTCTTTTTTTATGATTTCCTGCAATTTAAATTCTTGCTTGTTTAAATTCTTGTATTTTAAATTCCTTGTACGTTCGCTTATTGTTGCTTTCTAGAGTGGGGTAAAAATATGGTAAAATAAGCTCTAGAATACTATGCAAGTATACACAATCCGCAGCAAGTGATAAGTAATTTATCGTATCCACGAGGTTTTGAATAGCTCTCACTTTACCTATCTTGGGTAACTTTTTAATGGTTTCAAGCTTGTTAAAATGATTGATTTTAATAAAATGCTGAAGCAAAAGAAATGACAGAATAGAAAGTAAACGGATAAAACAGATGGATTGGAAACAGACGTTGGTCAGGATTTCAGTAATTGTTTTAAAAGATGCTCTAGCAATATTATTGATTAGACAATTCTCTTGCAGTCTTATCAGCAGGATCCTCCCGAAACTCTGGATTTTTTGGAATGTGTTTCAACTCCAATTTCGTGCTACCGATCAAGCACTAGGCAACTGGTTATCCCTAACTCAGTCACTTACGTCCACCAACACATAATGGTCTAGTGTGATTAAATGCCACAAACCTCTCAAATCATCCCTGAAACTAAGAGGTGATATTCATACCGGTTGGCCAGGCGGACACAAAATAAAAATGGACGCAAAAAATAATCAAGATGCTCAAATCAACATATATTGCATAGAGAATGAAGCACAACAATTACATAATTCCTAACCAACACCTAAGCGAAATTCGTTCATAAGGTTCATCACAACACACGCTAATATCTAAGTATGTGCATCCATAACTACAAGAATTACAAGAAAAGATTAATTCCCTTGATTAGATCCATAGTTGATGGTCTTCTTAAAGTCTCCAATCTTTCCTCCTCTATTCGGCTCCCAAAGATGGAAAGTAATCTTCCACGAATGGAATAGGACTTTCCTTTCTCGAAGTTGGAATGTTTTTGACTTGAGACGACTCCTTCCTTTTATAGAGTGTAGTCAAGCCCAAATTAGGTCAAACTTTACACATGGAAGGCTCTCCGAGCTCCCAAGGTTCGAGATTAATTCAGCTAACGCCACCTCATTTAATGAATCACGTGCACCTCACGTGGCAGTTTTGCTGGATCACGGATTTTGCTCCCTCAAGTCGCTCAGTGTTATATTCTGCACAACATAACTTCCAAAGCATCCATTCTTCCAAATGGGTTAAAACAAATAATATTGATCTAAAAGCAACCATATTTAACATAAATGACACACAAAACACTATAGAAATAAGGTCTAAATAACTCCCTTTTGGAAAGTTATCACCCACCCTTGGTAATTGTTGGGCTCCTAGAGTGAGTAAAATATGATCTAAAAAGACTCTAGAATTCCTGTGCAAGTATACACATTATGCAACAAGTAATATTATCAATCAAGGGTCTGAATTAGTCTCCACTTTATCTATTTTGTGTAACTTTCTAATGGTTTCAAAGATGGTAAAAATGATTTGATTTTATAAGAATTATGCTGGAGCAAAGTAAAAGACAAAACAAAGAATAAACAAATAGACAGACAGATTAAAGACAGGCGCTGGTTAGGCTTAGTAGTTGTTTAAAAAGATGCTCTAGCAATATTATTGATCATGCAACTCTCGCAGTATTATTAGCGGATTCCTACCGATCATGCAACTCTCGCACTTTAAGCTACTTAGTTCATAATAAACATGGAAACATGAATTACAATCTCAGTAGGCACGTCCATAATCACAAGACAAATAAGAAAATAATAATCTCCTTAGTCAGCATGTGAATGATGGTGTTCTTGGTAATCTCTAATCTCTCTATACTACTCGGTTCCAAGGAAAGTTGGAATGCTTTTGACTTCGACGGCTGCTTCCTTTTATAGAAGGATAGGAGGCTTGAATTAGGTCAACTTGGACACATGTAGGGCTCTCATTGCTCTTTTATCACGAAAATAGCTCAACAGAAGTCAGTTCATGAAGTTGGCTAACGAGTTGTGACGTGGCAGTTCTGCTCCCCGTTTTGCTGCAACACAAACTTTGCTCCCTCCAGTCGCTCAGCAACAGATTCTGCACAAAATGATTTCCAAAGCTTCCATTCTTCCAAATGGGTTAAAACATGTAATATCTCTCTAAAACAAACCCTATTAAGCATTAAAGACACACAAATCCTTATATAAATGAGGCCTAAATCACTACCTTTTGGGCAGTTATCACACCCCCAAACTTGAACTATTGCGCGTCCCAAGCAATACTAACTTTACCTTTCCTTAAGAATTTAAAACACTAGACAAATAATTAGCTTAATCAAATCAGACAATCCAATACTGCCTTTAACCTTTACCTGAGCAATCTGCAAAACCGAGCTTTGCTGCAACAAAATGATTCCTTCGGCATGGACAAATAATCACCACTTTTAACTCAATTCTAAGAACTTACCACAACTTAGCTCTATTATCAGACACATTAGATCACACATTTTCAATGGGTTTATATTCTTGTTTTTCAGACTTTAAGCAGCCCTACAGTCATAAGCTCATAAGCATGGGATGACCCACTTTATGGTGCAGTATACCCTTGCCTCAAACTTATCACCAACTAGGCTCAATACTCTTTATAAAGCTAAAAAATCCTTAGTTATTTCATCTCTTGCCCCTCAGAATGGCAACATTTTATGATGAAGCTTACCTAAGTTCCGGGAGACAGGAAAACTGCTGGATCATCATTCATCCTTCAAAACTTTTGCTCCATCAATTTTTTCAGCAAAATTTTCAACAATCGTTTTTTTTCAGCAAATAATTTTTCATTTTTCTTATTTCCTAGGTCATCTTTTGACGCAAAGACAAACTGTGGGTATCACAAATGTCTCCGGTTACTCAATAACCTAAGAAATTTTTACTTGAAGGAGAGGAATGCTCGAGCAAAATAATTGGAGTAGCAAAAAGTCCCCCAAACTTAAATTATTCATTGTCCCCAATGAATCATTAATTATTGCAATTATACCCCCAAACGTAAATTTTTCTATCTGAACTTTAAACTAAGCGTGGGACTAGAACTAAGCTTAAAGTGGATCATAAAAGTCAATACTACCTCCAAAATCTTCTTTGCCGCAGCAACAGTCCAGGCTAGAAGAAATGCTCAAGCAAAGAGGTTTCTGGAGATCAGAATACCTTGATCTAATTAAGCGAAATCAGTCCAAGCTTCAAAAATTCAGAAGAAAATAGTTAAGTTAGAGTTAGTCAGTGCTCATGGAATGGAAACATCTAGAAATTTCATTAAAAACATTAAGAAAAACATTACAAAGCAGATATTTTTTAGCATCAGAAAAATTAAAAAGAAACAAACAAGCAATTATATAAGAAGATGTGGTCAGGAATGCGCCAGCAAACAAAATATGTCATAAAAAATATTGCGCACTCAAATCCTCCTTCAATCTTCCTGACCTAAATCTTCCTCTTCATCTTCCTTCTCAGTAGGCGACGGTGGAATCCAGGGGTTCAGTAAGTCGTCGGGGAATGCAGGGAGGGTTGGATATGGCTTTTACAAATTCTCCTGTAGCGCCCTCTTCAAACCAGCATCACGATTCTTAACATAGGTCCAGAAGGTTAAAGTTTGTCTTTCAGCAAACTCCTGCCTACTGACCAACAGTGCCAGTTGTTCTAGAATCGTATTCATGCCGTAGATTAGCCCTCCTTGTCGTATCTCCTGCGTACGCTGGAGCGGCGCCAAATTGGGCGTATCAATGATCCCCTTATCAAATAAAATTACATCATTCTCATCCACTGGAACCCCTACGTTTCTACACAGCATAGTAATTGTATTTGGGAAGAACAACTTCCCCACCTTCTTTTTCCAGCAATCAACAATCTCAGAAGAAATTATTTTTCCTACATCAATACTCATTGAGCGAAGAATGGCAAAGGCAAGCAATACCCTATCCCGAGATACTGTGGAGTCGTGAGTTGTCGGCAGTAAGCGTAGCCTAATGAAAGCCATCCAAGTGTTGGCTTCACTCTTCAAATAAACAGCTTAAACCGTGTGCTTCCGCGTCTGCGACACCCTCCATTGAGCACCCTCAATGCCAACCTCTCGAACAACCGCACTTAATTGGTCGCTAGATGGTGCAACCATCATCTCATTAAAAACTGCATGCAGAAAATCCTGGAGATTAAACAAATCATTAATGGCTTCTAGGCTCCACTGTACAGGCACTCCTCGAACTATAACCTCAAAGTCATCCTTAACGTCAAGATTAGCGTAAAATTCCCGAACAATGTTGGAATTGACAGGTTCTGGTTTCGCACAAAACTGCCTCCACCCAAGGTTCGCTATTCCAGACTCTAAGAACCTGGGCAAATCACTGCCAAACCCTCGTTCGAACAAGGAGTCACGTTTCAGCACCTCTTGGTATTTTGCTCGAGCAAGGTCGTTGACGAAGCGAATAAAAGGCAACCTTGGTTCCTCAATCTCGCCAGTCTCACCCGATGCCTCAACAATTCCTTTGCCCTTGTCTTCTCTTCGCTTGGGCAGAATCTCTTCCTCAACCCTTTTTGCTTCTTCTTCTCTCGTCTTCTCTTCAGCTTCCTTCTTCTCTTGTTCCTCTCTCTCTGTATTGTCTTTTTCAGAGTCATTAGTTGGGGCCGAGGGGGTATCAGTTCGAACTACCTGAATACGACCGGCTTTCCGCTTAATGCGGCGACGCTTAGGTACCTCCGACATGATCAACTCCACTCGAGCCTCTTGAACTGGCTCATTCTCAGTCGCAACCTCTGTCTACGTAGTTTCTTGATCCTCCACCCGAACTTCCTCTGTATCCGCAACTCCCTGCTCAGCCTGTTCTAGGTTTTGTTCTTTTGGCTCTCTTGAGTCTTCTTCCACTATTGTGGCAGCAACCTCATCTGCTGCCTCCTCGACCTCTTCCTGATCCGCAGCCCTTTGCTGCCTTCTCCTTCTCTTCGCTTCTTTTTCCTCCAGCGTCCTCTTCTTTTTCGTTTTCGCTTTCTGAACCTCGGGAGTAACTGGTATCTCTTCTTCCTCATTATCCCTCTCTTTTCTCGCTCTCGTTTTGGCCATTGATGGTTCAAAGGGTTTTACAGAGAATGAAATAGGAAAAGAAAGAATGTAGATGGCAAGATTGAAACAAAAAGACGAAGTGAAACTTACCTACCAGAGGCTGTTAATAAATAGGGCTCCAACAATTTGAAATCTTAAACGAAAAGATTTGCTCCCATTAAATTATATTACCGTTTAATTTAAACCATCAACGGTAAAGTGGTGAATTTTAATCGCCCATGGTAAATCATTATGCGCTGTCAACTAACCAGACCGTCAGATGATCTCTGTGGAACACGTGGCCTCATCAAATGACGCATGCAAATTTACCTGCGAAAATTAAAAGAAAATCCCAACGGTTAAAATAATAAATTTTCAACGAAATCCCTTCTGATTCGGATGATTTTGCTCCAGCCATAACTTTGCCGCAACAACCTGCTGAACCTGAAGAATCTTGGATACGAATTTCAAATTTAAAAACAGGAAAATCAAATCTTCAAAATTTAAAAATAACCAATCAAATTTAATCCTTCTTGACGCCGAATTAATTTAGAGAAAATCTTTTATTAATTTAAACTAAAAAAAATTAAAATAACTGAAAAATAAAATCTAGATCTAATCTAATGAAATCTAATTAATTCAAAGATAATTCAAAGATAATCCAAATAAATAATCCTAAAATCAAATCAAATTCAAAACGAAATAGATAAAATCTAAACAAATATTTAAAGATAAAATCTAATAAACCTCGCAAAATCAAATCTAACCTATTCGAAATTAAAAACAAATCACCGAAATATAACCAATACAAACACTGGGAGCTCAAAATTTTTGCTCTGTGAAATGCTCCCGCAAAAATCTTGCTCTCTCAATCATCAACCAACCTGAGGGAAGGATATCTCGACTGAAACTCCTCACCCCAATAATGCTTCACACGTTGTCCATTCACCTTGAACAGTCTCCCATCTTTTTCATCCTGCAAAGTAATTGCTCCATGGGGAAAAACTTCAATCACAGTGAACGGTCCTGACCATTTAGATTTTAGCTTCCCAGGAAATAATTTTAATCTAGAATTATAAAGCAAGACTTTCTGTCCTTTGACAAACTCTTTAGATTTTATTCTCTTGTCATGCCACAACTTAGTCTTTTCTTTATACATTTTCGCATTTTCATAAGAAAATTGGCGAAATTCCTCTAATTCATTAAGCTGCAGCATTCTTATTGCTCTTGCACGACTCAAATCAAAATTTAACTTTTTCAAAGCCCAAAATGTTTTATGCTCTAACTCTAGTGGTAAATGGCAAGCTTTCCCATATACCAACCTATAGGGAGACATACCTAGAGGAGTCTTATAAGCTGTCCTATAAGCCCAAAGAGCCTCATCCAACCTAAAAGACCAATCCTTCCTCGATGGATGAACTACTTTCTCTAGAA
Organism: Luffa acutangula; assembly: GCA_036850905.1. Lineage (NCBI taxonomy): Eukaryota > Viridiplantae > Streptophyta > Magnoliopsida > Cucurbitales > Cucurbitaceae > Luffa > Luffa acutangula. The sequence goes on from CM072098.1 coordinate 28,074,126, forward strand.
TCGATTTAATTTCCCTATTACTAATTTCAGCTTGACTATTTGCCTGTGGGTGATAAGGAGTAGCTATCATATGCTTAATCCCATACTTAGCTAACAGCTTAGTTAAGATATTATTAACAAAATGTGTACCCTCATCACTCACTAGAGCTCTAGGTGTCCCAAACCGCGCAAAGATGTGCGATTGAAGAAACCTTGCAACTCTCTTGGCATCACTCTGATGGCATGCAATGGCCTCCACCCACTTGGACACGTAATCAACTGCCAATAAGATAAAAACACTGCCATTAGAAGGGGGAAATGGCCCCATAAAATCAATACCCCATACATCGAATAATTCAACTTCAAAAATATAAGTAAGAGGCATTTCATCTCTAGGCCCCAAGTTTCCTCTCCTTTGGCAAGCATCACATTGCTTGTAAAACCAATGGCCATCCTTGAATAAGGTAGGCCAGAAAATCCACAATGCAAAATCCTCATAGCTGTCCTCTGACCGCTGAAATGACCTCCATACGCCGAAGAGTGACATTGCTCCAGGATTTCCTTTGCTTCAGCACCTGAAACACACCTGCGAATAATACCGTTAGAGCATTGCTTATACATAAATGGCTCATCCCAATAGAAAAATCTTGCATCATGCTTAAACTTTTTCTTCTGCCTCCAATCCATGTCAATAGGACTGACTCCCTTTACCAAAAAGTTGGCAATATCAGCATACCAAGGGACATCCCTGACTACCTTTACCTCAACAGCAAAAAGCTGTTCATCTGGAAAAGAATCTGAAATGGCAGATTGCTCCAGCAAAGATGATGATGGATCAAGACGAGATAAGTGATCTGCAATAACATTCTTTGATCCCTTCTTGTCCTTTATCTCCAAGTCGAACTCCTGCAATGATAAAACCCAACGAATTAGTCTAGGCTTTGCATCTTTCTTAGTCATTAAATACCTTATTGTTGCATGATCCGTGAACACTGTGACTTTGGATCCAACCAAATATGGCCGAAATTTCTCAAAAGCAAACACCACAGCTAACAACTCCTTTTCAGTAGTTGTGTAGTTGACTTGTGCCTCATTTAAAACCCTGCTTGCATAATATATAGGATGGATGAATTTGCCCTGCTTTTGCCCCAGCATAGCACCTATCGCAGCATCACTCGCATCACACATTACCTCAAATGGTAAATTCCAATTAGGTGCACAAAGAATAGGTGCTGAGACTAAAGCAGCTTTTAATGTCTCAAAAGCCTTCCTACAATCTGCATTAAAGTCAAAAACATGATCAGTACACAATAAGTTACATAGAGGTTTACTGATTTTGGAAAAATCCTTTATGAACCTCCTATAAAATCCAGCATATCCTAAAAAACTTCGAATTCCCTTCACTGAATTCGGTGGTTCTAGTCTTTCAATCACCTCTATTTTTGCTCTATGAACTTCTAGACCATTCTTAGAAATCCTATGACCTAACACTATGCCTTCCTTCATCATGAAGTGGACTTTTTCCCAATTAAGAACTAGATGGGTATCCTTACATCTCCATAACACCTTGCCTAAACTATCAAAACAATTCTTAAAAGACCCTCCAAAAACTGAAAAATCGTCCATAAATACCTCAACTGTGGACTCAATCATATCAGAAAAAATTGCTAACATACACCGCTGAAATATTGCTGGAGCATTGCAAAGGCCAAAAGGCATTCGCCTAAAAGCAAACGTCCCATAAGGGCAAGTGAAAGTGGTTTTCTCCTGATCCTCAAGAGCAATAGTAATCTGGTTATACCCAGAGTAACCATCTAAGAAACAGTAGTAGGCCTGACCAGCCAATCTATCCAACATCTGGTCAATAAATGGTAGAGGGAAATGGTCCTTACTGGTGGCCTTATTAAGCCTCCTATAGTCCATACAAACTCTCCAGCCAGTTACAGTCCTGGTTGGAATCAACTCATTGTCTTTATTACTTACCACAGTGACACCTCCTTTTTTAGGAACACATTGGACATGGCTCACCCAATTGCTATCGGCAATTGGATAAATGATCCCAGCATCCAACCATTTAATCACCTCATTTTTAACAACCTCTTTCATTGCAGGGTTAAGCCTTCTTTGTTGCTCAACACTCCTAAAGGATCCCTCCTCTAAAGTAATTTTGTGCATACAAAAAGATGGGCTAATTCCCTGAGTGTCAGCCAACGTCCAACCTATAGCCTTGCGGTATTGCTGCAACAATCTTATTAAGGCCTCCTCATGCTCTGGCATTCAATCTGTCGCAACAATAATGGGCAACGTCTCTCCTTCCCCAAGATACACATACTTTAGATGATCAGACAAGGGCTTCAAATCTAAAGTAGGTGCCTCAATCAGGGATGGCTTAATAGGAGGAGCTTTCCTTTGATCTAAATCTAAAGACTCAAAAACATCCTCACACCTAAACAACTCTTTTTCATTTTTCCTTTCTAACAAAAAAACTTGCAAATCCTCTACACTAACCTCTCCATGCTCTTCCTAATGCTTACTAGCCGAATCTTGTATTGTTGTCTCAATAACTGTGCTCTCCAGAATCCTAATGAAAGAGCAATCCTCTATTTTGTCTGGATACTTCATGGCTTTAAACACATTAAATTTCACTTCCTCATTACAGACTCTCATTGTTAATTCCCCTTTTTGAACATCAATTAACGCCCTACTAGTAGCCAAAAATGGACGTCCTAGAATAATTGGGACATCTTTATTAGCCTCGTAGTCTAAAATAATAAAATCAACAGGAAATATGAATTTATCCACTTTTACTAAGACATCCTCAATTTTACCCTCTGGATATGTGATAGACCTATCAGCTAGTTGGAGTGTGACTGTGGTAGGCCTAGCTTCACCAATACCTAACTTTCGATAGACAGAAAGAGGCATTAGGTTAATGCTTGCAGCTAAATCACAGAGTGTTCTACCTAACTTTTTTCCACCTATAGATACAAGTATAGTAAATGATCCCGGATCCTTAGCCTTGGGTGGTAGCCCATTTTTAAGAATAGCACTACACTCCTCAGTAAGAGATACAGTTTCAAACTCACCTAACCTCTTCTTTTTAGTTAAAATATCCTTAAGAAATTTAGCATAATTAGGCATTTGCTCAATAGCTTCTACTAAAGGGATATTTATGTGCAATTGCTTAAGAATCTCTAGAAACTTCTTAAATTGACCATCCTGATTCTTAGGCTTTTGCCTTTGTGGAAAAGGTAGAGGTGGTACATAAGGTGGGGGCGGCACATAAGGTGGTTCCACATCTGGAACAGAACCAGATGCTCCAGCATTTTTATTGCTGCCTCCAGCACCCTGACCAGACTCCAACTCTTTCTCAACGACAACATTTTTATCTATAATCTGGGTTTTACTAGGCTTTTCTAATGGCTTGGCTCTTCTAATGGCTTACCACTCCTAAGAGTTACCGCTTTTACCTGCTCCTTACCTTCCCTTCGAGGGTGTTCAGTATCCGAGGGAAGTTTCCCTTGAGGCCTTGCTTTCAACTCATTAGCTAGCTAACCCACTTGCAATTCTAGGGTTCTCATCGAAGCTTGATTACTTTGAATTGTGGCATCTGTACGAGCCATAAATTCTTTCATCATCGCCTCGAGAGAACTTCCCGAATTTTGCTGGGGCAAAGCCTGCTTATTTTGCTGGGGCAATACCTGCGCTTTAGCAAATCCCAACTGGTTCACCTTTTGTTGTGCTTGCACATTACTTCCTTGTCCTCCCCATGAGAAGTTGGGGTGGTTGCGCCAACCTGGATTATAAAAATTAGAGTAAGGGTTATTCCTCTGATTACCTACAAAAAACACAGAAGCTGGATTGCTGGGGCAAAACTCGTAGTTGTGATTTTCACCACAATAGACACATGCTTCTTCTGCGACTTGGTTCACCACTGCAGTAGGCTCCATAGCTGGTGGCTGCTGATGACTAATCACTGTCACATTCTTAAGAGCATTAGCAATCATAGCAAGATCAGCCCTAATGGTGGACACACCATCAACCTCTAATACACTCTTAACCTTTTTATTTGTGCCTCTAACATCCGACCACTGACAACTATTAATCGATATTCTTTCTAAAATTTCATAAGCTTCATCAAAAGTCTTTGCCAAAAGGGCCCCTCCAGCCGAAGCATCGACCATACCTTGGGTTACTCCATTTAAACCATTATAAAATGTTTCCATTTGAATACAATGAGGTAAACCATGGTGGGGACACTTTCGCAAAAGCTCCTTAAACCTTTCCCAAGCCTCACTAAAAGTCTCATCCTCAAGTTGCCTAAACCCTACTATTTCACTCCTTAATTTAGCATTTCTATTAGGTGGGAAATATTTACTCAAACATTTTTCAGCTAACTCATCCCATGTCCTAATTGATCCTGGAGCAAAAGAGTTCAACCATGACTTTGCTCCATCTCTAAGAGAATATGGGAACAAAGTTAATCTAAGAGCATCTCTAGGCACTCCTTGAATTACAAAAGAATCACTAACTCCTAGAAAAGACTTAAGATGTAAATGAGGGTCTTCAGATGACAAACCATGGAATTGTCCCACAGTTTGCAACATCTGAAACATTACCGGTTTCATTTCAAAATTTGCCGCTTGGATTTGGGGACGTGCAATCCCTGGATTCAATTCATTAAACATTGGGAAAGCATACGCTCGAATGGCTCTGGTCCTATCGTTCGCTATCAAGATAGGATTCTCAGCGTGATTTTTTGCTGCTCATTTTGTTCAAACAGCGGGTTTTGCTGCAGCAAACGATTCTGGGGGTCTGCTGGACCTTCAGGACCCTCCGGAAGGCACGACACGTTCTCCATCTGGTTCTGGTTCCTGCGCTGCTCTCTTCTTCTGATCCTGAATGTCCTCTCGATTTCTGGATCAAACTCGAACCTTACCCTAGGCGGATCGCTCATGCACCAAGCTCACACCTGCAAAAACAAAAGAAACAATCAAAACGTTCTAGCACCAAACCACTAAAACACATACACAAAACAAATAAGATAAAAACTTATTCAAGTCCCCGGCAACGGCGCCAAAAACTTGTTGGGCTCCTAGAGTGAGTAAAATATGATCTAAAAAGACTCTAGAATTCCTGTGCAAGTATACACAGTCTGCAGCAAGTAATATTATCAATCCAGGGTCTGAATTAGTCTCCACTTTATCTATTTTGTGTAACTTTCTAATGGTTTCAAAGATGGTAAGAATAATTTGATTTTATAAGAATTATGCTGGAGCAAAGTAAAAGACAGAACAAAGACTAAACAAATAGACAAACATATTAAAGACATGCGCTGGTTAGGCTTAGTAGTTGTTTAAAAAGATGCTCTAGCAATATTATTGATCATGCAACTCTCGCAGTATTATTAGCGGATTCATCTCGGAACTTCGGATCTTTTGGAATGTGTTTCAACCCCAATGAAGTGCGACCGATCAAGCACTAGGCAACTGGCTATCCCTAGCTCAGTCACTGGCGTTCACCAATACACAATGATCGTAGTGTGGATAATTGCCACACACTCTCTAAATCATCCCTGAAACTAGAGAGAGATATTCACACTGGCTAGCCAGGCGAGCATAAAATGTAAATAGGCACAACAATTAACCAAGATGCAATAATCAATATATTACTAAAGTTTAAGCGCAACAACTACATGTTCCTAACCAACACTTTAAGCTACTTAGTTCATAATAAACATGGAAACATGAATTACAATCTCAGTAGGCACGTCCATAATCACAAGACAAATAAGAAAATAATAATCTCCTTAGTCAGTGTGCGAATGATGGTGTTCTTGGTAATCTCTAATCTCTCTATATTACTCGTCTTCCAAGGAAAGTTGGAATGCTTTTGACTTGGACGACTACTTCCTTTTATAGAAGGATAAGAGGCTTGAATTAGGTCAACTTGGACACGTGTAGGGCTCTTTTATCCCGAAAATAGCTCAACAGAAGTCGGTTCATGAAGTTGGCTAACGAGCTGTGACGTGGCAGTTTTGCTCCCCGTTTTGCTGCAGCAAAGACTTTGCTCCCTCCAGTCGCTCAGCAACAGATTCTGCATAAAATGATTTCCAAAGCTTCCATTCTTCCAAATGGGTTAAAACATGTAATATCTCTCTAAAACCAACCCTATTAAGCATTAAAGACACACAAATCCTTATATAAATGAGGCCTAAATAACTACCTTTTGGGCAGTTATCAGTAATCAGAGAATTGCCCTTACGCCAAGAAGAGGGCCCCAACGCCCAAAAGAAGAGAAAGAGAGTCGCTGCCGCAACAACCAAAGGAAAAGAGAAAGTTGGGGAGGAGCGCCCCAACTTCGTTGATAAGGACGCAAATATACCTATTTTGACCTTATATTTAGCTAATTTCCTTGTCAAATTTGTATGTTTTAGATAAAAAATACAATTCCCGAGCATACAAAGTTCTAAAGTTTATAAGTTAGGATGTTGAGAATCATGTGTGTCAAATTATGCATATTTGTGTTTAAAAGAACACCTTTTTGTAAGGATTTGACTTAGTTTTGGTGGTTTGAAGAAAACAGAGGAATCTGGAAAATTCCCAGAAATGCGACCGCATTTCTGGCAAGGCTAAAGTGAAATGTGACCACATTTTTGGACATAGGCAGACAGTTCCGAGTCTGTCCTCAATCATTTTGAACGAGTGTTTTGCGCACCTAACCGGCTGTTTTGACTCCGAAACTGACTGGGCCACCTGCTAACACCATTTTCGTGACTCCTCAACCACTCTCCATGCTATAAAAGGCCACGATTCAAAGGCAAATTCAAGGAGAACTCACTGGGAAGAACATGGTGGTGACAGAACCCTAGTAGATGCCCATGAGTAGGGATGCCCGAGGTCCTTGCTAGAAGACTAAATACTAACCCTTAGATAGACATCAAACCCTAGTGTTTGTAGAGATTTCACCCTATTTCCACCTTGTAAAAGGAGAGTAGAGTGTCGTGAGAACACTAGAAGGATTGGATAAAGTGAAAAACCCCTAGTTTTAGCTACTGCACAATATTTTTCCAACACTTGTTTCTTTTAATTATTTTGTATTCTTTATTCATTATTTCAATAAAAAGTTGTTCATTTGCATTATTTCCAACACTTGAAAGTGCTTATTTTCCTAAGTTCTATTTATTGCTGTCATCCTAACCTTGCTGAGTTTAACTTGATCACTTAGACTTTGTATGCTATGTGAGTTTGATACTGAAAGGGTAAAACAATATCGATTGTCATAAAGGTGATATAGGAGAAAGGACTCGAGAGAGTGTATTTGGTGTTATAGGGGATGGTCATCTTATAACAACTATAGGGTTATAGGTTGCATGCATGAAGAATCTATGTCGGAGTCGAGTCACAAAAATGTGCATAACTGTACCCGCTTAGCCTTCTAACGGTTCTTGGGAGCAAGGCCAAATAGGAGTTAAACCTTACTAATTGCATAATTAGACTTAGGTTAAATAAGCCATTACTAGAGTCATTTTCCTTAGAGTTGAAGCGATATTGAACACCTCACTTTATTATTATTGTTATTTGTTTTCTTGTTTGTTTATTTGTTTTACACAACCCAACATCAACTATTTTTCTTGGTTACCTTTCAAAAGCAATTTAAGGGCAGTTTCTTCTTCAAATCTGTGTTTCAAACTTAGTCTTTGTGGGAACGATACCTTTGGAATACTTTTAGAGATTTTATTACTACATGCGATAATGTATTTCTATCTTAAGAATTTGACTTTGATTTGCAGTTTCTTTTGCAGGTTAAAGTTGGTGCATGAGCAAGGGGTATCAACTCCTTAAGATAGTTCCTGAAATAGAAAGAACCTTTAGTCTTCGTCGTCGTCGTAAAGAGCAAAGGCGAAATAAGAGGGAACAACAGAAGTTATGCGCATGGGAACCTCTTGAAGAAGTTGCTTATATACAAGAACTTCCAATGGACAAACTTGGAGTCGATCCTCCTGTTGACTAGTAGAATCATTGAATAGATCAGAATGGTGGGAGGATACCTCCAACACCACCACTTCCACCGATGCCACAAAATGAAAATCCGATCTATATTGCAAAAGATCGAAATAGTTCAATAAGGGATTATGCCTTACCAGTTTTTCAGCTTGTGTTGAAACCCATGATGTTTCAAATGCTCAACACCATGGGCCAGTTTTCAGGACTTTCGAGTGAAAATTTGCATAAGCATATCAAGCAATTTTTAAGAATTTGTAGTTGGTTTAAAGTAACAGGTGTACCAGAAGACACACTGAAGCTAAAACTTTTTCCTTTTCCATTGCAGGGAGATGCTGAAGATTGGTTAGATTCATTTCCACCAAACTCCATCACATATTGGAATGACTTGGTAGAAAAGTTTCTAGAGAAGTTTTTTCCGTCCAACAAGAATACTAAGTATAGAGCAAAGATCATCTCCTTCAGACAATCATACAATGAGCCTTTAGATGCAACTTGGGAGAGATTCCAAAGGCTGGTCAGAAAGTGTCCTCATCATGGATTGTCTGCTTGTATCATTCTTGAGCATTTATATAGTGGACTCGATCAAGAATCAAAAGCTTTAGTCAAGCCATATTCGATACAATAGCCACGAATAACTGACATTGGGGGGAGATTGAACCTACAATTTTGAAGAATCCAGTAAAAGTTGTAGAGACGAAAACGAACTCAACTATGCAAGCTCAGATTAAAGCTATTCATATCATGATGATGGGCTTGACTATGGGAAATCAAGCAAACATCGCTCTCACAAATATTATCTCTTCTCCTTGTTTTGATATTTGTATTGAAGAGCATATCACTGATAATTGTCCACTAAACCCTGCATCTGTTTTTTATGTAGGACAACAGGGAAACCAAAATCGTTGGAATTTGTATGCAGCTACGTACAACCCAAGGGACATTGCCTAGCAAAACTGAAAATCCTCACCATTAGGCAAGGAACAATGCAAAGCAATTACCTTGAGGAGCGGATTGGAGTATGATGGACTAGCATACTCCATTAATCAAGAAGTTAGGAAAATCCCAGAAGAAGTGTCAGAGAAATCCACAAAAGAAGAATCTGAAGTTAGTCAGAATAAAGAAAATTCAGAAAAGATCAAGGAGCCAGAAGCCTTGGAAGAAAAGATTGAGAGTTCAAACACAGGAAAAAAACAGGAAAATGCGACGGCAAAGATAAAAAAAATTATCATAGATCCAGATTATAGACCACCACCACCTTATCCTCAAAGATTCAAATACGCGTCACAAGATACGCAGTTCAAAAAGTTCCTAGACATTTTAAAGCAACACCACATCAACATTCCGTTGGTGGAGGCGCTTGAGCAAATGCCGAACTACGTGAAATTCCTGAAAGACATCTTGTCTAAAAAGAGACGATTGGGAGAATACGAAATAGTTGCATTAACAGAATGCTCCAGTGCATTGGTTAGAAGCAAGGTTCCTCCCAAGTTAAAAGATCCAGGAAGTTTCACTATCCCTTGCTCTATAGGAGGACAGAACGTCGATAGAGCACTATGCGATCTAGGAGCAAGTATAAATCTGATGTCGTATTCAATCTTCAAACAGTTAGGAATACGAGAAGCCAGACCAACGACTGTCACCTTACAACTAGCAGACAGATCATTAACACATCTCATTGGTAAAATGGAGGATGTACTAGTCAAGGTGGACAAGTTCGTATTTCCAGCAGACTTCATTATATTAGACTGTGAAGCAGATAAAGAAGTGCCAATTATCTTAGGTCGACCTTTCTTAGCGACTGGTAGGACCTTGATCGATGTACAGAAGGGAGAATTGACCATGAGGGTCAATGATCAACAAGTTACCTTCAACGTCATGAACGCGCTCAAATATCCAGGTGATTTTGAGGAATGTTTAGTACTTGACGAGATTGATGAGCTTTCTTTATATACTTTGCAAGAATTGCTAAAAGGGGAAATGCTGGAGGAATTGCTTGAAGGTGAAGAACAAGAGAATGCATGTGGGAAAAAGATTGCAGGAATAGAAGAATCAACCAAGAATGGCTCTGCAGTAGCACAAATAGAAGCATTGAGAGATTCCTTGGAGTCAAGCCAAGAAGAAATCAAGTCGCTGCAGCCGTCCATGATTAGCCCTCTAGAATTAGAACTCAAACCGTTACCAGAACATCTGAAATACAGTTACCTTGGAGAGAATAAAACCCTACCAGTTATTATCTCAACTTACCTCACTGACAAAGATGAATTATCTTTGCTACAGGTCCTATCTAGCCACAAAAAGGTGATAGGTTGGACAATTGTAGATATTCAAGGAATCAGTCCGTTGTTTTTCATGCATAGGATCATACTAGAAGAAGGTGTGAAAAATTCCATTGAAAGTCCACGAAGGTTGAACCCTATCATGAAAGAGGTCGTTAGAAAGGAAATTCTCAAATGGCTAGACGCAGGAGTTATATACCATATTTCAGACAGTAACTGGGTCAGTCCAGTGCAATGCATCCCAAAGAAAGGCGGGATGACTATAGTGGAAAATGAGAAGAATAAAATTATTCCAACAAGAATGGTCACGGGATGGCGAGTCTGCATTGACTATCGCCGACTCAACCAAGTAACCAGAAAGGACCATTTCCCATTACCGTTTATCGATCAGATGTTGGACAAGTTAGTAGGAAAAGATTATTATTGTTTCCTTGATGGCAACTGAGGACATGCAGAAATGTCATATTTACCTATTAATTTTAGCTAATTTTGTGAATGAATTGTGAGCTTTAATGTATTTTTATGTTGATTTTGTAGAAAACCAAGTTCGAGAAGCAAAACCAAGAATTTTACAAATTTTGGGTGTAAAAAGAAGACTTTGGGCCATAAAAGAAAAAAAAGAAAAGAGAACATTTGAAATGGAGGCCCAAAAGCCCAAAAGAAATGAAGACGAAGGCCAAAATCCGCATGTATGGTTTCTAAAAGGCCAAGCATCGCGACGCTTGGGCTAGAGCATCTCGACGCTTGGCCAATTATGAGGAAAAATCCAGAATCGTGACAACGTCACGACGCTGTCCATGTAGCGTTGCGACGCTACGCCAACTTGAGCAGCAAAAAGTTGTGACGTGGCGTTGCGACGCTGCGCGTCTTGGGCAGCAAGTCACCTCCGTTTCTGCTCCTATAAAAAGGCCCCTACCCCATGGTTCAAATCATCCCATTTTGGGGAGCTCTCCCCTAGCTCAATAGAGAGAAAAGGTGAGAAGAATTGTGAGGAAAAAAGTGGGAATTGATCGAGATTTCAAGGCTCGGGAATCGATATGATCATGACGGGAGCTTGGGATTAAAACCACGGTTATTTCTATCTTATCTCTTTGAAATTTCTTATTTTAGATTGAGTTAGGACCATGGATCAAGATCATTTTGCCAAAATTATTTCCATTTGTGAGTAGATCTTGAGACCTAGGGTCGTTATTCTAGTTAATTGGATAATGTAGCGCAATTACTTGGGTTATGTAATGAATTTCTTCATATTTCATCTATGTAATTCATGCTTAATGCCTTTAATCCCTTGATCACGGATTGATTGTTGTGTTGGTCTAAATTGATACTCCACCGAGAGAAATTAGATTAGATCCTAAATGCATGGCTAACAATTGCTTGGAGCACGAGAGTGAAAGAGAATTGTTAGAAATTGATAATGAAGTTGCTTAATGCCATACTATGATTAACTAAGGAAATCGACACATAAATTAGTTATGTTAGTATGAGATGTGGAGGAGCTTGAAAGAGAAATCCACTTATAATTACTTGTAGATTTATGAAATTGAAGATTATTAGTTACATGCATCCATGTATTTGAGCTACATATCCAACAAGCTAGTTAACACCCTAGGTCAAGTCCCCTTAATAGGATATTTCCAAATTTTTTGTTGCATGTTTCTTTGTTATTAGTTTCCTTAACTTTTGCTTTATCATTCGAATTTGACTTCTAAATAAAATTGAACATGATGGTTCTTGGTACTTAATGGATATAATTAAAATTCCCTGAGGATTCGATACTCAGAATACTTTCCGTTTTAATATTACTTGGGCAACCGTACGCTTGCAGAAAATTGAACAACAACAACTCACGTTACAACCAGATTACTGTAGCCCCAGAAGATCAAGAGAAGACCACATTAGTATGTCCATACGGGACGTTCACTTTTTGAAGAATACCTTTTGGACTCTGTTACACTCTAGCCACCTTCCAAAGGTGTATGATGGCAGTATTCTCAGATATGGTGGAGCGAACGTTAAAAGTTTTTATGGATGATTTCTCTGTCTTTGGAGAAACTTTTGCAATTTTTTACAGAATCTTGACCGCATATTGGAAAGATGCGAAGAAACGAACCTTGTGTTAAATTAGGAAAAGTGTCATTTTATGGTGCAAGACGGAATAGTTCTTGGACACAAGATTTCCAAAAATGGAATTGAGGTAGACAAGGCGAAGATCGAGCTTATATCCAAGCTACCTTTTCCCAAGACAATACCAAACATAAGGAGTTTTCTAGGCCATGCAGGCTTTTACCGAAGATTTATTAAAGACTTCTCTAAAATTTCTAAACCTTTGTGCAGGTTGCTTGAGGTGGATAGACCTTTTGAATTTGATGAAGATTGCAAACAAGCTTTTGAAACTCTAAAGAGTGCACTTAGTTCATCTCCGATCATGATTAAACCAAACTAGACTCAACCGTTCGAACTAATGTGTGATGCTAGTGACTTTGCAGTAGGAGCTATGTTATGCCAGAAACGTGGGAAGATTGTGAAACCATATCTTGCAAGCAAGACCCTTAATGAGGCACAGTTGGACTATACAATAATAGAAAAAGAACTACTGACAGTAGTTTTTGCGTTTGACAAGTTTAGATCCTACTTAATACGAACTAAAGTGATAGTTCATACTGATCACTCAGCCCTTAAATACTTGTTATCCAAGAAAGATGTTAAACCTCGACTAATCCGCTGGATTTTACTCTTGTAGGAATTTGATATTGAAATCCAGGACAGAAAGGGAGCAAAACTCAAGTGGCAGATCATCTGTCAAGGCTTAGGGAAGAGGCGCAATTAGAGAAGAGGCTGGACATTCGAGGGTCGTTTGCAAATGAATACATATTGACAGTAAGGGCAATTGAGATTCTATGTTTGCAGACTACATGAACTACTTAGTCGGTGGACTAAAGCTTTCAGAAGCCCGAGCTTAACAACTGAAAAATTTTCTGAATTATGTAAAGGAATATTATTGGGATGAGTCATACCTATACAAGCTAGGCCCAGATCAAATACTTAGACGATGTGTTACAAAGGAGGAAGTACCATTCATTTTGGAAGCCTACCATTCATCTCCATATGGAGTGCACTTCACAGGACTAAAAACTGCAGCCAAAGTCCTTCAATTAAGGTACTTTAGGCCAAGTCTTTTCAAGGATGCACATCTATTTACTAATCAGTGCTAGAGAACCGGGAATTTAATAGCTAATAGTGAAATGCCAATAAACTTCATGCTTGAAGTGGAAATCTTTGATGTATGGGGAATAGATTTCATGGGCTCATTCCCTTTTATCCTTTGGAAATATTTATATTTTGCTTGCAGTTGATTATTGATAACTCTCCAAAAGGGAGTTATTTAGACCTTATTTCTATATTGATTTGTGTGTCTTTTGTGATAAATAGGGTTGCTTTTAGATAGATATTATATGTTTTAACCCATTTGGAAGAATGGATGCTTTGGAAGTTATTTTGTGCAGAATATATTGCTGAGCGACTTGAGGGAGCAAAATCTGTGCTGGAGCAAAGCAAGGAGAAAAACTACCACGTCTCAGCTCGTTAGGCAATTTAATGAACATGATTCAGTTAAGCTATTCTCAGATTTGAGGAGCAAGGAGAGCCATCCACGTGTCTAGGTCAACCTAATTCAAGCTTGTCTTCACTGTATAAAAGGGAAAGTCGCCCAAGTCAAATTCATTCCACTCTTGGGGAAGAGATCACTTCTCATTTCCATTATTGGGAGTCGAATAGAGGAGAGAAATTAGGGACATTAAGAAGACCATCAATTGCAAAGCTGATCAAGAGAATTAGTATTTTCTTGTATTATTTTGTAATTATGGATGCATTTACTCAGATTGTAACATGTGTTGCTATGCACTTTATGAACTAAGTAATTTTAGGTGTTGGTTAGGGAATATGTAATTTTCATGCTTAATCTCTATACAATATAAGTTGATTTGATGCATCTTGATTATTTGTTGTGCTCATTTATATTTTGTGCCCGCTTGGCCAGCCGGTATGAATATCACTTTCTAGTTTCAGGGATGATTTGGAAAGTGTGTGGCAATTAATCACACTAGATCATTGTGTATTGGTGAACACCAGTGACTGAGCTAGGGATAGCCAGTTGCCTAGTGCTTGATCGGTAGTGCTTCATTGGAGTTGAAACACATTCTAAAAAATCCAGAGTTCCGAGAGGAATCTGCTAATAAGACTGCAAGAGTTTTGCCTGATCAATAATATTGCTAGAGCATCTTTTAAAACAATTACTAAATCCTGACTAGCACCGATTTCTAATATGCCTGCTTATTTGTTTACTTTTTGTTCTGTCATTTCTTTTGCTTTAGCATTCTATAAAAACTAATCATTTTAACCACTTTTGAAATCATTGAAAAGCTAAACAAAATAGATAAAGTGAGAGCTAATTCATACCCTGGATTCTATAAATACTTATTACTTGATGCGGATTGTGTATACTTGCACAGAGTTCTAGATTCTCTTTGCATCTTAATTTTACTCACTCTAGGAGCCCAACAATTATTTATCAAAATGGATCAAGGTCGTAGCAAAAGGGGATGAAAGCCCCTACGTAGCGGAAGCGCATCTATTGAACCTTACGTCGTATATTAATTAACATTAAAATACCGTTACGAAAGGGCAAGATAAAACTTTAAACATGTTTTAAAGTTGCTGGAAATTGATATAAACATGCTGGAAAAATAAATCTAAATTTATTTTCAAGCTTTTCTAAAGAACCGTTACAAACCTTTGTTGTAGACTTGACTGTTCTTCGCCAACGACGCTTCAACGAACAAAAACGCAACAACCACAGAGGTTACACTGGTATGTCTCTAAGTCTAGGAGGCAAAAGACTTGTGGGAGTCTTTCTCTAAGAGGGAAGCTAGAGAGAATTCTAGGGTCTTGTCTTGTGAGTCTAAGAGCAAGAGGGCTACTAAACCAATTAGGTCTAGTGTTATATTTACAGAAGAGTGACCATGAACAAAATATTCAATAAAATAGGTCTTTTCCAAAATTGATTCAATCTAATTCCTTATTTAATCAATCAAAGATCAATCAATTTCATAATTGATTAATGTTTTCCACAAAAGACTAATTACTTCCATAAGTGATTAGATTATTTCCATTGATGATTAATCACTTCCATAAGTGATTAATCATTTCCATAATTGATTAATTCCCAATTAATTAACCACCAATTAAATATCACATATTTAATTTCCGGCCTTGAATTAATTAATTTGCCCAAATGGATTTTAGACCTTAAAATTAATTAAACTCATATTTGAACTCTTTCAAACTTCCATAAATTTAATGTGACTGTGTTGGGATTGGTGCCCTAAAACTCGTAGATAGTGAATGTTAAACGAATTATATATACTTATTCGATAAAGGTGTTATCGAGATTGATTCAGTAAAAGTCATTACTGAATAAATTAAATTGCACATATAATAATCCAAATCCAATAAACTAAGATCCATGGCTATAGGATGAACACTTGAGCTTTATGTAGAGACATAAAAGTGGATCAAGCTTGAGTAATAGCCAAAACGGTCTATAGTATAGGAATAGGGTTGGGTACCTTATTCTGGAGACACTATGAGACGCGGCCCACTTTATAGATGGTATAGATGATGTGATCCTAAATCATCCATGTAGAGACATGCGAGTGGGGGTGTCATATGCAATGAGTTTGCATAAGACCAGGACTGAGAAATAAGTCGCTCTCGCTTTATAACACCGTTTACTGACGAGACTGACTATTTCATGTGATGACCTAGGTAACTCGATCTTAATCCTGAGCTAACTATGAACTCCTGTTTAATCGAGCTTATCCTTAGATCTGCATAGGTGAGAGTGGCTTAGTATCGCCGACTCAATAAGCCTCCCATTTCAGGGATAGGAACGGGTAGATAGCTGGGGACATAGTCGTGCAAGAAGGAATTCACTCCTACCCAAATAAGGGATAGTAGAGAGGTTGTTCCCTTAAGTGCTGACTCCGGGGCTTGAACAAAGGGATCCCGCCCTCTCATTGGCCTGAGAGGGACTCGGTTTATTGGTTGGACCATAAACCAATTATTCATTAGAGGATCAGTGGGACTTAAGGAACTAGAAGTACTATAGGGGTAAAACGGCTTATTGACCTAGCTATAGCTACGGACAACCTGTGAAGGATCGACTTACTAATCATGGTTAAATCGAGTGGACGGAAATATATCTATAGTGAGGGGAGTGCAACTATCGGGCTATAGTGGAGTGTCCCGATAGTTAACGAATGTTGGCTAGCTTGGACAATGAGATTAGTCGGTTAGCCTCGAATCGTTGGAGCCCATGATCTATAGGTCCATTAGGTCCCCCTACTAGCTCATATCGGAATTAAGCCTAGAACAAAAGATAGGAAGCTTTGAATCGTTCAAAATCGGGAAAAAGGGAATTATCGTAAATTGTGTTTGACACAATAATTTAATTATGAATTAAATTAGAAAATGAGAGATGAAGTATTTAAAAGAGTTTTGAATACTATATATATGTATTAGGAATCATATATATGGAATTGCACAAGATAACAAAGATTAAATAGATTAATCATATCAAAATTAATTTGAAAATTTTCAAATTAATTACCAAGCAATCAATTTCAATTTAGAATTGAAATTGGGGGTAATTTGCAAGCTTGAAATTTGATTTCAATTTGAATTTAGTGGATTTAGTTGGAAATCCACTTAATGCATGATCATTCAAAGTGGAAAGACAACTCACTCATGCATTGTTGCATGTCTTGTGTAATGTACACCTAGAATCCACTTGAGCTTGCAAATACACCATGTGTCTTGTGTCTTGAGGCTTGGCTTTGCATGGAGAATGTCTTTAAAAGGAGTTTGAATCATATTCAAACATAAGAGAGCCATTTCCTTAATGTTATGCTGCTGGAATTTGGACTCAAAGTTCTTTCATCTCTCATTCTTCTCCATTGTTTGATGCTTCTAGCATTCCCTTCCCATTCCCTATCTTATATAGACTCCCACAAGTCGTTCTTGGCCCGGAGTATAGTAGGGAAGACTCTAGAGGTTGTCCAAGGAGCATAGGAGAGGCAAACACCACAAGGAGTTCAACATAAGTGAGCTACAAAGGTTGGTGTTTTCTAAACTCTCTATTCTGTCTTTTCTAGAACATGCATGCTTTAGGAGTAAAATTGAACGTCTTAAGTGCTTTCGATCTTCAATTGCTTCCGCATGTGTAATATGTACACCTTCAGACTGAAATTTATATTAATATTTGAATTTCTTCAAATATTAATTTCTCTCATAATAATATATCAATATATATTATATTGTTTCACTTAGTAAATTGAACATTTTCAATTTACATTTATTACTTAGTTGCCTCAAATTACTTTATGAGCTACCAGTGGGACCTAATGACCTGCAGATCAGCAGCTCCAAGGATGTGAGATTAATTGGTCAAACTCATTAACCAAATTAATCAATATTCGTTAACTGTGTGTACATTCCACTATAGACTCACAGTTGCACTCTTCTCACTGCAAACATATTTTCTGTGTCCACGGATATAGACCAATATCAACTAGTTAGTCCTTCACGAGTGTCCGTAACACCAGCTAGGTCAAATAACCGTTTTACCCCTGGGCTACTTCTATTTCCTTAAGTACCAATTATCCTCTAATGAACAACCTGTTTGTGGTCCAACCATCAAACAAAAAACCCTCTCGTTCCATTGAGAGGGTAGGGCCCTTTGTTCAAGACTTGGAGTCACCACTTAATGGAACACTCATCTGCTTCCCTAAAGTCGGAAAGGAGTGAATTCCATCTTGTACGATTATGTTCCCAACTCCCCACTCGATCTTGTCCCCAAAATGGTAGGCTTATTAAGTCGGCGAATTGGCAACTCTCACCCATACAAATCAAAGGACAATCCCTCATGAGCAGGAGTCCATAATGAACTTAGGATTAAGACTAAGTTGTCTAGGTCGTCCTAGTGAAATAGAAAACCAACTAGTTAACGGTGTTATAATCGATGGTTACTATTTTGCGGTCTGGTCTTATGCAAACTCATTGCATAGGATAACCCCACTCACATGTCTCCTACACAAATGCGTTGGATCATAGCGTTTGTATCAAATACAAAGTGGGTTGTATCCATAGTGTCACCAGGATAAGGCACCCAGTCTTATCCCTATACTATAGACCCTCTAGGTTGTTTCTTGAACAGTGATCCCCATATGTCGCCATATATAGTTCAAGACTCATATTACAGCCAAGGATGTCTAGTTTATTGGATTAAGGTTATTTTAGGCAAAGACAAATATAAAATAACTAATAACATTTAATTGAAAAATATATCAACATTATTTCATTAATATCCGGTCAACGGTTACATTCACTATCTACGGGTTTTAGGCCATAAAACCCAACAAACTCCCACTTGAACTAAAACACTAATTAGTGGGATGTAAATGCAATAATCTAAAGCTGGAAATGTCATGTATACTAAAATAATACAATGAACTAGGGCATCCTTATACCCTTTATACATTTCTCCCACTTGCCCTAGATTAGACGACATACATATCTCGTAGACCTAGACCCTCTAGATGACTCTCATACACTTTAGCCGTGAGAGCATTCATAAATGGATCAGCGATGTTGTGCTCTGAAGCGATCTTAGTGACGATCACATGTCCTCGTTTCACAATCTCCCGTATCAGGTGATACTTCCTTTCGATGTGTCTACCCCGTTTGTGGCTTTGAGGTTCTTTTGAGTTGGCTACAACCCCAATGTTGTCACAGTATAGTGTTATGGGCATGTTCATATTTGGAACTACTTCCAAATCAGTCAAGAACTTTCTAAGCCAGACTGCCTCCTTAGATGCTTCGCAAGTTGCTACATACCGAGGCTCCATTGTTGAGTCTGCTATGCATCCTTGTTTGATGCTTCTCCAAACTATTGCTCCTCCATTGAGGGTGAATACTGACCCTGATGTGGATTTTCTTGAATCCTTATCAGCTTGAAAGTTAGAGTTAGTGGATCCAATAAGAATCAAATCCTTAGCTCCATACACTAGCATGTAGTCCCTCGTTCTCCAAAGATACTTGAGGATATTCTTAACCGCTCCCTAGTGGTCCAATCCTGGATTAGACTGATACCTACTGACTACTCCCACTGTATAACATATGTCAGGCCTAGTGTAGAGCATAACATACATTAAGCTACCTACAGCTTAGGCGTAGGGAACGTGTTTCATGTTCTCAATTTCTTGAGGTGTCTTAGAAGACTGTTCCATAGACAGGTGTACCCCATGTCTGAAAGGTAATAATCCCTTCTTGGAGTTTTGCATCAAATATCAAGACAACAAATTCACTTTAGTTAATTTAATTAATTATGCATTATTGAATGTATGTTTTAATTAAATAGTATTTTATGTGCATAATGTATGTCACTTAGATTTAAAATCCCACCATAGAAAAGCATGAATCATGCATTAATTAATATGTTATAAGAGTTATGATATTAATTAAATGCATGTATAAAGTTTCATGATAATTAATATAAATGTTGTATTAATTGGAGTAAGAGTTATTCTGGGAATAGTACTTGGTCGAGATTGTCTCGATTCAGAGGAGGAGTAGCTGACTGCCCTACGGTAGCGGTTATTCTAAACCCCTGAAGTATCGTTGCAAAATAAATCTATTATATATGGGTCGATAATTGTTTTTGCTAAATCTGATTGGATAAATGTGTATAATGGGTTTAGTGCAAAGTTTCTAATAGAGATTAATTTGTTTGTTTCAGCAATATGTCGAAAATCGTATGTGCTTTGTCAAAAGCCAAATTAAACGGTTTAGTACATACGTCTAAGAATACTAACTTAAACACTAAACACGTGGCAAAGAATTTAGGTTTGGTCTCAACTGAGGAATGTCCTCAAACTAACTGCGTAGCCAAGAAAAACATGATCCACGACTCTAAATGCGATTTATTAGTTTTGGAAACGTGTTTAGTGGAAAACGACGATTCTGCCTGGATACTCGATTCAGGTGCCACTAATCACGTATGTTCTTCATTTCAAGGAATTAGTTCCTGGCAACAGTTGAGAGCTGGAGAGATGACTCTTAAAGTTGGAACAGGAGAAGTCGTCTCGGCTATTGCAGTGGGAGACATAAAATTATTCTTCACCAAGGAACGTTACATGATATTAGATAATGTGTACATAGTTCAAAAAATTAAAAGAGATTTGATTTCTTTATCTTGTTTATTGGAACAAGGTTACTCAATTTCTTTTTCTGTTAATGAAGCGTTCATAACTAAAAGAGGTATTAATGTTTGCTCTGCAAACTTGAAGAATAAATTGTATGTTTTGAGACCAATTGAGTCTAAAGCTATTTTAAATCATGAGATGTTTAAAACCGCTGAGACTCAACCTAAAAAACGAAGAGTTTCTCAAGATACCTATCTTCTGCACTTGAGGTTAGGCCATATCAACCTCAATAGGATTGGGAGATTGGTCAAGAGTGGAGTTCTAAATAAGTTAGAAGATGACTCGTTGCCTCCTTGTGAGTCATGCCTTGTGGGCAAGATGACAAAACGACGTTTTACAGGAAAAGGTTATCGTGCCAAAGAGCCCCTAGAGCTTATTCATTCGGACCTCTGTGGACCAATGAACATTAGAGCTCGAGGAGGGTACGAATATTTCATCAGTTTCATTGATGATTATTCGAGGTATGGCTATCTCTACCTGATGCATCATAAGTCCGAAGCTTTTGAAAAGTTCAAGGAGTACAAGGTTGAGGTTGAAAACCTATTACGTAAGATGATAAAAAAACTTCGATCCGATCGAGGTGGAGAGTATATGGACTCAAGTTTTCAAGACTATTTGATAGAACATGGAATTACGTCCCAACTCTCAGCCCCTGGTACACCTCAGCAAAACGATGTATCGGAAAGGAGAAACAGAACCTTGTTAGACATGGTTCGTTCGATGATGAGTTATGCTCAGTTACCTAACTCATTTTGGGGTTATGCAGTAGAGACTGAAATTTATATCTTGAACGTAGTTCCCTCAAAGAGTATTTCTGAAACGCCGTTTGAGCTCTGGAAAGGTTGTAAAGCTAGTTTACGACATTTCAAAATTTGGGGATGCCCTGCATACATGCTAGAAGCAAACCCAAAGAAATTGGAGCCTCGTTCTAGATTTTGCCTATTTGTAGGCTATCCCAAAGAAACGAGAGGTGGATACTTCTTCGATCCACAGGAAAATAAAGTACTTGTATCGATAAATGCTACATTCCTAGAAGAAGATCACCTCAGAGATCACAAGCCACGAAGTAAAGTCGTTTTAAGTGAACTATCTAATGAAGCTACAGAAACATCAACAAGAGTTGTTGATGATGCTGGCACCTCGAGTCAATCACGTCCTTCTCAAGAAATAAGAGAACCTCGACGTAGTGGGAGGGTTGTTAGACAGCCTGATCGCTATTTGGGTTTAACTGAAACTCCAGTCGTCATACCTGATGACGGAATCGAGGATCCATTAACTTTTAACCAGGCAATGGATGACATTGACAAGAATGAGTGGATTAAAGCCATGGACTTGGAAATCGAGTCCATGCATTTTAATTCAGTATGGGATCTTGTAGACCAACCTGAAGGGGTTAGACCCATAGGGTGCAAATGGATCTATAAGAGAAAACGAGACGCTGCTGGAAAGGTACAGACCTTTAAGGCACGACTTGTGGCAAAGGGTTTTACCAAGCGGGAGGGGATTGACTATGAAGAAACCTTCTCCCCTGTTGCGATGTTGAAATCAATCCGGATACTTTTATCCATTGCCACTTTTTACGATTATGAAATATGGCAAATGGATGTCAAGATTGCTTTTCTGAACGACAATCTTGAAGAAACTATCTACATGTCTCAGCCTGAGGGGTTCATTGCTCAGGATCAAGAGCAAAAAGTTTGCAAGCTTAAACGATCCATTTATGGATTAAAACAAACGTCTAGATCCTAGAATCTGAGATTTGATACTGCGATCAAATCTTATGGCTTTGAACAAAACGTCGATGAGCCTTGTGTTTACAAAAGGATCATCAACAACTCCGTAGCTTTCTTAGTACAGTATGTGGATGATATCCTACTCATCGGGAAAGATGTAGGTTATCTAACTGACATTAAACTATGGCTAGCAACTCAATTCCAAATGAAAGATTTGGGTGAGGCACAATATGTTCTAGGGATCCAAATTGTTCGAGATCGAAAGAACAAAACGCTAGCCCTGTCTCAAGCTTCTTATATCGACAAATTGTTGGTTAGATATAAAATGCAAAATTCCAAGAAGGGACTATTACCTTTCAGACACGGAATTAATTTGTCTAAGGAACAGTGTCCTCAGACACCTCAAGAAGTTGAGGACATGAGACGTTTTCCCTATGCCTCTGCAGTAGACAGCCTAATGTATGTCATGTTGTGTACAAGGCCTGACATTTGTTATGCAGTAGGGATTGTCAGTAGATATCGATCCAATCCAGGATTTGATCACTGGACAACCGTTAAAAATATCCTCAAGTATGTAAGGATAACGAGGGACTATTTGCTCGTGTATGGTTCCAAGGATTTGATCCTTACAGGATACACTGATTCTGACTTTCAAACCGATAAAGATTCGAGGAAATCCACATCAGGGTCAGTGTTCACTCTGAATGGAGGAGCAATAGTATGGCGTAGCATCAAGCAATGATGCATTGCAAACTAGACCATGGAGGCCGAATATGTAGCCGCTTGCGAAGTAGAAAAAGAGGCAGTATGGCTCAGGAAGTTCCTAACTGACTTGGAAGTCATTCCGAATATGCATCTGCCTATCACCTTGTATTGTGATAATAGTGGCGCAGTTGCAAACTCAAAGGAACCTCGAAGCCATAAGAGAGGCAAGCACATCGAAAGGAAATACCATCTCATCAGGGAGATTGTGCACCGAGGAGACGTGATCGTCACGAAGATAGCATCGAAGCACAACATTGTTGATCCATTCACGAAGGCTCTCACGGCTAAAGTGTTCGAGAGTCATCTAGAAGGTCTAGGTCTGCGAGATATGTACGGGAAATAATCTAGGTCAAGTGGGAGAATTGTAACCGGTATATCGATACCTCAGTATACTGGGTATTTAGATGCCCTAGTTTATTGTATTTTTACTCTGTTATTAATACAAGTATTTTTTCACCCACTGCTGTTTTAGATTATAGTACATCCCACTAAACTAGAGTTTTAGTTCAAGTGGGAGATTGTTGGGATTGGTGTCCTAAAACTCGTAGATAGTGAATGTTAAACGAATTATTTACTTATTGATTTCGACAATTGGACCTTTAATGCTTAATCAATTAACTAATATGGATTAACTAATCATTTGATTCATCATTCTAGAAGCCTAATGACAAGGACTCTCCTGTCGGTCTCCTCCTATCTCATACCTTTCAATAAAGAATCTCCTTTCAGTCTCATCTTTATTTACTTAGCATGGCATTACGACCCTTCAGTACAACCTCTAACGTTATTTATTCTATCCCGTGTCATCCGGGTAAATAACCGTTAGTCATGCATTCAGTTCTAGTCTAAGCTTCTCTTTGTCGAGTTTCCACTTAGTAACGTTTCATTTAATCAGTGATCAGTTGATTAAAAGCATTACGGAAAAAATGCACAAATGAACAATAATGACAATTAAACCACATCAATTCATTAATTCAGCAGAGGTTCAACATCTAAATCAATCTCAAAGAATTTAGAAATTAACTACTCATAATCACTAAAATCCAATAATTCCTAATCACAACAATTCAAGAAACTAAAACATAAAGGAAAAGGGAAGAGAAATGCTCATAAAAGTGTCGATCTCCTCGATCCCACGTCGA
Organism: Luffa acutangula; assembly: GCA_036850905.1. Taxonomy (NCBI): domain Eukaryota; kingdom Viridiplantae; phylum Streptophyta; class Magnoliopsida; order Cucurbitales; family Cucurbitaceae; genus Luffa; species Luffa acutangula. Next base: position 28,098,349 of record CM072098.1, read on the forward strand.
CCTCCTTCGATCCCGAGCTCCAAAGATCTTCAACAAGCTCCCAAAACTCTCCCAAAAATCCCAAATTTTAGAGTAGACTCTAGAATGGGGTGAAAACCCACAAATTGGCACACAAACTTCATTGCAAAAGGCTCATTTTATAGGCTCCCAACAGGCGTAGCGTCGCGACACTATGTAGACAGCGTCGCGACGCTCTGACGTCATCTTTTCTTGGGCTCCAAGATGTCGCAGCGTCGAGACGCTATATGGACAACGTCGCGACGCTGTCGCAATTCTAGAACTCTCCACGCGGCTGCCTAGCGTCGGGACGCTCCAGGCTTAGCGTCTCGACGCTTGGCCCTGAATTTTCAATAATGGCCCGATTTTGACTTAATTTTTGGGCCTCCAACTTTCTTTTGGCCCAAATACTTCTTGTAATGGATTTTGGGCACTTTTCTTGAACCAACTTGATACTTTAAGACTTGAAATTCATGAATTTGGACTTCTAATTCATTCTTCTTGGCTTTTTGGATTTGGGTCTTCAATGTAATTCTCCAAATTGCTCAAAAAGTCTACAAAATCATCCAAAATCTCTCAAAATTCTGGTTTTGCTTCCTTGGCTCGGTTTTCTGAAATTTAAACAGAAAATAGCATTAAAGTACACAATTCATGCACAAAACTAGCTAAAATTAATAGGAAAATGATGACATTTATGCATGTCATCAGTTGCAGGATGGCTAATCTCCTCACGGGGGTTCCCACACGACCCCAGCAGCTCTGCAGATTGCTGTGATGAGGGAAGGGTACCCTAGACCTACTGTGGTCGGCTCCTCTGTGGATCCGACGCATGGAAGAATATATAACTTTTCCTACGTCTACACTGCATCCGGTCGCTATAGTGAATAACAGGGTTGCTCTCTCCTTTGTTACATCATTAAGATGCATCACATGTAAGAGTTTGGCACACAGAAAACTATGCCATGCTTTGTTATCCACTATCAGATCAAAAGATTTAAAGTTTATTGTTTCACCCCTTCTTACAAACCAAACTGCCCCTGGCCTCCATAAATGTCCTATAATTTGGTAGGCATCAAAGAAAATACTTGCGTAATCATTGTACCCATCCCTATCAATAATGGGAAGGCCATAAAATTAGGTAATAGAGGTCGAGTTGAAAGGGATCATTTTACCCCTAACAAAGGAAGTCGTGGATCCTTCTGTCATGTTAACATAAAATTACTTGACGATAGGGACTACAGCAGCCTTGGGGTGCCTAGTGAACGTACACCAACCTCTCTCAGCTATACTTTGGGTGAGCTCAGGTTGGTTTTGGGCACTTGGAACTAGCCCTCTCTTAGGAACCACCCCCCTAATTACCACGTAAGAGTTATATACGTCTTCAGCATCCCTGTCTCTTGCCCTTTGTCCTAATTATTTGTATGGATGTGCTTAATGCTTTATTCAATTGTGCCAATTGTGTAATGATCTGATTCTTAATGGAAACTCGACGGAGAGAAATTAGGATAGATCGTAATTCATGCAACTAGTTTAATTGCCTGTCGTGACACCGGGATTAGTTGATTAAACTTAGATTCCTAAAATGAATCAGAGCGTAATAATTAATGATTTTTAATGGCGCTAAGGACACTTAGGTTGTTAAAATGAATTAATTACAATTAGGAGAAACCGACAGGAGAACCTAAGTGATTAACGAAAATTCTAGGATTATAATTAGTAGGGCAATGAGATAGGATAATTATAACAATTGTTTAGCTAATAATTGATTTTCAAGACCCCTCTTCCCATTTAAAGAAAACTCTTTCTCCATATTTTATTTTTTTTTCGATTGATCAAATTATTTTCTTTAATTGCTTTGATTTTTTGAATCCTTTTTATTGTATGAGCTGTTCCCTAAATATTATTTCGTCCAAGTATTTTTAGTGCTCAAGAGATTTTATTTTTGCTTAATTTTCGCTTCGCTTCCCTGTGGATTCGATACTCGGTATTACCTACCGTTTTATATTACTTGTGACGACACATGCGCTTGCGGTAATCGCCTACGAACAGTTGCTTGTAGTTGAATCGTGCTATTTCTAATCTTAAAGTAAAGTGTTCTACATTGTTAAGCTAGAATTTCGTTTGGCCAACCATTTTCTAGCATTGTTATTGAATTTTTGGGAAAATATTTAGTAACTAATTACTTTGTTTTACCTTAGTCTTAAAGATCATGAAAATAAGTGGGTATTTAGGGATAAATAACCACCTAAGGCACTAATCAGTTGAAATAAAAATAAGGGGTAAAATGGGAGTTTAATCACCTTAATCTTTGAAGAATTGGAAAAATCCCGTGGAAAAATCTGGGTGAGATTAATTAGCACAGATTTTGCTATAGCAATCACTAGAAGCAATATAGAAAAATCCATAACCCGAGCCTTAACTTCTCCTCTACATTCACTCGTTTTTCTTGCATTATTTACTTTAAGTACTCTTAAATTTCACTCAAATTTGTTTACATTTGTGCATCTTAGTTATTAATTGATATTTTGTCGTTGGTTACCTTGAATTTCATCGAAAATTTTGCTTAGATGTAGTAAATTTCCTTAATTCAATCCCTGTGAAGAACAATCTTAATTTACTTATCACTTGCTGTCATGATGTGTATACTTGCACGTTTTTTTAGCTTTTTGTGAACATTTCTTACATATTTAGAATCACATTGCACAAGGCAACAAGTTTTTGGCACCATTGCCGAGGATTGAGTTGATTTTCGCTATTTTTAAGTTGAAATTCGGTGAGATTGGTGATAAAACAGAATCTAACTTTGTTGTTTGATTTTGCCGGTATGGGTAGTTGTGTATGAACGAGTTTCCTGATTTTGAATTCAGGCACAAAATTTTGAGATGAAGCCTGTGATGTTCCAAATGTTACAAACGATGGGACAATTTCATGGATTACGTTCAGAGGACCCACACCTACACCTTAAATCCTTTTTGGGAGTGAGTGATTCATTTAGAATTCAAGGAGTTTCCCAAGATGCTTTGAGGCTAACTTTATTCCCTTATTCTTTGAGAGATGGAGATAAGGCTTGGTTGAATAACTTTGTCCCTGGTTCCATCACTACATGGAATGAGCTAGCCGAGAAGTTCCTTATTAAGTATTTCCCTCCCACTAGGAATGCCAAGCTTAGAGCGGATATAGTGTCTTGTAGGCAATTTGATGATGAGTCCTTTAGTGAAGCTTGGGAAAGATTTAAGGAGTTGTTGAGAAAATGCCCTCACCATGGACTACCCCACTGTATTCCATTGGAGACTTTCTATAATGGGTTGAATATGGCCACTCAGAGCATGGTAGATGCTTCAGCTAATGGTGCTTTGTTGTCCAAGACTTATGATGAGGCTTATGCTATTTTGGAGAGAATTGCTACAAATAGTTGTCAATGGTCTGATTCAAGAAGCATGGCTGGGAAGAAAAATAAAGGTATGCTTGAGGTTGACACAATTACATCTTTCAATGCAAGATTTTATTCCATGGAAAGTATGATGAAAAAGTTGACTTTGGGGCTTGAAAATTTGAATATGCTGAATTCTGGTGCAAATCATCATGCTGCAGCAATCAACAGAAACCAGAATTCCACAGATTCATGTGTTTATTGTGGAGAGGATCACACTTTTAAGTTTTGTCCAAGTAATCCAGCTTCAGTGTGCTATGTTGGAAACCAAAATGGCTAATGAAATAACCCATATTCCAATACCTATAATCCGGGTTGGAGAAATCATCCTAATTTTGCTTGGGAAAGTCAATGAAGTAATTCCAACACCCAACAAGCTCAACAAAAGATGAATGGTCCACTTGGATTTGGACAGCAAAACCAACAAGCTAATGTTCAATACCAAAACACCATTAAATTAAGCAAAATTCAACTCAAATAGCAATTTCTCCAAGCAAAATTAAGCCTTTAAGCCCCAAAGTCATGGCTAATAACTCTTATTTCTAAGAGTTATCACACCCCCAAACAAGAAAAGATCAGCTAGCAACTCCACTAGAGCCTTTCATATGCCACACAGCTACTTCTTGCTCAAAACTTCCCTCAACAAATGCTCACAACTCCAAAAAGAATACAACGTCTAAAAACCATTGGGCTACAATACTTGGCATTTCTACAAATCAGTACTTTGCTTTTGATCCATGCTCTTAACCCACCTTAACAAGCTATCATATCTAATTGTGCCAACCTATAGGCATCAAACAAGCCACTGACTTTCTTTCTTTCCTAGCTCAAAAGTCTAATCCTTAAGCTTGCTAAGCAATCCTAAAATCCTAATGCCCAATTTATAAAACCTCTAAGCTCAGCCCAAAACTTCTCTCTAACTTTTATTCTCTTTTTTACTTTTACCATCTTAGAAAGTCTCTTGCGTTATAGCTTTTCTATCCAGGAATGGCGACACTTTTTGGTGAAGCTCACCCTAGCTTCCAAGCTCATCACCTAACGAGCACTGCATTCAATTCCCATAAAATTACCTAAGATAGCTATCTAGCAACTCTTTCCTTGCTTCTCAGAGAGGCAACACTTTTTGGTGAAGCTCACCTAAGCTTTGGGGAAATTGAAACTTTCAAGCTAGCACTCATCCCTTAATCATTCCTTTTGATTTTTCTTCTCTCTTTTCTTTTTTATAGGAACTTCATACTTTCCTAATCTGCTTTTTGACGTAGGGGAAAACTATGGGTATCATAAATCCCCCTGGTTACTAGGCAAGCTCAGGAAAAGAACAAATTCCACAAAGGGAGAGGAGTACATCTTAGACAAAACTAGGACAAAGAGGAATGCTTTCTAAGATGCTTTTTCTATTTTTTTTTTTTTTCAAAAGGGCACCTCACCCCCAAACTTAAACTATTCATTGTCCCCAATGAATGAGAAAGTAAGGTAATTACCCCCAAACTTATTTTCTTTTGAGAGAGAAGCTCAGGCTTATTGCTTAGTGAGATTATAACTTTGGGCAAAGAACTAGGCACAAGCTTTCCTAAATTTTTTAGCTAAGCTAAAGAAAGAAAATTACGAAGCTTCTAATCAACCTAAGGATTTATAGCACAATAGGATAATCTAACTAAGCAAGAGGCTACGATGCTAGGGATCAAAAGACATCATGCTTTTTTTTTCAAATAAAAACAGAGTTTAAAGCTTAACCACGCATTCGGTTGTTGCAGCATTCATTGAGGGAAAGTCAGACAAAGGTACAGCTGTGCAACATCAAAAAGGCTCTCATACAAGCCTAATTTGGAACTTCAGACTAAGGTTAAAACATGTAAAATTTTGAAGCTATATTATGCATGAAGCCCAATTTACTTGCATGAAAAAATAGCTACTACCTTCAAAATTGAATTCACTAATTTACTCATCCTACGCATCAATCCAACAACACGAAACTAGGGGCAAACAATACTCATTCTCGATTAATCAAGATTAAATTTCAGCATTAAGATTGCACTAATAATCGCCCAAGCACTTCAGCAAAATTAAATATGCACGAAAAATAAAAAAAGGTAAGATTTTCATTACGATAACTCTTAGACATAAGAGTTATTAGCCATGATTTTGGGGCTTAAAAGCTTAATTGTGCTTTGAGAAATTGCTATTTGAGTTGAATTTTGCTTAATTTAATGGTGTTTAGCGAGAATGTTAATTGAGGGCTTTGGTTGTTAATTTTCATGCTAATTGTGTATTTGAGCTGACCTGGAGCTTTAATTTGCACAGATTATGCAACAGCTTGAGCTGGCAGTGGCAGAATAGAAGCTGAAATTTGTGGTTGTTGGGGCTGCTTTCCATGTGGAGGGCTTCATTAATTGATGTGGCATTCCCAGCTGGAGTCTGAAGCTCTTTTCATCCTTTAGAGGGAATTCCAAGTGGGCAAGACTTGTCTAATCAGCCCTGAAACCCACGTTGGTGGCTGGGTATTTAAAGAAAGAAGTCCAAATTTGGAAAGAAGGTTGGAGAAGGAAGAGAGTTGCGGTTGGGAGCTAAAAATCAGAGCAAAACAGAGGATAAAGAAGAGGAGGGCTGCCGTGGAGTCATTATTCAGCTTGAGAAAGCTGGATTTGATCTTGGGAGCTTCTTCTTTAGTCTTTTCTTCTCATCTTTTATCTTCCTATTGGTATTAGTTGTGTAAGAAGTTGAAAATACGTTGAGTATGGGTATTCTTTGTTGTACTGAGTTTATTTCGCCTTTGAACATGAGCTAATCCTCTTTAGGTGAGGATTAGGGATTTTATATTGTAACGAGGGGTTGTTTGTAGTTGAACCATGCTATTTTCATCTTATAGTAAAGTGCTCTTCATTGTTTAAGCTGGAATTTCATTTGGCCAACCATTTTCTATCATTGTTATTGAGTGTTTGGGAAAACATTTAGTAACCGATTACTTTGTTTTACCTTAGTCTTAAGGATCATGAAAATGATCATGAAAATGATCTTTAAGACTAAGGTAAAACAAAGTAATCGGTTACTAAATGTTACCCACTCATGAATGGGTATTTAGGGATAAATAACCACCTAAGGCACTAATCAGTTGAGCTAAGAATAAGGGGTTAAATGGGAGATTAAGCACTTTAATCTATGGAGAATTGGAAAATTCCCGTGTTAAAATCTGGGTGAGATGAATTAGCACAGGTTTCGCTATAGCAATCATTGGAAGGAATACAGAACATCCCTAATTCGAGCCTTACTTCTCCTCTGCATTCAGCCGTTTTTCTTACTTTATTTACTTTAAGTACTCTTTAATTTCACCCAAATTTTTTTACATTTGTGCAATTTAGTTAGTGAATGATATTTTGCCCTTGGTTACTTTGAATTTCATCGAAAATCACGCTTAGAAGTAGTAAATTTCCTTAATTCAATCCCTGTGGAGAACGATCTTAATTTACTTATCACTTGCTGCCATGATGTGTATACTTGCATGTTTTTTAGCTATTTGTGAACATTTCTTGCAAATTTAGATTCACATTGCAAAAGGCAACACTGCAGCATTCTTATTGCCCCTGCACAACTTAAATCAAAATCCAATTTCTTTAAAGCCCTAAACGTTTTATGCTCAAGCTCTAACAGTAAATGGCAAGTCATTCCATATTCTAACCTACAGAGAGACATACCTAGAGGAGTCTTATAGGTTGTCCTAAAAGCACAAAGAGCGTCATCTAACCGAAAAGACCAATCTTTCCTAGATGATGGACTACTTTCTCGAATATAGATTTAATTTTCCTATTACTAATTTCTGCTTGACCATTTGCTTGTGGGTGATAAGGGGTAGAAATCCTATGCTTAATTCCATATTTAGCTAAAAGCTTAGTTACAACATTATTTACAAAGTGTGTACCCTCATCGCTCACTAGAGCTCAAGGTGTCCCAAACCGCACAAAAATGCCTGATTGGAGAAACCTTGATACCATCTTAGCGTCATTTTGATGGCATGCAATGGCCTCTACCCACTTGGACACGTAGTCAACTGCCAATAAGATAAAAACATTACCGTTAGAAAGGGAAATGACCCCATAAAATCAATACCCCATACATCGAATAATTCCAATTCCAAAATATAAGTAAGAGGCATTTCATCTCTAGGTCCTAAATTTCCTCTCCTTTGGCAAGCATCGCATAGCTTGTAGAACCAATGGGCGTCCTTAAATAAAGAAGGCCAGAAGAATCCACATTGCAAAATCCTCATAGTTGTCCTCTGACAGCTAAAATGGCCTCCATACGGCGAAGAGTGACATTGCTCCAGGATTTAATTTGCTTCATCACCTGAAACACATCTACGAATAATACATCAAAACATTGCTTATACATAAATGGCTCATCCCAATAAAAGAATTTTGTATCAGGCTTAAACCTTTGCACGTGCCTCCAATCCATATCAATAGGAGTTGCTCCTTTCACCAAAAAGTTGGCTATATCAGAATACCAAGGAGTATCATTCACTACCTTTACCTCAACAGCAAAAAGCTGCTCATCTGGAAATGAATCAGAAATGACAGATTGCTCTAGCAAAGATGATGTTGGATCAAGACGAGACAAATGATTTGCAATAACATTCTTTGATCGCTTCTTGTCCTTTATCTCCAAGTCGAACTCCTGCAATAACAAAACCCAACAAATCAATCTAGGCTTTGCATCTTTTTTAGACATTAAGTACCTTATTGCTGCATGATTTGTGAAAACCGTGACTTTGGATCCAACCAAATATGGGACGAATTTCTCAAAGGCAAATACAATCACTAACAACTCATTTTCAGTAGTTGTATAGTTGACTTGTGTCGCATTCAAAACCTTGCTTGCATAATAAATAGGATGGATAAATTTTCCCTGCTTTTGCCCCAGCATTGCACCTACTGCAACATTACTCGCATCACACATTACCCTGAATGGCAAACTCCAATTAGGTGCACAAAGAATGGGGGCTGAGATTAAAGCAACCTTTAAAGTGTCAAAATCCTTCCTTAATCTGCATTAAAGTCAAAAATACTATCAGCACACAACAAGTTACAAAGAGGTTTACTTATTTTGGAAAAATCCTTTATGAACCTTCTGTAAAATCCAGCATGACCTAAAAAACTTCGAATCCCTTTAACTGATTTCGCTGGTTCTAACTTCTCTATAACCTTTATTTTTGCTCGATCAACTTCTAGACCTTTCTTTGAAATTTTATGACCTAACACTATGCCCTCATTCACCATGAAGTGACATTTCTCCCAATTAAGAACTAGATGGGTATCCTCACATCTCTTTAACACCTTACCTAAATTGTTCAAACAATGTTGAAAAGACCCTCCAAAAACTGAAAAATCGTCCATAAATACCTCAACAGTGGACTCCATCATATCAGAAAAAATTGCTAACATCTACCGCTGAAATTTTGCTAGAGCATTGCAAAGGCCAAAAGACATTCGCCTAAAAGCAAATGTCCCATAAGGGCAGGTGAAAGTGGTTTTTTTCCTGATCCTCAAGAGCAATGGTAATCTGGTTATACCCAGAATAACCATCCAAGAAACAGTAGTAGGCCTGATCAGCCAACCTATCCAACATCTGGTCAATAAATGGTAGAGGGAAATGGTCCTTACGGGTGGCTTTGTTAAGCCTCATGTAATCCATGCAAACCCTCCAGCCAGTTACTGTCATGGTTGAGATCAACTCATTGTCCTTATTAGCCATTACCGTAACACCTTCTTTCTTAGGAACACATTGAACAGGATTTACCCAATTGCTATCTTAAATTGGATAGATAATCCCAGCATCCAACCATTTGATCACCTCATTTTTAACAACCTCTTTCATTGCAGGGTTAAGCCTTCTATGTTGCTCAATAATCCTAAAGGATCCCTCCGCTAGAGTGATTTTATGCATACAGAAAGAAAGGTTAATTCCCTTCAGCTCATTAGCTAGCTAACCCATTTACAATTTCAGGGCTCTCATTGAAGTTTGATTACTTTGAATTGTGACATCTGTGCGAGCCATATATTTCTTCATCATTGCCTCAAGAGAACTCTCTGAATTTTGTTGGGGCAATGCCTGCGATTTAGTAAATTCTGATAGGGTTCTCAACTGGATTATTTTGCCACCAAGGATAGGGTTCTCAGACAGATTATTTTGTTGCCCATTTTGCTCTAGCGGTGGATTTGGCTGCAGCACACGATTCTGCTGGGGATCATCTTGACCTTCTAGAATCTGCGGGAGACGCGGCACGTTATCCATTGGATTTTGATTTCTTTGCTACTCTCTCCTTCTTCTCCTGAATGTCCTTTCAATCTCTGGATCAAGCTCGAATCTCACCCCAGGCGGATCGCTCATGCACCAATCTCACACCTGCAAAAACAAAAGAAACAATCAAAAAGTTCTTGCACCAAACCACTAAAAGACATACACAAAACAAATCAGATAAAAACTTCTTCAAGTCCCCGGTAACGGTGCCAAAAACTTGTTGCCTTCTAGAGTGGGGTAAAAAATATGATAAAAATAAGCTCTAGAATACTGTGCAAGTATACTTTTTGCAGCAAGTGATAAGTAATTTATTGTATCCACGAGGTTTTGAATAGCTCTCACTTTACCTATTTTATGTAGCTTTTTAATGGTTTCAAAATTGTTAAAATGATTGATTTTGAAATAATGCTGAAGCAAAAGAAATAAAATAGCAGAATGTAAACGGATAAAGCAGACAGATTGGGAACAGGTGTTGGTCAGGGTTTCTGTAATTGTTTTAAAAGATGCTCTAGCAATAATATTGATCAGGCAATTCTCTTGCAGTCTTATTTGCAGGATCCTCCCAGAACTCTGGATTTTTTGGAATGTGTTTCAACTCCAATGACGTTCAACCGATCAAGCACTAGGTGACTGGTTATCCCTAACTTAGTTACTAGCGTCCATCAACACATAATGGTCTAGTGTGATTAATCGCCACACACCTCACAAATCATCCCTGAAACTAAGAGGTGATATTCATATCGGCTAGTCAGGCGGGCACAAAATAGAAATAAACACAACAAATAATCAAGATGCTCAAATCAATATATATTGCATAGAGAATAAGCACGACAATTACATAGATCTTAACCAACATCTAAGTAAATTTAGTTCATGGAGTACAAAATAACACACGCTACAATCTGAGTATGTGCATCCATAACTACAAGATATTTACAAGAAAAGATTAATTCCCTTGAAGAAATCTGTAGTTGATGGTCTTCTTGAGGTCTCAAATCGTTCCTCCTCTATTCGGCTTCCAAAGTTAGAAAGTACGCCTCCACGAATGGAATAATACTTTCCTCATTTAATGAATCACGTGCAGCCCACGTGGCAGTTTTGCTTCCTACTTCACTAGATCACGGATTTTGCTCCCTCAAGTCGCTCAGCATTATTTTCTACACAAAATAACTTCCAAAGCATCCATTCTTCTAAATGGGTTAAAACATATAATAACCATCTAAAAGCAACCCTATTTAACAAAAATGACACACAAATCACTATAGAAATAAGGCCTAAATAACTCCCTTTTGGAGAGTTATCAACACTCAACTGATTAATGAGCTCTAAGCTTAGACAGTTCAGATTTGAACTTGCTTACCTCGTTGTTTGTACTTGTTCTCTCAGCCATAAAACAAAAGTTAAACTAAAAATTAAAAACTCAAGATAAAAAGAAAATAATTAACTGTTTGCACTCCCCGGCAATGGCGCCAATTTGACAGGACTTGTCGAATGTCCGAATCAAAGCAAATTTATAATCCACGAGCACTAAACTACTTGCAGTAGTAGTGGTCAGGGTCGATCACAGGGAGTGGCGGTTGGTTATTTATTTTCTAATTAAATTGAGTTCTGAGAGCAGTAAATGGAGGGTTGGTGGATAAGCGAACGTACAAGAAATTTAAAATAAAAGAATTTAAACAAGCAAGAATTTAAATTGTAGGAAATCATAAAAAAAGACAAAGGAATTAATTGAATTAGGCGACATTGATTGGAGTGATTGTTGTGGTTGAACGATTTACTTCATTGAATCTCTACCTATTAAAGGCTAGCTTAAATTGCTCAATTGCCCAATCGATCTAGTCTGAACCTAGAAAAGACCCAAAGCCCACCTAAGCCATCTAACCCGATCATACAACGTCCATCAAATTAGACACTAATTGGTTAATTAATTAATCCAATTGGACTATCAAATTAAACAATCAACCAATTGCCTTAAGTCTAGTGGATTGATTAGGACATTAGAAGTAATTAGACCTAGGTTACTTCTAACGCTATTTTGGATTCTAAACCTATCGTGTCAAGCCACAAAGTTAGAGTCTGCTCTTGGGACACGTGCCCACGAATCAGTCTATGCGCTAACTATTAAACCAATGTTCCATTAGCTACTTGGAAATCAATTTCTTAGCAAGTTATTAACATACGAGCTGCGAGTTAGGGCGTCAATCTAACCTACTGCCCATGCAAATAATATGAACTGAATCTGAAATACAATAGAAATATGAAATTAAATAGACATTCAGAACATGAAACTCCCAAAGAAATACATTCTATATCCCAGAAATCATCCAATCAGCGCCAACGAGTTTAGACGGCGGTTAAGCCGACTAAAACCCGCAACCCAACGCTACAATAACAAGGAAGTACAAGGGAAATCAATGAGAAAAACTTACACCTCAACTTCTGGAAGTACAAGAAAGAGAGAACTGAGAGAAATGATGAAAAATAAACCCTAAAAACATCACACAGACGGCAGAATAAAAGATAGAATTTATAGAAAAAATCGAACGCAGCGTCGAGACGCCACGCCATATGGGCCTAGGGCTGGAAACGGGCCAGCGTTGAGTCGCTGGCCACGACGTCTCGACACATTGCCTATTTTTCAGCGTGCTTTGACTTTAGTCTTCGTCGTTTCTTGCTCGATTCAGGTCTCGAACCTTTGACTCCTTAGAACAAATCTTCGCGCTCGTCATTATCCTCACAGTCTTCTCACCTCCTCAAGATCCATGGCCCTCAAGTAAGCTCGAAAACTCTCTAAATTGCTCGAATTAACTCCAATTTATGTAGTTCAACCATGATGCCCTGAATGCACAAATAATCTACAAAACAGAAAAATAAAGCGTAAAGTGCACTCTAACAAATCTAGATTAACAACATATAAATATGACTATTTTGGTCCTATCAGAGACCGAAACGGACTCAGAGATGATGGAATTGGATGATGACCAAGTTCCAATTTCTTCAACATTGAGGAAGAAAAGGAGAAGAGAAATTCAGCTGAGAGGAGGACAAAGAATAAGAATGATCCTATATTCGCGAAGAGGCCGACGACTAGGTCCATAGATGCCTCTCCTATACCCCCCACCACCACACTTACCATGCCAAAAACAAAATCGCCAAAGAATCCATTCCCCGTTGTCTTCAATGATGTGAATTTCCAAGAAAGAATGGAGATCATGAGGAAGCGAGACTTCTTGAATGAGAAAGGATTCTCAAACCGAGCAGGGACCTTGCCTGACTTTGTAACCAAGATCATCACTCAGTACAACTGACAAGAGTTTTGTGCTCACCCTCAAGAGGTGTGGTGCCTCTAGTCCGAGACTTTTATGCAGGACTGAAATAAAAAAGTTTGAGTTTGGCGATTGTACGTGGGAATATGGTGAGCTTATCCTCAGTTGATATCAACAGGGTCTACTAGATCAAAGCTCCTTTGCATCCGAGAGGCAATGATGCAATAAAGAACCCTTCGACCAAGCAATTGAAGGAAGCATTGAATGTGGTGGCCAGGAAGGGAGTTCAATGGAAAGAATCTCAAACAAAAGTGAAGTCTCTTGTGCCAAGCGACCTAAAGCCGAAACCGACAGTTTGGCTTCACTTCATTAAAAACAAGTTGATGCCCACCATCCTGTTGGGTTTTATGCCCTAAAACTCGTAGATAGTGAATGTAAACAAATTGTATACTTGTTTCAATAAAGTGTTATTGAGTTTCTACAGTAAAGTGTTATTGTTAAATATTGCACAATTTGACCCAAATCCAATAAACTGAGATCCAAGGTTGTTTACATGTGACTTGAACTAGTATGTGGGGACATACGGGGATCGGTGTTAAAGTAACAACCTCAAAGGTATATAGTACAGGGATAAGGTTGGGTACCTTATCCTGGTAACACTATGTGATACGACCCGCTTTGTAATCGATACAGACGCATTGATCCAAGGCGTCCATGTAGGAGACGTGCGAGCGGGGGTGTCCTATGCAATGAGTTTGCATAAGACCAGACCCAAAAATAGTAAACCACTAGATGTACACCGTTAACTAGTTAAGTTACTGTTTCAATAGGATGACCTAGGTAACTTAAATTTAATCTTTAGTGTGTCATGAACTCTTTCTCACGAAGGATTGTCCTTTGATTAGTATGGGTGAGAGTGGCCTGCACGCCAACTCAATAAGCCTTCCTTCTTGGGGACGAGACCGAGTGGAAGGCTGGGGACATGACAACACAAGATGGAATTCACTCCTTCCCACTTCTAGGAGAAGTAGATGAGTGTTCCCTTAAGTGGTGACTCCGGGACTTGAACAAAGGGATCACACCCTCTCACTGGCCCAAAAGGGACTTTCTGTTTAATGGTTGGACCATTAACAGGTTGTTCATTAGAGGAGCACTGGTACTTAAGGAGACAGATGTAACACAGGGGTAAAACGGTAATTTGACCCATCCGTGATAACGAACACTCGTGAAGGATTGACTTACCGGTATAGGTCTATATTCGTGGACACATAAATGTTCTACAGTGAGAAGAGTTCAGTTGTGATTCTTTAGTGGAATGACCCACAGTTAATGAATATTGGTTAACCTGATTAATGAGTTTAATCTATTAACCTCATATCATTGGAGCTTCTGATTTGTAGGTCCATTAGGTCCCCCTGCTAGCTCGTAAAGAGTAATTAGGAACAAATATATCTTGAGAGAATTTGAATAGTTCAAATTCATATTGGGAATTAAGTTAATTATATGAGATACAAATTAATATAATGTATAGTGATGCATTAAAATATAAAGTCTAATTTGAGATTAAACTTTATTATATTGAGAGATTGATATATTTGAAAGAGTTCAAATTTATGTCTAATTAAATATATGGTATTTAAGTAGAAGATGAATTAATTAATTATTCAATTTAGTTTAAATTAAATGAGATTTAATTAAACTATAGTCTATGAGAGAAATAAATATTTGAAGAAGTTCAAATATTAATATGAATTTGATTCATTTTAAATTTCTAGGATATAAGAGAATTTGAAGGAGTTCAAATTTTAATATGAATTTGATTCGTATTATAGAATTAATTAATTGAAGGCGTGAAATTAAATATATGATATTTAATTGGGTAATTAATTAATTAACTAATAGAAGTTCTGAAATTAAATATATGATATTTAATTGGCGATTAATTAATTAAAGAATTAATTTTGGAAATTAATCAATTATGGAAATGATTAATTAATCATTTATGGAAATGATTTAATCACTTATGGAAGTGGTCAATCATTTATGGAAAAGATTAATCAATTATGGAATTGATTGGTCATGGAATTGATTAATTATGGAAAAGATTAAATCGGTTATGGAAATAATTGATTTTAAATGAATATTTTATTCAGGGTCTTTCTCCTATAAATAGAAAACTAAACCTAGGGTTTAGGTACTACAACATAAGGCCACAAGAATGCACTCTTGCAATCTCTTTGGCCTCCCTCTCATATTCTCTCAACCCAAGAACTCTAGGGACTCTCTAGAGTTTTTCCCATTCAAGATTAGGTAGTCCCACAACTATGTTCCTAATCTCAGAGTCATAGAGGGGAAGATCAATTGGTGGTGTCCCAATTGTTGACGCTTGGTCCAAAATCAAGAAAGGTGTCCGTTGAAGTATTTAGAGTCGTCAACGACGGTATATTTGCTTCTCCCCTTTAGATTTAGATCTAATAATTTTTGTATGCTTAGCCTTAAGTTTGAATAGAATTTGTTCTATGTTTTTTTTTTCTTTTTTTTTTTTTTTTTTTTGCCAATGTAATAGTATTTTTGGATAAACAAAATTAACTACGAATCGGTCCCAATTACGCTTCCGCTTTAACGGAATTGGGGAATTTCAAATCCTACACACCCATGATAGCACAATTTCAGTAGAGAGGGTCATGTTTCTTTATAGCATAATGAAGGGGCTGGAAATCAATATCGGGGGCATCATTAGAGAGGAGATTCTATCCTGTGGAAGAAAGAGAGAGGGGAAGTTATTCTTTGGGTCTCTCATAACCCAACTATGTCAGAGAGTCAAGATTGTTCCTAGAAAGGACGAGGTGCGACATTTTTACAAGTCGACCATTGACTTGCCTCTGATAGGGAAGCTGCAACAGAACAATGCACAGAGAAAAGATAAAGTTTCTGCCTCCCAAGCTACTCCTTCTCTCGGGCTGACACTTGTTTCACATCCAGCACATACTCCTATTTTAGGGCCTACACCATCATCTGAGGTCCTTGCATTTTCTTACCGCCACCTGGACAACATTGAAGATAGATTGAAAACATATTGGGTCTACGCGAAGGAGAGGGATGAAGCAATTAGAGAGTTTTATCTCTCTATCGCCCCAAGCATCGCCCTAGTTTTCCCTGATTTTCCTCAAAGCTTGCTTCCTCAAGACCAAGAAGAGTCTGACGAAGAAGAAGAAGAAGAAGTCGAAGAAGGTTCCTCGGATGAGGAATATGGGAGTTTTCTAATCGCCTTTACATTTTTAAAACTGTTTTGTTGATTAGCTTAGTTTCTATTTTTTTAGTTTCTAGCATGTTAGTTTACTGTTTTATAAGTAAATTCTTATGTTAGTTGTGTTGTTACTGTTTTGAATGCATATTTAATTGTTAGTTGTGTTTCTAGATTAGTTTAATGATAGCTTGCTATTAGGATAGGTTTAGAATAACTTGGGTTTTTGGAGCTTTCTGAAAAACTGCTTTCTGTTTTTTTTGCTTAAATATGTGAAATTTTGAGAAAAATCAACTTTATGAAAAGTTTTTGGCTTGAAAAATATTTTGAATAAACATGTTTTCATTTGAGTTTTCTTTTAAGTCCTTGGTGATGATAACTAGAGCATATTTCTATCTCAAAAGGGTCACCGTCACAACCTATTTGTTTTCTAGTCATAGGCTTTCCACTAGTCTTTTTCTTCACAAACTTTCCTTAAGTCTAAACTTCCTCATGTTTAACCTTTCTAGCACACTAGGAGAGTTTAGCCTTGATGTTTTGAAAAACAAAAAGCCTCATGTTCAGCCCATGCCTCAAAAACAAAAGTCAATGAGGGCATTGCCTATCTTAAGTTTGGGGGGTGCTTTACTTTGTAAATATGCATTTTGTGTAAGTTTGTACTACTCGAAAAGATATGTGCTCAGGGTATTATCATTTATATCAAACAAAAAAAAGAAAAGAGAGAAAACTGAGAGTTACACCTCCTTCCTAGAGTTTACTGATTAACCAGGAGTATTCATGACACCCACACCCATGGTTTGCCATTGCATGAAAGGTTGACTTAGCGAAGTGAGTATTAGTCCAAGTTCGTGATCTTTGCTCGTAGCTAGATATCTTCACCACAAAGTGTCGATAAGCTAGAACGAAGGTAGAGGTGAAAATGAAGATTCTCTTAGGAAAAAGCAAAAAAGAATGAATAGAAAGAGCACCAGCAGTCAAATGATTTTGGGGGAGAAAGAAAATGACTAGAAAACTCATGTATGATTAAGAAACCTCAAGATTAGTTTTTCTTAACTAAAAGGACTTCACTAGGCTCTCTTAGTAGTAGTTAGGTAGTTTAAACATAATGGTTAGGATGGACTAGGGAGAGCTTTTTGATAGCGAGTAGAAATGTCGCAATTTTAGTCCCAATTTATTAGGCTTTTCTGTGCTTTAATCATGTTTTTAATGAAAATATTTAATGTATTTTGTTATTTGGTCCTTAGGAGCAAAGTTGTGGATTTTGGGGAAAAAATGCCCAAAATGAAGCCAATCAAACCCAAATTAAAGCCAATCAAGCCCAAATTCAAGCTTGGATCAAAAGGGGAGTCAAAGAGGCCACACATGAAGAAAAAACCCAAAAAGAAATGAAGAGAAGGCCCAAAAAGAAGCCCAAACCGAAGTTGGAAATTCTGGAGAATAGCACAGTGTCGCGATGCTGTTCATTTCTTGGGCAACAAACCACGTGCATCATAGCGTCGCAACGCTGTGCCATGTAGCGTCGCGACGCTACCCCCAATCCGAGCCTATAAAAGGCACCCCTTGGTGCCTCATTTTACCATCAATCAATTCATTCTTTCCTTCCTTTCTTGCTTCCTTTGGCTCCTTTGGAGCCTCTCTCAAGGCTTTCTAGCCTTTTTGAGAAATTTCTTTAGTGGGAAAAATTTTGGGGAATTTTGGGGAGCTTCCTATGAGGCTCAAGGAGTGTTCGGGGGGACTCCGAGCATCAGCGAAGGGGTTTTTCGATGGTCAATTCCTTTCCTTTTATGCTCTTAATTATGCTTTTCATTGTAAATGTTGTGGATATTTTAGCCATGTGTAGCTAAACCCCAATTTGGGGTCTTGAAATCAAATTATAGTTTAAATGTTGTTATAATTTCCTATCTCTTGCCCTTTGTCCTAATTATTTGTATGGATGTGCGTAATGCTTTATTCAATCTGGCCAATTGTGTAATGATCTGATTCTTAATGGAAACTCGACGGAGAGAAATTAGGATAGATCGTAATCCATGCAACTAGTTTAATTGCTCATCGTGACATCGGAATTAGTTGATTAAACTTAGATTCCTAAAATGAATCAGAGCGTAATAATTAATGATTTTTAATGGCACTAAGGACACTTAGGTTGTTAAAATGAATTAATTACAATTAGGGGAAACCGATAGGAGAACCTATGTGATTAACGGAGATTCTAGGATTATAATTAGTTGGGCAATGAGATAGGATAATTATAACAATTGTTTAGCTAATAATTGATTTTCAAGACTCGTCTTCTCATTTAAAGAAAACTTTTTCTCCATATTTTATTTTTCTCGATTGATCAAATTATTTTCTTTAATGTCTTTGATTTTTTAATCCTTTTTATTTGCATGAGTTGTTCCCTAAATATTATTTCACCCAAGTATTTTTAGTGCTCAAGAGATTTTATTTTTGCTTAATTTTCGTTACGCCTCCCTATGGATTCGATACTCGGTATTATCTACCGTTTTATATTACTTGTGACGACCCGTGCACTTGCGATAACCACTTGGCGCAATCGCCTACCAACAAGTTGTTGGCACCGTTGCCAGGGAAGCTTGACTTTTAAGCAAATCATTTTTTCTTGACATCGAAAAGAAAAGGATTATTAGTAATTTAGGTGTAAATATTTTTCTTTCATTAATTTGTGAATATTATTTTATTTTTGTTTTTGTTTGGTTCTTTTGATTGATTGGGAGTATTGTATGCGAAGGAACAAGGTGGTTAATTTGTTTCCGCTAGATCTCGAAATTGACAGGACTCTTAGAACCATTCGGAGAGAGAAAAGATTAGCAGAAGCAATGGCCCATCAAGATGAAGCTCCCAAGGCAATCATAGACTTCTTACAGCCGGTTCTTCCCACCGAGAATTCTGGAATTGTTTACGCCCCAATCCAAGCTACCAATTTTGAGTTAAAGACATGATTGATTCAGATGGCGCGCGATAACTCATTTAAGGGACATCCTTCTAAGGATCCCCACTCACATCTGCTATCATTCTTGGAAATTTATGGGACGGTGAAGATGAATGGAGTTCCGGCAGACGCTATAAGACTGAGGCTGTTCCCATTTTCTCTACACGACAAAGCAAAGGATTGACTCGAATCAGTCGAGACGGGCAGCATTAGTACATGGGACGAGCTTGCCCAGGCTTTTCTATCGAATTTTTCTCGCCTGCCAAGACTACCAAGCTCCGGACTAAGATCGAAACATTTAGGCAGCTTGATAAGGAGCAGTTGTACGAGGCATGGGAGAGATACAAGGAAATGCTTAGGTGGTGCCCCCAACATGGATATCCTGATTGGCTCCAAGTGCAGTTGTTTTACAATGGATTGAATCCCTCCACCAAGATAGTCCTAGATACATCAGCAGGAGGAAGTTTTCTTTCCAAGACAGTAACGGAAGCCAAAGATCTATAGGAGGAAATGGCGGCAACCAGTTACTAGTGGCCGACCGAGAGGGGAGCAATCTCAAAGAAGGCTGGAATTTATGAATTAGATGAGTCAAGTTCGTTAAAGACGCAGATGGCATCTCTGACCAATGCGCTAAACAAGTTGACTTCATCTGAGGTGGTCAAATCCATTTCCACTTTAGCTGAAGGTTATTCAAATAAGGAAGGTCAAGATGTGGAAGAAGTCCAGTGCGTGGGAAATAGACCATTTGCTCAAGGAGTGCCAAACTTCTACCACCCCAGTCTGCGCAATCATGAGAACTTTTTTGATAGATCGATTACCCACCTGATGGATGTTGTGGAGGACGTGCTGGTGAAAGTCAATAAATTTATCTTCCCCGTAGACTTTGTGGTACTGGACATGCAGGAGGACAGAGAGGTGCCCATTATTCTAGGCAGACCCTTCTTAGCAACTGATAAGGTTGAGCTTAGTGTGCATACAGGTAAGCTTACCTTGAACATTGATGATGAAAAAGTCGTGTTTAGTATTTTTGGCCAAGATGAGTCTGTTTGTAGTTTGCATACATGTTTTTCTATTGGTCCTGAATACTTTACTGACGATGATGAAGAGGTAGAGTGTAATCTTGGCCTAGGCTTAGGGGAAGTGCTTATGAATGATGGGGAATTTGATCATAATGCATATTTAGATGACCCTCTGTTTGAGAATGATTTAGAATTGCCTGACTTTGAGAATGATTTAGAATTGCCTGACTTTGAGAATGATTTAGAATTGCCTGCAAATAAAAGATCTGCAGCTGATGATTTACCTTCTTTTGAGAATGAATTGGTTTTGCCTGAAATCGATAATTTTGATGATGATATTGATTTGCCTGACATTGAGGATGAGCATGAATTGCATAAAAAAGATTACTTGATAGATAATTCTGAGTCTGATCATGATAACATTGAATCTATCGAGTCTGATCTTGATATTCCTGAATGCATGAACCCTGATAATGTTAATACCTTTGATTCGTGTCCTGATGATGTATATAGCATAGAATCTGACCCAGAGGAACTCGAATCTGTGCATAGTATAGAATCTAATCCAGAAATTCTTGAATTCTTTAATTCTTCTGATGATGAGTCATATGATAGCCTAGTTGAATCATTTTTTAATACTGAGTCTGAGGAATCTTCTAACCATGTAGATACTTTATCTGTTGAATGGACTGGCATGATTGATAGCCCATCTTTAGATCCTAGACCGGTAGATATCATAACGCTTGATGACTCTGTTAACAATTGTTTTGTGAATAGAGATTTAGAAAAGAGATTTGATGCGGCTACTTATTTTCTGAAATGTTATTATAACAATCTCTTTAGTGAAGATGGGCCAGGGGAAAGTTTTTTTTCTCCCCTATTTGTAGTATGCAATTTGGTGCGTGATTTCTTGCAGGGTCCAGAGGGTGATGAAAATTTTTATTTCGAGCCTCCGTAAGCGTGTCGAGCCTCGTCTAGCTAAAGACGTTAAAGAAAGCGCTGCTTGGGAGGCAACCCAAGGATTAAAGTTTAGGTAGTTATTTTTTGTTTTGCAGAATCACCATAGCAAATCCCAAAATTCCAAAAATCTCATTTTTCTGGATCCAAAGGAGGAGGATGAAGCGCTCCTAGCTCAAGGAAGTCTCAGTATCCCTCTTTATGCTTTACTGTTTTCAAAACATTGAGGACCATGTTTAGTTTAAGTTTGGGGGCATATTTAAATTCTGTTGGATGCATGAATAGATAGCTATGATAGCCAAGGATGTGATTTTAGAAATTTTGGGAGAAAATGGTTTATATGTTATGGAATCTGGGAGCACGGCAGAAATTGTGAAATTTTAATATTTTTTTATACTTAGTTTTGATGTCTAAAGCATGCAATAGTCTTATCTAATGACGTCTTTGAAAATCTAGATTCTTATTATGATTTTTAAAGTTTGTTGTCACCCCGATAGGCTTAGTTTCTAATATTAGGAAGTTCATGCTTCATTGTTCTAAAGAGCTAGGTAGAAAAAAAATGTTATGCCTGCTGAGAGAAAAGAAAAAGCAACAAAAGAAAATGAGAGAAAAGAAAAATTTGTTGAAAAAGAAAATTTTTGCTTGCACAAAAGAAAAGGCCTAGGGGTAAAAAGAGCTACCTGCGGTGTGATCAGTTAGGCCAACCAGAGAATAAAATTCGGGTTAAGGGTCCCTGCACCGTAATGTGAAAGCTAGTACCATTAGAAATCAAAATGCAAGTTTGAGGGAGTAGCAAAAGAAAAAGAAAAAGAAAGTGAAAAATATTTGTGAGTTTTGCTCCCCCATGAAAAAGAAAAATGACAGGCGCCCTAGTTTCTTTTTTTTTTTTTTTTTTTTTTGCATGATAGAAGAACTCCGACCTATTAGGGGCTCTTAGCCAGTGTAGGGGGAAAACAAATGGAGAAAGCCATAAGACTAATCTAGGTTAGTAAAAGAATCAATAGATAAGTCTTGAGCATGCTATTCATTAATCTTAAGTTCAAACTAGTTTAAGATTTCTTCATGAGTACGGCATGCTTGCTTATTCCACTTGCATGTTTTCCATTCTATCTTAAGAATTCCAAAATCATGAAGGCTTGAGCGATTCTATTTCATACATCTTTAGAATTTATTTTGCTCGGGACTAGCAAAAGCTTAATTTTGGGGGTGTGATAGTGAGCAGAAATGTCACTATTTTAGTCCCAATTTATTAGGCTTTTCTGTGCTTTAATCATGTTTTTAATGAAAATATTTAATGTATTTTGTTATTTGGTCCTTAGGAGAAAGTTGTGGATTTTGGGGAGAAAATGCCCAAAATGAAGTCGATCAAGCCCAAATTCAAGCTTGGACCAAAAGGGGAGTCAAAGAGGCCACTCATGAAGAAAAAGCCCAAAAACAAATGAAGAGAAGGCCCAAAAAGAAGCCCAAACGGAAGCTGGAAAATCTAGAAAATAGCACAGAGTCGAGACGCTGTGAAGATAGCGTCGCGACGCTGTCCATTTCTTGGGCAACAAGTCGCGTGCATCACAGCGTCACGACGCTACCCCCAATCTGAGCCTATAAAAGGCACCCCTTGGTGCCTCATTTTACCATCAATCAATCCATTCTTTCCTTCCTTTCTTGCTTCCTTTGGCTCCTATGGAGCTTCTCTCAAGGTTTTCTAGCCTTTTTGAGAGATTTCTTTAGTGGGAAAAATTTTGGGGAATTTTGGGGAGCATCCTAGGAGGCTCAAGGAGTGTTCGGCGGGACTCCGAGCATTAGCGAAGGGTTTTTCGACGGTCAATTCCTTTCCTTTTTTGCTCTTAATTATGCTTTTCATTGTAAATGTTGTGGATATTTTAGCCATGTGTAGCTAAACCGCAATATGGGGTCTTGAAATGAAATTATAGTTTAAATGTTGTTATAATTTCCTGTCTCTTGCCCTTTGTCCTAATTATTTGTATGGATGTGCGTAATGCTTTATTCAATCTGGTCAATTGTGTAATGATCTGATTCTTAATGGAAACTCGATGGAGAGAAATTAGGATAGATCGTAATCCATGCAACTAGTTTAATTGCATGTCGTGACATTGGGATTAGTTGATTAAACTTAGATTCCTAAAATGAATCAGAGCGTAATAATTAATGATTTTTAATGGCGCTAAGGACACTTAGGTTGTTAAAATGAATTAATTACAATTAGGGGAAACCGACAGGAGAACCTATGTGATTAACGGAGATTCTAGGATTATAATTAGTTGGGCAATGAGAAAGGATAATTATAACAAATGTTTAGCTAATAATTGATTTTCAAGACCCGTCTTCCCATTTAAAGAAAACTCTTTCTCCATATTTTATTTTTCTCGATTGATCAAATTATTTTCTTTAATTGCTTTGATTTTTTAATCATTTTTATTTGCATGTGTTGTTCCCTAAATATTATTTCACCCAAGTATTTTTGTGCTCAACAGATTTTATTTTTGCTTAATTTTCCCTATGCCTCCCTGTGGATTCGATACTCGGTATTACCTACCATTTTATATTACTTGTGACAACCCGTGCACTTGCGGTAACCGCTTGGCGCAATCGCCTACCAACACTTTGCTTTGAAAAAGGAAGGTAGAAATCTTCATGCCTAGAAAACTTAGAAGTTGTGTCTGGCACTTGAGTAGAAACCTCTCCTAAAAGGAAACTTTTTAGAAAACGATCTTGAGAAGCATGTTTACTTTATTCCATATGATTTATTCATGAAATTTTGATTTGCAATTAAAGTTAGACTCTAGTATTCTGATTGGCAAGTATATCCAGTCTATAACATTCTGATTTGCAATTACAATTGAGCTCTAACATTCTGATTGGCAATATGAATTGATCTTTAACATTCTGATTTGTTATTGCTTGAGGACAAGCAAAGAGTTAAGTTTGGGGGTATGATAAGGGCCAAAAATATACCTATTTTGTCCTTATATTTAGCTCA
The DNA here is from genome assembly GCA_036850905.1 of Luffa acutangula. Taxonomy (NCBI): domain Eukaryota; kingdom Viridiplantae; phylum Streptophyta; class Magnoliopsida; order Cucurbitales; family Cucurbitaceae; genus Luffa; species Luffa acutangula. The sequence goes on from CM072098.1 coordinate 28,122,498, forward strand.
TTTCCTTGTCAAATTTGTATGTTTTAGATCAAAAATATTATTTCTGAGCTTAAAAAGTGCTAAAGTTGATAAGTTAGGATGTTGAGAGTCATGTGTGTCAAATTATGCATATTTGTGTTTAAAAGAACTCATTTTGGTAAGGATTTGACTTAGTTTTGGTGTTTTGCAGAAAACAAAGGAATCTGGAAAATTCCCAGAAATGCGACCACATTTTTTATAAGGCTAAAGTGAAATGCGACCACATTTCTGGACAGAGGCAAACAGTTCCGAGTCCGTTGCGGGTCGTTTTGAACGAGTGTTTTACTCACCTAACTGGTTGTTTTGACTCCGAAACTGACTGGGCCACTTGCTAGCACCATTTTCGTGACTCCTCAACCACTTCCCATGCTATAAAAGGTTATGATTTGAAGGCAAATTCAAGTAGAACTCATTGGGAAGAAGAGGGTGGTGACAAAACCCTAGTAGATGCCCAAGGTCCTTGCTAGAAGACTAAATTCTAACCCTTAGTTAAACATCAAACCCGAGTGTTTGTCGAGGTTTTACCCTATTTCCATCTTGTAAAAGGAGAGTAGAGTGTCGTGAGAACTCTAGAAGGATTGGATAAAGTGAAAAAAAAACCCTAGTTTTAGTTATTGCACAATATTTTTCCAACACTTGTTTCTTTTCATTATTCTATATTCTTTATCATTATTTCATTGAAAATTTGTTCATTTGCATTATATTCCATCATGTGTAGCTAAATACCATTGAGGGGTTCGGTATAGTGAATTCCCTTGTGGTTTAAATGGCTTGAAAGTGCTTATTTTCCTTAAGTTCTATTTATTGCATGTCATCCTTTATTGATTGTCATTCTAACCTTGTTGAGTTTAGCTTGATCACTTAAACTTTGCATGTTATGTGAGTTTGATACTGAAAGGGTCAAACAATATCGGTTCTCATAAAGGTGATATAGGAGAAAGGGCTCGAGATAGTGTATTCGGTGTTATAGGGGATGGTCACCTTATAACAACTATAGGGTAGGTTGCATGCATGAAGAATCTATGTCGGAGTCGAGTCACAAAAGTGTGGAAAACGGTACTCGTTTAGCCTTCTAAAGGTTCTTGGGAGCAAGGTCAGATAGGAGTTAAACCTGACCCAATGCATAATTAGACTTAGGTTAAATAAGTCATTACTAGAGGCATTTGCCTTAGGGTTGAAGCTATATTGAACATCTCACTTTATTATTATTGTTATTTCTTTACTTGTTTGTTTATTTGTTATACAAAACCCAACATCAACTATTTTTATTGGTTACCTTTCCAAAGCAATTTAAGAGCAGTTTCTTCTTCAAATATGTGTTTCAAACTTAGTCTCTGTGGGATCGATACCTATGGAATACTTCCAGAGTTTCAATTACTACATGCGATAATGTATACTTCCACTTGATTGGCTGAATTCATTCCCGTTCATTATTTACCATCTTTTCCAACACCCATCTTCAGTCCACATCGCATCATTCGTCGAGGAGCGTGGATTCAGCTGTGCGCTCCCGTCGACCATATAAGAGCAGATCGCCAACCGTAGATGGGAGTTGGCGTGCGAGGGGCTCCAAGAATTCATGCCTGTGATAGTTCAGGAATTCTACTGCACATCATGGAACGACTAGATTAATGAAGTGATGGTGTGCGGCAACGCAATCGCCTTCTCCCTCAGCATTATAAACATTTTATTTTATCTGCGAGATGCACCAGAAGCCGAAGGGAATGGTCTGTTGAATTCTCAAGATGAGAACTTCCTGCGCGAAGTCTTAGAAACTGTGGCGCGGGCCGATACAAGATAGGAATGAGGGGTTACCGCAAGGATGCTGCGAAGCAAGGGATAGAATAACTAAGGATATGTTAGCTTAGCAATCAAAATTTAGCCTAATTGGTGATGAGTTTGAGGCAAGGGTATACTGCACCATAAAGTGGGTCATCCCATGCTTAAGAGCTTATGACTTTAGGGCTGCTTTAAGTCTGAAGAACAAAAGTATAAACCCCTTAAAAATGTGTTCAAATATGTTTGATAATAGAGCTAGGTTGTGGCAAGGTCTTAGAATTGAGTTAAAGGTGGAGATTATTTGTCCATGCCGAAAGAATTATTTTGCTACAGCAGTGCTTTGTTTTGCAGAATGCTCAGGTAAAGGTTGAAGGTAGTGTTGGATTATCTATTTTGATTGAGTTATGCTTTGTCTAAAGTTTTGAATTCTTAAGGGAAGGTTGGTTAGTATTGCTCGGGAAGCGCAATAGTCAAGTTTGGGGGTATGATAACTCTCCAAAAGGGAGTTATTTAGGCCTTAGTTCTATATTGTTTTGTGTGTCATTTGTGCTAAATATGGTTGCTTTTTTATGAATATTATATGTTTTAACCCATTTGGAAGAATGGATGCTTTGGAAGTTATTTTATGCAGAATATATTGCTGAGCGACTTGAGGGAGCAAAATCTGTGATCCAGCACAGTAGGGAGCAAAACTGCCACGTCACAGCTCGTAATCCATTTTAATGAACTAAAGTTGGTTAAGCTATTTTCGGATCTAAGAAGCTTTGAGAGCCTGCCACGTGTACAATTTGACCTAATTAGGGCTTGCTATCACTCTATAAAAGGGAAGAGCCTTCTCAAGTCAAAAACATTTCACCCTTGGAGAAGAAAAGTCCTATTCCATTCGTGGAGGCTTACTTCTCATCTTTGGAAGCCGAATAGAGGAGGAGAGATTGGAAACTTCAAGAAGACCATCAACTACGGATTTGACCAAGGGAATTAATTTTTTCTTGTAATTTCTTGTAGTTATGGATGCACATACTCAGATTGTAGGATGTGTTATCATGAACCGTATGAACTAAATTTACTTAGGTGTTGGTTAGGAATCTTGTAAGTGTCGTGCTTTATTCTCTATGCAATATATGCAACATATGTTGATTTGAGCATCTTGATCATTTTAACCACTTTTGAAACCATTAAAGAGTTATACAAAATAGATAAAGTGAGAGCTATTCAGCCCCGTGGATACGATAAATACTTATCACTTGCTGTGAATTGTGTATGCTTGCATAGTGTTCTAGAGTCTATTTTTACTATGTTTTTACCCACTCTGGATACCCAAAAAGTTTTTGGCGCCGTTGTCGGGGACTTGAATAAGTTTTTATGTGATCTATTTTGTGTATGTGTTTTAGTGGTTTGGTGCTATAACTTTTTTATTGTTTCTTTTGTTTTTGCAGGTGTGAGTTTGGTGCATGAGCAATCCGCCTGGGGTGAGGTTCGAACTTGATCTAGAGATTGAAAGGAAATTCAAGAGAAGAAGGAGAGAGTAGCGTAGAAATAAAAATCCAATGGACAACATGTCGCATCTCCCGAAAGGTCCAGAAGATCCAGTTAACCCCCAGCCGAATCGTGTGCTGCAGCCTAATCCGTCGCTGGAACAAAATGGACAGCAAAATAATCGGGCTGAGAATCCTATCTTGGTAGCGAACGGTAGGGCCAGAGCCATTCGAGCATATGCTTTTTCAATGTTTGATGAGTTAAATCCAGGAATTGCGCGACCTCAAATTGAGGCAGCAAATTTTGAAATAAAACCGATAATGTTTTATATGTTGCAAACTGTGGTTTAGTTCCATGGTTTGACCTCTGAAGACCCTCATTTACATCTTAAGTCTTTTCTAGGAGGTAGTGATTCATTCGTAATTCAAGGAGTGTCTAGTGACGGCGACTCATTCTCTCGGACGGCGACCGGCGACGAGCATTTGTTCTAGTGAGTGGGTTTTTTTTCTTTCGTTTTTCTCGACCGTGATGTGGACTTCTCCTAACCGCAAGCGCACGGGTCAAGTAATAATATAGTGTTCGTAAATACGAGTGTCGTCCTCTGGATTGGATTTTTAAGCAAATCAAGTATTGTGAATAATCTCGCTCAATTTTATTTAGGGAATAAAAAGTGATGAATAGATGATAATAAAAACCAAATTAAAGCAAGTAAAAAGAATGGAAATTCAATTGGGAAAACTACTTAGGGAATTGATTTCGCCGATTTAGTTTAGGATTGATTTTAAGGAATAAGTTATTATGCACAATGAAATTACGAGCCAAAGACCCTTTAATCACAACTACCTCTCCCGAGTATAATTGATTCTCATGCAAATTAACCAACTTGATATCCCTATCTAAGTTTATTAATCATGCAAGGCAATGAGATCTTTTAACCAATTCTAAAGTTAATCTAAAACCGTCATGAATTAGAAAGTAAACTTTATTCATGCAATCTTGAGTAAGTCTAAATCAAATCCCCTCTCCCGAGCTAGATTCGAAACTTAAATCATTCAACTAATGGCCAATTAATTGAAAGCATTAAATCAAGATTACAAACACAATAACATTGCACAACTTAAACCATAAATCAATCCATAAACTTAATCAACTACATCAATCCCTAAGCTACAAGTTTAGCTACTCATGAATGTAAATACAAGCTCAACTAAACATGTGAAAGTCATAAATCTAACTAAAGAAAGGAAAGGGAAAAGAAAACTCAATGTAGGTCGAATCCGACGTCCCCGTCACGATCCCCACGAACAATGGGTTGATTTCCAAATCTCTCCCTTTGTTTTCAGCCTCCAAGTGCTCTGTTCTGCCCTGTTTACGACTCCCAAAGGTCCCAAATCGAACTCCCCCAAAACCTAGCCGAAAATAAGCCTTTATTCTGTTTTTTCGTCTTAGCGTCGAGACGCTGCCTTCAAAACGCGCGTTTCAGGAAAGGAAATTATACATCGTCGAGACGCTAAGGTCGCAGCGTCTCGACGTTGTGACCTTTACGCGCCTGTTCTGATATGGAATGCTAGCGTCGAGACGCTAGTCACCTTTTGACCAAATTTTGACTTTTTCCATTTTGATTCTTTTTCCTTCCTTTGCATCTTTTCGCGTCCCGAGCACCCGATTAACTCCACTATTGCATTTTGGCTCTAATCAACCTTTTCCTACAAAATAAACAATAAAGCACAATAAAATGCCCCAAACATCATAAAAGACTGGCTAAATTAAATAAGTAAAAGTAGCTAGCTATGTTCGCTATCAAATACCCCCAAACTTAAGCTTTTGCTAATCCTCGAGCAAACTAGAAATCAAACATACAGTAGAAAAATGGATGCAACAATCATGACTCAATCCTCAAGGCTCAAAAGTCAATAACCAAGCAAGCAAGAGACATGCACACAAGGACCAATGAGGGAGACAAATTAAAATTTTTCCAAAATTAACTTGCACAAGCGAGATCTAACTCAACAAGATCAGATTCTACTTGCCCGGGATTGATTTATTAAACTCTCAGCTCATTTTCCCTCTACACTGGCACTAAGGTTTCACTAATGAGTTAATGGAACAAATTAGTTTGTTTTTCTCAATACTTAGGTACTTTTAATTAACAATTGAATTAAGCATGTAAATGTGGCACTAGCTTTCACACACCCATTGCAGGGACCCTTAACCTGAGTTTTCTCTGGTTGGCCTAACTGATCACAACAGGGGTAGCACTTTTTGCCTTAATCTTTATTAACCATTGCATATTGCGCGCATAAGTCATGACTTTTTTTTTCTTTTTTTCTCTTTCAAATTATAACAACAAGAATGATTTTTCTTTATGAGCATGATAAGCATATATTCTTTTCTTTCCTCCTAAGCAAGATCAAACATGCTAATTTGCAAAAAATTAACTCTTTAGCTCTTCCCTACACCTATCGAGGTGACAACAAGCATATGAACCTAATAATTCGCTCCTAAGCATTCAAATCCAAATCTAGCCAAGACAAATACTCTACTCATGCAAGCCATCTCCTAAAAAAATTTCAAAAAGTCTCCCTTTTTGGGCACTTATGCTAACATCTCATCACAAGCTTGAAAATTGACAAGAAAGCCTATCCTATGACATCATAATCATGCAAAAGTAGCATCCAGAAAACAACCATATGCATAATTCAAAGAAAGCTCAAAACTATAGCCCGAACTCAGATGCTCAAGGGCTCCACAAACATGCTAATCCACCCCCAAACTTAAAATATGCATTATCCTCAATGTATAACGAAAATAACGCATAAACAAGCATGAGAACAATAAACGAATGACAGGAGTGAACAATACTGGCCTGGAATGATGATGCCTTCTTGCTTGAGAGCTTGGAATCTTGAAAGCTTGAAAGCAAAGGAGAGAAAGAAAACAAGACCTACAAAACAAAAACAAACAATAAATCAAAAACAAAAAGAAAACACACTAAACTTACTTGGGTTGCCTCCCATAAGCGCTTGTTTAACGTCATTAGCTCGACGTGTTGACCGTGCTTCAAGGAGGCTTTTGTTCTGTGAATCCAACAGAGGTGCTCTTTCTTGCACCTTTCCTGTAGCCCATGAAAAGCACTTCATCTTTAGAGTCTTCAATTGCTTTAAAGATCTCTTTTTCGTTCTTGACCCTAATAGTGAGCTCCCTGCGCTCAATATCTATAATCACTCGCCCAGTAGCGAGGAATGGTCGTCCTAATATGACAGGCATTGAAGAATTTTCTATCATTTCCATAACATACAAGTCAATAGGGAGGAAAAATCTACCTACTCTGATTAACACATTTTCTACAATACCAACTGGTCTCACCACAGATTGATCAGCCAATTGGAGCTTTACAGGAGTAGACTTAATCTCACCTATATCTAACTTTTTACACAATGATAGAGGAATGATATTAATGCTAGCACCTAAATCACATAATGCTCTGAAAGAATAAGTACCAAAACTACAAGGAACAGAAAAACTCCCTGGATCTGCTACTTTTTCAGGTACTTTCTGTTGTACTCTGGTGCTGCATGTGGAAGCAAGATAAACAGTGTAGACCTTCTTTTCCTTTTGCTTCTTTGCTAACCACTCCTTCATGAACCTGTTGTACTGGGGCATCTCTAATGCCTCTGCAAAAGGAATATTAATATTCAGATTCATAAAAGCATTCATAAATTTATCAAACTGAACCTGATTATTCTTTTGCTTCTTTTTCTTTTTCTTTTCCTTGGGAACCATCAGTGTGGGAGAAGGAATAGGAGGCTTCGGTTTAAGCTTTTCAGCCTCATCTGCTGATGTGTCCTCCTCAGCTTCCCCTGTAGGCGTTTCATAGTCCTCAGATTCAGGTTCCTCTTCAGATTCCTCCTGGTGAACAGTGATTGCCTTACAATACTCCATCTGGGGTTTCTCTTGTTCAGCTGGGGCCTTACCTTTATTCATGGTGCTTACAACATTCACCAACTGTCCCAGCTGAGTCTCAATGTTCTTGATGGCAGCACTGTGGCCATTCACTGTGGTGTTGATGGCAATGACTGCCTCCTCTAACTTGGTTGTCCTGTTACTTGACTCTGCAATGAAAGTTCCAACAAGATCTTCTAACTTTTTATTATATTGAGTTTGAGGGGCAAAACCAGGAGGATTAAGAACATTCTTAGTATTAGCATAAGAGAAATTTTCATGGTTCCTATTGTTAGGGTGATAATGTGTAGGTGTAGAACTATTATTATATCCCCTAGAATTAAAATTTGATGCATACTGAACATGCTCGATGGTCTCCTCCTGAGGTCTGGATGCTAAAGCAGCAGATGATTCAATTGACTGTGCACTCCCTGTACCTGAAAATTTCATAAAAGCATTAGCGAGGGAAGTCATCTGGGCCTGGAGTGCACTTACTTTATCAACCTCAAACACTCCAGCAGCAATCTTTTTAGGTGTAGACCGCTTAGATGGCCACTGATAGCTGTTGGTGGCCATATCCTCTAGAAGTGTGCGAGCGTTTTCCACGGTCTTGGACAACAGAGTCCCACCTGCAGCTGCATCAACTATCGTTTTTGTACTAGGAGTTAAACCATTATAAAACAACTGTACCTGAAGCCAATCGGGGTAACCATGCTGAGGACACTTCCTCAGTAGCTCTTTGAATCGCTCCCCAGCTTCGAACAGTTGCTCATCATATTGTTGTTGGAACGTCCCAATCTCGGTTCTCAGCTTGACCGTCTTTGCAAGAGGGAAAAATTTCTTTAAAAAGGCCTGGACCAAAGCATCCCAAGTGGTGATGCTCCCAGGGGTAATAGACTGCAACCAATCTCGTGCTTTATCCTGCAAAGAAAAAGGAAATAAGCGTAAGCGAATAGCATCCTCAGAGACTCAATTAATCTTAACTGTCCCACAAATATCCAAAAATGATTTTAGATGAGAATTTGGGTCCTCGGTGGGCGATCCTCTGTATGCACAGTCTCGAGCCATCTGAATGAGGCCGGTTTTCAGCTCAAAGTTGTTGGCATTAATCGGTGCATAGACAATCCCCGACTGTTGCCCCTGAAACACAAGCTGAAAATAATCTCTAATAGGCCTAGGCTCCTCAGGTGGATTTTGGTCAGCCATTTGAACGTTTTCTCTATTCTCCCTTCGAAGCCTATGGATGGTTCTTTCTATCTCGGGATCCAAAGGTGCAAAAATTAAATCTTTATCCCTACGCATAAACAAACAAAACTACCCTAAAACGGAAAGAAAATAATTATGGAAAGCAACAAAGAAAAGAAAACAACTAATCTAAATATGGCAAATGTAATCTAGAAAAGGAAACAAAATAGCCTAATATGGAATGCAAAAAATAAATAAGGCACAACACAAATAAGGAAACTAATCTAGAAAAGGAAAAACAAGAACAAATAAGGAAAAGATTACACAACTAAAAGAAAAACTAACCTAGAAAATCAAATATGGAAAGAAAAACAAACAAGGAAAAAATGCAATTAACTAAAAAAGTAAAAATACACCCTAAATTAAGATCTAACAATTTTTTCACAATATCAATCTAGCTAAATGTGCCAATTCCCCGGCAACGGCGCCAAAAACTTGATGTGGACTTTTCGTAACCGCAAGCGCACGGGTCAAGTAATAATATAGTGTTCGTAAATACGAGTGTCGTCCTCTGGATTGGATTTTTAAGCAAATCAAGTATTGTGAATAATCTGCCTTCAAAACGCGCGTTTCAGGAAAGGAAATTATACATCGTCGAGATGCTAAGGTCGCAGCGTCTCGACGCTATGACCTTTACGCGCCTGTTCTGATATGGAATGCTAGTGTCGAGACGCCTAAGGGCTAGCGTCTCGACGCTAGTCACTTTTTGACCGAATTTTGACTTTTTCCATTTTGATTCTTTTTCCTTCCTTTGCATCTTTTCGCGTCCCGAGCACCCGATTAACTCCACTATTGTATTTTGGCTCTAATCAACCTTTTCCTACAAAATAAACAATAAAGCACAATAAAATGCCCCAAACATCATAAAAGACTAGCTAAATTAGATAAGTAAAAGTAGCTAGCTATGCTCGTTATCAGACCGACGGCGAGCATTTCTTCCATCATCGCCGGCAAATCTAACAAATTTTCTTGAACATTTCAGATCTAGCAACCTCTCTCGAACTTCTTCCCTCATCGATGGCCAGCATTTCAGATCTGTGGAGAGTTTCAGATCTGTGAGCTCAAACTCAAAAGATCGTCGGCAAGTGCCATTTTCGTGAAGCTCAAGCTCAAGCTCATCTCCAGCAAGTGGGTTTTCTCCAAACTTACAGACCGTCGGCCAGCACTTCTTCGTGGGTTCCAGATCTCTGTTTTTGGGTAACAAATTAGTGGTGTTCGTCACTGTTCGTGGGTAGATCTGAGGTGGTCGTGGTCGTGGTCATGGGTAGCAAATCCGACACCGAATTTTTAAGATTTGAGTGAGATTACTTGGTAAAATCTTTTGCTTCTTTTTAATTTTATAAAAATGTAGAGTTAAATTTAATTGATTAGTTGCTTAAGTTTATTTTTGTCTTGGATTGGATGATGGATAGAAAAGATTGTTGGAAAAATAGTTGAGAAATTATCATGTTGAAATTGTTGGTGTTAGTTTATAAATTTAGTTCCTTTTTGCTCTATAATGTTGATAGTTGCTATAATGTTGTTCCTTTTTACTAAAACTAAAGAAAGGTAGTTTTGAAATACTTGTTTTTGTTTGGGAATGTAAACTTTTTACTAAAACTAAAGAAAGATAGTTGCTTTAATGTTGAATTTTTGTTAGGGAATCATCAAAGAAAAGTTTGACATTTTCTCTTTTTTATTTCTTTCTTACAATTTTTTTTTTTTTCCTTAAGAATTCTTCCCACTTTCTATTGCCAAATATAGCCCATAAGAAATCAATATCTAACTAGAAAAGTTTGGATAAACTAACTTAAGAATTCTTCCCACTTTCAAATTGTTTGTTTGTGTGTGCTTATAAGTTTAATTGACCGACATTAAAAGCGACCGACATTAAAAGTGGCTTTTAGTGTCGGGCAATGACCGACATTAAAAGAGACCGACATTAAAACTTTTAATGTCGGTGTTTTTAATGTCGGTCAGTGACCGACATTAAAGACCTTTAATGTCGGCCATTGCCCGACATTAAAAGCCAAAATTGTTCTAGTGAATGAGTTAGTGGAAAAATTTCTTAGTAAGTATTTTACACCAATTAGGAATGCCAAGTTGATGAGTGAGATAGTAGGGTTTAGGCAACTTGAAGATGAAACTTTTAGTGATGCTTGGGAGAGGTTTAAGGAGCTTTTGCGAAAGTGTCCCCACCATGGTTTACCACATTGTATCCAAATGGAAACATTTTACAATGGATTAAACCCAACAACCCAAGGTATGGTCGATGTTTCGACTAGAGGGGCCTTTTTGGCAAAAACTTTTAATGAAGCCCATGAAATTTTAGAAAGAATATCAACCAATAGTTTTCAGTGGTCGGATGTTAGAAGCTCAAATAAAAAAGTCAAGAGTGTGTTAGAGGTTGATGGTGTATCTACCATTAGGGTTGATATTGCAATGTTAGCTAACGCTCTTAAAAATGTGACGGTTGTTAGTCATCAACAGCCGCCAGCTGGGGAGCCTATTGCAGTGGTGAACCAACTTGCAGAGGAATCATGTGTCTATTATGGTGAAGAGCACAACTACGAGTTTTGCCCCAGCAATTCAGCTTTTGTGTTTTTTGTAGGTAATCAAAGGAATAACCCTTATTGTAATCAAAGGAATAACCCTTATTCTAACTTTTATAATCCAGGTTGGCGCAACCATCCCAACTTTGCATGCGGAGGGCAAGGAAGCAATCTACAAGCCCATCAAGCACAGCAAAAGGTGAACCAGCCAAGATTTGCTAAATCATAGGTATTGCCCCAGCAAAATAAAAAGGCTTTGCCCCAGCAAAATTCGGAGAGTTCTCTTGAGGCAATGATGAAAGAATATATGGCTCGTACAGATGCCGCAATTCAAAGTAATCAAGCTTCAATGAGAGTCCTGGAATTGCAAGTGGGCTAGCTAGCTAATGAGCTGAAGGCAAGGCCTCAAGGGAAATTTCCTGCGGATACTAAGCACCCTAGAAGGGAAGGTAAGGAGCAAGTACAGGCAGTGACTCTAAGGAGTGGTAAGCCACTAGAAGAGAGAAAATAGCCTAGTAAGCCCCACGATGTAGAGAAGAGTAGTGATGAAAATGTTGTTGAAAAAGAGTCGGAGTCTGGTAAAGGTGTTGGAGGCAGCAACAATGATGCTGGAGCATCTGGTTTTGTTCCAGATGTGGAACCACCTTATGTGCCGCCCCCACCTTATGTATCGCCTCTACCTTTACTACAAAGGCAAAGGCCTACGAATTAGAATGGTCAATTTAAGAAATTTTTAGAAATTCTTAAGCAATTGCATATAAATATCCCTTTAGTAGAAGCTATAGAGCAAATGCAATTATGCTAAGTTTCTTAAGGATATTTTTGTTGGGTTTTATGCCCTAAAACTCGTCGATAGTGAATGTAAACAAATTGTATACTTGTTTCAATAAAGTGTTATTGAGTTTCTACAATAAAGTGTTATTGTTAAATATTGCACAATTTGACCCAAATCCAATAAACTAAGATCCAAGGTTGTTTGTATGTAACTTGAACTAGTATGTGGGGACATACGAGGATCGATGTTCAAGTAACAACCTAAAAGGTCTATAGTACAAGGATAAGGTTGGGTACCTTATCCTGGTAACACTATGAGATACGGCCCGCTTAGTATTTGATACAGACGTATTGATCCAAAACGTCCATGTAGTAGACATGCAAGTGGGGGTATCCTATCCAATGAGTTCGCATAAGACCGGACCACGAAATCGTCAACCATTAGTTATAACACCGTTAACTAATTAGGTTACTGTTTCAATAGAATGACCTAGGTAACTCAGTCTTAATCCTGAGTGTGTCATGAACTCCTCATGAAGGGTTGTCCTTTGATTAGCATGGGTGAGAGTGGCCAATATGACGACTCAATATGCCTTCCTTTTTGGGGACAAGATCGAGTGGGAGGCTGGGGACATGACAACACAAGAAGGAATTCACTCATTCCCGCTTCTAGGTGAAGTAGATGAGTGTTCCCTTAAGTGGTGACTCCGGGACTTGAACAAAGGGATCCCGCCCTCTCACTGGCCCAAGAGGGACTTTCAGTTCAATGGTTGGACTATAAACAGGTTGTTCATTAGAGGAGCGCTGGTACTTAAGGAGACAGATGTAACACAGGGATAAAACGGTGATTTGACCCAGCTGTGATTACGAACACTCGTGAAGGATTGACTTACCGGCCTAGGTCTACATCCATGGACACAGAAATGTTCTACAGTGAGAAGAGTTCAGTTGTGGGTCTTTGGTGGAATGACCCACAGTCACTACTACAAATTTGGTCTTTATTGACGCTTGGCATTTTAGGTTTATTGACGCTTGTGTCAAAAAAACGTCAATAAAAATATTATTTGTACTTTAAAATAAATTATTAATAAATAAATAGGTATATTGACTGTTATTTAGTGTCAATATATGATTTGGTTTATGTTGATGGGCAAAAAGCGTCAATAAATGTGATTAAAAATTTAATTTACGTAGATTTTCGTCCAACTCCGCCTTTTCATATAGTTGACGGTCGAAAACCATCAATGTAAAGGATTTTGTTGACGGTTTTTATTGACGTTTATTAGCCGTCAATGAACACAACATTCATTGACGGCTAATAAGCGTCAATAAACATTATTATATTGATACACAATAAACGTCAATATGTATAGAGGTTTCTTGACGGGCATTAAACGTCAAAGAATTTAAGCTCGTTTGAGATTTAATTTTGGATTTAAGATTAAATTATTTGAATTGATTTTCAGAGTTTAAATTATGTTTTTAATTTGTTTTTTACATAAAAATTAGGTTTTTAATTGAAAAATAGTTGAAGTTGAAAAAAAAAACCAAACTCTCGTTTATTTTTTTTATTTGGGTGAATTACAAAAAAATAAAAGAAAAAAGAAACAATAAGAATTAAAGATTTAAAGAAAAGTAAAAAAAAAAAAACCCTAATTCACATCTTTCTTTCTTTTCCCCTTCTTGTTCACGCACTGCCCCCCCCCCCCCTCGCACAGTTCGTCCCCTTTCTTCTTCAACTACTCTAGGAACTCCACGTCGCCGGTTACGTCCTTGTTCAAGCAGCCGATTGCGTCCCTGTTCAAGCGTCGTTACGTCCCATTCAAGCCGCGGTTACGTCCTTGTTCAAGCCGTCGTTCAAGCCGCTGGTTACGTCCCTGTTCAAGCCGCCGGTTACGTCCCTGTTCAAGCCGCCGGTTACGTCCCCGTTCAAGCCGTCATTCAAGCCCAGTGCCTTATTCAGCCACTTTCAAGCCGCCCACCTCACTGCGTTATTCAGCCACGTTCAAGCACCGTTCAAGCCATTATTCAGCCACATTCAAGTCGCCGCTCAAGCCGTTATTCAGGCTACACGTCATTCAGGCTGCCGATTACACGCGTTTGCACAGTTAGGTCCGTTCAGCCTGTCATATTTGAAGGTTTGTTTTTATATTGGGTTCCTCTCTCTTAAAATGTTCTTACATTTCTGCTAGAATGTCCATCACTGATGAGATGGTCCAGATGAATGGTAAGAAATATTCCTTTTCCAAGAATACTTTCTCCCTTTGTTTATTAGTAGTTCTGTCACCTGGAGATGCCATTTTTTTCCTCGTGAACAATGCTGCAATATTTTGGATTAACCTTCCATAATAGAATTGTTCTCCAGAATCCTCTAAATTCTGTGTGTTCTATTTGGCTTTGCAATCTTCCTGTTTTATCGTGCACAAGTCATTTGAAATGCTTCTAAGTACATTGTCTACAACGAAATTTCAAATGCAGGAGTCAAGCGAGTGGTGGATTTATGTGCAGACTCGCGATTCAACCCCATTTGGTAAGTTTAGCCTCGACCCATTCAATTTCTTCATTTTTCAGCTTATGCCCATGTAGTTTTAGACTTTGAAATTGTTCTAGATCATGACCCATGCTTATTCGACTTGGAATTCGGATTACCCACTGTTTTGTAGCTTCAATTTCACAGGTTTAAGGTTCATTGAAAGCCAACCAGCGAGCGTTTGGGCTCGAAATTGGTTTTCGACGAATACCCATAACTTGAACGGTCTTAAATCAAGTTACTCATAGCCCATCGGCTTGGGAACTTGGTTGTTGAGGTTAATTCGAACACAAACCAGAAAAAATTTGGAGTTATTCGGTAAGTTCCAACATCTTTAAACCTTTAGAATTTGTCTAAGTTAGCTTGTGAATAACTTATGACCATTGGGTGCTCTTTAAAGTGTAGTTGGACCCAGTTTAGACCCCAGGCAGTGCATATTCAAAGAGCTTTAGTGTTGGTTGCCAAATTCCAGCAAGCTTTTAGGCTCGTTTAGCGTGGTCGGTAAGTTTCTTCACCTTTTTAGCCTTGTTAAAACTCTTGGTAGGCTCCTTATTTAGTCTCTGATGTTAAACGTTATTTACTTGTAGCTTGACATCAATTAGAGCTTATTTGAGTTATTTGGTATAGATGATTATTGATCTAAGTTACGTGTGAATGAACTAATGAACTCTATAGATAAAATTATTAAGGTAATTGGGCACAAATTAGATGATAGTCTTAAAATTTATTATTTTATTTTTAAACATTTTGGTTTAAATGCTATTTTTGTTTATTATTTACTGTGATTATGTTTATTTTGAGGTTTATAGTTTCAACTTTTATGCATTTTAGTGTATGTGTACTATCTAAACCTTCATTTTGAATCTTCTACATACTTTTAAAAATGGGTAATTTTAGTCCATTGCTTTCATTGTTATCGGCATAAACACTACAATCATGAAATTTTTAAAATGTAGCCTTAATTTGTACTATGAAGAGCTTTTGTTGCATGTAGAATTATTTTTGAAATTTTAAAAAACTGAAAAAACTGAGGAGTCAAAATAGAATTTTAAATCATAAAAATTTTATGTTTTCTTTTTTCGTTTTTTTTTCTTATTGTTCATGATATTATATTGAAAATCAGAAGGCGAGGGTTTAGATTTACACTCATGAAAAAAGATAGAATAAGCTTGAGTAGGCAAAAATGTAAGAAAATTGTAGTTATTATAACATTTAAGAGAGCTAGAAATATGCCTATTAGTTAGTAGACAAATCTCGCAATCTCTAGACAATTCCTTCAATTACTCTCAGAAGTGCTAGAAAGTGAGAAATTAAGATAAGTCAAATGTGGTGTATAGACCCTTTTGCAATTCAATCTCAAATATTAGTTCAATTATATATCATTCTTTTGGTGTACTAAAAAATATATATATATCATTCATTTGGTTTAATTATAATATATATTTATAATGTTAAAAGATTTAATTGTAATCCTTCCACTAACCTTCTGTACAATAAAGTGTAAAAAAACTTAACCTTTTGTACAATAAAGTGTAAAAAAACTTAAAATGTTAACTGAACGACAAGCTAAAAAATGTAATTTTAACCTATGCCTTAATATCACGAGAAAAACATAAGCCCCACAAGGATTTTGAAAGGAAATTCTTTGAAAAATAAAAGTTGAAAAGAAAATTTATAAACTAAGAATCAACTTCTGTCTTAAAAACTTTTCTAACTTCAATAATTAGTTTTAAAAGTTACCCTTGTTTGCTAATATTATTCTTTTTTTTTTTTTTTTTGAAAATGTTTGCTAACATTATTCACATAAAGTTGTTATTCATATAATTGTGTTAGCCTTTTCTTGTATGTGATGTTTGTTTGATTGCGTGGCTAAATGAGAATGCGAGATCTGACTAGCTAGTTTGTGGAAGGAGTTCTGTTGTGTGTCTGTGGTATTGTGGTGTGTAGTTGTGGATTGTTTGGCTTATAGAAGTGTGTTTGATGTTTAACAGGTTAAGGAAAAATTTTGGTTTAGTTCTATGTATGTCGTTATGCTGCCGAAATTTTCGGTACATTCAGTTAGTTTGGTTTAGGAGATTGTAATGTCGCTAGGATAGTTCTAAAATTCTAGGGTGTTACACTAAGTGATCATTTTAAGTTTAGATGATTTCGTTTAGTTTAGTTTTGGAGTTCTTAAGTTTTTTTTTTCTTTTTTTATTTTTTAGGTTTTGATTTAGGTGTTTTGCATATGTCTATTTTATTTATACTAATAGAAAATTACTTGTTGATTAACTTTATTTGATTAGGTTAAAAAATAATGGATAAATCATGGATGTCGAAAGATAGATTATCAAAGGAGTATAAAGAAGGTGTTGAGATTTTTATTGAGTTTGCACAGGAACATGCGAATGGTAAAACTTCTATAAGATGTCCATGTGTTAAGTGCGTGAACTATAAGAATCTCAGTACTAATGAGGTGAGAAATTATTTGTTTGCATATGGTATTGACCAAAGATATATTAATTGGACCTGGCACGGAGAAACCATAGCAAGTCATTCAAGAAGAAATATAGAGCCAACTTTAGATTATAATACTTATAAACAAATGTCTGAGGATAAGTCTGATGATAATATGCATTTCTACATCCAGCATTGATCTCAGTTGGCTCGGGACCTGAAGAGAACCGCTCTCGAGCCCTATGTAAAAGGTTAAGACAGGTCAATGACAAATTATTGATATGTCCTTTTAATCCCGGGTAAGTATGAAAATCAAATATATGTTAACACTTTGCACTTTTTTTCTGCTATAACTCTATTGTATGATTGTTGTCTATATAGATATCATTGGTTGTTGTTGGTGATATCATTAAAAACATTCACAATTTATTCAATTGACTCTCTGAAGCATGGCTTTCGTGATGATGTAAAGAACATGGTTAATACGTAAGTAAATAGTTATTTTAGCATATGTAAGTTTATTATTTATATTTTTTTAGTATTCTTATTATTATATTATTGTGTCAGGGCTATAAGAATGTTCTATTCTCAAACTAATATACGAAGTCCCCCCTTCAAATGGGTATATGTTAAGGTAATGACTTTTACTTATTTTGTAGGTTGTTTTAATCATATTATTATACAAATTCTCTTATTACATGTGTTGAACTATATATGTAGTGTGCTCAACAATTGGGATCTATGGAGAGTGGATACTACACTCTTAAATTTATTCGAGATATAGTATCCCAGAGGAGTAGAGTGATTACGGATGTGGTAAAGATCGATTTAACCTTGTATTCAACTTATCTTTTTATATTTATTATAATTTTTGTAATGTAGTATGTTTACTTACTTTTTGTTTGTTCGCAGATGACGAGAGGAAATGCATTTAGCCAATCAGAATTCGATGAGATAAGAGTTGAACTATGTGAATATGTAGCACAATACATGAGATGATTGTTTTTAATGCTATACTTAGTTCTTTTATTCGTTTTTTAGACAACTTGTTAAACACTGTGATATGTTCTTAGTTTGATGAGATTAATATTATGGCTTACTTAAGTTGTGTTCTTAGATAACTTTTTTCGTTAATGAAATCTATTATGAATACTTGAGTTTTGGTGTTACTTTCATATAATGTATTCAACATGTTATGTTATTGTGAAGTGAAGTGAAGGTTGTGTTCTGGGTTTAGAAGTGCATGTTTATGTTTTTTCAAGTACCAAAAAATTTTTGGTTAGTTATAATTACGTCGTTATGCTGTCGGATTTTTGGTAAATCAAACTTGGTTACAGGGTAAAATTTAGAAATACAATCTATATTTTGTTGATTTTTGGAGGCATTACAATTTGTAGCTGGCTACTATTGTGTAAATGCAGGTTGCAATCCAGGGGCAAAAACCAACGTGAGGTTTTTTTTTTCCAAATATGTATCGTTGACGGTTAAAAAACGTCATAACAAACACCATAATTGACATATATTAACCGTCAATGAACAAACACAACTTGAAAATTTAATATGGTCACTTGACGGCTAATAAACGTCAATAAATTGATATATTGACAGCTCATAAGCGTCAATAAATATATATATATTGACATTTTTTACCCTATAATTGACATTTACAAAACGTCAACATAAGTTTATATTGATAGTTTATAAATATCAATAAATATGACAACATTGACGTTTTATTGATATCATTGACGGATTAAACGTGTCAATAATACAATTTGTTGATGGCTAGTAAGCGTCAACAAAGATGCCTACATTGACGCTTTATGAATATCATTGACGGATAAAACGTGTCAATAATGTCTTTGTTGATGGCTTATAAACGTCAACAAAGACATCTTCGTTGACGTCCAATAAGCGTCAATGTATACAGTAATATTGACGCTTTAGTTTTATTGATACCACTTCAATTGACTGTTAAAAAGCGTCAATGAAGGTGATCGTTGATACTTTTTAGCCGTCAACAAAGGCCAAATTTGTAGTAGTGAGTTAATGAATATTGGTTAACCTAATTAATGAGTTTAATCTATTAACCTCATTGGAGCTTCTGATCTGTAGGTCCATTAGGTCCCCCTACTAGCTCGTAAAGAGTAATTAGGAACAAATATATCTTGAGAGAATTTGAATAGTTCAAATTCATATTGGGAATTAAGTTAATTGTACGAGATACAAATTAATATAATGTATAGTGATGCATTAAAATATAAAGTCTAATTTTAGATTAAACTTTATTATATTGAGAGATTGATATATTTGAAAGAGTTCAAATATATGTCTAATTAAATATATGGTATTTAATTAGAAGATAAATTAATTAATTATGAATTAATTAATTATTCAATTTAGTTTAAATTAAATGAGATTTAATTAAACTATAGTCTATGAGAGAAATAAATATTTGAAGAAGTTCAAATATTAATATGAATTTTATTCATATTAAATTTATAGGATATAAGAGAATTTGAAGGAGTTCAAATTTTAATATGAATTTGATTCATATTATAGAATTAATTAATTGAAGGTCTCAAATTAAATATATGATATTTAATTGGGTAATTAATTAATTAACTAATAGAAGGTCTGAAATTAAATATATGATATTTACCTGGTGATTAATTAATTAAAGAATTAATTAATTGGAAATTAATCAATTATGAAAATGATTAATCACTTATGGAAGTAATTAATCATTTATGGAAATGATTTAATCACTTATGGAAGTGATCAATCATTTATGGAAAAGATTAATCAATTATGGAATTGATTGGTCATGGAATTGGTTTGTCATGGAATTGATTAATTATAGAAAAGATTAAATCAGTTATGGAAATAATTGATTTTAAATGAATATTTTATTCATGGCATTTCTCTTATAAATAGAACACTAAACCTAGGGTTTGGGTACTACAACATAAGGCCACAAGAATGCACTCTTGTATTCTCTCTAGCCTCCCTCTCATATTCTCTCAACCCAAGAACTCTAGGGAGAATTTTCTCTCTAGAGTTTTTCCCATTCAAGATTAGGTAGTCTCACAACTACGTTCCTAATCTCAGAGTCATAGCGGGGAAGATCAAATGGTGGTGTTCTTCGTTGTTGCAGAGCAATCAAGAATCATTCTTGAAGTATTCAGAGTCGTCAACGACGGTATGTTTGCTTCTCCCCTTTAGATTTAGATCTAATAAATTTTGTATGCTTAGCCTTAATTTTGTATAGAATTTGTTCTATGTTTAACCAATGCAATAGTATTTTTGGATAAACAAAATTAACTACGAATCGGTCCCAATTACGCTTCCGCTTTAACGGAATTGGGGAATTCCAAATCCTTTCAATTTTGACTAAAAAGAAGAGGTTGGGAGAGTTTGAAACTGTATCTCTTACTAAGGAATGTAGTGTTATTCTTAAAAATGGGCTACCAACCAAGGCTAAGGATTCAGGATCATTTACTATTCTTGTCTCAATAGGTGGAAAAGAGTTAGGTAGAGTTAGGCGCAAGCATTAACCTTATGCCTCTTTCGGTATATCGAAAGTTAGGTATTGGTGAAGCTAGGCCTACCACAGTCACACTCCAATTAGCTGATAGGTCTATCACTTATCCTGAGGGTAAGATTGAGGATGTCTTAGTGAAGGTAGATATTACACTGAGGGTAAGATTGAGGATGTCTTAGTGAAGGTAGATAAATTCATATTTCCTGTCGATTTTATTATCTTAGATTATGAGGCTGACAATGATGTCCCAATTATTCTTGGTCGTCCATTTTTTGCTACTGGTAGGACATTGATAGACGTTCAAAAAGGGGAATTAACAATTATGGTTTACAATGAAGAAGTGAAGTTTAATGTCTTTAAGGCCATGAAGTATCCAGACGAAGTGGAAGATTGTTCTTTCATTAGGATTCTGGAGAACACAATTGTTGAGACAGCAATGGAGGATTTGGATAACAAGCATTTGGAAGATCATGGAGAGGTTAGTATAGAGGATTTAGAAGTTTGTTCTTTGCAAAGAAAAAGTGAAAAAAAAGTGTCTAGGTGTGAGGATGTTTTTGAGTTTTTAGATTTGAATGAAAGGAAAGTTTCGCCTATTAAGTCATCCCTGATTGAGGCACCCACTTTAGATTTGAAGCCCTTGTCGGATCATTGAAAGTATGTGTATCTTGGGGAGGGTGAGACGTTGTCCATTATTGTTGCATCAGATTTAATGTCGAAGGATGAGGAGGCCTTAATAAATTGTTGCAGCAATATCGCATAGAAATAGGTTGGACATTGGCTGACATTCAGGGAATTAGTCCGTCTTTCTGTTTGCATAAAATCACTCTAGAGGAGGGATCCTTTAAGAGTATTGAGCAACAGAGAAGGCTTAACCCTGCAATGAAAGAGGCTGTTAAGAAGAAGGTGATTAAATGGTTTGATGCTGGGATTATCTATCCAATTGCATATAGCAATTGGGTAATCCCCGTCCAATGTGTTCCTAAGAAAGGAGGTGTCACGGTAATGACTAATTGGGAGGATTTGCATGGATTACAGGAGGCTTAACAAAGCCACCCTTAAGAACCACTTCCCTCTACCATTTATTGACCAGATGTTGGATAGATTGGTTGGTCATGCCTGCTACTGCTTCCTAGATGGTTATTTTGGGTATAACCAGATTACCTTTACTCCTGAGGATCAGGACTTGAGGATCAGGAAATAAACATTTTCACCTGCCTATATGGGACGTTTGCCTTTAGGCGAATGCCTTTTGGCCTGTGCAATGCTCCAGCAACATTTCAGCAGGGTATGTTAACAATTTTTTCTGATATGATTGAGTCCACTGTTGAGGTATTTATGGACGATTTTTCAGTTTTTGGAGGGTCTTTTCAGCGTTGTTTGGATAACTTAGGTAAGGTGTTAAAGAAATGTGGGGATACCCATCTAGTTCTTAATTTGGAGAAATGTCACTTCATAGTGAAGGACGGCATAGTGTTAGGTCATAGGATTTCAAAGAAAGGTCTAGAAGTTGATCAAGCAAAAATAGAGGTTATTGAGAGATTAGAACCACCGAATACAATTAAAGGGATTCGGAGTTTTTTAGGTCATGTTGGACTCTATAGAAGGTTCATAAAGGATTTTTCCAAAATTAGTAAACCTCTTTGTAACTTATTGTGTGTTGATAGTGTTTTTTACTTTAATGCAGATTGTAGGAAGGCTTTTGAGACTTTAAAGGTTGCTTTAATCTTAGCCCCCATTCTTTGTGCACCTAATTGGAGTTTACCATTTGAGGTAATGTGTGATGTGAGTGATGTTGCAGTAGGTGGCATGTTGGGGCAAAAGCAGGGAAAA
Source organism: Luffa acutangula (assembly GCA_036850905.1). Classification (NCBI taxonomy): domain Eukaryota; kingdom Viridiplantae; phylum Streptophyta; class Magnoliopsida; order Cucurbitales; family Cucurbitaceae; genus Luffa; species Luffa acutangula. Next base: position 28,144,603 of record CM072098.1, read on the forward strand.
TTTATTCATCCTATCTATTATGCAAGCAGGGTTTTGAATGAGGCACAAGTCAACTATACAACTACTGAAAAGGAGTTGTTAGCAGTTGTGTTTGCCTTTGAGAAATTCCGCCCATATTTGGTTGGGTCCAAAGTCACGGTTTTCACAGATCATGCAGCAATAAGGTATTTAATGGCTAAAAAAGATGCAAAGCCTAGATTGATTCGTTGGGTTTTGTTATTGCAGGAGTTCGACTTGGAGATAAAGGACAAGAAGGGATCAGAGAATGTCATTGCAGATCATTTGTCTCATCTTGATCCAACATCATCTATGTTGAAACAATCTGTCATTTCATATTCCTTTCCAGATGAGCAGTTCTTTATTGTTGAGGTAAAGGTGGTCAAGGATATCCCTTGGTATGCTGATATTGCCAATTTCTTGGTGAAAGGAGTCACTCCTATTGACTTGGATTGGAGGCAGATGAAAAAGTTTAAGCATGATGCAGAATTTTTCTACTGGGATGAGCCATTTATGTATAAGCAATGTTCTGATGGTATTATTCGTAGATGTGTTTCAGGTGATGAAGCAAAGGAAATCCTAGAGCAATGTCACTCTTCGCCGTATGGAGGTCATTTCAGCGGTCAGAGGACAGCTATGAGGATTTTGCAATATGGATTCTTTTGGCCTTCCTTATTTAAGGATGCCCATTGGTTCTACAAGTAATGTGATGCTTACCAAAGGAGAGGAAATTTGGGGCATAGAGATGAAATGCTTATTACCTACATTTTGGAATTAGAATTATTCGATGTATGAGGTATTGATTTTATGGGGTCATTTCCCCCTTCTAATGGTAATGTTTTTATCTTATTGGCAGTTGGTTAAGTGTCCAAGTGGGTTGAGGCCATTGCATGCCATCAGAATGATGCTAAGACTGTATCAAGGTTTCTCCAATCACACATTTTTGCGCGGTTTGGGACACCTAGAGCTCTAGTGAGTGACGAGGGTACGCATTTTGTTAATAATGTCTTAACTAAGCTTTTAGCTAAGTATGGAATTAAGCATAGGATAGTTGCCCCTTATCACCCACAAGCAAATGGTCAAGCTGAAGCTAGTAATAGGGAAATCAAAGTTATTCTAGAGAAAGTAGTCCATCCATCTAGGAAAGATTGGTCTTTTCGGTTAGATGGGGCTCTTTGGGTTTATAGGACAACCTATAAGACTCCTCTAGGTATGTCTCCCAATAGGTTAGTGTATGGAAAGGTTTTTCATTTACCGTTAGAACTTGAGCATAAAACATTTTGGGGTTTAAAGAAATTGAATTTTGATCTGAGTCATGCAGGTGCAATAAGAATGCTGCAGCTTAATGAATTAGAAGAGTTTCGTCAGTTTTCTCATGAAAATGTGAAAATATATAAAGAGAAGACTAAGCTGTGGCATGATAAGAAAATAAAACCTAAAGAATTTGTTAAGGGTCAGAGAGTCTTGCTTTATAACTCTAGATTGAAATTGTTTCCTAGAAAATTGAAATCTAAATGGTCTGGGCCATTTGTTGTGATTAAAGTTTTTCCTCATGGAGCAATTACTTTGAGAGATGAAAAGGATGGGAGAGTGTTCAAGGTTAATGAACAACGTGTGAAGCATTATTGGGGTGAGGAATTCCAGTCGAAATATCATTCCCTAAAATTGGTTGATGAATAAGCCAACGAGAGTTTTGCGGGAGCATTTCAAATAACAATATTTTTTGCTCCCAGGATTTGTTGCGATTTTATTTTTGGTTGGATTTGATTTTAATTTGAATTATTTTGAATTAGATTTGGGTTACTTAAACGTCATCTGATTTATTTTAATTCGTTTGTATTTAATTTCCGAAAATTTTATTTTCGATATATTTATTTTTATTTTTGTCAGTTTAGTTTATCTGAGTAGTTTAGTTTAGATTTTATCTTAGTCTGTATTTTTTATTATTTATAATTCTGTTTAGTTTAGGTTTTTCTTTCCTAATTTATTCGGCTAAAGATAAAATAAAATTTGATTTGATTTTGGCAGTTTGAATTTGAAATTTTCCTCGTACAGAAAGATTCTTCTAGAAGGAAATTTTGTTGCTCAGCTTGTTTTTGCAATCTTTTGGTTAGAGTAACCATATCATCAGATTATTACGGATGTGGTTATTAATTAAATATTTTACGTTAAGATTTTAAATTTTCTGTGGACAGGTAAAACGCGTGGGCATCTAGTGCTTCCACGTGTCGCGCAGGGGAGATCTAACGGTCTAGCCGTTGGACAACTCATCATGCATTTAACCGGCGATTTACTTTTACTGTTTTGGAATTTAATCTTCCATGGTTGCATGCAAATTGAAACGGTAATTTTATTTAATTGGGGCAGAATCTTTCGGTTAGGATTTAATTTGCTGAAGCGCTATTTATTCAAGATCTCTGGTAAGTTTCGTTTTCACTCCATATTTTTGCCTTCAGTCCTTGCTATTTTTATTTTCCCTTGATTTTGTTTACTGTAAAATTCTCCAATTCCAAAATGGCTAAAACAAGAGGCCCTAAAGAGAGAGACACTGAGGACAAAGAAGTGCCCATTACCCCTGAGGCACCGAAGACAAAGGCAAAGAAAAGGAAAACACTAGAAGAAAGAGAGGCTAAGAGAAGAAGACGACAACAACGGGCTGAGGTTGCAGAGGTTGAAGAGTTTGTAAGGAAAGTCGTCGAAGATATTGTTGTTGAAGCGATTGTAGAAGAACAACTGAAGGAGCCTGAGGAAAAGGATACTGAGCATAATGATCCAATAGTGGAAAATCCACAAGAGGTGCAAGAGAAGCGAGCAGAGGAAGTGCAGGAGCAAGGAAACGGTCAAGGGCAACAGGTTCAGACTGAAGAGATTGTACCAGAGGTTCCATGTTGCCGCCATCGGAAGCAGAAGGCTGGGAGAATCAAGGTAATCCGAATAGACACTCCATCGTCGTCGACAATGGAATCTGAAAAAGAAAACTCTTACAAAGAAGAACAAGAAAGGAAGGTGGCAGAGGATACTGAACAAGAGAAATAGGAAAGGGAGAAGAAGGCTGAGGAAGAAGTCCTGCCAAAGCAAATAGAAGCTGACGATGAAGAAACCGAGGAAGCTGACGATGAAGAACCAAGGCTGCGTATGATTGCTTCATCAACAAACTTGCCCGAGCAAAATACAGGGACATGTTGAAACGGAATTTTCTGTTTGAGAGAGGATTTGGTGAGGACTTACCTCATTTCTTACGTGTTGGTATTACCAACCATGGATGGGATCAGTTTTACGCAAAGCCGGAGGCGGTAAATTCGAACATTGTTCTAGAATTTTACGCGAACATAGATGATAAAAAATGATTTCAAGTCATGGTCCGAGGAGTGGTTGTTGATTGGAGCCCATGAGCAATCAACTCTCTTTTCAACCTCCAAGACTTTCCACATGCTGGATTTAATGAGATGGCGGTAGCACCAGCTAACGATCAATTGAACGCGACAGTGCGAGAGGTTGGCATTGAAGGGGCCCAATGGAGGTTATCGAAGACAGAGAAGCGCACGTTCCAAGTGGCTTATCTGAAGAGTGAAGCGAACACATGGTTGAGCTTCATTAAGTTGCGCTTACTTCTGACAACCCACGACTCAACAGTATCTCGGGACAGAGTGCTCCTTGTATTTGCTATTCTTCGTTCTTTGAGTATCAATGTTGGAAAAATTATTTCGAGTGAAATTTATGATTGATGGAGGAAGAAGGTAGGGAAGTTGTTTTTCCCGAACACAATCACAATGTTGTGTAGTAGGGCAGGAGTGTCCACGGTTCCAGAGGATGTTGTTTTGCTTGACAAGGGGATCATAGATACGCCCAATTTGGCTCAGATTTAGCGCACGCATGAGGCACGCCAAGGTGGACTGATTTGCGGCATCCATCAGATTTTAGAGCAGCTGGCACTGTCGGCCAGTAGGCAACAATATGCTGAAAGGCAAGCTCAAACCTAGGACCTATGCTAAGAGGAGGGATGCCACACTGAGAAGGGCCTTGCAATCCAACTTTTCGAGACCATATCAGGCCTTCCCTATTTTCACCAATGATCTGTTTAACCTCTGGATCCCACCCCCGCCAGTTGAAAGAGAGGAAGAAGACGAGGAAGATCAGGGTCAGGAGGATTGACGAAGAAGTAGAGTTGGGCGAGCATTTATTTTGTTCTTATCTTTTTGATTGCTAGCGTATTCCTAACCCCATTTTCTTTTAATATTATGTTTTTATGTTTTTGCTTTTCTGTTCCTAGGCCACCAGTTTATCTATTTCATGTAAATCTTTTTCTATGCTTTTAACGAAATTTCCAGTAGTTGTTTTTGTTCTTTAGCACTGAGAAATCCTAACTTAACTAATTTTCTTCTGAATTTTTGAAGCTTGGACGAGTTAGCTTAATTAAATCAAGATATTTTGATCTCCAGAAACCTTTTGCTTGAGCATTTCTTCTAGCCTAGTCGTCACTGTGGCAAGAAGATTTTGAGGTAGTATTGACTTATTTTATCCACCTTAAGCTTAATTCTAGTCTCACACTTAGTTTAAAATTCAGATAGAAAAATTTAAGTTTGGGGGTATAATTTATCATATTAATAATTCATTGGGGACAATGAATGATTCAAGTTTGGGGGACTTTTAGTTACTCCGCTTGTTTTGCTCGAGCATTCCTATCCTTCATAACTATTTTTCTAGGTTATTGAGTAACTAGGGACATTCGTGACACCCACAGTTTATCTTTGCGTCAAAAGATGACCTAGGAAATATGGAAAAAATGAGAAAAAATTAATTGCTGAAAAATTAATTGTGAAAATTTTGCTGAGTAAATTCATGGAGCAAAAGTTTTGAAGGATGAATGATAATCTAGCAGTTTTCTATCTCCCAGGGCTTAGGTGAGCTTCATCATAAAATGTTGTCATTCTAAGAAGCAAGGGATACAATAACTAAGGATTTTTTAGCTTAGCAATGAGTATTTAGCCTAATTGGTGATGAGTTTGAGGCAAGGGTATACTGCACTATAAAGTGGGTCATCCCATGCTTAAGAGCTTATGACTGTAGGGCTACTTTAAGTCTGAAGAACAAAAGTATAAACCCCTTAAAAATGTGTTCAAATATGTTTGATAATAGAGCTAGGCTATGGCAAGTTCTTAGGATTGAGTTAAAGGTGGACATTATTTGTCCATGCCAGAAGAATTATTACTCTACAACAGTGCTTGGTTTTGCAGAATGCTCAGGTAAAGGTTGAAGGTAGTGTTGGATTATCTATTTTGATTGAGTTATGCTTTGTCTAAAGTTTTGAATTCTTAAGGGAAGGTTGGTTAGTATTGCTTGGGACACGCAATAGTTCAAGTTTGGGGGTATGATAACTCTCCAAAAGTGAGTTATTTAGGCCTTAGTTCTATAGTGTTTTGTGTGTCATTTGTGCTAAATAGGGTTGCTTTTAGATGAATATTATATGTTTTAACCCATTTGTAAGAATGGATGCTTTGGAAGTTATTTTATGCAAAATATATTGCTGAGCGACTTGAGGGAGCAAAATCTGTGATCCAGCACAGCAGGGAGCAAAACTACCACGTCACAGCTCGTAATCCATTTTAATGAACTGAAGTTGGTTAAGCTATTTTCGGATCTAAGAAGCTTTGAGAGCCTGCCACGTGTACAATTTGACCTAATTAGGGCTTGCTATCACTCTATAAAAGGAAAGAGTCGTCTCAAGTGAAAAACATTCCATCCTTGGATAAGGAAAGTCCTATTCCATTCGTGAAGGCTTACTTCCCATCTTTGGAAGCCAAATAGAGGAGGAGAGATTGGAGACTTCAAGAAGACCATCAACTACGGATTTGACCAAGGGAGTTAATCTTTTCTTGTAGTTTCTTGTAGTTATGGATGCACATACTCAGATTGTAGCGTGTGTTATCATGAACCGTATGAACTAAATTTACTTAGGTGTTGGTTAGGAATCATGTAATTGTCGTGTTTTATTCTTTATGCAATATATGTTGATTCTGCTAATAAGACTGCAGAAACACATTCCAAAAAACCAGAGTTACAGTAGGATTCTGCTAATAAGACTGCAAGAGAATTGCCTAATCAATAATATTGCTAGAGTATCTTTTAAAACAATTACTAAAATCCTTACCAACGCCTGTTTTCAATCTATCTGCTTTATTTGTTTGCTTCTTGTTCTATCATTTCTTTTTCTTCAACATTTTATCAAAAATCAATCATTTTAACCACTTTTGAAACCATTAAAGAGTTATACAAAATAGATAAAGTGAGAGCTATTTAGCCTCGTGGATACGATAAATACTTATCACTTGTTGTGGATTGTGTATGCTTGCACAGTGTTCTAGAGTTTATTTTTACTATATTTTTACCCACTCTAGAAACCCAACAGTAATGCATGTGGAAATGTCTAAGTAGGGCAAGATAATGCATTGCATGTAGTCGCTAGTAATAGTGTTGTCGCAAGAGATAATTCGTGAATGTATTTAGGTCGTCTTAGGGATAATTCAGTCACTTGCAAGTAAATAGAAAACTGCCCTAACACATGAATTAAGTGAACAAAAACGTTCTTAGTTCTATGCCAAATACATGTGTAATACCGGGAGGGAATCATATGTTTATTTCTCGCTTTACTTATTTAATTTGCTAGTCTTTTATGATTTTTGGGCCATTTTATTGTGCTTTAATGTTTATTTTGTAGGAAATGGTTGATTGGAGCTGTAGCACAATATTAGAGTTAATCGGGTGCTCGGGGCGTGAAAAGATGCAAAGGAATGAAAAGAGTAAAAGAGGAAAAAAGTCAAATCTCGGTCAACAGCAGGCTAGCGTCGAGACGCTAGCTCTTGAGCGTCTCGACACTCACATTCCATATCAGTTTAGGCGCGTAAAGCTCACAGCGTCGAGACGCTGTGATAGGAAGCGTCCCGACGCTACCGCTTTTCCTTATTCAGAACGCGCGTATAAGAGACAGCGTCTCGACGCTAAGACGAAAAATCTGCAATATAAGCTTCACTTCGGCTAGGTTTTAAGGGGAGTTCGATTTGGGACCTTTGAGAGCCGAAAACAGGGCAGAACAGAGCACTTTGAGGCTGAAAACAAAGGGAGGAATTTGGAAATCAACCCATTGTTCGTGGGGATCGTGACGGGGACGTCGGGACTCGGCCTACATTGAGTTTTCTTTTCCCTTTTCTTCCTTTAGTTAGATTTATGGCTTTCCCATGTTTAGTTGAGCTTGTATTTACATTAATGAGTAGCTAAACTTGTAGCTTAGGGATTGATGTAGTTGATTAAGTTTATGGATTGATTTATGGTTTACGTTGTGCAATGTTATTGTGTTTGTAATCTTGATTTAATGCTTTCAATTAATTGGCCATTAGTTGGATGATTTAAGTTTCGAATCTAGCTCGGGAGAGGGGATTTGATCTAGACTTGCTCAAGATTGCATGAATAAAGTTTAATTTCTAATTCATGACGGTTTTAGATTAACTTTAGGATTGGTTGAAAGATCTCATTGCCTTGCATGATTAATAACTTAGATAGGGATATCAAGTTGGTTAATTTGCATGAGAATCAATTATACTCGGGAGAGGTAGTTGTGATTAAAGGGTCTTTGGCTCATAATTTCATTGTGCATAATAACTTATTCATTAAAATCAATCCTAAACGAAATCGGCGAAATCAATTCCCTAAGTAGTTTTCCCAATTGAATTTCCATTCTTTTTACTTGCTTTGATTTGTTTTTATCATCACCTATTCATCACTTTTTAATCCCGAAATAAAATTGAGCGAGATTATTCACAATACTTGATTTGCTTAAAAATCCAATCCAGAGGACGACATTCGAATTTACTTTCACTATATTATTACATGACTCGTGCGCTTGCAGTAGCAAATTGCACATCAAGTTTTTGGCGCCGTTGCCGGGGATTGGCACATTTAGCTAAATTGATATTGTGAAAAAATTGTTTGATCTTAATTTAGGGTGTATTTTTATTTTTTTTAGTTGATTGCATTTTTTTCCTTATTTGTTTTTCTTTCCATATTTGATTTTCTAGGTTAGTTTTTCTTTTAGTTGTGTAATTTTTTCCATATTTGTGTCTTGTTATTCTTTTTTTTAGTCTAGTTTTCCTTATTGGTTAGTTTCCTTATTTGCATTTTACCATATTTATTTTTGCATTCCATATTAGGTTACTTCGTTTCCTTTTCTAGATTATACTTTCCATTCTTAACTTTGTTGTTTTCTTTTCTTTATTTCATTCCATAATTGTTTTCTTTCCTTTTTAGGGTAGTTTTGATTTTTGCATGCGTAATAATAGAGAAGTAGCACCATTTGATCCTGAGATAGAAAGAACAATTCATAGGCTTCGAAGGGAAAATAGAGAAATTATTCAAATGGCAGACCAAAATCCACATGAGGAGCCTAGGCCTATTAGAGATTATTTTCAGCCTGTATTTCAGGGGCAACAATCGGGGATTGTCTATGCACCGATTAATGCCAACAACTTTGAGCTGAAAACCGGTCTCATTCAGATGGCTCGAGACTGTGCATATAGAGGATCACCCACCGAGGATCCAAATTCTCATATTAAATCATTCTTGGATATTTGTGGGACGGTAAAGATTAATGGAGTCTCTAAGGATGCTATTCGCTTACGTTTATTTCTCTTTTCTTTGCAGGATAAAGCACGAGATTGGTTGCAGTCTATTACTCCTGGGAGCATCACCACCTGGGATGCTTTGGTCCAGGCCTTTTTAAAGAAATTTTTCCCTCCTGCAAAGACGGTCAAGCTGAGGACCGAGATTGGGACATTCCAACAACAATATGATGAGCAGCTGTTCGAAGCTTGGGAGCGATTCAAAGAGCTACTGAGGAAGTGTCCTCAGCATGGTTACCCCGATTGGCTTCAGGTACAGTTGTTTTATAATGGTTTAACTCCTAGTACAAAAACGATTGTTGATGCAGCTGCAGGTGGGACTCTGTTGTCCAAGACCGTAGAAAACGCTCGCACACTTTTAGAGGACATGGCCACCAACAGCTATCAGTGGCCATCTGAGCGGTCTACACCTAAAAAGATTGCTACTGGAGTGTTCGAGGTTGATAAAGTAAGTGCACTCCAAGCCCAGATGACTTCCCTTGCCAATGCTTTTATGAAATTTTTCAGGTACAGGGAGTGCTCAATCAATTGAATCAGCTGCTGCTTTAGCATCTAGACCTCAGGAGGAGACTATTGAGCAGGTTCAGTATGTATCAAATTTTAATTCTAGGGGATAATAATAGTTCTACACCTACACATTATCACCCTAACAATAGGAACCATGAAAATTTCTCTTATGCTAATACTAAGAATGTTCTTAATCCTCCTGGTTTTGCCCCTCAAACTCAAGATAATAAAAAGTTAGAAGATCTTGTTGGAGCTTTCATTGTAGAGTATAGTAACAGGACAACCAAATTAGAGGAGGCAGTCATTGCTATCAACACCACAGTGAATGGCCACAGTGCTGCCATCAAGAACATTGAAACTCAGCTGGGACAATTGGTGAATGTTGTAAGCACCATGAATAAAGGTAAGGCCCCAGCTGAGCAAGAGAAACCCCAGATGGAATATTGTAAGGCAATCACTGTTCACCAGGAGGAATCTGAAGAGGAACCTGAATCTGAGGACTATGAAACGCCTACAGGGGAAGCTGAGGAGGACACATCATCTGATGAGGCTGAAAAGCCTAACCTTGAGCCTCCTATTCCTTCTCTCACACTGTTGGTTCCCAAGGAAAGGAAAAAGAAAAAGAAGAAAAAGAATAATCAGGTTCAGTTTGATAAATTTATGAATGCTTTTATGAATCTGAATATTAATATTCCTTTTGCAGAGGCATTAGAGATGCCCCAATACAACAGGTTCATGAAGGAGTGGTTAGCAAAGAAGCGAAAAGAAAAGAAGGTTGACACTGTTTATCTTGCTTCCACATGCAGCACCAGAGTACAACAGAAAGTACCTGAAAAAGTAGCAGATCCAGGGAGTTTTTCTGTTCCTTGTAGTTTTGGTACTTATTCTTTCAGAGCATTATGTGATTTAGGTGCTAGCATTAATATCATTCCTCTATCGTTGTGTAAAAAGTTAGATATAGGTGAGATTAAGTCTACTCCTGTAAAGCTCCAATTGGCTGATCAATCTGTGGTGAGACCAGTTGGTATTGTAGAAAATGTGTTAATCAGAGTAGGTAGATTTTTCCTCCCTATTGACTTGTATGTTATGGACATGATAGAAAATCCTTCGATGCCTGTCATATTAGGACGACCATTCCTCGCTACTGGGCGAGTGATTATAGATATTGAGCGCAGGGAGCTCACTATTAGAGTCAAGAATGAAAAAGAAATCTTTAAAGCAGTTGAAGACTCTAAAGATGAAGTGCTTTTCATGGGCTACAGGAAAGGTGCAAGAAAAAGCACCTCTGTTGGATTCACAGAACAAAAGCCTCCTTGAAGCACGGTCAACACGTCGAGCTAATGACGTTAAACAAGCGCTTATGGGAGGCAACCCAAGTAAGTTTAGTGTGTTTTCTTTTTGTTTTTGATTTATTGTTTGTTTTTGTTTTGTAGGTCTTGTTTTCTTTCTCTCCTTTGCTTTCAAGCTTTCAAGATTCCTAGCTCTCAAGCAAGAAGCCATCATCATTCCAGGCCAGTATTATTCACTCCTGTCATTCTTTTATTGTTCTCATGCTTGTTTATGCCTTATTTTCTTTATACATTGAGGACAATGCATATTTTAAGTTTGGGGGTGGATTAGCATGTTTGTGGAGCCCTTGAGCATCTGAGTTCGGGCTATAGTTTTGAGCTTTCTTTGAATTTTGCATATGGTTGTTTTCTGGATGCTACTTTTGCATGATTATGATGTCCTAGGATAGGCTTTCTTGTCAATTTTCAAGCTTGTGATGAGATGTAAGCATAAGTGCCCAAAAAGAGAGACTTTTTAAAATTTTTCTAGGAGATGGCTTGCATGAGTAGAGTATCTGTCTTGGCTAGATTAGGATTCGAATGCTTAGGAGCGAATTATTGAGTTCATATGCTTGTTGTCACCTCGATAGGTGTAGGGTAGAGCTAAAGTGTTAATTTTTTGCAAATTAGCATGTTTGATCTTGCTTAGGAGAAAAGAAAAGAATATCTGCTTATTATGTTCATAATGAAAAAATCATTCTTGTTGTTATTGTTGAAAAAGAAAAAGAAGTCATGACTTATGCGCGCAATATGCAATGTTTAATAAAGATTAAGGCAAAAAGAGCTACCCCTGTTGTGATCAGTTAGGCCAACCAGAGAAAACTCAGGTTAAGGGTCCCTGCAATGGGTGTGTGAAAGCTAGTGCCACATTTACATGCTTAATTCAATTGTTAATTAAAAGCACCAAAGTATGGAGATAAACAAACTAATTTGTTGCATTAACTCATTAGTGAAACCTTAGTGCCAGTGTAGAGGGAAGATGAGCTGAGAGTTTAATAATTCAACCCCGGGCTAGTAGAGTCTGATCTTGTTGAGTTAGATCTCGCTTGTGCAAGTTAATTTTGGAAAAATTTTAATTTGTCTCCCTCATTGGTCCTTGTGTGCATATCTCTTGCTTGCTTGGTTATTGACTTTTGAGCCTTGAGGATTGAGTCATGTTTGTTGCATCCATTCTTCCACTGTATGTTTGATTTAGAGTTTGCTCGAGGACTAGCAAAAGCGTAAGTTTGGGGGTATTTGATAGCGAGCATAGCTAGCTATCTTTACTTATTTCATTTAGCTAGTCTTTTATGATTTTTGGGCCATTTTATTGTGCTTTAATGTTTATTTTGTAGGAAATGGTTGATTGGAGCTGTAGCACAATATTAGAGTTAATCGGGTGCTCGGGGCGTGAAAAGATGCAAAGGAATAAAAAGAGTAAAAGAGGAAAAAAGTCAAATCTCGGTCAACAGCAGGCTAGCGTCGAGACGCTAGCTCTTGAGCGTCTCGACGCTCACATTCCATATCAGTTTAGGCGCGTAAAGCTCACAGCGTCGAGACGCTGTGATAGGAAGCGTCCCGACGCTACCGCTTTTCCTTATTCAGAACGCGCGTATAAGAGACAGCGTCGCGATGCTGTCTTGACAGCGTCTCGACGCTAAGACGAAAAATCTGCAATATAAGCTTCACTTCGGCTAGGTTTTAAGGGGAGTTCGATTTGGGACCTTTGAGAGCCGAAAACAGGGCAGAACAGAGCACTTTGAGGCTGAAAACAAAGGGAGGAATTTGGAAATCAACCCATTGTTCGTGGGGATCGTGACGGGGACGTCGGGACTCGGCCTACATTGAGTTTTTTTTTCCCTTTTCTTCCTTTAGTTAGATTTATGGCTTTCCCATGTTTAGGTGAGCTTGTATTTACATTAATGAGTAGCTAAACTTGTAGCTTAGGGATTGATGTAGTTGATTAAGTTTATGGATTGATTTATGGTTTAAGTTGTGCAATGTTATTGTGTTTGTAATCTTGATTTAATGCTTTCAATTAATTGGCCATTAGTTGGATGATTTAAGTTTCGAATCTAGCTCGGGAGAGGGGATTTGATCTAGACTTGCTCAAGATTGCATGAATAAAGTTTAATTTCTAATTCATGACGGTTTTAGATTAACTTTAGGATTGGTTGAAAGATCTCATTGCCTTGCATGATTAATAACTTAGATAGGGATATCAAGTTGGTTAATTTGCATGAGAATCAATTATACTCGGGAGAGGTAGTTGTGATTAAAGGGTCTTTGGCTCATAATTTCATTGTGCATAATAACTTATTCATTAAAATCAATCCTAAACGAAATCGGCGAAATCAATTCCCTAAGTAGTTTTCCCAATTGAATTTCCATTCTTTTTACTTGCTTTGATTTGTTTTTATCATCACCTATTCATCACTTTTTAATCCCGAAATAAAATTGAGCGAGATTATTCACAATACTTGATTTGCTTAAAAATCCAATCCAGAGGACGACATTCGAATTTACTTTCACTATATTATTACTTGACCCGTGCGCTTGCGGTAGCAAATTGCACATCATATAGTAAGAACCAGACCACAACTCTACCCAAGCACGAGGCATGATAGATTGATCTAAGGTACACTATGAAAATTTTACAAAGCGATGAGGCAAAGCAACCCAATAGGGCGAAAAGGAAAATATCTCACAAGAGACAAAGTCGATGAAAACTATACCGTCAAATTGGGCTTCATGCATTTAAACTATAATAATAAGTTAAACCATGAATTCCAATTAGGGAGTGGACGCTAATGTTATACGTATTTTTGCATAATCATGATAATAGAGGAGAGGACAAAGCCAACATGAAATCATCTCAGAAAAGCACAGAAGGATCGGGCCCCAAGATAGGTAAAAGAAAAGTGGTTAGATTCGAAGCCCAATTCCCCTCCTTAGCTCTGGCACCTAGCCGAGGTCAGCCATAGGCCTGCACACCCCCAACTTGGTTATTCTTTAGACGGTCCGGTTCGATTCTCTCGACTTCTAATCCACAAAGGAAACGAGAGACAACCCTAGGAACTTCATATAAAATACTCTTCTTCAACCTAGATAGGGTAAGTTTCTTTCTGATTCTAAAATTTACTTGTTACACTCAAATCCTCCTAGCTAACTTAAGCATCAACTTCATTGTAGCAAACACCACATTTGTGTGTAGTTTTCTTGTCTTGCAAGCCACATCTTCCCTCTCAAACAAATTATTGTTGTTGTCATGTGAAGATCAGGTGCATTTTCTCATGCCCAAATTATGGTAACAACAATAACAATAAATTTAACTTCCATGCGTTAAATTTGTAAATGAAACTGATAGCGCGCTGATAACTCTCCAAAAGGTAGTTATTTAGTCCTCATTTCTATAAGGTTTTGTGTGTCTTTTGTGCTTAATAGGGTTGGTTTTAGATATATATTATATATTTTAACCCATTTGGAAGAATGGAAGCTTTGGAAATTATTTTGTGCAGAATATGTTGTTGGGCGACTGGAGGGAGCAAATTCTGTGCTGCAGCAAAGCTGGGAGCAAAACTGCCACGTCACAACTCATTAGCCAAGTTGACAAACCGAATTCTGTTAAGTTATTTTCGTGATAGAGGAGCAAGGAGAGCCATCCACGTGTCTAGGTCAACCTAATTCAAGCCTCCTATCCTTCTATAAAAGGAAATAACCGCCCAAGTCAAAATCATTCCACTTTTGGGGAAGAGACCACTCTCATTTCCATCTTGGGAGCCGAACAGAGGAAAGATTGGAGACCATCAAGAAAACCATCATTTGTAAGCTGTTGAGGAGATTCATATTTTCTTTTATTATCTTGTGATTATGGACATGCCTACTCAGATTGTAACTTGTGTTTCCATGCATCTTATGAACTAAGTAGCTTTAGGCGTTGGTTAGGAACAATGTGATTGTCGTGCTTAATTTCTAGTAGTAAATATTGATTAATGCAACTTGATTAATTGTTGTGCTCATTTATATTTTGTGCCCGCCTGGCCAGCTGGTATGAATATCTCTCTCTAGTTTCAGGGATGATTTAGGGAGTGTGTGTCGATTAATCACACTAGATCATTGTGTATTGGTGAACGCCAGTGACTGAGCTAGGGATAGCCAGTTGCCTAGTACTTGATCGGTAGTACTTCATTGGGGTTGAAACACATTCCAAAATATCTGGAGTTTCGGGAGGAATATGCTAATAAGACTGCAAAAGTTTTGCATGATCAATAATATTGCTAGTGCATCTTTTAAAACAATTACTAAATTCTAACCAGCGCCTGTTTCTAATCTGTCTACCTATTTGTTTATTTTATGTTCTGTCATTTCTTTTGCTTTAGCATTACTCTTATAAAAACCAATCATTTTTACCATCTTTGAAACCATTAAAGAGTTATACAAAATAGATAAAGTGAAAGCTAGTTCAGGCCTTGGATTGATAATACTCATTACTTGTTGCGGACTGTGTATACTTGCACAGAGTTCTAGAGTCTTTTTATACCATATTTCTACTCACTCTAAGAACCCAACACGCGCATAGCGAGCTATTTTTCCCGGTTGATTTCAGTTAGTCTTTGAGTATTATTTGACCAAATTATGCACTTTAATGTTTGTTTTGTAAGAAATTGAGTTTTGAAGATTAATTAAAGAAATTTGAGTTGATCGGATGATCGAGACATAAAGAAGAGCAAAAGAAGTGAAAAAGAATCAAGTTGAAAGCTTAACAAATGTTGCAAACCCAAGAGGTAGCGTCGAGACGCTGCCTCCTTAGCGTCTCGACACTACCAAAATTCCTTTTTTTATTTAGGCGGTAAACAGGACAGCGACACGACGCTATCACCAGATTTTCTATAAATACATCCTTATCTTGAACGACAAAAAGGAGTTCATTTTGGGAGTTTTTAGACCTAAAATCGATGAGAGACCTTCTATGGGAGCTGAAGCAAGGCCAAGAAGCGGGAATCACTCAAGAATGTGTGGAGATTGTGAAGGGGATGTGCGGTTTTCGGCGGAATTGAGTTTTTCCTTATCTTTTCCTTATCTCTAGCTAGTTAGTTTTTATGGTTTTCTCATGTTTAGCTTATATCATAATGCCAAGTATGAGTAGCTAGACGTGTTTCTTAGCGATTGATGTAGTCTTTTAAGATTATGGATTGATTATTGGGATGTTTTGTGCTTTTATTCTTTTTATGCAATTATGTTTAAATGTTTTCAATTAATTGGTCACTAGTTGAATGATTTAAGTGTTGAATCTTGCTCGGGAGAGAGGATTTAGCTTAGACTTTACTAATTGTTGCAAGACTAAAGTAGAATTCTAAGATCGGGAGATTTAGAATAACTTTAGAAGTTGTTAAAAGAACTAAACTCAAAGTATTGCATGTTAATGAACTTAGATAGGGATATCAAGTTTATTGTATGCATGAGATTCAATTATGTTCGGGAGAGATAGTTGTGATTTACGGTTCTTAGAATTATAAATTAATTGCACGTTAAAAATTCATTCCCTTTAATTAATCCTAATCTAAATTGATGAAATCAATTTCCTAAGAATTCTTCCAATTCAATTTCCATATTTTAAATTGCATTACCTTTTGATCTTAGTTTTCATCCCAGTGCGATCTCTAAATAAAATTGGGCAAAAGTATTCATGGTAATTAGTTTAACTAGAAAACCAATCCAGAGGACGACATTTGATTTTCATATCACTGTATTATTACTTGACTTGTACACTTGCAATTAGCAATTTACACATCAGAAACATCAATCTATTTTGAAACTTTTGATGAATTCAATTTACAAATCACTTTTTTCCACACATTTGTAACAATATCCAACTATCTAAACTAACATAAATGATAATTACCACTCGACGTTACACAAGTAGTTAGTTTGAAAGTGAATTATCACTTTTTTTTTTTTTTTAATAAAAAAAATTGTTGATGAGAAAAAATGAAATTTGTTTATGAAACAGCTTTACAGTGAGTGAGTGAAGTGAGTGAACTAGTATATTTATATGTCTAAATATATTAATAAAATAAAAATTTAATAGTAGATTAACTAATCAATTTTAAGATTTTCTTAGTGAGGAGACTAATTAGAAATTTTGGATACTTTTAGGTAAAATTGAGATTTTTTTTTTTTTTTTTTGAGTACATCAACATTTGGGGTAGGGGGATTCGAACATCTGACCTGTCGATCATACATGTCAATTATCGCTGTGTTAAGCTCGTTTTTTTTTTTTTTTTTTTTTTTGCTGTAAAATTGAGATTTTGAGAAGATTAATAACTATATTGAAATTATTTTTTTTAAGGTATATTAAAATTACTTAGTATATTGTATGTATACAAATATTGCCAGGTTTTTGCCGTTTCTACACTGTCTCCCACCTCATAATAATAATTATTTTTCTTTTTATTATTATGATTATTATTATTTCCCTCCAACGCGTTCCTACCGCCACCACATGTGATTTGGATATTTTAGGCAACACTCGCACTTCCACGTGTTATACCCACGCATTATAATATAATCTTTTCCTATGTTGTAGTATTAAAATAATAGTTTTTTCACACTGATATTTTTGTAAGTGAAATTGAAATCCACTTGATAAATCAAGTCTCTCTCGATCTTGGTCTTAGTACTAAGTTCGATGTTCACCAACATGGCTTTTCTTTACAACATTCAATAAATGTTCCACACCTTTGAAATCCAACCTTTCTTGACTTTAGTTCAATACGAAGTCTGGTGTTCATCTTGCTAAGGTTCTACAACCTTGGCCAAAGTTCACCATATATTGACTAATATTCTTTTGGGAAAAAAAAAAAATCAATTTTGACCCATGAACTTAGCAGGTTGTATCAACTTTAACCCTAAACTTTCAATTTCATCAAATTGAACTCCAAACTTAACAAAATATATCAATTTGAACCTCAAACTTGCATCAATGTTGCAATGTAGACCTTTGGTCAACTTTTCATTTGAATTGATATTAAACACATGTAATTAACAATTTCCTTTTCTTTTTTCTCTATTCACATTGTCCCCAAGTTAGTGTTTTTTAAGAAATTTGTTGGAAAAACTCTTTAAGAAATCAAATATCTCATATTATTCTTCTCATTATTATCAAAAAAAAAAAAAAAAAGTGAACAATAAGTTATTGACAATAAGAAAAATCTAGCAATTATGAGAAATAAAAAAACTCGAAATTTCTTTATTTCTGCTTCCCTACATTTGTACATTCTTCTAATTGGCAAGAAAAAAAACATTTAAAAGAAGAAAAAAAATCCCACAAAGTTTTTAGCAACAAGAAAAAACCAGCAAATATTCAAAGATAAAAAAAACCTCCAAAGTTTCTTTGGTTTCATAATCTTAGATAGTAGCAAAAAAAGCTCTCACAAAGTTCTCAACAACAAGAAAAAGTCATCTAAAATAAAGTTTCTCCAATATTTTATTTATAAGAAACCAATTCAGATGTAATGCGAATTAAGAAAAAAAGGAAGAAATAATCAATATTGTATGTGGTTCAAACGGAAAGTTAACCTAAGATATACATTGCAACACACTTATGCAAGTTTGAGGTTAAAATCAATACGATCTGATAAGTTTGAGGTTCAATTTGATGAAATTGAAAGTTCAGGGTTAAAATTGATACAACTTGTTAAGTTTAGGGTTCAATTTTTTGAAATTGAAAGTTCGAGGTTAAAATTGATACAACCCCCAAAGTTTAGGGTTAAAAGTGATTTTTTCCCTATTCTTTTTCATGGTCTTAGAATATCATTGTCAAAGCATTCATTATATTGTAAAATTATGTAGAGTAAGCTAAGAGGGACTAATTTCGATCCTAACTATCATTCTTGAATACCTTATAGATAAAAGTTATACATTGGCGACGTTGAAGATCCTACATTGAAAACATAAGTGGAGACATCGAGCCCATAAAACTCAAATGAGTATTCGGTCCAAGGAAAAAAAAAAGGATTCGATCTAAAAATGGTTAACCCAAAGCGAGACACCATCTAGAAGAGGCATGTTGAAGATATCATATTGAAAAGATAAGTGTAAACCTCACAATATATAAGATACATGAGTTACTCCACTCATTCCCAATTGATTTTGACACGATAGATTTCTAACTACTGGCCATTTATATCATGTGGTTAAATAATTAGTATAGAAGTTCTTTTTTTGAGGGGGAGGGGGCCGGGGTTGGACTACGAGTCAAGGAGATTATGTTAGAATAGTGTTTTATTACAATAATCATTCTCTATCTCTATACTCATTTATCAATAGTTGGACTTTTCGTAGATATTTTATTTCAAATGAACTTTCCTGTTTTTTTTCATAAGTATCACTTTCCTGTCATAAAATATATGAACAACCAAGAAAAATAGCAATGTTATGTACGTAAAGTATTTAGATCAGACAGAATAATGAAACATAGAAAGAAAATATCTTTTTAATTTGTAATAGTTGCTCACAAATTTGTGGCAGATATCCTTCATCCCCACACACTTATTTTAGAGGTCCACTCAAGCTAGAAATTCACAACAAATTCAAAGTTAATTTGGGGAACTAGGTAAACGGCCCTTTTTAATTGGGCGTTTAGAGAAAAATATCATCTCGATTTTTCATTGAAAAAATGACAAATTACTACTTTTAGTAAGATTGTATAACAACGAAACTGACTAAAATACCTCTAAATGAAATTTAGATGCAATGAAAACTTAAATTCAAATACAATATAAATTAGGGAGAATATCTAAGGAATACAGTTTATCTTAATGACAAAATTTAATCAAGAAATTTTAAATTTTACAAAGATACTATGCAAACAATCAATACAAATTAGTAGGATTTTAACGAAACCGACTAAAATATCCTGAAACAAAATTTAGGTGCAATGACTGAAATAACGATTATGGTAGATGATCAAATAATCTCACGTTTGGAAGAATGAAAAATAAGAATGGAATAAAGAAATACAATATGTTATGGGTAAATTTAGACCTAGCTCTAAGAAAGTCAGAATGATAGAAGCCTAGAGGAGAAACAAGCCCACGGAGGCCCAATGGGCCTAAATCAATCACTAGGACTATTCACTCTCCTAGAAGGGAGGGGAAACCCTAATTTCAACTATAAATAGAAGAGGTTCACCCCAAGGTAAGGGGACTCCACTTGGTATCTATTTTCCTACCTCTATATTATTACGCTTAGTTTTTCTCTTGTTTTGCAGGCCACGTCTTTTCCATTCAAATAAATTTACCGTTGATGTCACGTGAAGATCAGGTGAGCCCCTTGGCCAAATTTTGACATCAACACAATATATTCAAAACAGAGTTCCTATCTTTTGAAGGTAGAATCTGACTTCATCAAGTTGCTTCATTTGTGAGAACTTGAAACATGAGATAATAATTCATTTGAAAACATCAAATCAAACTAATTGGGCTAATTTTAAAAACGGAAAGAATTAATAGCATACTAAATTCATTCACACTCGAAATCCTCTTTTTATTTCCAAACCCTTATCATATACTCTCCTTGAGCTGCCTTTTTGAATGCTCTTCTTCTTCACACAAATCTATTTTGAATACTCTTCTCCTTGTTCACCTCCCTCTTCTGTCTATCCTCATACTCTCCTTTTAGTCTCAAACATTCGTTGTTCATATGCTCTATTCTTTCTCCAATTTCTCTATTCGGACATGTGAAAGACCTTACTTGAAGCAACATTTGTAAAATCGAAGAGCTACAAAAAAAAAAAACAATTGAGAGAAATGAAGGTATGAAAGATCGATTTCATGTTTGTTTTGGTTGATTTCAGGTAGAGTATATACGGTTGAGAAAGAGGCTTTCTAACAATTGTCTTTAAAATATGGGTATAAACCATGAATTTTTTTTTTTTTATAAAAAAATCTAATAACTATTGCCTTAAAAATAGGGGAAGAAACAATGAAAAAAAATCCGAAAACTTCCTTAAAAATAGGGTGTGAACAAAAAAATTAAATTGAGAGCATAATTGAAAGAAAAATCAAATGAAAAATACACTTGAACAACAGTTTAGCGCTTTTTCATTGAAAATTTTTGTTTGAAAGGATGAAGATATATATTAAGGTAGGGGTCAAGGTATTAGTAGACACTTCATTTTCCATCCATAAAATAAAATAAAATAAAGTCTTCTAGAATTGTTTGAAACAAACTTCAAGTTGGGTTAAAATGAAATTTTTGAAAATTTGGAGTATAATTGAGATCAATCCCATAGTATAGAGATGTTTTTAATAATTATAGTTTTTTTAACATATATATATTGAGGAAAATCCACCTGACTTTAAGATTTTTCGATGGAGAGGGAGAAGAAAATGGAAATATAGGAAAATCATTTTTGTCTGTTGTAGAGGGAGACGAAAACGAATTCCATGGAATTCGGTTGGAGACTAAATCGACGTGCATCCAATGAAATTTTAAAAATGAATCTCGATGTATAACAACAGTTGAAAACGATGTCTGTGTATAGAAGTATATACCAGGGGTATAAAATGAGAAAAAAAAATCGTTGGTTGTTCCATGATTCACGGTAGCCATCCCTCCAAATACAAAATTATTTTTAGCCATAAAACAAAGGGTTTTTTTTCTAGCCATCTGCCACAATTTCTCGATTATTAAGGTGTGATGAAGATGTGTCAATCAATATCCACACAATGTGATCCTTATTTAAACTCTGTTAAGTGCATGTGTTGGGTGTGATTTTAGAAAGGCTAAAATCATTTTTGTCATATTCAAAATCACTCTGAAACATAACTTTAATTAATCAAAATCAAATTCATGTTTGATTTTACACTTTTAAACATAATTTTCATATCATCAAAATTGATTATGAATTATTAAAGACATATTTCAAAGTGATTTTGAATATGACAAAAGTGATTTTAATCATCTCAAAATTACTCCCATATAAGCACTAAACAAGCAATCTCCTTGTGAGAAAGCTAAGAGAGAGTTGACTAAAGAACAAGTACAAGCACTTGATTGTGGTAAGAATTTATGATTATTTGAGGAACCCTTTGTTTCAAGCAAGGATGGTTGGAAATGCAATTCTTTCTCTTTCTTTTTGAGCACAACCCAAATGTTGAGGGTGGAAGTTTGGATATCTGACTTCAAGAGGAGTTGATGTTTTAACAACTAAGTTGTGCTCATGTTAGCACATGCCAAGGATATTCCAACATTACGGTAATTACTAGTACGGAGGATTGTGAATTTAATTACAAGGGCAATATTTTTATAGATACAAGGACTTGGCAAAGTCGCCAAAGCGAGCTTAGCTCAACGGTAATTGACATGTACTCTCGACCACGAGGTCGGAAGGTTCGAATCCTCCACCCCCAAATATTGATGTACTAAAAAAAAGAACTTGGCAAAGTCCAAAATAAAATTATGCAAGTTTAAAATAGACCTAGGAAATGAATATGGGGATAAAAAAGATGTCAGGTTATCCAAACATCTAGGAAATCTTTCCAAAGGGGTCCCCGGTCGGTCTTAGGCATGTCATATGCTCAACTAGCTTTTGTTGAGGCTAAAGATTGTCCCCACAAATTAATATGGGTCTTTTTCAACATGTTATAACCTGATCACTTGTTTTTCGGAAAACTTTAATTTCTCACTTAACCTAAAATTATTTTTAGGTTAATTAAGCATGTTTAACTATAAAATTCTTATAGAGTGGGTTCTAAAAAAAGGTAAAATTTGTTATTAATTAGGAAGTACTTGTTAATTATATTTTAAAACCTTTTCCTTGAGCTACACAATCTAAAAAATTCCCACATTTTAATAATGTGGAGCTGGATAATTTATGTTTTCATTTACCTAGACGAGTACTGTTAAGAGTCATTCCTTTGTGTTTTCTCCTCCTTGTTGTAGCAATGACGACATTACAACTAACAAAATTATTTAGAAAACTTACCCTATTTCTGGATGGAGTTTATCAATTAGAACTTGAAAATATTTTTTTTGTTCGAAAAGTAAGACCCAAAAAATAATGAGAATCTCAATCTCACATTTTAATATTATTTGTTCTAACAAACGGGGATGAAATTTTCAACACAGAATTATGAGGACTAAACTTTAAAATAAGATAAATGCCAAAGTTCAAGAACACGTAATAATAATTAGAGTATGTTATCTACATCTAAATTTGGATAATTATTTTTGGAGAATTTTGCAAATGGACCAAATTAATAGCAAATATAGCACAATGTAAAAAAAATTGCAAATATAGCAAAATCTATCTGAAAGACTCTGGTTAATTAGAATCTAACTGATAGACTTCGATTATCAAAGTTTAACAAATCAGAATCTATCAGTCTACTGATAAACTCCGATTATCGTGTCTACCGCTGATAAACTCTGGTTAGTCAAAATCCCTCAGTGGTAGTCACTGATCGATTTTGGTTAATCGAAGTCTATCAGGGATAGACACTGATATACTTTGAATAATCAGAGTCTATCAGTGATGACACGGATAGAATCTGATAACAGCTTTTCAGTCTTGTACAATTAATTTTGCTATATTTGCAATTAGTTTGTAACTATGCTATATTTGCTATTAATTTGGTCCAACTTGTCATCTATGCAACTGCCCCTTATTTTTATTAGTGCCTAATTTAAGAGATAAAAAAATTAATTTAAGTGCCTAATATTTGAGTTTATAATTTTTCCCCAATTTTGATTCTGGTTGTTTAGCTTTTAATTTGTTGGTTTTTAATATTTTTCAACTAAACCCTTTTCCATTTGTGAATTTACAAATTGACCTAAAAAATACAAAATTACATAACATACATATCCATGCCAACTCACTAAACTAAAAGAGAAAACTTATAAGGGGAAAGAATTAAGCCACATAAAGAGAAGTTTTTTTTTTTGTTAATTATATCTCCAACTTTATGTCAACTCACTGCCATCCTATCTAAGCCTAATAATCAATGAATTTTAACATCTATAATAATAAAATGGAAAGTTACCAAAAATAAAAGTGACGAAATTCAAAAATGAGTGGAAGATTGAGGACTAAAATATAAATAGAGGGAAAAAAGGGAGATGATTTAGAGGAAGAATTTGGTGGGCAAAAGAGTGGTGAAGTAAAATTTGAAAAAAGAGTTTGAGAGGGATTTGGAATTTTATACATAGAGATAGAGATAGAGATAGGAAAAAGAGATAGGAATTGGACAAATAAGTCCATCAGGCTGAGGCTGGATCTAAAACAAAGCAGAGCAGAGCAGAGCACAAAATTTCAAAAGCCAAAATAAAATCCCAAAACATGATAATTATGCCATTTTCATCCCAATCTTAATAATATTAATTCCTATACACTCACTCACACACAAATACAACCGTCTCTCTTTTTTTCTCCACCACCAACACACAAACATGAGTCAGTGCGTTCCTAATTGGGACCTCTCCGACGCGCCGCCTTCCTCCGCCCGCCCCCCCTTCCACCCCTCCTCCTCCGCCCACGACGTCGTTCCCATGTATACTCTCTATTTCTCTTTCTTTTTTCTTTTTTTTAATGGGTTTTTTTTTTGTTTTTGTTTATTGGGTTTTCTTTTTTCTGTAGGTTTGAGTATGAAGTGGCGGAGCTGACATGGGAAAACGGCCAATTGGCTATGCATGGGCTGGGGCCGCCCAAGGTAACCGCCAAGACTCACCACGGCGGCGGAAGTGGTGGTGCTTCTAAGTATACGTGGGATAATAAGCCGGCACGTGCCACTGGCACGCTGGAGTCTTTGGTCAACCAAGGAACTCGCCAAGGCAAGATTATTGGTTTTGATGTTAGCACCGACGACGGCGGCGGCGGTGCCGGTGGTGGCAGCGGCAACGATTTGGTGCCGTGGTTTTCCGACCCCCACCGGCAGGCGCCGCAAACTCCGGCGGCTTCCGCCGCGACGACTATGGACGCGATGGTGCCGTGCGACGGCGACACGGCGGAGGAGGGTGACGCCGGCAAGGCGGCGGCGGAGTCGAGTGAGATTCCTGTGGCGGCGAGTGTGGAGGAAGAGGACTGTCGAGTGGTCCACGGGAAACGGGGGAGGGTGGTGGCGCGTGTGGTCCACGCGGCGAGGGACTGGATTGGCTGCCGGAATCAGATTAGCGTGAGTGGCAGCGCCGCCACGTTTGGCCGGGAAAGTGGTCAGAAAGTGACGTTGGACACTCGCGAAAGGGATTTTGCCGTCGTTGGTGGCGGCGGAGCGTTCACCGCCACCACCGCCACGTCACAAGGGTCGCTGGATAACACGAGCTCCGGCAAGCCGTGCGTTAAAACAACCACCACCACCACCGACGACCGTGATTCTGTCTGCCATAGCACTCATCAGGCAAGATTTTTTTTTTTTTTTTTTCCTTTCTGTTTAACAAAGTCAAAATCTACACCACCACCATTATCCTTAAAAAAAAATTAAAAAAAAAAAACTTAAAATCATACCTAAAAATCAATTCTTAAATTTTAAATTTAATATATTATAATTAGTTTATACAATTTTATATAAATTAACGACATGAGTAAGTTGAAGTTGAGCAGTTAAAAACTTTGATTTGAACTTTCTACCTGAAAGTGAAAAGTTTGATTTCTCTGATATGGGTTGTACTTGAAGAGAGTTGTTTTTATTTATTATTTATTTTTATAATGAAAGGTGTGTGTGTTTGATTAATTTGGGTGTTGGGGCAATGATTTTGAACACGTGAAGGTGGAAGAAGAGGATGAAGGAGACAGAAAGAAAGAGAATGCGAAATCCTCAGTTTCTACTAAAAGAAGTAGGGCTGCAGCAATACATAATCAATCCGAACGTGTAAGTTTCTTTTTATTTTTATTTTTTTCTTCTCTCTCTCTATTTGTGTTTTGCTGTTTCACATATTATCATAATAGATGGAAAATTGTTGTTGTATGGATTTTCATTATTATTTGTTTATAGAAAAGGAGAGATAAGATTAACCAAAGGATGAAGACATTGCAAAAGCTCGTCCCAAATTCCAATAAGGTACACATGGACCCTGCATTTCTACCAAATCCCAAATTCCTTGTTTTCTTAAGCTTAAAAATACTTTTAATTCAACTCTTTCAATTTTACTATCTAATAATTTAGTAATGATTTAGTTATTCTTTTTTTTTTTTATTTAGAACTTGTAATGATTTAGTGAAAAATTATGTGAAGGTGTAATTGATGGAGCAACTTTCTAAAGTACTTACAATGAACCTTTCTATAGAGTGGTACTAAATCACACTACAAATTTGAACAAGGGCAAGATTGTCCTATTTTGTTTAGAGAATAAGTCATTACTTCAATAAGAGTAGAAGGAGCTAAGGTTTTTTTTTTCTTTATCTAGATGAGTTTGGTAGGATATGACTTTTGAAACAACAAAAGGTGTTTTTAACTAAATGAAAAGTATATATACTTTTTGAAATTTCTGGTGATGTGTGTTCAACTATGTTGTCAAATGTGATTTAAAAGTGCTAAAAGAACATGTAAAGTAAAGCCCGTTTAGAAGTACACTTAAGGGTGTTGTGCTTGTGTATTTTGTTCAAAATCACCCCTTTAGAATGTATTTTCCAAACACATTTTTATTTTCACAAGTGATAGTAAATTATATCAATAATAGTCCCTAAAATGGGTTTAAACATTTGTATCATTCGAAATTTTGGTTGGAAAGAAAAACATATAAGAGAGATGTGATGGAGAGATTTTTGGGAAGTTTGTGAGAGAGAAAAGAAGAGGAAAATGGATGATGGGGTATGAGTGAAGGAAGACCACAAGGAAGTAGTTAGAAAAAGATAGTGGGAAGGAGTAGGACATGTGACATTAAAAACTTCTGATGGAGTGGGCCCCACTGCCTTGATTTGTAAAAAAAAAATATGGCTATTATTTTATTTTATTTGATTTGATTTATTTGTGTTTTTGGTGAGAAATTGAAATTGAGTGATGTTTAAAAAAAAAAAGAGAATGATTTTGTGGGGATATGCATTGCATACATAGACGGACAAAGCTTCGATGCTGGACGAAGTAATCGAATATCTGAAACAGTTACAAGGTCAAGTGGCGATGATGAGTAGAATGAACATGGCGATGATGGTGCCGATGGCAATGCAGCAGCAGGTTCCGATGGCGGCGTCGTTGATGGGTCCGATGGGGTTGGGGATGGGAATGGGAATGGGAATGGGGATGGGGTTGGGAATGGATCATTTGAACATGATAGCCACTCGCTCCGGCCTTGGAATGCCCCCTCTCCTCCACCCCACAGCCTTCATGCCCATTGCAGCTGCATGGGACGGACCGCCCACCTGCGACCCTTCTCCCTCTGCCATCATCGCTGACCCTCTCTCCGCATTCCTTGCTTGCCAATCACAGGTTCATTCTTTTACTATATATACCCTTCATTATTTCAACACAACTACTCATTGCTTACGTTTAATTAATTTGTAGCCCATCACAATGGAAGCTTACAACAGAATTGCCACCATGTTTCACCAACTTCATCAACATCCACCCACGCCTGCCGCCGGGGCCTCCAACAACTAATTCTTCATTCATCATCTTCTAATCATCTCTTTAGTAAAAAAAAAAAAAAAAAAAACTGAATAATTAAGAAAAATAGGAAAATGTAAACTACACTAGTACTTGTGCTCAACCTTTTCAGTTTAGATACTATATCTCTCTTGTTCGACTCTCTATGTCTTCTTTCACCCCTCTTTTGCTCTTGGACATTTTTGTCTCTCTCACATCTTCGATTTGCTTTGCTTTTACTATATGTTTTTTTTTTTTTTTTTTTTTTTAAAGATAAATATATATTGTATAAATTTCAATTTGTCAAAGAGGAGATATGTACTTTGATTCTATCATAGTCTTGCCTTATTCATTTTTTTTATTTTCTTTTTCTAGTTTTTAGCTTTTATATCCCCATGGTAATTTATTTTTATTTATCTACTTTTATAGTTGTTTGCAATTAGTTTCTGTTTTCTTGGTGATTTTTTATTTATTTATTTATTATTTTGGGAAAAATACACTTTTGGTCCCTGAGGTTTCAAACTCAACATTTTAGTCCATGAGGTTTGGATTTTGTTTCATTTTGGTCCCTGGCACCTATTTTTTTATTTAAAAAATATTTTTAAAAATTTTAAAATAAAATAATATAAATTAATTAAGAAACATATTATTTTTAATTAAAAAATATTATTTCTTTCGTCTCTCTTATTCTTCCTCTTCTCCACCTTCATCTTCTTCATCGCTCCCACCACACCCACCACCAGCTGCCAGCCGTTGCCTTTGTCGGACCGCCGCCGCCGTCGCCTATTTTTCTTTTTTTTTTCTTCTTCTTTCTACTCCCCCTTTTTCTTCTTCTTCCCTCTTCCTTCCTTCCCTTTCTTCTTTCACTTTTTTTTTAAAACACAGAGCGCCCAGATCTGAAAATTTCTTCTCTTTCTCTCTCGGTCACAAACATTAGATCCTTCGCGCGCCGGAATCACCTGAAGCCAACGAAATCGCCAGAAGCCAAAAAATCGCCGGAATCGTCGTTCATGAACTCAAGTTCTAAAGCAGTTCGCCTGAAGTCGTGCTGAAATCGCCGTTCACAAAGCCTTTTTCCTGAAGCCGTTCACAAAATTGAAAAAAGTAAATGTAAATGTATAACAAATGTAACAAATGTAAATTTGAATCTCCAAACTCAAAAAGTAAATGTATTTGCATATTTTTGGATGAATATTAAACACAGATAATAAGATTAATGAATTTGACTGAACTAAAAAAATTGAATTTGATTGTTCCCCATATGGATCTTGATGTTAGTAATAAATTGTCATTTTTTAAAAAAACATGTGAAGGGATTTGAACTTCTGACCTTTTGATCGATGTTACAAGTTTTATGTCAGTTGAACTATGTTTTTTACGTTGAATGATTATTGTAAATTGTATTAATGGTATAGAAATTAACCAGAAGATTTAGAAGTATTATATGTGAAAAAGAATTATTTACAAAAAAATCACTGCATGTGAATTTTTTTTTTTGACGTCAATATATTTATACTACTGCAGCAATGATCATGTACGTATTGCAAAAGATAGTAACTATAGTAAAATAATTTAAAATATAAAAATTAAATAAAAATAATAAATATAGAATTTTACCTAATTTAAAAGTTACAAGTTGAAAAATAAAACTTAGATTTTTTTTTTATGAAATTTGAACCTCCAACCTCAATCAAGAGAAAAAGGATGTTGATTGTCACTAAGCTAATCAAGAGAAAAATAAAACATTAGAGTTTAAAAACTATATATAGGCACATCTAATTTATTAGTTCTTTTATGAAAGTAGAAAAAACTAAAGCACTCTTGGATGGAAATGTTTATATCTTAATTTGATTGCTGTCTACATACATTTTAGAAAATAAATCATAAAACTATCTAAATTACTAAATAAGTACTCACATACTCACCTTTTTAAAAAAAAAAAAAAAAAATTAAATAAGTTAAAAATGGTTTTTTTTTTTTTGAAAATATTAAAAAGGGGTTATTATTAATACTTTTGTTAACATTTAACTACATTATAGTAATTAAAAATGTTAGTTTTTGTTAATAGTAACAAATATTTTATGAGTTGAACTATGTTTAAATTGACGTGAAAAATATCATTTAATCATTTATATGAATGTCAAATCTTTAGATATATGAAGATACCAACGAAAGACGTGTCACCCAATATTTAAAACCAATGTGAGACTTTTCATTTGCAACCACATTTGAAGTATAAATTATAAAACGAGATTGAAGAGAGTATGTCTCTGTGTTCCCATTGTACGTCCCATGAGTGTAGCAATATGACCTTTCTTTATTGCTTTCTCCCCTTCTAATTTATTTACAAGAATAAAACTAAATTAAAAGTTTTTAATTGACACGTTCTCAAACTTCTTCCATACATATCCATTTTCACATTCTTCAACAAGTAAACAAGTTTACTTTTGCTTAGAGCAATATATGGTAGTTCATATCGTGGACTATGAATAAAAGAAAATATATTAAAAGTTTTCACCCCTTGCTAACACTTTGGTTGATCGAATAATGTTAAAAGCCCCCCTCCATAATCAAAAAAAAAAAAAAAAAAAAAAAAAAAAAAAAAAAAAAACTCCCAAACTATGGATCTCCTTCCAAAAATACTCCTAAACTTTAAAAAGTTTTAAAAAATATCAATTTTCAGGAAATTTAAAAAATATCTTTACTGGAAAACATTTTTTCTTGATCTTCCTCGGATCTCTGCAAATTCTTCATCCATGAAAACTAATGAGAAGCTTTACTTATTTTGTTGTGTTTTCATTGACTAAAAGCTTTTGTTATCTTTCAATAGCATCCTAAAAGCTTGACCAGATTCTTGTATTAAAGTTTTATGATGACTTTTGTTACATTTTTTAATTCTTCATGTCTTTGACTTAATTTGGTCAATAGCCTTTTCACTGCTATTTCCTCACTAGTCACTATCCATCAACGTCTTTTATATTCATTTTAGACAAACTAAATCAATGAAAATATTGTCATACAGTGATTTTAAGACTTCTTAAATATTAAAAAAATCACGTGATTAATTAACCTTTTAACTTTGACGAGGCCAACATTCTCCCAAAAGTTCCAAAAACCTAAAATCCATAACCATAACCCTCTTTTCCTTCACCACCCATTCACGTTGATCAAAAACCACATTAATCTCTTGTTTATCACAAACACGCAAACAAAGAGAAAAAAAAAAAACAAAAAAAATGTTTTTTTTCCCACCCACTTATCTTCTTTACACATTCAAAAATAGAAAACTTGATTTCAATCCATGTTTTCAACTCGAGTTCTGTTGCACTAAGTAAAATTTTGCATTAATTTTCATGGAGGACGAAAAAAGAAGAAGTATTTTCTAATAATCGTATTTTTTAAAGTTTTTGAAAAGCCAAGTGTATTAATAAAACTGAAATTTTAACATTTTCGATCCAAAATGGAACGTTTTTTAAAGGTCAAAGATATTTTTTAAACTTTTTAAAGCTTAGGGGTATTTTTGAAACTATATCCATAGTTCAGGGGAATTTGTTATAACTTAGACCAAAGATATGTTTGGTTCAACTTTTCAAGTGTTCAATTTTTTTTCTAAAAAAATTATTTTGAAAAAAATTCTAGTGTTTGACAACCACTAAAAATGATTTATTAAAAAATGAGATTGATATATAAATGAGAGAAACACTTGAAAAAAAATTGTTTAAAAAAAGTTTTTAAGCATATAATAACTTGTGTATGAAAACACACGCACAAGGGAAATATAACCAAACATATGAGTTTTTAAATTCTAAACAATTTTTATATTAAAATGTTTTTGAAAAAATGCATTGTTGAAAAACACTTAAATTAAAAGGTATTCCAAACGAGTCCTAATTCTATTTCAAACTTTTTGTTTTTGACAATAAACTTCTATACTAAGAAATTCTATAATTTTTTTTCTCAATATTTTAAAATAGACTTAAAATATAGACCAAATGTTAAATTACAGAATAAAAATAGAGAACATTCTTTTAGTTTTTTTAAGGATGGGTGTAGACGATCATGAAATCCATAGAGTACTATAAATTATTTTTTTTTAAAAAAAGTTCAATTTTAGAAAACAAGAAACTAAAAACAAATTCATAAAAAAAAAATTATATAACAAACCCATTTGTTTATTTTTAATGGACAAAATCAACTTTATCTCTTTTGACAAAAATAGACAAATCAAAATTTAAAATTGTGGGTTTTCCATTTTTCTTCATTTTTCTTTTCCTTTTTCCTTTCTTTTTCCCAGATAAGAAAGAGCAGCCGACATTCATTGTTGTGAGAATGGACAAATGAACAAGTGATTGAAAAAGTATAAAAAATAATAATAAATAGGAAGAAGGAAACAATCTCTGTCAGTTCCTCAACAGTATTGTATGTGGCAAAAGGGCAAACATCTAACGTGGATGTGTTTGCCATACAAAAGAATGAGCCTTGTAAATGATTGGATGTGTACATCTCAACTTGGTTTCAGCTTTCACCACAAATTCCTCCTCTTTTCTTCACCCTCTCACTATCACACAAATAATGGCATAACACCACTCGTTTGACCTACCCGAACATACGACACGTTTGGTTAAGATATTAGTAACATCTTTTAGATCCTAAATTTGAATTTTTACGTTCACATTTATAATATTGTGCATCCTAAAAGAAAAATGATTTGATTGCATCCTCCTCCCTCAAAGATTTCTTTGTGGCATCAATTGAGAAGAAAAATATAAGATTTCAGAGCTTTCCATTTATAGAAAATTTCATATATAAATTCTCGCGAGCGCGATAACATACAACTAAGTGTCAGGGAGCACTCACATTCACTCTGTCATACGTTTTGGATTGACAATAGAGGTGGGTATGTGTCATTGCTTAGCCATGTCCAAATTAGAGGTCTCGCTCAACTTGACATATGGTAGTACGTATCTATATAGTTAATAGTTGGTAAATTAGGCTAATTAATAACTTGATTCTGCTTATTATGGCAAGACATCTACTAGTCTCGTGATCCATGAGTGTTCGTTTGGTTCTTTATTTATTAAAATCTCTTCATTTTCAGTTGCCATCTCTTTAAATGTTGTCGCGTGATCATGTGATAGGCTAAAATATTTTTATAAAATCCCTACTCACACTATTGCACTACCAAGCATTTGGATTAATTGATCATCTCAAAGTGGTTTAGCAAACATGAAACTAGTATTAGTTGAACACAAAGGCGATTTTTCTTCATTGCATGCATGTAGATTGTCAGGCTTTTATAGTAGGATTAGTTTTTGTATTCTTATGTTGTGATTCTCTCTAAATTCTTTACTTACTATTACTACCATGTAATTGAACACCATGCTAGTGTTGGTTGAAGTTTCCTTCTTTTCAAGTCATTGAGCTTTTACAATAAAGACAATTTCTTTCAAATATTTTTATTATAATAAACATTTATATATGTTCTTTCAATGTTATAAAGTGTATTACATTTCCATCGACATTTCATATGTCTATAGTTCTGATATCAACATATATTAGAAGTTAAACGATATTTTCCTTAAGACAATACTTAGTTGCATTTTATGTAACGCCTGTAATTTAAGGTAAAATTCAAATTTATTTAGTTTGGGAGTTAATTTTGGTTAAGAGGGAAATTTGAAAATTGAAAGTTTGGTAAAATTTTAAAATTTGGGCTGGAATGGAAAAATTGTAAATAAACTGTCCTTGGAGCCAAGCCAAGCCCTAAGCCATCTCTTTTAAATAGAGTCGCACGGAGCCATAGGTCATATCTTATTCATCTTCTCTTTTCCCCTCATACCCGATTGTGCAAGCCTCAAAACCACCATCTCCGGTGGCGTTTCATCTCCGGCCAGCGGCAGCACCTTCGCTGTCTCCTCCGGCGGTGGTTGCAGAGTAGTCTGGCGGCGGCGGAGATTCCGGCTGTTGGGAGTGCGCCCAAAGTCCCACATCGGCTAGATAAGGGGATGATCATGGGTATATAAGGGAGGACAAGTATCTCCATTGGTATGAGGCCTTTTGGGGTGGATCCAAAAGCAAAGCCATGAGGGTTATGCTCAAAGTGGACAATATCATACCATTGTGGAGATATGTGGGTGTCCGGTAGTCCCTATCAAGTGGTATCAGAGCCATGCCCCGGGAGTAGCCGTGTCGGGTGGAATCCTCGGGTGCCGAACAAAGAAATTGTGAGCCTTAATAGTCATGGGGAGATTCGTGGTTGAGCTCTGGGTAGGTGGGTATACTCCGGAGAAGGGGAGTTGTCCTGTGGATAAGAGCATGAACTCTCGGTAAAGCGGTGAAGTGGGCCCCATCGCCTAGAGAGTTGGACGGACTCTTGGTAAAGGAGAGTTTCGAGTTTGACGGATAGATGACTAGTTGAGGAGAGGCTCGGTGGTACTTTGTTCGAGGGGAGGATTGTTGGGAGTGCGCCCAAAGTCCCACATCGGCTAGATAAGGGAGGACAAGTATCTCCATTGGTATGAGGCCTTTTGGGGTGGATCCAAAAGAAAAGCCATGAGGGTTATGCCCAAAGTGGACAATATCATACCATTGTGGAGATATGTGGGTGTCCGGTAGTCCCTAACACCGGCAAGCTACGGTGCAGATGACTTCTTCCTCAAGCGTTTTGATTTGAGCCTCCGTTCGACAGCAAGTACATGCGGCGGCGGTACTGTACCCACGACGACGTCTTCTCCTCGGCAGTGTAGTGGTGGTCCAGCGACGACGTAACTCCTCCGGCGAGTCCGCGGCAGGTGTAGTGAACCTCGTACGACAGTGTGTCCTCCAGCGTGCGGGTAGGCGACGGTTCAGGCGGCACTTGGGGTCAGGCTTCACAGCAAGTTTCAGCCTTCGTCGTGCATATCTTCGGCGTGTACTCGGTGTTGCAATGAAGATTGGAGCACGAACAAGCGCTTTTAGGCGTGTTTATTGAGTTTTTGGGCGATTTTAGTATTGGGTGCCCATAGCGTTTGGAGGTTTAATCGTCGAATTTGAGCAATTTTAGAACCCGACTAGCAACGTTAGGAGACGATTTTGGGTAAGTTTCTTCGTGATTTAGCCTCTGTTAGAGTTTAATTTAGTTCTTGGAAATTACCCATTCCTTTTAGGACTTGTTTCAGTGTTGCCCATCCAATTTCGAGTTCATAATTGCGGATTTTCGCTCAATTAAAAGTTCTGTTCAGCAGGCGACATTCCGTTTGGTGTGGTTAAGGACTTTGGAGTTAAAAGAATTAATTTAGTTATGTTCAGAATAGTTAAGCCAAGGTAAGTGTGTTGGGTTTTATGCCCTAAAACTCGTAGATAGTAAATGTGACCGTTGACCGGATATTAATGAAATAATATTGATATATTTTTCCATTTAATGTTACTAGTTATTTTATATTTGTCTTTGCCTAAAATAACCCTAATCCAATAAACTAGACATCCTAGGCTATAATATGAGTCTTAAACTATATGTAGCGACATATGGGATCATTGTTCAAGAAACAACCTAAAGGGTCTATAGTATAGGGATAAGACTGGATGCTTTATCCTGGCGACACTATGGATACGACCCACTTTGTACTATGATCCAATGCGTTTGTGTAGGAGACATGCGAGTGGGGGTATCCTATGCAATGAGTTTACATAAGATCAGACCGCGAAATAGTAACCACTGGTTATAACACCGTTAACTAGTTGATTTTCTATTTCACTAGGACGACCTAGACAACTTAGTCTTAATCCTGAGTTGGTTATGGACTCCTGCTCATGAGGGATTGTCCTTTGTTTTGTATGGGTGAGAGTGACCAATACGCAGACTCAATAAGCCTACCATTTTGGGGACAAGACCGAATGGGGAGCTGGGAACATAATCGTACAAGATGGAATTCACTCCTTCCCGACTATAGGGAAGCAGATGAGTGTTCCCTTAAGTGGTGACTCCGAGTCCTGAACAAAGGGTCCTACCCTCTCAATGACACGAAAGGGTTTTCTGTTTGATGGTTGGACCACAAATAGGTTGTTCATTAGACGAGAACTGGTACTTAAGGAAATAGAAATAACCCAGGGGTAAAACGGTAATTTGACCCAGCTGGTGTTACAGAAACTCGTGAAGGACTAACTAGTCGATATTGATCTATATCCATGGACACAAAAAATATGTCTGCAGTGAGAAGAGTGCAATTGTGAGTCTATAGTGAAATGTATACACAGTTAACGAATATTGATTAATTTGGTTAATGAGTTTGACCAATTAATCTCACATCGTTGGAGCTTCTGATCTGCAGGTCCATTAGGTCCCACTGGTAGCTCATAAAGTAACTTGAGGCAACTAAGTAATAAATGTAAATTGAAAATGTTCAATTTACTAAGGGAAACAATATAATATTTATTGATATATTATTATGAGAGAAATTAATATTTGAATTTTTAAGTCACATTAAATTTATGGAAGTTTGAAAGAGTTCAAATAATGAATTAATTAATTTTAAGGCCTAAAATCTATTTGGGCAAATTAATTAATTCAAGGCCGGAAATTAAATATGTGATATTTAATTGGTGGTTAACTAATTAAAGAATTCATTAATCGGGAATTAATCAATTATAGAAATAATTAATCACTTAAGGAAGTGATTATTCATTTATGAAAATGATCTAATCACTTATGGAAGTAATTAGTCATTTGTGGAAAAGATTAATCAATTATGAAATTGATTGATCTTAGATTGATTAAATAAGGAATAAGATTGAATCAATTTTGGAAAAGATTGGTGTAATTGAATATTTTATTCATGGTCTCTCTTCTATAAATAGAACACTAGACCTAATTGGTTCAGTACTCTCCTCTTGCTCTTAGACTCACAAGACAAGACCCTAGAATTCTCTCTAGCCTCCCTCTTAGAGAAAGACTCCCACAAGTCTTTTTGCCTCCTAGACTTAGAGACATACCGGTGTAACCTCTGTGGTTATTGTGTCTTTGAAGAAGAATTTTCCAGCGAAGAAACTACAAGGAGGCTGCTGCGTTTTCGTTCATTGAAGCGTCGTTGGCGAAAACGGTCAATTCTATAACGAAGGTTTGTAACGGTTCTTTCCCGTTTCTTTAGAAAAGCATGAAAATAAATTAGATTTAATTTTCAAGCATGTTTATAGAAATTTTCAATAACTTTAAAGCATGTTTAAAGTTTATTTTGCCTTTTCGTAATGGTATTTTAATGTTAATTGATATACGACGTAAGGTCTAATCGATGCGCTTCCACTGCGTAGGGGCTTTTATCCCCTTCAATCGGCATCAGAGTCATCGCTGTCCCTATTAATTAATATTAAAATTTGCGATAGGCTCTAATAGGTGGGATTTATGCATAATGTATGTTCGGTTTGTGTTGAACTGTTTAGGTTAATTTTATGGCCATAGATTTTATTTTTATGTGATTTTGATCATGTAAGGGCCCAGTGTTTCGGGTATTTTATGTAAAATCGAGTCCTTTGTAAGTCGGGTCTAGAATAGGTTTTTATGAGATGAAAATTGGAGAAATCCCAGTTGAAATCGAGGCCAAAACCGAATAAATCGTGCTGTTTCTACCCAAATTATGCCTCCAGACGCAACAACGTCGAGACACTACTCCAAAAGCGTCTCGACACTGTCTCGACACAGCAGGCGCTCAGGTAAGGAAAGTGCACAGCGTCGGGACGCTGCGTTGCAAGCGTCTCGACGCTGTCACGACGACGACACGAATTAGGGTTTCAACAGGCGCGGTTCCAAGGGAGGGCAGTCCGGTTCATCTAATTCGGCTGGGTTGGGACCAATTCGGTCCGGTTCAGCTGAATTTCAGCTTGGTTCGTGATTTTGAAGATCGGTTCGAGGTTGTTCGGGGCGGTTCGTGCTATCTAGACTAATTTTTGGAGCTGCAGAAGGATTTTAGGATAGAATTTAACTAAAATTAATGTAATTTAATGCTTTATTTTATCCTAGGGGCCAAAATTAACTAGTTCAATTGATATTTATATGCTTTATGGATGTCATATAGAATTTTTAATCCCACCTTAGGTTATAAACATGCTCATGCATTTATTTATATATTATAAATAGTTATAATGTATGTTTTAAATGCATGGAATTGTTTTCATATTTTTTAAGATAAATGTATATTGATTACATGAAAAATTGGAAAGCATGAAACATGTCATTACTTAAATTAAATATAAGGGGTTGTTTGGGGCGCTGAATTGGTTATAATAGCTGGTGGTTATAATAATCTGGGGATTATAATAGTCTGGGGGTTATAATAATCTATGTTTGGGGTGCAGATTATTATAGTATGGGATAAAATAATCTGTGTTTGGGGTGCAGATTATTTTAGTCTGGGATAAAATAGTCTGTGTTTGGGATGCATATTATTTTAGTCTGGGATAAAATAGTCTGTGTTTGGAGTGCTGATCTGTTTTAACATGGGGTTCTGAATCAAAGGTTCAAATCAATTGTTTTCTTTTTCTAGTTTTTTTTATGATATACGATTCACTTTGATTTAGGGTTATGTTTTTTTTTACAAAACAAAAAAGTTTAGGATTTGGTATAGAAAAATCATATTAGTTAACTTTTAGTATTGCCAAAATAAAAATTGTAAATGTTTAGTTCAAAAATCATATTAGTTTTTTTTTAATCAATAAAATCCTTTGAAATAAACTTGAGTGTGGTAAATATAATTTCGTTTGAATGTTCTTTTTTTTTTTTTTTTTTTTTTTTTTTTTTTTTTTTAAGTTGGTTAACCTTCGATGTTGTCAACGACTTTTCCGGCAACCTTCGATGTTTTTTTTTTTCTTTATTTTCATTTTTTTTATATTTTTCAAAATGAAAATGAGAAGAAATATGAAAAAAAGGAAAAAAAATCAGTGGCCGGAAAAGTCGTCGGCGACAGTTGGAAAAGTCGCCGAAAACTTCGCTGGTCGACAGTCGTCGGAAAAGTCAAGGAGTCGCATGGAAGAAGAGAGGAGAGAGTTACTGTAGAAAATGGATAGAATAATCGAGTGGGTTGAATGATGGTTACTGTAGAGAATGGATAAAATAATCGGGGGTAAAAATAACCCACCTCACCATTTATTTTTGTTGGTGCCCCAAACATTGAATAGGTTATAATAAAAGGGGTTATTATAACCTATTCAGTGCCCCAAACACCCCCTAAATAGTTATGTTTAATGTGATGAATGAAGCATGCTTGATTGATTTTCTTGATTGGCTTATAATTGTTATATTAAAAGAAAATCAATATTGCATGAAGCATGAAACATCCATAGTTAATAATATAATTGCTATATTATTCATGCAATTAGTATGGTTTAGTTATTTAATTTGAATGAGATTGTTGAATGAATCAAACCATAGATTCTTGATTATATTATTAATCATTAAATTTTGAAATAGTTCTTTAATATTAATGATTAGAAACCGTCAATCTATAATCAAGAATTGCATGCAAACATAAGATCATAGGAAAAATTGAATTAATTTTAAATTGTTTAAAATTAATTAGACCTAGACCAGTTTCTAATAAGATTAGAATTATTTCTTACTTAGAATTAAAAATAGTTTTAATTGACTAAGTAGGAAAAACATTGCTATGATTATAAGGGAACTCCACCGGTAAAGTTTTGTCTAAGGCTTGGGGTATTTAAGTTGACGGTTTACGAAACACCTCCTACCTGGGAATTGACCTGGAAAACCGGAGTTGAATTAATCATAGTTAAATGTTAGCATGCAATGTCACTAGGTTTATTAAAAGTGTTTAATGCACCTAGATCTTTAGAGTAAAGACCTTACATTACTGAGGTTATAAGGGAACTCTCTCGGTAAAGTTCTGTCTAAGGTTGAGGGTATTTAAGTTGACAGTTCACGAAACACCTCCTACCTGGGAATTGACCTGAACCTTGAGTTGAATTAACCATAGTAGTGTTAACTTGCAATGTTGGGTTGATTAAAAGAAGTTTAATTCACCTAAAACATTGCGGTTGAATCCTTTCCATAATTGTTATAATAGGATCAGACTTAGATAGATTGACTTAGCCGAATTTTATCTAAGTTAAACAACTCTAAATTAACCTTAAGACATTTTCAGTGGGAGAAAAATTACAAAACGAGATTTAAATCAAGTTTTGCTCCTACGTCCCTATATTCACAACGTGAGGTTCATGCTCAGCTTCGAGTCGCCTTAGGAGCGGCCTGCCTTCGGAAAGTGTTTGCATGAATCAATAACAAGGTGAATGGAAAAAATGTCTAGAGTAAGTGGGAGCGGGACACGTGTCAACGTATCCCTCGGTCTCCGCCCCTAGTTCACACCGTGAGAGTCCTATGATCCACTTGCAGGTTGTCTTGGCACAACCATCTCTTCGGAGGGCTTGATCATAGGATTCGGAACATCGTGAACTCCTGAATAGGATATGAGCTCTTAGGCTAATTACCAACAGTTGTCTTTCCCTTGGGTAGCATGTTGGTGTGTGCCTCTGAGATCGGAAAGTGGGAGGGTTACACTTACAAGGATGAGTTAAAAGTGTTAACAAATCCTTGACCGAACAACGGTGGCTAATGTCTATAGGAATATGAGTTTTTTTGGAATTAGAATTAGCTGAGAAATGTCTCATTTCAGAGGAGGAGTACCTGATCACCCTTTGGTGGCTGATATTCTAAACCTCTGAAACATCGTTGCAAAACTAAATCAATAGTTTTAGGGTTCTTTGATTGTCTGTTTTGCTAAATTGATTGGATTGTGTGCAATTGTTTGCTTGAGTGATGGGTTAAGGCAAAGATAACTAATACGGTCATTGTTTGTTTAAATTTCGGCAATGTCTTCCTCAATTGTCTCTCTGCTTAAAAATGAAAAATTAACCGACGAAAATTACGCTACGTGGAAGTCGAACCTGAATACGATTCTTGTTGTCAATTATATGCGGTTCATCTTAACGGAGGACTGTCCTCCAGCCCCTGCTTGTAATGCATCCCAAGCAATTAAGGATGCTTATGACCTCTGGACAAAGGCCAATGATAAGGCTCGCGTCTATATCCTAGCTAGCTTATCTGAAGTTTTGGCTAAAAGGCATGAGGGCATGGTAACAACGAGGGAGATTATGAACTTTCTCCAGGAGATGTTTGGACAACCGTCCTACCAACTCCACCATGACGCTCTCAAATACGTTTATAGCTGCCGCATGAAAGAGGGCACGTCTGTTCGGGAAAATGTCCTAGGATATGATGGTCCAATTCAACGTGGCAGAAGCAAACGGGGCGGTCATAGATGAGCGTAGTCAGGTTGCATTCATCTTAGAATCTCCTCTGAAGAGTTTTCTACAGTTTCGAAGCAATGCAATGATGAATAAAATAGTATTCAACCTGACTAGCCTCCTAAATGAGCTACAACTCTATCAGTCTCTTCTTAAGAACAAGGGACAGGTAGAAGGAGAGGCAAACATTGTTCACTCTAAAAGAAAGTTCGAGAAGGGTTCATCCTCTGGAACTAAATCTGTAGCCACTTCTTCAAAGAAAACTTAGAAGAAGAAATGAAACAAGGGGAAAGCTCCCGATACTGTTGCTAAAAGCAAGGGAAAAGGCAAAGTTGTGGCAGACAAGGGCAAGTGTTTCCACTGCAATGTAGGTGGATACTGGAAGAGAAACTGCCCAAAGTACCTTGCTGAGAAAAAGAAGGAAAAAGAAGGTAAATTTGATTTACTAGTTTTAGAAACATGCCTAGTAGAACATGATGAGTTTACCTGGATACTTGATTAGGGAGCAACTAATCATGTTTGCTCTTCTTTTCAGGAAAATAATTCCTTTCAGCAGTTGAACGATGGGGAACTGATACTCAGGGTTGGAACTGGAGAAGTCATTTAAGCTAAAGCAGTGGGAGCTACGAAGTTATTTTTTAGAAATAGATTCTTACTTTTAGAAAATTTGTTAATTGTTCCCAAGATTAAGAGGAACTTAATTTCTATTTCATGTTTGATTGAACAATCGTATACAGTTATTTTTGATATGAATGAAGCGTTCATTTATAAGAATGGTGTACTTATTTGTTCAGCCAAATTAGAAAATAACTTGTATGTATTAATACCAACCGAAAACAAAGCACTTTTAAATCACGAATTATTTAAAACTGCTGAAACTCAAAGAAATAGGCAAAAGATTTCTCCAACAAGTAACAATACTCATCTTTGGCATCTTAGACTTGGTCATATAAACATCTATAGAATCAGTCGTTTGGTAAAGAATGGACTTCTAAGCAAGTTAGAAGATGATTCACTACCACCTTGTGAATCTTGTCTTGAGGGAAAAATGACCAAAAGACCCTTTACTGGAAAAGGTTACAGAGCAAAAGAACCCTTAGAATTAATACATTCGGATCTATGTGGTCCAATGAATGTAAAAGCTCGAGGAGGGTACGAATACTTAATCTCATTTATAGATGATTATTCAAGATATGGTTACTTGTACCTATTGGGACATAAGTTTGAAGCCCTTGAAAAGTTTAAGGAGCTTAAGGTTGAAGTTGAAAACCTATTAGGTAAATCTATTAAAGTACTTCGATCTGATCGAGGAAGGGAGTATATGGATCAAAGATTCAAGGATTATATGATAGAACATGGAATCCAATCTCAACTCTCAGCTCCTGGTACACCTCAATTGCCTAGCTCGTTTTGGGGGTATGCAGTAGAGACTGCAGTACACATCTTGAACAATGTTCCCTCGAAAAGTGTTTCTGAAACACCTTTCGAATTATGGAAGGGACGTAAACCAAGTTTGCCCTAGCTTTCACAATTGGGGTTGTCAAGCACACGTGCTTGTGACAAATCCTAAGAAACTGGAACCTCGTTCAAAACTCTGCCAATTTGTTGGTTACCCTAATGAAACGAGAGGTGGTTATTTCTACGACCCACAAGAAAATAAGGTGATTGTATCGACAAACGCTACCTTCTTGGAGGAAGACCACATGAGGGATCATAAACCACGTAGCAAAATAATATTAGGAGAAGCTACTTAAGAATCATCAAGAGTTGTTGATGAAGCTTGACCTTCAATGAGGGTTGATGAATGAACTAGTTCTTTAGATCCATCCCATCCATCTCAAACGTTGAGAATGCCTCGACGCAGTGGGAAAGTTGTATTACAACCTGATCGCTACTTGGGTTTAACTGAAACTCAGGTTGTCATACCTAATGATGACATTGAAGATCCATTGTCCTATTGACGAACAATGAATGACGAAGATAAGGATGAATGGGTCAAAACCATGAACCTGGAAATGAAGTCAATGCACTCCAATTCTGTATGGGAACTCGCAGATCTACCAGATGGGGTAAAACCCATATGGTGCAAATGGATCTATAAGAGAAAAAGGGATGCCGTTGGGAAGGTACAGACCTTCAAAGCTAGAC
This sequence comes from Luffa acutangula, assembly GCA_036850905.1. Lineage (NCBI taxonomy): Eukaryota > Viridiplantae > Streptophyta > Magnoliopsida > Cucurbitales > Cucurbitaceae > Luffa > Luffa acutangula. The sequence goes on from CM072098.1 coordinate 28,187,092, forward strand.
TAGTGGCAAAGGGTTATACCCAAAAGGAAGGGGTTGACTATGAGGAAACTGCAGGGATTAAAGCCCTAGCGCAGCGGAAACGTTCAGAGACCTTAACCGGTTTAAATGTCGATTGGGATACCAATACGACGACAAAACATATAAATTTACAGCAGAAAAATATTCTAAAAACATGCTGTAAAACGGATATAAAACATGCTTAAAACATATAAAAAACTTAGATCTAATCTATAATAGGATCCTATTGATCCTAGGGTTCAAGAATACTTACCCTTGAAGTTTTCTTGACAAGATTTCACCAAAAACCTTCGATTCCACAGAAAAACAGCAACCATGAACTCCTCAAACCCGCTGGAAAAATACCACGAACACCACCACTTGATTTCACCGGTATTGATGGTCGATTTTGGTCAGAGGAACTCACCTGACCTTCACGTGCCACCAACGGTGAATTTGTAGAAGAGGGGGGAGGACGTGGCCTACAAGACGGTAAACCTGCACACTGGTGTGGTGCTCGCCACACTGGCTCTGATGCTTAAGTTAGCAAGCAGAACGGTAGGGAGTGAAAAAGTAAGAGCAAGAGGAGAGAGTAGAAAATATAGAATAGTGTTTAGGGATTGAATTCAGAGTCCCCTTCTTTAGTGGCGAAGAGGGGTATAAATACCTGCTCATCCTCCTAGGGTTTTTAGGTATTTGGAGGCGTTTTGGGACAAACCAGGCGGAACCGGGGCGATCCGGGGCATCAGGGACCGAAAAGAAGTCACCGGACTCGGCCCGCGCAACCGGGGCGAATGGTCGGCCTCGAACTTTTGCTGATGCCGACCATATGGCTCGGGCCATGTTGGCCCGACCCTTTGGCCCGGTCTTCCTCTGGGTCGGTCTTTTGGTCCTACCTCTGCCCGTTTGTCCTCGTCAGCTCCTTGTGTGGTCCAAAATCACCTATAACATTAAGCCCCCACTCTTGAATTGGGATTCAGGTGCGACTTTAGTGCTATCAGTTGAGCTCCTTAAGCCTGATTTAAGAGTATAACTCTCGTTCCATGCCGACTTATGTATGATTCCTTGTTATCCTGCAAGATAGGACAAACTGGACAAAGTAGACACTCCCTGAAAAGGGGTTAGGTGAAATGGAAATGAGAAAAGTTGAGAGATTACAACAATGGCTCTGGTCGGCCTCGGGAAGAGGCCGAGCACAGCAATTTCCCCCTTTAGCTTATCTGGTCGGCCTCGGCCTCAGGAAGAGGCCGAGCACAACAGTTTCCCGTTTTAGCTTGTCTGGTCAGCCTCGGCCTCGGGATGAGGCCGAGCACAGCAGTCTCCCACTTTAGCTTATCTGGTCGGCCTCGGCCTCGGGAAGAGGCCGAGCACAGCAGCTTCTCATTTTGGGTCATCTGGTCGGCCTTGGGAAAAGGCCGAGCACAGCAGCTAGACCCCTGTACTTGGTCATTCGGAACGCTTTATTCCAGATCCGGGGCTTATCCACAAGTAAAAAATAGGAGAAGCAAAAGATTTCACAATCCTGCATTGAAAAGTTAATCTCTGCAAAAGAAGAATGAGGGAAGAGGCTAGGGTCAACCTCGGCCTCGGACCCCTGTTAGCTCAAAATCTAGCTCCCTGCATTCATACGTTAGTCCTTGTAGGAAAATAATGAAAGAATAGGCTAGAGCATGTAATCATTGGTTAGACATGCCAAGCTAGTGTGCTTTTTGTTTAATAGGGAGTGCATATCCCCTGTTACTTGCTTTTTGTTTAATAGGGAGTGCATATCCTCTTTGTAGCCCCCAATCTCAAGTAGAACTTCACTGAAACGTAAAGTATAGTTGAGTAAATAGGAGAATACCTTTAAAGTTTGTGGTCGGCCTCGGCTTAGGCCAGGTGAGCTTGTCTCAGATGGAGTGCATTGGCTTGAGCCGGCTGGGGTGAGGTAGACTTGTTGGTCCAGGCTCACATGGTCTTAAGTCTGGATGAGGCGAGGTAGACCCGGGGGCCCAGGCTCGCATATAGGCGTGGGCACTAAGCTTGAAGACTTAGGCTCGCAAGTAAGCGTGGGCTTTAAGCTGAAGAGCTTAGGCTCGCAAGGTAGGCGTGGGCACTATAGGCTCGCTGAAGCGTGGGCTCTATAGGCTCGCATGTAGGCGTGGGCACTATAGGCTCGCTGAAGCGTGGGCACTATAGGCTCGCATGTGAAGCGTGGGCACTATAGGCTCGCTGAAGCGTGGGCACTATAGGCTCGTATGTAGGCATGGGCACTATAGGCTCGCTGAAGCGTGGGCTTTATAGGCTCGCATGTAGGCGTGTGCACTATAGGCTCGCTGAAGCGTGGGCACTATAGGCTCGCATGTGAAGCGTGGGCACTATAGGCTCGCTGAAGCGTGGGCACTATAGGCTCGCAAGGTAGGCGTGGGCACTATAGGCTCGCTGAAGCGTGGGCTCTATAGGCTCGCATGTAGGCGTGGGCACTATAGGCTCGCTGAAGCGTGGTCACTATAGGCTCGCATGTGAAGCGTGGGCACTATAGGCTCGCATGTGAAGCGTGGGCACTATAGGCTCGCTGAAGCGTGGACACTATAGGCTCGCATGTAGGCGTGGGCACTATAGGCTCGCTGAAGCGTGGGCTCTATAGGCTCGCATGTAAGAGCGTGGGCACTAAGCTAAAAAGCCTAGGCTCGCAAGTAGGAGCGTGGGCACTATAGGCTCGCATGAAGCGTTGGCTCTATAGGCTCTCGCATGTGTTCGATCTCGCTTGAAATAAGAGGGTTAGCCTTGGTCACAACCATGGTTATGGTCGGCCTCAACCTCGAGCATGGCTCAGGTCGGCCTCGACCTTGGTCTTGGCCTCTATCATATCTAGGGTCGGCCTCGGCCTCAGCCATATCTGCGGCTGGCTTAGGCCTTGGCCTCAAACAATCTGTTCTTCGCTTCCATCTGGATCTTGCATTGTGTTCAACTGCATTGGCAATCTGATTTGTCTTGATTATGTGATCTTCGGGTCATTTTTGAAGTATTGGATAGTCGGCTTCGGCTTTGGCCTAGGGTCGGCCTCGGGATGACCATAGCTGTGGGTCGGCCCCGGCCTCGGCCGAAGGATGACCGTAGCTTAGAGTTGGCTTTGACTTAGGGTCGACCTCGGCCTCGGGATGACCATAGCTGTGGGTCGGCCCCGGCCTCGACCAAAGGATGACCGTAGCTTAGAGTTGGCTTTGGCCTAGGGTCGGCCTTGGCCTCGGGATGACCATAGTTGTAGGTCGGCCTCGGCCTCGGCCAAAGGATGACCGTAGCTTAGAGTTGGCCTCGGCCTGACAGCTTCCTCCTCTTAGCCCCTAGCTTTGTTCTGGTACTCGTTGCCTTAGTCCTGAATGTAGATGGAATGGCTTCCAACTCCTTGACGACATTCTTTTCATGGTGTCTTCAATCTTGTCAAAGTCTCTGTTTGTTGTTGATTTATCCTCCAAAGGTGGTTCTGATCTCTCGTGGGGTTTCCTCCTAATCGATCTGGATGAACATCTTCGGTTGGCCTCGGTATGGTCGGCCTCGGCATGGTCAACCTCTGCATGGTAGGCCTCGGCCTCGGCCCTAGCCTTCGCACTGTTCGTCTGGTAGTCGCTGTTTGGCTTGGAGTCATTTAGCTTCTGCAGGTCTCCTTGAGGATTTTCGAGTTCGTTTTGGGTGTCTAGAAGCTCGGTCGTCCTAGGGAGATCATCTTTTCTGGCCTCGGCCTCGGCCAATTTAGCCTTGGCCTCGGCTGCGCTGGCCACGGGCTTGGTAGCCCTAGCATCCGCTTCGACAGTTTTGGCACTTCTGTGCTTATACTCAATCAGATTCCTCAGGTCTATCTTGGTATGACCGTAGCTTTGTGTTGAAACTGTGCGGTCATGACCCTTTGGCGTGCTTGGTTCTGGGCTCCTCAGAATTATGGGATCTATAGGTTTGAGCCCCCCTGACCTTGCTGCTCATGCTGTCAGTCTTCTTTCGATTTCTGCGGTTGATGGTTATTTTCAGAAGGGTTTGGATTTCAGTTTCCCTTTTCCACCCTCTTACTCATTGAACAACCGATGTGCAGATTAACAGGCTTTCGTCCCCACAGGCGGCGCCAACTGTTGATGGTCGATTTTGGTCAGAGGAACTCACCTGACCTTCACGTGCCACCAACGGTGAATTTGTAGAAGAGGGGGGAGGACGTGGCCTGCAAGACGGTAAACCTGCACACCGGTGTGGTGCTCGCCACACCGGCTCCGATGCTCAAGTTAGCAAGCAGAACGGTAGGGAGTGAAAAAGTAAGAGCAAGAGGAGAGAGTAGAAAATGTAGAATAGTGTTTAGGGATTGAATTCGGAGTCCCCTTCTTCAGTGGCGAAGAGGGGTATAAATATCTGCTCATCCTCCTAGGGTTTTTAGGTATTCGGAGGCGTTTTGGGACAAACCAAGCGGAACCGGGGCGATCCGGGGCATCAGGGACCGAAAAGAAGTCACCAGACTCGACCTTGTGTGGTCCAAAATCACCTATAACAACCGGTATTCTCAAAAGGGAATGCACGTTGGGAGCTTGTGGGAGCAAAAATGTCTAAGGATTCACTGGAGGATTTCATTTCTGTAAATCCCAGAGAGGGAGAAAATCGTGAGAGCTTGAGAGAGGGTAGAGAGATTTTGTGTGAGACTGAGTTGTGTATTCAAAACTGAAAGTCCCATCCCCTTACCTATCGATCAGGAGGGTAATTGCACGCACTACTTCAGGTAACTGAAGTTCAGTCACCTGATATAATTAATTATTAATTTAAAATTCAAAATTTTAAATTATAATTAATTAAATTTCAATTAATCAATATTAATTAAAATATCATTAATTTAAATCTTATTTAAATTAATATCCCTCTTTAACCTATAGTTTAATTAAATCAAATTTAATTAAACCTAATCAATTAATTAATTCAAAATTAATTAATTTTAAAAAATAATAAAATTGAACATCAAATATTCAATTATTATTCTCTCTCACAAAACTATAGTATTAATATACATCCTATGCACATTAATCATAACCTTTCGAATATTCAATCCTTCCTTAGAATTTCACCTCAACGCCCTAAATGAGCTACCGATGGGACCTAATGGACCTACAGATCAGAAGCTCCAACGATATAAGATTAGTTAGCTAAACTCATTAACCAAGTTAATCAATATTCGTTAACTGTGGTTCACTCCACTAAAAAACCGCAGATGCACTCTTCTCACTGCAGATATATTTCTGTGTCCACGGATATCGACCGTCAACAGCAAGTCAGCCCTTCACGTGTGTTCGTACCCCAGCTAGGTCAAATTACCGTTTTACCCCTAGGCTACCTCTTGGTCCTTAAGTACCAGTGCTCCTCTAATGAACAACCTGTTTGTGGTCCAACCAGAAAACAAAAATCCCTCTTGTGCCATAAAGAGGGTAGGGCCCATTGTTCAAGACCCGGAGACACCACTTAAGGGAACACACCTCTACTTACCCTAATATCGAGAAGGAGTGAATTCCATCTTGTAAGACTAAGTTCCCAGCTCCCCACTCGGTCTTGTCCCCAAAATGGTAGGCTTATTGAGTCGGCGAACATGGCACTCTCACCCGTACAAATCAAAGGACAATCCCTCATGGACAAGAGTCCATAATCCACTCAGGATTAAGGCCAAGTTGCCTAGGTCATCCTAGTGAAATAGAAACAGAGCTAACTAACGTAGTTATAGTTAGTGGTTAACTATTTCGCGGTCCGGTCTTTGTGCAAACTAATTGCAAAGGATACCCCCACTCGCATGTCAACTACATGAACGCGTTGGATCACTACGTTTGTATCAATATACAAAGCGGGTCGTATCCATAGTGTCACCAGGATAAGGTACCCAGCCTTATCCCTATACTACAGACCCTTTAGGCTAAAACTTGAACATTGATCCCCGTATGTCCCTACATACTAGTTCAAGCCTCATTCTATTAGCCTTGGATGTTTAGTTTATTGGATTAGGGTTATTAAGACAAGATATAATACAAACACTGAATAATACATCACCTTTATTAATTTTCGGTCAAATGTACATTTACTATCTACGAGTTTTAGGGCATAAAACCCAAAAAACTCCCACTTGAACTAAAACTCAAGTTACAGGGAAAGTATATACAATATAATCCAAAGCTGGAAATGGTACTTGTATGTTGTACATTACATAAAAGGTAAATATACATAATACAATAAACTAGGGCATCCTTACACCCATTACACATCTCCCACTTGCCCTAGATTACGCTATATACATGTCTCGCAGACCTAGACTTTCTAGATGACCCTCGAACACTTTAGCCGAGAGGGCCTTCGTAAATGGATCAACAATGTTGTGCTCAGAAGCGATCTTGGTCACGACCACATCTCCTCTTTGAACAATCTCACGAATCAGATGATACTTCCTCTCTATGTGTTTACCTCTTTTGTGGCTGCGAGGTTCCTTTGAATTGACTACAGCCCCACTGTTGTCACAGTATAATGTAATGGGCAAGTTCATATTTGGAACAACTTCCAAATCTGTCAAGAACTTCCTTAGCCAAACAGCTTCCTTGGCTGCTTCACAAGCAGCTACATACTCAGCCTCCATTGTGGAGTCTGCTATGCATCCTTGCTTTATGCTTCTCCAAATTACAGCTCCCCCGTTAAGGGTGAACACTGACCCTGACGTAGATTTCCTAGAATCTTTGTCAAATTGAAAATCAGAGTCGGTGTATCCCATGAGAACTAACTCTTTAGCCCCAAACACCAGCATGTAGTCCCTCGTTCTCCTAAGATACTTGAGGATTCCTTTAACGGCGGTCCAGTGGTCTAACCCTGGATTTGACTGATATCTGCTGACAATCCCTACAGCATAACAAATGTCAGGCCTCGTGCATAGCATGGCATACATTAAGCTACCCACTGCAGAGGCGTAGGGAATCCGTCTCATTTCCTCAACCTCTTGAGGCGTCTTAGGAGACTGTTCCTTAGACAAGTGAACCCCATGCCTGAAAGGCAATAAGCCCCTCTTGGAGTTCTGCATCGAATATCCAGCCAACATCTTGTCGATATACATTGCTTGAGACAGAGCTAGCGTTTTGTTCTTTCTATCCCGAATAATCTGGATGCCAAGAACATACTGGGCCTCACCCAAATCTTTCATTTGGAATTGAGCTGCTAGTCATTCTTTTACATCAGACAGATATCCTACATCATTCCCAATGAGTAGGATGTCGTCAACATAAAGTACAAGGAAAGCTACTTTATTCTTGTTGATCTTCTTGTATACACAAGGATCATCAACATTCTGGTCAAAGCCAAAAGATTTGATCGCAGTATCAAATCTAATATTCCAAGATCGGAAAGCCTGTTTCAACCCATAAATGGATCGATTCAGTTTACAAACCTTTTGCTCCTGACCTTGAGTTATGAACCCTTCGGGTTGAGACATAAAAATACTCTCGTCAAGGTTGCCATTCAAAAAAACTGTCTTGACATCCATTTGCCATATTTCATAGTCATAAAACGTGGCAATGGATAAGAGAATTCTTATGGACTTCAGCATAGCAACTGGAGAAAAGGTTTCTTCATAATCCACCCATTCTCGTTGGGTATAACCCTTTGCTACAAGTCTGGCTTTGAAAGTCTGTACTTTCCCAGCAGCATCTCTTTTCCTCTTATAGATCCATTTACACCCAATGGGTTTGACCCCTTCATGTGGATCTACAAGTTCCCAAACTTGATTGAAGTACATAGACTCCATCTCAAGGTCCATGGCTTTGGCCCACTAGTCCTTATCTACATCATTCATTGTCTGACGATAAGACAATGGATCTTCTACGCCGTCATCAGATATGACTACTTGTGTTTCTGTTAAACCCAAGTAGCGGTTAGGTTGTATCACAACCCTCCCACTGCGTCGAAGCTCTCCCACTACGTGAGGAGGACTAGATTGACGAGATGAACTCGATTCTCCAACAACTCTTGTTGAAGGACCAGGTTCATCAACAACCCTTGTTGACCCTTCTCTAGCTTCTCCTAATACTAACTTACTTCGTGGTTTATGATCTCGAATGTGGTCTTCCTCCAAGAAAGTTGCATTTGTCGATACAAATACTTTATTATCTTGAGGGTCGTAGAAAAGACCACCTCTCGTTTCTTTCGGGTACCCAACAAATTGGCATATTCTCGTACGTGGTTCCAATTTCTTGGGATTTGTCACTAACACATGTGCAGGACAACCCCAGATACGGAAGTAACGCAAACTAGGTTTTTGCCCCCTCCATAACTCAAAAGGAGTTTCATAAACACTTTTTGAGGGAACGCTGTTAAGAGAATATGTACTGTAGTCTCTACTGCATACCCCCAAAACGAGCTAGGAAATTGAGTATCATCATAGATCGAACCATGTCTAACAAGGTTCTGTTTCTCCTTTCTGATACACCATTCTGCTGAGGTGTACCAGGTGCTGAGAGTTGTGATTGGATTCCATGTTCTATCATATAGTCCTGGAATCTTTGATCCAAATACTCTCCACCTCGATCTGATAGAAGCATCTTAATTGTTTTACCTAATAGGTTTTCTACCTCAGCCTTAAACTCTTTGAACTTTTCAAGAGCCTCAGACTTATGGCCCATTAGGTACAAGTAACCGTATCGTGAATAATCATCTATGAAAGAGATGAAGTATTCAAAACCACCTCGAGCCTTTACATTCATTGGACCACAAAGATCCGAACGTATTAGTTCAAGTGGTTCTTTGGTCCTGTAACCTTTTCCAGTAAAAGGCCTCTTGGTCATTTTACCCTCGAGACACGATTCACAGGGTGGTAAAGATGGATCTTCTACATCAGTTAGAAGTCATTTCTTAACCAAACGATCGATCCGATCGATGTTAATATGACCAAGACGAAGGTGCCAAAGATACGTATTGTTACTTAAAGGAGAAACTTTTTGCCTTTTGTTTTGCGTTTCGGCCGTTTTAAACATTTCATGACTTAAAATAGCCTTAGCATCAGTTGGTCTTAACAAAAATAAATTGTTCTCACGCCTAGCAGAACATATATAAATACCATTTCTTGAAATAATTGCTTCATTAAGCTGAAAGGAAACAGAGTATTCTTGTTCTAACAAAGCAGAAACAGAAATAAGGTTCCTTTTAATTCGAGGAACCAAAAACAAGTTCTCCAAAATTAAAAAATTATTTCTAAAGAATAATTTCACAGCTCCCACTGCACGAGTTGAAACAACGTCTCCTGTTCCAACCTTGAGCGTCATTTCACCGTCTGCTAGCTGCTGGAAATCATTTCCCTGAAAAGAAGAGAAAACATGATTAGTGGCTCCCGAATCCAATATCCAGGCGAACTCATCATGTTCTACGAGACAAGTCTCTATTACAAGTAAATCAGATTTACCTTCTTTTTCTCTTCTCTTTTCAGCAAGGTAACGGGGACAGTTTCGCTTCCAATGACCATCTGCGTTGCAGTGGAAGCACCTGCCTTTGTCGGCCACGACCTTGGCCTTTCCCTTCCCTTGCACAGCCTGTGCAGGAGCCTTCCCCTTGTCTCCCTTCCTCTTCTGTATTTGCTTCGATGAAGAAGCCTGGGGTACAGATTTAGTCCCCGAGGATGAACCCTTGAGGAACTTCTTTTTGGAATGGGCCACGTTGGCCTCTCCTTTAACCACATTTTTGCCCTTGCTCTTTTGCAAGGACTCATAAATCTGTAACTCCGAGAGGAGGATAGTCAGGTTGAACTGAATCTTATTCATGCTCGTGTTCGTCCTGAATGACAGATAGCTCGCTGGGAGCGAGTGAAGGATGAACGCAACCTGACTGCACTCGCAGACAACCTCGCCATTTGCCTCAGCTATATTGAATTGGTTAATCATGTCCAGGACGTGTTCCCGAACAGATTGACCTTCCTGTGCATCTTGGCATTGAAGACGTTCTTCAGGGCATCGTGGTGGAGCTGGTAAGACGGAAGTCCAAACATCTTCGCAGGGAATTCATAATCCCCCTGGCAGTTTCCACGTTCTCGTAACGCTTGGCCAATACTTCAGACAAGCTGACCAGAATATAGACTTTGACCTTTTCATTGGCCTTAGTCCAGCGTTCGTGGGCGTCTTTTACTGCCTGAGCGGCAGTGCGAGGGGGAACAGGAGGACATTCCTCCGTTAAGACGAACCTAAGATCTTCTACCACGAGTATAGTGTTGAGATTGGATTTCCATTAAGGAAAATTTTCGCCAGTAAGTTGTTCGTTTTTAAGCAAGGAAATTATAGAGGAAGACATTGCTGAAAAGACAAACAAGTGACCGTATTAGTTATCTTTGCCTTAACCCATCACACAAGCAATACAAACAATTGCATACATCCAATCAATTTTGCAAACAAACAATCAAAGAACCCTAATAAAAATATGATTGTGTTTCGCAACGATGCTTTAGAGGTTTAGAAGAACAGCCACCGAAGGGTGATCAATTGTTCCTCCTCTAAAATGAGACTCTTCTCAGTCAATTTCTAATACCAGAATAACTCATATTCCATTAGATATTAACCACCGTTGTTCGGTCAAGGATTTGTTAACAATTAACTCCTCCCCGTAAGTGTAACCCTCCCACTTTCAGATCTCAGAGGCACGGACCAACAGGCTACCGTTAGGAAAGACAACTGTTGGTAATTAGCCTAAGCGATCCTATCCTATTCAGGAGATCACGATGTTCCGAATCCTATGATCAGGCCCTCCGAAGGGATGGTTGCGCCAAGACAACACGCAGGCGGATCATAGGAATCTCACGTTGTGACCTAGGGGTGGAGACCGAAGGATACGTTTACACGCGTCTCCCTCCCACTTACTATAGTCACTTTCCCCATGCACCTTGGTATTGACCCATGCAAACACTCTCCGAAGGGAGTCCACGCTAAAACGACACAAAGCCGAGCATGAATCTCACGGTGTGAACGTCACGGGGACGTAGGAGCAAAACTCAATTTAAATTAAGTTTTGTAATTTTTCTCCCACTAAAGTAACCTATCGAATATTTTAGGGTTTGATTAAACCTAGATAAATCTGGCTAAGTCATTTATCTAAGTCTAGTCCTATTATAACTATTATAATAAGACCTAATGTCTAGGTTTATTAAACCAATTTAATTTACCTAGCGACATTATTCTAACATTAACCTGAGATTAATTCAACTCCGGTGTTCCAGACCAGTTCCCAGGTAGGAGGTGTTTCGTATACCGTCAACTTAAATACCTCCAATCCTTAGACAGAACTTCACTGGTAGAGTTCCCTTATAATCTCAGGAATGTTTGTCCTACTTAGTTCATTAAAACTATTTTAAAACTAAGTAAGAATTTCTAATCCTATTAGAAAATGATCTTAGGTCTAATTAATTTTAACTCATTTAAAATTAATTCATTTTAACCTAAGATCCTATGTGAGCATGCATATCTTGATTATAGATTGACGGTTTCTAATCATAAATTTTAAACTATTTCAAAATTTAATGATTAGCCCTATAATCATGCATACTATAGTTTAAATCAATTAACAATCATATTCTAATTAATCAAATTTAAACTATATAACTTTGCATTGCATGAGATTAATATAACTCTTATATTAACCTATGGATGTAAAATGCTCAATGCAACTTGATTTCCATTTTTAATTAATAAACAATTTTATTATTGCCAAAAATGGAAAATCACCTTAGCATGCTGCAAACAATTTATTTTTAATATAACTCTTATATTAAAACTATGTAATTGCATGCATCATACTATTCCATTTTCTTGAATTTAATATAACTCAACTATATATTAAATAAATCATGAAAATCCATGCATTATCATCCAAATATTATAATCATATTATAACATACATAATGCATGAGCATGCTTTATATCCTAAGGTGGGATTAAAATTTAAATGACATCCATAAATCATTTAAATAGCGAATAAACCGATTTAATTGGCCCCTAGGATAGATTAATGCAAAATTACACTAATAAAGCAATAAACCTATCCCATTACATAAATCTGTAGCTCCAAATCCGGTCTACAAGTCTTGAATCGACTCGAACCGCTTCGAACCGGGCTTGAAAAACTCGAACCGCGCCCAAACCGGGTTAAACCGGACCAAACCGGTCCCAGCTAACCCAAAATGCACGAACCGGACCGGCCAATTAGGGCACCACCCACGTCTTTACGAAAAAATTGGCGTCGCATGAAATCGTGACAACGTCGAGACGCTGAACAGATAGCGTCCCGACGCTGGCGCGATTTCAACCGTCTGAAGCGTGGAATCGCGACAGCGTCGAGACGCTAACTGCTCAGCGTCCCGACGCTGTTGCGTCTGGAGCAGAATTCTGGGCAGAACCGCGGCTGTTCTTCACGAAAATCGTCAATTTCTTCCACGATCTTCATCGATTTTCAAGCCTAATCTAGACCCGGACTTTACAGACTCAATTTACAATAAAATGCCCAAAACACAGGGGCCCTTACATGATCAAATCAATGATAATTCTGTAAATCTAAGGCCAAATTAAATCTAAACAGTTTATCGCAAACCAACATTCATAATGCAAAATAATCCCACCGAACAGCCAATCGCAAATCCCAAATCAACATTCAAAAAACGATTTGGCTCTAATACCAATTGCAGGGATTAAAGCCCTAGCGCAGCGGAAACGTTCAGAGACCTTAACCGGTTTAAATGCCGATTGGGATACCAATACGATGGCAAAACATATAAATTTACAGCAGAAAAATATTCTAAAAACATGTTGTAAAACGGATATAAAACATGCTTAAAACATATAAAAAACTTAGATCTAATCTATAATAGGATCCTATTGATCCTAGGGTTCAAGAATACTTACCCTTGAAGTTTTCTTGACAAGATTTCACCAAACACCTTCGATTCCACAGAAAAAACAGCAACCAAGAACTCCTCAAACCCGCTGGAAAAATACCACGAACACCACCACTTGATTTCACCGGTATTCTCAAAAGGGAATGCACGTAGGGAGCTTGTGGGAGCAAAAAATGTCTAAGGATTCACTGGAGGATTTTCTTTCTGTAAATCACAGAGAGGGAGAAAATCATGAGAGCTTGAGAGAGGGTAGAGAGATTTTGCGTGAGACTGAGTTGTCTATTCAAAACTGAAAGTCCCATCCCCTTACCTATCGATCAGGAGGGTAACTGCACGCACTACTTCAGGTAACTGAAGTTCAGTTACCTGATATAATTAATTATTAATTTAAAATTCAAAATTTTAAATTATAATTAATTAAATTTCAATTAATCAATATTAATTAAAATATCATTAATTTAAATCTTATTTAAATTAATATCCCTCTTTAACCTATAGTTTAATTAAATCAAATTTAATTAAACCTAATGAATTAATTAATTCAAAATTAATTAATTTTAAAAAATAATAAAATTGAACATCACATATTCAATTATTATTCTCTCTCACAAAACTGTAGTATTCATATACATCCTATGCACATTAATCATAACCTATAGTTTTAATATGAATCAAATTCATACTTTAGCTTAATATTCAAACACTTTTGAATATTCAATCATTCCTTAGAATTTCACCTCAACGCCCTAAATGAGCTACTGATGGGACCTAATGGACCTACAGATCAGAAGCTCCAACGATATGAGATTAGTTAGTTAAACTCATTAACCAAGTTAATCAATATTCGTTAATATTCGTTAACTGTGGTTCACTCCACTAAAGAACCACAACTGCACTCTTCTCACTGTAGATATATTTCTGTGTCCACGGATATCGACCGTCAACAGCAAGTCAGCCCTTCACGTGTGTTCGTACCCCAGCTAGGTCAAATTACCATTTTACCCCTGGGCTACCTCTTGGTCCTTAAGTATCAGTGCTCCTCTAATGAACAATCTGTTTGTGGTCCAACCAGAAAACAGAAATCCCTCTTGTGCCATAAAGAGGGTAGGGCCCATTGTTCAAAACCCGGAGACACCACTTAAGGGAACACACCTCTACTTACCCTAATATCGGGAAGGAGTGAATTCCATCTTGTAAGACTACGTTCCCAGCTCCCCACTCGGTCTTGTCCCCAAAATGGTAGGCTTATTGAGTCGGCGAACATGCCACTCTCACCCGTACAAATCAAAGGACAATCCCTCATGGACAGGAGTCCATAATCCACTCAGGATTAAGGCCAAGTTGCCTAGGTCATCCTAGTGAAATAGAAACCGAGCTAACTAACAACGGTGTTATAGTTAGTGGTTAACTATTTCGCGGTCCAGTCTTTGTGCAAACTCATTGCACAAGATACGCCCACTCGCATGTCAACTACATGAACGCGTTGGATCACTACGTTTGTATCAATATACAAAGCGGGCCGTATCCATAGTGTCACCAGAATAAGGTACCCAGCCTTATCCCTATACTACAGACCCTTTAGGCTAAAACTTGAACATTGATCCCCGTATGTCCCTACATACTAGTTCAAACCTCATTCTATTAGCCTTGGATGTTTAGTTTATTGGATTAGGGTTATTAAGACAAGATATAATACAAACACTGAATAATAAATCACCTTTATTAATGTTCGGTCAAATGTACATTTACTATCTACGAGTTTTTGGGCATAAAACCCAACAGAAACCTTTTCTCTTGTAGCCATGTTAAAGTCCACAAGAATTCTCTTATCCATAGCCACATATTATGACTATGAAATATGGAAAATGGACGTCAAGACTGCCTTTCTGAATGGTAATCTTGAAGAGAATATCTTCATGTCTCAACCCGAAGGGTTCATAGCCCAAGGTCAGGAACAAAAGGTTTGTAAGCTCAATTGATCCATGAGACACATTCCCTACACCTTAGCTGTGGGTAGCTTAATGTATGCTATGCTATGCACTAGGCCTGACATATGTTATGCACTGGGAGTAGTCAGTAGATATCAATCTAATCCAAGGTTGGACCACTGGGGAGCGGTTACGAATATCCTCAAGTATCTTCGGAGAAAGATGGACTACATGCTTGTGTATGGAGCTAAGGATTTGATTCTTACTAGATATACTGACTCTGACTTTCAAGCTGATAAGGATTAAAGGAAATCCACATCAGGGTCAGTGTTCACCGTTAATGGAGGAGCAGTAGTTTGGAGAAGCATCGAACAAGGATGCATAGCAGACTCAACCATGGAGGCTGAGTATGTAGCAACTTGCGAAGCAGCTAAGGAGGTAGTATGGCTTAGAAAGTTCTTTACTGATTTGGAATTTGTTTTGAATATGAACATGCCTATAACACTATACTGTGACAACAGTGGGACTGTAGCCAACTCAAAAGAACCTCAAAGCCACAAATGGGTTTAACACATCGAGAGGAAGTATCACTTGATACGGGAGATTGTGCAACGAGGAGATGTGATCGTCACTAAGATCGCTTCAGAGCACAACATCGCTGATCCATTTACGAAGGCTCTCATGGCTAACGTGTTTGAGGGTCATCTAGAGGGTCTAGGTCTACGAGATATGTATGCCATCTAATCTAGGGCAAGTGGGAGAAATGTATAATGGGTATAAAGATGCTCTAATTCATTATATTATTAGAGTATACATGACATTTCCAGCTTTAGATTATTGCATTTACATCCCACTAACTAGAGTTTTAGTTCAAGTGGGAGTTTGTTGGGTTTTATGCCCTAAAACTCGTAGATAGTGAATGTAACCGTTGACCGGATATTAATGAAATAATATTGATATATTTTTCCATTAAATGTTATTGATATATCTTTCGTGTAGGAGACATGTGAGTGGGGGTATCCTATGCAATAAGTTTACATAAGACCGGACCGCGAAATAGTAACCAATGGTTATAACACCGTTAACTAGTTGATTTTCTATTTCACTAGGACGAACTAGACAACTTAGTCTTAATCTTGAGTTGATTATGGACTCCTACTCATGAGGGATTGTCCTTTGATTTGTATGGGTGAGAGTGGCCAATACGCCGACTCAATAAGTCTACCATTTTGGGGGCAAGACCGAATGGGGAGTTGGGAACATAATCGTACAAGATTGAATTCACTCCTTCCCGACTTTAGGGAAGCAGATGAGTGTTCCCTTAAGTGGTGACTCCGAGTCTTGAACAAAGGGTCATACCCTCTCAATGGCACCAGAGGGTTTTCTGTTTGATGGTTGGACCACAAACAAGTTGTTCATTAGAGGAGAACTAGTACATAAGGAAATAGAAGTAACCCAGGGGTAAAACGGTAATTTGACCCAGTTGGTGTTACGGACACTCGTGAAGGACTAACTAGTCGATATTGGTCTATATCCATGGACATAGAAAATATGTCTACAGTGAGAAAAGTGCAACTGTGAGTCTATAGTGGAATGTACACACAGTTAATGAATATTGATTAATTTGGTTAATGAGTTTGACCAATTAATCTCACATCGTTGGAGCTTCTGATCTGCAGGTCCATTAGGTCCCACCCGCTCATAAAGTAATTTGAGGCAACTAAGTAATAAATGTAAATTGAAAATGTTCAATTTACTAAGGGAAACAATATAATATTTATTGATATATTATTATGAGAGAAATTAATATTTGAAGAAATTCAAATATTAATATAAATTTGAGTCCCATTGAATTTATGGAAGTTTGAAAGAGTTCAAATAATGAATTAATTAATTTTAAGGCCTAAAATCTATTTGGGCAAATTAATTAATTCAAGGCCGGAAATTAAATATGTGATATTTAATTGGTGGTTAATTAATTAAAGAATTCATTAACCGGGAATTAATCAATTATAGAAATAATTAATCACGAAGTGATTAATCATTTATGGAAATGATCTAATCACTTATGGAAGTAATTAGTCATTTGTGGAAAAGATTAATCAATTATGGAATTGATTGATCTTAGATTGATTAAATAAGGAATAAGATTGAATCAATTTTTGAAAAGATTGATTTAATTGAATATTTTATTCATGGCCTCTCTTCTATAAATAGAACACTAGACCTAATTGGTTCAGTACTCTCCTCTTGTTCTTAGACTCACAAGACAAGACCCTAGAATTCTCTCTAGCCTCCCTCTTGGAGAAAGACTCCCACAAGTCTTTTGCCTTCTAGACTTAGAGACATACCGGTGTAACCTCTGTGGTTATTGTGTCTTTGAAGAAGAATTTTCCAGCGAAGAAACTACGAGGAGGCTGTTGCGTTTTCGTTCGTCGAAGCGTTGTTGGCGAAGAACGGTCAAGTCTACAATGAAGGTTTGTAACGGTTCTTTCCCGTTTCTTTAGAAAAACATGAAAATAAATTAGATTTAATTTTCTAGCATGTTTATAGAAATTTCCAGCAACTTAAAAGCATGTTTAAAGTTTATTTTGCATTTTCGTAATGGTATTTTAATGTTAATTAATATACGGCGTTAGGTCCAATCGATGCGCTTCCACTGCGTAGGGGCTTTTATCCCCTTCAGTGTCAATTTCAATAAGTCGAAAACATTTTTCTCTAGAAATGTTCCTGGCAAGTCAAAACAATATCTCAACAATATCCTTTCCATGAGAACGTCGACGTCTATGGGGTCATGATATGAACTCTACCAATAAAGAATTCCAATAGAGTTGAAGGTATTGATTTCAAATACTTTATGTGTAGAAGAGCTTCAAGATGGAACACATTAAATGCACTCCGGGTTCATGAAAGTTTCATTTAATGCAAATCAAGCATCAATTGATGGAACTATACTTTAAGCTATTTCAAAGGGAAGCTTAATTAATTCATGGAATGTTATACACAGAATGAAGGTTGACCAAGACTTCAATTCTCGGATTTATGGAGTCCATCATGTAATTTTTCTGTTTTTTTAGTCTTTTCAATGTTACTTAGGTTACTTTTGTTAGTGGCTCTTTAATACATTGAAGTTAGGAAGGTTACACACTTTAAGGTGACCTAGTGGCTGAATTTATGTTATATTTTGGAGGCTATAAAAA
The DNA here is from genome assembly GCA_036850905.1 of Luffa acutangula. NCBI lineage: Eukaryota > Viridiplantae > Streptophyta > Magnoliopsida > Cucurbitales > Cucurbitaceae > Luffa > Luffa acutangula. The sequence continues at coordinate 28,205,106 of CM072098.1, forward strand.
GCCATCTTTGATGTAACCACAAATAAGATTTGTTTTGATGATGTTTCAATGAAATTCTTTTGAGCCTAAAGGCCATGAGCAATTTTCTTTGCATATCTTGTGTTTAGATTTGCATGCTAGGATCATTCAAGTAGCTTTGATCGAACTACTTGTGGAGTGATTCGAATCTCGAGTTTAGAAACGAGTTTTCTCTACTCTTGATCTTGATCAACAAGGTAAATCCGTTTCTATCTTCTTCCTTGGGATGAAATCATCTTGGTTTTGGGGTTTTTGATATTGAGTTCTATGGGTCTTGTTTGCTAGCAAGGTTTTTAGATCCACTCATCAAGGGTTTCATATCAGGTCATATCTTGGTTTGCCATCCACATTCCATAGAGGTAAAACTCGTGATTTCAAATTCTTACTTGATAAAGTTTGGTCGGTGTTGCAAGGTTGGAAGGGCCAGTTTTTCTCCCAAGGTGGCAAGGAGGTGCTAATTAAAAGTATTATTCAGGCTATTCCAACTTATGCGATGGGATGTTTTCGGATACCGAAAAGTATCTTGTCCAAAATATCGGCTCTTTGTGCCAAGTTTTGGTGGGGGTCTAATGGTGATAAGCATCGAATGCATTGACGACGATGGGAGGATTTATGACAGCCAACAGAAGTTGGGGGCAATAACTTTCGAGATTTAGTCAATTTCAATCAAGCTATGTTAGCAAATCGAGACAAGCACGAAAGTTCAGATATGGAAAAAACGCATAACGGCGCAGCCATCACTTTTCTTCTTCGGTCTTTTTCTTTGCCACCGGAAACCCAGAAGAAAAAAACAAAGAAGAAAAGGAAAATCCAGCCGTCCCAGATCTGAACCTTCACCGCCATGTTCGTCGTCTTAGTTGAATAACAATCATTGCGCAGAAAACCCAGAAGGGAGCTTTAGTCCCTCTCTTTTCTATTTTTTTTTAAAGAAAATGAATAGAAACGAGAAGAAAAAAAGAAGGAAATGAGAAGAAAAGGAAAAAAAAATTTGCTGCTGTTGATGGCTGGTCGCCAGCAAGTAGCGACTGCCAGCGGTAGGTGGGTGGTTGTGGTGTTGTTGAAGATTTTAGGGTTAGCTTTTAGGAAGAAGAAGATGAAGGATGACGAAGAGGAAGGAAAAAAAGTAAAAGGAAAAAGAAAATAAATAAAAATGTTTTTTTTTTAATTAAAAATTTGAAAAAAAATAATTATAAATATAGTTTTTTGTTAAATAAAAAACAAAAGAAATGACAGCTTTCTGTTAGGAGTTAACATAAAAATGGATGGAGGGACTGAAATGAAACGAAATCCAAACCTCAAGGGCTAAATTGTCGAATTTGAAAACTAAGGGACCAAAATGAAACCTAACCCAAACCTCAGGGACAAAAATTTTATTTTTTTCACAAAAATAATATAAAATAGTATATTTTAATATATTTATATGTTTAAAAAATCAAAAATATTTTTTTGGCAAAAATACACTTTTGGTCCATTAGGTTTGGGTTAAGTTACACTTTGGTCCCTGAGTTTTCAAACTCAACAGTTTTATCCCTGAGGTTTGGATTTCGTGACACTTTTGGTCCCTCTGTCAAATTTTCTGTTAAACCCTCACGGAATGCTGACATGACACACATTTTTTATTAAAAAAATTAATTTCTCATTTTTAAAATAAAAATATATTAAAATATATTATTTTTTAATATTTTTAATTCCTTCCCTTCTTCTTCAACCCAACCCTTCATCTTCTTCCAACCACCACCACATACCGCCGGTGACGGCCGCTCGCCGTCGGTAATTTTTTTTCTTTCTTCTTTCTTCTCCTTCCTTTCTTTCTCTTCTTCTCCTTCCTTTCTTTCTCTTCTTCTCCTTTCTTTTCTTTCTTCTGTTTTTTTTTTGTTTTTTAAGAAAAGATGGAGAATCGAGGAGGAGGTCGGTGCCACCCATAAGACCTGTACGCCACTGTTTCTCACGCTGGTGACGATCTCGTCCATTTAGATGCTTGGAACTAAAAGAAAACTTCCCTGCAAAATGTACAAAACATAGCCCTCTACTTGAGAGTCCAGCCATCGGAGGTATTTTTAGAGTCGTCGCCGTCGTTTGGAGCAATTGGGTTGCTTTCAAGCTCAAAAAATGGGGTACTGGGGTCGATTGTGTAGACTCGGAAGGAAAACTTCGCTTTCAAAACGTCGATTACGAAGGATTCGAGCTCGTAAATAGAGGGGAAGAAGAGAAATTTGGCTCTATTAACTGAACGAGCGAAGTTCACGCCGAATCCGAAGACTTTGAGGCCATTTCTGAAGAAAAAAGTGGGCAAATCTGCAAGATGAATCTTCGACACTCCGAGGATGTAATTAATAGTCTCTTCTCCCCACTGTTCAAAATAGAATGAGAAAAAACTTAAAAACCCATCTTGCAAAATCAGGCTGGGTGCGATTTGGTGACAGCGAGTGAAGACAAGCTCGTGTTATCTGGTTTGTCGGACAGAACAGAGAAAGAGAGGGACATCAAGGGAAAGAGAAGGCGAGGGAGAGAGATCTGGTTGGGGTTTTCAACGGTCGGCGACCTCCTGAAGTCGACGCTAGCAAGATTTCAAAAGCGTGGTGTCTTCTTCCTCAGATCTTAAACCGACGGTGGCGTCTTCTTCCCCATATATGAAACCAACGGTGGCGTCTTCAGAATAAAGAAGAAGAAAGGAGAAGAAGAGAAAAAGGGAAGAAAAAGAAAGAAAGAAAAAATTCTGGCGGCCGCCGCCACTATTCGCCTGCCAATGGAGTTTAAGAAGAAGGAGATGGGGAAGAAGGAAGAAGGAGATGAAGAAGAGAAAGAAGGAGGAGAAGAACGAAGGAGAGAAAGAATTAAAAAAATAAAAAATAATAATATTTTTATTTAAAAAATTAAAATTTAATTTTTGAATCAAAATATTAGTGTCACGTCGGCAATCCGTTAGGATTTAATGACAAAATGGATGTCAGGGACCAAATTGCTCCTTATCTCAAACCATAGGGGTAATTTTGTTGAGTTTGAAAACTCAGGTACCAAAGTGGAAACTATTAAAAACAAATAAAACTAATTAAATTGAATTAAGTATAAGTACCCTAAAATTAAACTTGTGGAAACTAACCTATTTTCATAATTCAATTACAAATAAAACTAATTAAGAAACTAAATACTCTAACCTTTAATTTTTTCTAAAACAGAAACTAATGAGCTAAAATTTAAGCATTCCACATTCATAATTTCATTTGCAAATAAATTAAGAAACCAACCATCTATAATAAACTTTAATTAGTTCAATGGTCGGGCGATTTTCGGCGTAATTGTGGCGGTGTTGTCCGGCGTTCATCTCGGACCTCTGGTCGGAGATGTTAATCTTCGAAGATTGATGAAGGGATTCGATTGGCTTGATTTTAGCCAAATTTTGGATGTGTTGCGTCTTGATTTAGGACAATACTCATCCGTTATGAAATTCGCTGGATTTCAGTAGGGGAATTTCATCCCTACGGCTACTATATCAGAGTAGGCAGAACAGGGGAACTCCATCGTCAACGGCAGTAATACTCTTTTTCCTCTACTACTGTTTTTTCCCACGTTATTTCGTTCTTCGGTGCTATGGATCTTTCATACTTGGTCAATGATTGGTCGCGTTTAAGGCTTACCTCGGAAGACGAAGAAATCTCGATGGTTGCGGACAGAGCAGCGGTGGACAGAGCGGCGTTGTTGTTGGGTTTCTGTTTACTCGAGAAGCTGTTGTGCCATCGTCCATTAGAAGCTGAAGCCATGAGAAGGAATTTTTGTGATGCCAGGAAGATTGATAATGGTTTGCAGGTAGTTAGATTGGAGAAAAACTTGTTTATTTTTCGATTTGTGAACGAGATTGAACGTGTTCGAGTTGTTCGACAAGGTCCCTGGCTTTTTGAAAAATTCTTACTGGTTCTGGTGTATCCGATCAGAGGGTTAAAACCATATGGTCATATGTTTTTGTCCATTGCTTTTTGGCTGCACGTTTTTGAACTCCCTCTCGATTGGTTCAATCAAACGATGGCGGAGAGGCTTGACACGCTATAGGCATTCTACGAGCACGTGGACAACAGAAATGGTTTTCTTTTTTGGGGAACCAGCTTGCATATTCGGGTACGAATTGATTTGAATCACCCGCTCAGACGAGGTATTTGAATTCATCCGGATGGACCACTCAGTGGTTTTGGGTTCTTATCAGGTATGAACGTCTCCCGGAGTTATGTTCTCTGTGTGGAATAATTGGTCATCTCTCTCGAGACTGTGCTATGTTTTTGAATTCAAACCATTGCTCTCACTCACAACATCAATATGGAGATTGGTTTCGTTTCTCAGGGAAAGGGGATTGTCCTTTGATTTGTATGGGTGAGAGTGGCCAATACGCCGACTCAATAAGCCTACAATTTTGAGGACAAGACTGAATGGGGAGCTGGGAACACAATCGTATAAGATGGAATTCACTCCTTCCAGACTTTAGGGAAGCAAATGAGTGTTCCCTTAAGTGGTGACTCCGAGTCTTGAACAAAGGGCCCTACCCTCTCAATGACACGAGAGGGTTTCTGTTTGATGGTTGAACCAAAAACAGGTTGTTCATTAGAGGAGAACTTGTACTTAAGGAAATAGAAGTAACCCAGGGGTAAAACGGTAATTTGACTTAGCTTGTGTTACGGACACTCGTGAAGGACTAACTAGTCGATATTGGTCTATATCCGTGGACACGGAAAATATGTCTATAGTGAGAAGAGTGCAACTGTGAGTCTATAGTGGAATGTACACACAGTTAACGAATATTCATTAATTTGGTTAATGAGTTTGACCAATTAATCTCACATCGTTGGAGTTTCTAATCTGCAGGTCCATTAGGTCCCACTGGTAGCTCATAAAGTAATTCGAGGCAACTAAGTAATAAATGTAAATTGAAAATGTTCAATTTACTAAGGGAAACAATATAATATATATATTGATATATTACTATGAGAGAAATTAATATTTGAAGAAATTCAAATATTAATATAAATTTGAGTCACATTAAATTTATGGAAGTTTGAAAGAGTTCAAATAAAGAATTAATTAATTTTAAGGCCTAAAATCTATTTGGGCAAATTAATTAATTCAAGGTCGGAAATTAAATATGTGATATTTAATTAGTTGTTAATTAATTAAAGAATTCATTAACTGGGAATTAATCAATTGTAGAAATAATTAATCACTTAAGGAAGTGATTAATCATTTATGGAAATGATCTAATCACTTATGGAAGTAATTAGTCATTTATGGAAAAGATTAATCAATTATGGAATTGATTGATCTTAGATTGATTAAATAAGAAATAAGATTGAATCAATATTGGAAAAAATTGATTTAATTGAATATTTTATTCATGACATCTCTTCTATAAATAGAACACTAGACCTAATTGGTTCAATACTCTCCTCTTGCTCGTAGACTCACAAGACAGGACCCTAGAATTCTCTCTAGCCTCCCTCTTAGAGAAAGACTCCCACAAGTCTTTTGCCTCCTAGACTTAGAGACATACCGGTGTAACCTCTGTGGTTATTATGTCTTTAAAGAAGAATTTTCCAGCGAAGAAACTACAAGAACGGTCAAGTCTACAACGAAGGTTTGTAACGGTTCTTTTCCGTTTCTTTAGAAAAGCATGAAAATAAATTAGATTTAATTTTCAAGTATGTTTATAGAATTTCTAGCAACTTTAAAGCATGTTTAAAGTTTATTTTGCATTTTCGTAATGGTATTTTAATGTTAATTAATATAGGGCGTAAGCTCCAATCGACGCGCTTCCGCTGCGTAGGGGCTTTTATCCCCTTTAGTGTCAATTTCAATAAGTCGACAACATTTTTCTCCAGAAATGTTCCTGGAGAGTCAAAACAATATCTCAGTAATATCCTTTCCATGAGGACGTCGGCGTCTATGGGGTCATATCTTGGTTTGCCATCCACATTCCACAGAGGTAAAAACAATATCTCAGCAATATCCTTTCCATGAGGACCTCAGCGTCTATGGGGTCATATCTTGGTTTGCCATCCACATTCCATAGAGGTAAAACCTACTTGATAAAGTTTGGTCGGTGTTGCAAGGTTGGAAGGGCCAGTTTTTCTCCCAAGATACCGAAAAGTATCTTGTCCAAAATATCGGCTCTTTGTGCCAAGTTTTGGTGGGGGTCTAATGGTGATAAGCGTCAAATGCATTGGCAATGATGGGAGGATTTATGCCAGCCAAAAGAAGTTGGGGGCCTTAACTTTCGAGATTTAGTCAATTTCAATCAAGCTATGTTAGCAAAACAGGTTGGAGGGTTTTATCTAATCCCCAGTTTACTGTTTCCAAGGTTTTGCGAGGAAGGTACTTCCCTACATCGTTAGTTTTATCTATGAGTCATCTACATCGTCATCATTTTTTTGGAAGGGTTTTGTTTGGGGGATGGATCTTTTGAAGAGTGGTTTAAGGAAAAATTTGGGGAACGATAAGGATATTCATATATTCCACAACATGTAGCTTAGGCCAACTACTTTTAAGGTTGTATCCCCGCTAGAAATGACATTGGAAAATGCGCTCTTGACAGATTTTATTACGCCATCAATGAAATGGAATGTTGAAAAGCTTAGCCAATACTTATTGAAGTAGGATGTGGACCTGATCCAAGGTTTGCATATCAGCAGTTCAACACCAAACCAATGGATATGGCATTTTGATCGGAGAGGCGAGTACTCTGTTAAAAGTGGGTATAAACTCAGTATGCTCCATGGTGGAACAAGATGTGGAAAATGAGGGTGCCAAGCAAAGTTAAAAGTTTCATTTGAAAAACTTTTCAAAACTCCAATCCGACCATGGTTAATTTACGGAATCATCATGTTCCAGTTAATGGAATGTGTCCGATTTGCTTCGAGGAATATGAGACGACAGATCATGCACTTTTCAGTGTACAAGGGCTAGGAATACTTGGGCCCTACTTTACCCACCTATGATGGAGAATTTACGGGAAAAAAATGATATCAAAGACAGATGGTTGAGTTTGGCTAGCAACTCAGATCAGGCCCTTGATCATATTTGCGTGGGTGCTTGGTCGTTATGGAATGACAAATGAATGTGTGATAGATTTCTGGAGGGCCAATCCGAATGGGGTATTAATGGCCAAATGGAGGAAGATATTGTCAAAATCATTTCAGAAGGATAAGATTTCATAATGCATACTGATGCGGCTATGGTTGGTAATCAGAGCTTTTGCGGCATTGGAGTTATTTTGAGAAACAAACAAGGGTATCTCCAAGTGGTTCAAAAGTCTGGATGGTTGCAACTCTCCGTTGAGTACGGAGGCAGCAGCGGTGCTCTAGGGGTTGCGTCTGGCTAGGAGATTGAAGGTGAAGCGACTCACGATTCTTTCTGATTCATTGAATTTGATAAAGTCTATAAATGGGGTGTTGGAGGGGAGGCATGCATAGCATTATTGTTATGGGATATCAATGTTCTTAAAAGTTCTTTTGTGATTGTACGTTTTGATTTCACTAGTCACCGATTTAATAATCTGGCTCATAGAATGACCCGTTTGAGCCTATCTTCAAAACCACAGTTGTGGTTAGGTCTATATCCTTTGTGGATTGAACAATTGTCGCTATTGGAGCGATGTCTGTTTGTACCCCATTGAGGTCTTTCTTTATCTTGAATGAAGTTTCCTTTTATCAGAAGAAAAAACCAACTATAAGAAATAAAAGATATTTATGTACTAAACTAAAGAGATTATTATAATAATACTAAATTCTAATATAAAAAATCCAACTATTAAACTAATTAATTGCTTTAAAAGGTATTAAACAAAAATATAATGTAATGATCCAACAAACAAACATATTCAGTCAACAAATCCAACAAAGGAACGGTAAATCATAATAAAACATAAATATAATTAAGCTAATAAAATACTTACACATCTGAGAAATTTGTTAGTTCTCAGTCTCTTGAGATTCTTTCTTCCTTTTAACAATCCAATAATCCAAGAGAACATATTGATTTCAACAAAAAAAAAAAAAAAAAAAAGCAACAAAATAATAGTAAAATCAGAACAAAAATGTAAAAAAACCAAAAAAATACTTACAAATCGCAGTGGGTCCTCAGATTCTTAGCTTTTTGCCTCTTTTGTGTATCCAAACAACGACAAAAATTCATTTTCTTCACTCTCATATGATAAAGAAACCAAATATGGGGTAGACGTAGGGTATCTAGGGCATGGATGGCTGAAAACGAAGCAAAAAATAAACCAAGTGGGGGCTTGAATGTTGCCAGTGAGAAGGAAAAGACCGAATGTGGGGCTTTTTAAAAAATTGCAATAGGTAGGTCGTGATAGCATCAAATTGTTGCATATTAATTTACTTAAATTTTGCTTGCCTTTATGTTATTATATGCAAAAAAACGATAAATTTTGCCTATAATATTGTTATAGGTCATTTTGGAGCCTTTAGAGTCAAAAAGGCATTTTGGTAATTAAAAGTAAGTAAAATTTCGGCAAAAACCGAAGGTCAACTCAAAAGGTCAACTTTGGGCACAAAATCACAATGAAAACCCGAGGCTTCAGCATCGAGACGCTACTTGGCGCTGAAGACAGCAACCCATCATCTTGACATTGTGGGCCTAGTGTCTAAACCCAAGGCTTCAGCGTCGAGACGCTGCTCGACGCTACAAGACAACAACCCAACATCTCGACATTGTGGGCCTAGAGTCTCGATGCTACGTAGATTCCAGATCTGTGATTTTCCTTATTTGCTCAATGATTTTTCCTTGTTCGAGCCAATGATTCAATGCCAAACTGGAGTGTTTTGCATGACCAAAAACTCTATAAATATGTAGCATTGTATTAGGATTAGGGTATACTTGTATCATCTTAATTTCTCTCAATTGTAGCCACTTTTTCTCTCTATTTTCAAGCTCTCTTCTAAGTTTTCTTAGTCTAAGGGTTGGTTGATTAAGCCTCAAGCTTGGAGTGTGCTTGTCTATGACCAACTAAGCTCGAATTGTTGTTATCGGGATCTCGATGTGTAAATTTGATTTAATTTCATGAGATTTCTATTCTTAATCGTTTAGTTAATTGACTTTTTGATTCTAGCTATATGCATAACAAATTTAGTAAATGTTAGGAGAGATTGAAAACCTTGACCGTGACTTTGCTAAATTTATTTGCTAACAAAAAGTAGTAAAATAGGATTGGATGCAAGTATGTTTAGGAGTAATATCTTAGATTTAGTACTTGGCATGTGTCCTAGAGCTATGAGATTTACTTATTATAATAAAAGCGTTAATTCCCATTGATTGCATGCATGACTAATCTAGCTCGTTCTCAATGCAGTTTAAATTTAATTAATTGCGCAGTTAATTAGATTTAGGTTAGAATTGGGCTAAGTGCATTGGCTTGTCTGTGATATAGTAGAACATGACTCCTGGTAACTCTATAGTACGCTAGACTTAGATAGTTAATAAAAATCCATTGATAATCAATGAATGGAATTAATCAAACTAAACAATGAGTGCCACCCCGAATACAGTAATCATCGTGGTAAGATCAACTTAATCATCCTTTTACTTTTCTTGCATTAATTTTCTGCATTACTTTTCTCGCTTTTATTTTATGCTCTTATCTTTTATCAACAAAACTCCTATTTTTTGGTTACTCCAAAAGCACAAAAGAACTTAGAAATAAAACAATTGTTTATTGTGATCGACCCCAACCACTGTTGCTACAAGTTAGCTCTAGTTGTTGTGGATTATAAATTTTATTTTACAAGAGACCTCGACAATCTCTTCCGTCAGGTCGTCTCTTGCGTTAATTACGCTGGTAGGTGGACTACTACTCAGTAAATTGTTTTTAAAAAATTTGGTGTAGAGACAACCTACTAGTGCATAGAAACTTCGACGTTTAAAACGTTTTAGGTTGTATCTTGAAGAGACAACCCACATTTTTTTTTTTTTAGCCATGATTGAAGATAGAGGACATGCAATCACTTAATTAAAACAACAATATTTTCCAAATAAGTTTGGAATATCTATATTTTAATAATAAAATTTTAAATTATAATATTAATAAAAAATCCTCTCTGCTTGGATATATATATTTAGCTTAAATTAGAAATTTGGTGGATAGGGTTTCAAAATAATTTACTCCGATTGGGTCTAATTAATTTCAATTCCGTTCCTAAATATTGTAACATTTCAATTGGTCTCTAAAAAAAAAAAAAGTTTAGTTAAATTTATAGGAAAAAAACCACCTATTTTCTTTAATATTTTACCCCACATAAACTCTATTACATTCAACTAATACAGTTATACCCAAATGGTAGATTACTAAGTTAAAAAAAATCGTCAAACATAATAACAACAAAGTTGATTTGTAAGGTTTGGCTGACATCACTACTTTGACTTAGCTATCAAAACAATTAAAAAAAAACAAATTTAATTTTTATATTCCTATTTCTCGATCACGAACTAAATAGACTTAACGTTTTTCACATAATTCCCTAATTTTAACACTAGATTTGTAAGGCAATAATGATAAGTCGAGATAAGAGACCATTGAGTATGTACATGGGAAATAAACATAACTAAACCCACACAAGTATACATCTCATTTCACCGATCCTTACAACTACAAAAAGATATAATTTCTTAAAATTTTTAGGTAATTTTTTTTTCTTTTACGTTAAAATATCATTTTAGTCTCTAAACTTTTGATTTATTTTATTTTAGTCGATATACCTTATGACTTCTATTTTGAAAGGATTATTTGAAATTAATATACAAATATTTATATTAGAATAATAGAGACTGTATGAGCAAATTTTTCAAAAAAAAAAAAAAAAAAAAAAAACAAAGGAATGGGAAATTGCACCAAACTTTTATGCAAGTTCATAGTTTGTGGATTACATTTCTTCTATAGGTTTTGCAAATTTTACCAAGGAAGATTTGTATTAAGAGAATAACCTCACTGTTTTCTTTGAATTAGGATCCCAAAACCCTTTACAAGTATATCTCTCATAACTATCCTTATGATTTGAGGAAGAAGATAATAACCTCACTATTATCATCCTTTCCCAAATGCCTTTTAATTCTTCTTGAGAGTCCTTCCAAATTTTCCACTATATAGGATGAAAAGGATGTGACTGACTTGCTTATCTAGAGTCATTCCTACTTTCATGTGGTAAGACTATTGTGATGTATTGATAAGCTCAATGCAAGAATGCTTCTTTCTTTTCGCATTCTTTATGCTTCACAACTCATTCAATTTCACGATGTCATCTCCCCTTTGTATCATTATATCAAAGTTATCGTTCGTTCAAAGTTCGCTCTATATTTTTTTGTAGCTAACATCTAACATAGTGTGAGAATTGGTTCTAAAACACCACACCCGATGTTAGTTGAAATTCAAGCATTTTGCTATACTTTACATGTTATTGTTGGATATTTTACAAATAAAATGTGAAAGAAAGTGATTTAAACTCAATTTTTCAAGAGTTTCGAGATGATGTTTCAATTACAAATTTAACATATGGAAGTTAAATTTGATATTATAACTCAATTGAGTTATATTTTTCATATGTTTAAATTTTATTTAATTTTGTTCTTTGGAGTTACTAAGTTGCTAGCCTATAAATAGCAATTTGTTTCTTCATTTGAATCATCCCATTCCATTTGGAGCATTCTTCCTTCTTTCCTTGTTTCTTTTGATCTCGAGTCGAATTGAGAGCAAGTATCCAAAAGTTCTGCCAGATCCGAGTAGTTCGAGGTTGCTGTTCTACCGGAATTAGTCGTTGTATCCTGCTAAGACGATCGTTGTAGCCTGCTTGCAACCTGTGCAGAGTGAATAATTCTCTTCAGGACAACGCTTTGTTAACGTGCCTTGACTATTTATTGTCAATATATTCGCAGCATTTGTCATATATATAGTGTTTGTATTGTTATTTTTACTGTAATTGTTAGTATCCAGTTAAGGTGTAATTAGTTTGCTAGTGTAACTCAGTTCTTATTTGAGCATTATCTCCAACAGTTATTGGACAATCTACCTCCACAAGAAAGAAAAATGGTTTTCTAACTTTTTAAACTTTTGTTTTTCACAACTTCAAGAACGAGGACGCTTTTTAAAAATAAAAAAATATGAATAACGTTTTAAATTACACTATTTCTCAAAAACTAGAAAAGCAAGAAAATAAAGCTCCTCCCAAACAATCTCACAATGCCTACCATTACTTTCATCCCATATAAGTCTATTCTTTTTTAGTGAACATTACTTATATACATAAAATTTCCACTAGTGAAAACATGTCCAATATAGGACAAAAAAAAGTCCATCATACTTGACCACTCAAAGTTGAATAATTGGCTAATTGACCTCAACTCAATCCATCAATTCATGAAAACAAGAGCAATTCAGATGACCAAAGGAAACAAGTACAAAGGACCAAAGCATGTGGTTATTTAAATGTCCAAGCGTTTACTTCCCAATCCAATCATTCAACTTCACTCTCTCATTTGGTGAATGACTCAAAACTACATTGCTTTTATCTTCAATGTCTAAATCAACACAATCATAGGTTCCATACACAGCTGGTTTTTGTACCACTACTGAAGAAACCTCCAAACTTTCTTTTCATTCTCACTAAATGACAATTGCAACCAAAGATTCATCTTTTGTTCACATGCTTTTGAGTGATATTTATTAGCCTACCTATTTTATTATAACTTTTTACTCTTCTTTTTCTCTTTCATGGTCATAGTTTTTATATGGTTTGTTGTTACCCACACTCATGTATCATTTTGTATATAAAATATTGGGTATGTTAGATATTTTTTAGGGGTGGTTGCAACAATAGCAAAATGGAAATTTCTATTTGCAAGCGTGCCTTCACTTTCTGAGGTTTGCAATCATGGCAAAAAAATTCAGCCTAACCCAAAGCATGAATAGAAAAAGTAAAAAATACTCTTTCCAAAATTTTCTCGTGTTTTACTGTTATGAAGTATATCAGTGGTATATCAAATATACTGTTGATATACTACTGATATACCTAAAATGAAATACATCAAATATACTGTTGATATACTACTGATATACTTAAAATGAATTATATATGATATACAACCGATATACTTTACTATAGTATATTAGTGGAATGATATTCCTAATATGAAGTATATTAACAGTATATCGTTATTTTATATTAAGTATATTAGATATACCTAAATTGAAGTACATATACTACTAATATACTCTGATATATCAGTGAAATGTTATTCCTAATATGAATTATATATCATCAGTTCATATTCAATATAAAATATATACTTAAAATAAAGTATGTCACTGATAATTAAAAATATACATTAATGATTTTTTTTTTAAAAAATAAAGTCTATCATTGATATATTTAGTCAGTCATAATCAAGTATATCAATGTTATTAATTATTTGAGTAGTATAACAAAAGAGGTATATCGATAGTATATCAATGTTCATAAACACTATATAAGACAAACATTTTATGTTATAAAAACAAACATTTCGTTTAAAATACGTAAATAACACAACACAATTCAATAAAGAGAAAATGAAACATAACAAATATAATTAAGTAAAGAAAAGTAACATTTCATATATCATGTATATCATTCTTATATCAATACTCAGGTATATCATAGGTTACATTTATCAAATCAAGTATATATTAGATATATAATTGTATTCATTCGAGTATATCAAATATGGTATATTAGTTAACTGATATACTTTATATCTCGTATATCAATAAATATAAAGTATATCGTCTGATATACTACTAATATATCAGTTGATATACCAACAGGGGTAAAACTTGAATAATAAAAGAAGCGAAAATCAGATGTTAAAGTTTTTGCTATATTTGCAAATCTAAAAAACATAGCTAAATGTAACGACCCTACTTTTCATGCCTAGATCCTAAGGCCGTTACTACATGCATTTCATTCTACTTCTAAGAACAGCGGAAAATTTCCATATAAAGAAACTGTACTTAGAAATTTGCAAAACATTTCAATCTGGGATCCCAGTTTAAAACAGAACAAATAAAACCTTTAGTAAATCAAACAAACTAAAAACGGAATAAAACGTAAATCATTCAATACAAGTTCAAAGGGAAATTTCAAAACGTAAAATGCGGAGGACTTAAACTAAAGGAGATCCATGGCTCAGCAGCTCTCCGTCACGCGTTCCGTACACCTTTACCTCTACCTGCAGTTGTGTGTAAGGGAAAGGAATGAGTATAGGAAATACTCAGTAAGTAGCAATAAAAGTTTTAACATCTTATTCGAGTTAAGGGCCTAAGGGTTAGGTCATCTCAATCTCATTCATTTCATTCATTTCATTTCATTTCATTTATCGGCAGTTCAGGTCTTGTGTTCAATTAGTACACCTGTATATACATGAAAGTTTACCAACTCACTGGTAATGCACATGTGGGAGTTTTGGGAGGTCTCTACTCCTACTGATGGTAGATGGCACCCAGTCAGAAGAGCTAAGTCTCATCCCTCAAGGCACTAATGGGCGCGTAGCGCTCTAAGCTACCATTTCACTGGTGGGGTGTTCATGGGTTTAAGTCAGGAATTAACTTCCACAGTTAGTAAATGGCACCTAGACTGCGAAGCCAAGACCCGCCCATTAAGCTCCTCATTTCAGTCTATTTCATCTCAGTCCTAGATGTTTAATTGACTCGACCCTCTTGTAAGGCGCTAGCCGATTCCTTTCTTTTTTTTTTAATTCTTTTCCCTTTAGGACCCCTTAACACTTACTGATCTTTATCTACAACCTATTTAACACAAACGGTTTCTCTTCGTAGCTTACTGACAGACTAACTAATATGCATCTTCCCAACTAGTCATATCACCAGAATAAGAATTGGAGGTGACAACCGACACTCATATTCTTGAAATCACTCGTATGCTACCGAAAATTCGGCAGCATAACGGCATGCATATGGGTAACCCAAAATTTTCCTTGCACCTGGAAGTAAGAATATACGCTTCTATGAACAGAATCAAGTCAGAATCACAATCCAACTCCAATCACAACTCCAATGAACATTTAGCCCATCCTCCATAACATGTACACAATCCAGAACAATCATAAATCAAACATTCCAAACATACTTACTTAGTCCTATAAGCATAGCAACACTTAATGCATATCCAAGTAAACGACACTTAAACCATACTCAAACAAGCATACAACGTTCCAAGGGATATTTGACCAAAGCATGAAACTTAACCAAAACTTCAATTCGCTACCAACAAGCATACAATGATTCTAAAACAACAACTTCGTGCCCAAAAAAAACTACTTACTCAATCCACTAACACGCCACATAACATAATAAAAAAACCTTATTCCCAAATAGCTACTTACACAACGACAAAGTTAGTATGCGACCATTAACTCAGACATTCTTAACTAGTTCCATGCTTTCAAGAAATAAAGAACCAACCATGCTTGGTTTAACCCAACGACGACACTTAGAGCTTAAATCCAAATGGCTACTTACTTTAGTGAAGAAGATATTGGGTCAACCTTCAACAAATTTCTTATCTCCAAGGCTCTTTAGCAAACCAAAACAGAAACACCGCTTGCTATCCAAGCTCTCAAATCCACCTAAATCCAACAATTTAATCACCAAACGCAATGGGCATATTAAATTCAATAGCCAAAACCAATAGGTACTCCTTTAACACAATTAAATCATTCAAACTTAACTTAGTTCACTTACCCAAAGTCGGAATTGCTCAAACACGCTGAAACTTGAAGACCCACTGCTTGAATCGCCGGAATTGAATGGGTACGCTTGCTGAACGAGAGAAAAGCGAATGGGTAATCGTTTAAATGCAAGAACTAACCCACATAAGCCTCAAACCAACTTACCCAATGCGAAAACTCACCTAAAACAGAAACACTACTTGCTGTCCAACTTCCAAGTTTCGCTCTGATTCGACAACTCGGCCTCCAAACGCTACGGGCACCTTAGATTAAGATCCAACGTTAATGGGTATTTCACTAAGGCATAAAAATCCAATAACTATGACTTACAACTCCCTTACCTCAAATAGTTCTTTAGAAACAAAGCTGAAGCTTCAAATGGCGGCGGCGAACAGATCTGAAAAAACGAACGAGCCCGAAGACGCTAGTGGCGGCGGCGGCTCGCGGCGGTGGAGTGCGGCGGCGTGGCGTCGGCTTGACGTGCAGACGGAGAGAGAGAGACTGCGAGAGAGAGAGTGCCGAGAGACGGGTTAGAGAGAGAGAGAGAAACGCAAGAGAGAGAGAGAGAGAGAGAGAGAGAGAGAGAGAGAGTACCGGCGACGGAAGTATGGCGGCGGCGTCGACGGACGAGCGGCGGCGTCGACGGACGAGCGGCGGCTGAGAGGGAGCGAGAGAGAGAGATCCGAAGGAGAGAGAGGGAGCTAGCCGAGAGGGAGAGAAAGAGAGTCGGGGAGAGAGAGAAAAACTGATTTTTTTTTTCAAACGGTCATTTTGTCCAAAAATTGGGGGGAAGTTTCCCCCCATTTTCCTTTCTTTCTCTTTGACCGGGCTTCTGCCCGTTTCCCCCCCCCCCCCCCCCCCCCTTTTTTTTATTTTTTAAAACACCGGGCTACTGGTCAACACTATCAGATGCTCTATGATCTGATTAACGCCATACACCATCCCTCCCTGGCGAGCCTCTTGCGTACGCTGAAGCCGCGCCAGATTAGGTGTGTCAATGATTCCCTTATCAGTCATGATCATATCTTCTGGAACCGTGCGCACTCATGCCCTGCTGCATAACATTGTGATAGTGTTTGGAAAGAACAGCTTCCCCACCTTCTTTTTCCAACAATCAACAATCTCAGAAGAAATAATTTTTCCTACATCAATACTCATCGAGCGAAGAATGGCAAAGGCAAGCAATACCCTGTCCCAAGATACTGTGGAGTCGTGTGTTGTCGGCAGCAAGCGTAGCCTGATGAAACCCATCCAAGTGTTGGCTTCACTCTTCAAATAAGCAGCTTGAAACGTATGCTTCCGCGTCTGCGACACCCTCCATTGAGCCCCCTCAATGCCTACCTCTCGGACAGCCGCACTCAGTTGATCACTAGATGGTGCAACCACCATCTCATTAAAAACGGCATGCGAAAAATCCTGGAGATCGAACAATTCATTAATGGCCTCAAGACTCCACTGTACAGGCACTCCTCGAACGATAACCTCAAAATCATTCTTAACGTCAAGATTGGCATAAAACTCTCGAACAATGTTGGAATTGACAGGTTCCGGTTTCGCACAAAATTGCCTCCATCCGAGGTTCACTATTCCAGACTCCAAGAACCTGGGCAAATCACTGCCAAATCCTCGTTCGAACAAGAAGTCCCGTTTCACCACCTCTTGGTATTTTGCTCGAGCAAGATCATTGACGAAGCGAATGAATGGTGCCCTCGGCTCCTCAATTTCTCCCGATGCTTCGACAATTCCTTTGCCCTTGCCTTCTCTCTGTTCACTTACTACTTCCGCATATCTTTTGTTTCAGCATTTTAAAAACCAAATCAATTTAACCAACCATTTGAAATCACTAAAAAGGCAAATTAAATCAATAGAGGTAGGCATTTCAAGACCCTGTGGATACGATAAATACTTATCACTTGCTGCTAGTTTGTGTATACTTGCACAGTATTTTAGAGTCAATTTATCTCATATTTTTAACCACTCCAGAATTGCAACAAGTTTTTGGCGCCGTTGCCGGGGACTTGAAATTGTTTTATTTGATTGATTTTTTTTTGTGTATTTTTGGTGATTTGGTGTGTGAACTTTTTTATTGTTTCTTTTTGTTTTGTAGGTGTGACTTTGGTGTGTGAGCGATCCCCTTCGGATTAGATTTAAAAAAAAAAATTCAAGTGGATCTTGAAGAGGAACTGTGCGATGCAGCAAAATCCGCCGCTGGAGCAAAATGGACAGCAAAATAATCAGGCTAAGTATCCTATCCTTGTAGCAAATCATAGGGACAGAGTCATTAGAGCGTATGTTTTTCCAATTATTGACGAGTTAAATCCAGTGATAGTGTGTCCAGTTATTGAGGCATCGAATTTTGAATTGAAACCGGTCATGTTTCACATGTTAGAGATGGTTGGCCAATTCCATGGTTTACCATCCGAGGACCCCCATTTACATCTTAAGTCTTTTCTAGAAGTTAGTGATTCATTTGCTTTCGAGGGAGTGTCGAGAGATGCCCTTAGATTAACCCTATTTTCTTATTCCCTTAGAGATGGAGCAAAGACGTGGTTGAATTCTTTTGCTCCAACATCGATAAGTACGTGGAATGAGCTAGTAGAGAAATTTCTTAGTAAGTATTTTCCACCAATTAGGAGTGCCAAGTTAAGGAGTGAAATAGTGGGATTTAGGCAAAACGAGGAAGAAACTTTTAGTGAGGCTTGGGAAAGGTTTAAGGAGCTTTTGCGAAAGTGTCCCCACCATTGTTTGCCATATTGTATTCAAATAGAAATATTTTACAATGGGTTAAACATAGCAACCCAGTGTATGATTGATGCTTCTGCGGGAGGGGCTCTTTTGGCAAAATCTTTTAATGAAGCTTATGAGATTTTAGAGAGAATATCAACCTACAGTTATCAATGGTCAGATGTTAGAGGCTCTACTAAAAAAGTTAATAGTGTGTTAGAAGTTGATAGTGTGTCTACCATTAGGGCCGATATTGTAGAATTAGCTAACTCTCTTAAAAATGTAACAGTGGTTAGTCATGTCCAGCAGCCGCCAGTGGTAAACCAAGTTACAGAAGAATCATGTGTTTATTGTTGTGAAGAGCATAATTATGAGTTTTGTCCTAACAATCCAGCTTCTGTGTTTTTTGCAGGTAATCAAAGGAATAACCTTTATTCTAACTTTTATAATCCAGGTTGGCGCAACCACCCCAAGTTTGTGTGGGGAGGGCAAGGAAGCAATTCACAAGTCCCCCAAGCACAGCAAAAGGTGGTGAACCAGTCTGGATTTGCTAAATCATAGAAATTGCCCCAGCAAAATAAGCAGGCATTGCCCCAGCAAAACTCGGGTAATTCTCTGGAGTCAATGATGAAGGATTATATGGCTCGTAATGATGTCATAATCCTAAGTCATCATGCTTCATTGAGAGCCCTAGAGTTGCAAGTGGGTCAACTAGCTAATGAGTTGAAGGCACGACCTCAAGGGAACATTCCTTTAGATATTGAACACCCTATAAGGGAAGGTAAGAAGCAGGTGCAGGCAATGACTTTAGGGAGTGATAAGCCACTAGAAGATAGAAAAGAGCCTAGTAAACCCCAGGAAGTAGAAAAGAGTAGTGATAGTAATGTTGTCGAAGAAGAATTGGGGTCTGGTCAATATGATGGAGGCAACAACAAAGATGCTGGAGCAATTAGTTATGTTCCATGCCTAAACCAAACATGGCCTAAAGTTGGAAAGAAGAAAATGAACCTTACTTTGACCAGATTTCGACCTAGGGTTCGATTTAATCAAAAGGAAACGAAATGGACTTGACTCTGATCAGGTGTCGACCTCTAAACAAGAATAGGATTCGATTTAACCAAAAGAAAAGCTAAAAACAGACCTGGATTGACACAGGCTTTGACCTCAACTGCATATTCGGGTTCGAAATTTATTGGACCTGATGGATACAGGCTTCGACCTCAGCTCTAGGGTTGAGATCGAAATATATTAGACCTGATGGATACAAGCTTCGACCTCAGTTCCAGGACTGGGTTCGATTTAACCAAAATTTGAAAAGGCTTCGACCTCAGTTCCAGGACTGAGTTCGAAATATATTGAACCTGATGGATACAGGCTTCGACCTCAATTCCAGGACTGAGTTCGATTTAACCAAAATTTGAGAGGACTTCGACCTCAGCTCTAAGGCTGGGTTCGAAATATATTGGACCTGATGGATCCAGGCTTTGACCTCAGTTCCAGGACTGAGTTCCATTTAACCAAAATTTGAGAGGACTTCGACCTCAGCTCTAGGGCTGGGTTCGAAATATATTGGACCTGATGGATACAGTCTTCGACCTCAGTTCCAGGATTGGGTTCGATTTAACCAGAATTTGAGAAGACTTTGACCTCAGCTCTTGGGCAGGGTTCAAAATATATTGGACCTGATGGATACAGGTTTCGACCTCAGTTCCAGGACTGGGTTCGATTTAACAAAAATTTGAGAGGGTTTCGACCTCAGCTCTAGGACTGGGTTCGAAATATATTAGACCTGATGGATACAGGCTTCGACCTCAATTCTAGGGCTGGGTTCAAAATATATTGGACCTGATGGATACATGTTTCGACCTCAGTTCCAGGACTGGGTTCGATTTAACCAAAATTTGAGAGGGTTTCGACCTCAGCTCTAAGACTGGGTTCGAAATATATTGGACCTGATGGATACAAGTTTCGACCTCAGTTCCAAGATTGAGTTCGATTTAAACAAACTTTGAGAAGACTTCGACCTCAGCTCTAGGGTTGGGTTCAAAATATATTGGACCTGATGGATACAAGCTTCGACCTCAGTTCCAGGACTGGGTCAATTTAACAAAAATTTGGGAGGGTTTCGACCTCAGCTCTAGGACTGGGTTCGAAATATATTGGACCTGATGGATACAGGTTTCGACCTCAATTCCAGGACTGAGTTCGATTTAAACAAACTTTGAGAAGACTTCGACCTCAGCTCTAGGGTTGGGTTCGAAATATATTGGACCTGATGAATACAGGCTTCGACCTCGACTAAATAGTCAGGTTCGATTTAACCGAAGACAAATCTTTGAGAAAATAAAATTGGAATTTCGTATTTCAGAAATTTGTTTTAAAAGGAGACAACGTTTTTATTCCAAAACTTAGTTGCCAAAAAGAAAAAGATTCGATTATAAGAAAGAAAATGCTCTTTTGAACATATTGGGAATTCTCGTGAATGGAGCATGTCCATATGCATGAAATGCTAGTTTTATATATGAAAAATCGTCTTGAAATGATAGATAACACACTCAAAAGAGGTTGTGTAGATATGCAATTGCAAGCTATAACATTTATGTAAGATATGATACACTATTTTCATGTGAATATCCTACTGAAATAGATGGGTGCTTTTGCCCCAGTGTCATGGATTGAACATGCTCATTAACCACTCTAAGCAATGATGATGCAACTAACCATGTATGATGACATATGCACTGATGATGAATTGGCTAAGTCAATAAATTCGACTCTGAAGACATGATGTAGGGATGCATATGCATACCTAAGGTAGATCAATAGTGTCATGTATGCATGATATTCATGTGATCTATTTTCACCAACTTCGTAGTATGAAATCGAATTTTGTGAAAAATAGCGATGCAAACGATGATGAAGAGCTTGATATGTGAAATCAATTAAGATAACCAAATGTGTTTTCCATATTTAACAAAATGATCGTCATTGCTTACTTTCATCATTCTTATCAATCAATATTTAGAAAGTAATCAAAGGAGAACCTCGTTGTCATCATTGGAGGAAACATGTTATTTTCCGTATCCTTTTTCATTTTTCAATTTTGTTTTTCTTTTTTTTTTTTTTTTGAATGTCTTCACCTGAAAGGGATTAATCAGAGATTTGTCAATCCGAGAGGAAACATATATGTCAATCATAGATTGCTCAATCATATCGGGTATGGTAGGGTTTTTTAGAAGTGTCTCGTGTGCTAGTTTAGAGAACTATCAATGGTAATTCATAGCACTAAACATCTTACTTGATTCAACTGCTTCATAACCTTAGCCTTGTAGTGGACAAAGAGGTTGGATACAAGAAGATGAATTTGGCTTAGAGACAAATGGGGATTATAGTCAACAAAGAAAGAAACTAAGTTTCTTTTTCCAAAGAGAAAGGAATGAAGAAAGAGAAAACATGGGTCACAAATGTCTTTATAAAAAAATCTCTTGAACAATAAGAGATTGAACATGATTAGAATATGATTCAAATGAAAATATTTGTTAAGGTGATCCCAATTCTTTGGACGACCACTGTGAGAACAAGGAGTAGCTCCTCAAGAGATCATCTCATATACCTCGTTCTTTCTGTAAGCCAACTCGAGATCTTTGATGAAAAACCCTCATTACTGTTATTTTCCTTTCCCTGAATGTGATTCTTCTATGAAAATGTGATTCAGCTTTCCATTCTTGAATATGGTGAACCGCTCGAGATTGAAAGATTATTCATAAGAGAAGTGTGATTCTCTTAACTTGGCCTTTGTCCCAGTTTAAAACAGCTTACATAAAGTGTGAAATGACTTTGATCTAGTGTAGTGGTGAGTGCCCTTACTGCAATTTAATAATGATGGTTTTGCCCCAGCATAAT
This sequence comes from Luffa acutangula, assembly GCA_036850905.1. Taxonomy (NCBI): domain Eukaryota; kingdom Viridiplantae; phylum Streptophyta; class Magnoliopsida; order Cucurbitales; family Cucurbitaceae; genus Luffa; species Luffa acutangula. Next base: position 28,227,513 of record CM072098.1, read on the forward strand.
GATGAAAGCTTTGCCCCAGTGTAGTTATGAAGGATTTACTCTTACGTAGTGATGATGGTTTTGCCTCAGTATAGTGATGAAAACTTTGTCCCAATATAGTGATGAAGACTTTGTCCCAGTATAGTGATGAAGGTTCTTGCTCAGTTGATGATTGATAAAGAAAATCTTCAAATCGTTTGGAGGTGTGACCTCTTGATCTATATTGATTGCCTCAATCATGCAATTTAAGAATTATCCTGGCCTTGTACATTTATTTTCCTTTTTCCTTTTTCTTTTTTCATTTTTCATTTTCTTTTTTCTTTTCTTTTTCCCGTTTTTCATAACTCTTTTTTTAGGCCAAATATATTTTTTCCATGACTAGCAGAATATGGTGCAATCACATATAGAAGATCAATCATGTGTTAGTCATCCTTTGCCAACTTCAATAATCACTCCATGTTGTTTCTTTGTCGATCTTCCGTGGTACCATGATAGGGTTATTTCTCAGGCAAAACTCATTGAAAGAATTTAAGACTTCGAGACAATTTCTCAAGTTACTAAGTCCAAGTTCTCAAGATTATCATCCTTAGTCTTGGAGTCACCTTCTAATAAAAGGAGAGAAGACAAAAGATATAAATGGTAGGAAGAGTGTAAATTGAAAAAAGTTGAAATATAGGAATAGTCAAAGAACTACAAGTCTTAATTATGAAGCAGTAAATCATAAGAGTTTAATCCCTATTTCATTACTATTGAAGGTCTCTTGGTAATATTGGGTGGGTAGTTTTGAATGTTTGTCACATAATTAGATGTGGTCGGCTTAGCAAAAGGCTCTTAGGTGGATAGACAAATATGGAGATTCACCGCAGCTATACGTGATGAGTTCAGCAAAGGGTTTGATGGTGAAATCAGTAATTCAAGTTGGCTTACCACAAAATTACATTTGTGGTGGGTTAGGCTCAAGGTTTTTCAGTGAGTAATTTTAGATCCTCACTTCAAAAGGTATTTGCCCCAGCGTGAAAATTCAAACCTTGTTCAATGAGGTATGGTAATGTGAATTCTTTAGCACATGAGAAAAATGAAGGTCAAAATAAAATTGCCTTTAATCGAGACTATGGTTTTGCAACAATCGAGTGAAAGACATTTAGAAGGAAACAAAAATGATTGAGACTTGACCACTTTTCCCTTTTTCTCGGTGAGAGTAGTGAGAGCATTCATTTTCTTTTTCTTTTTTTCCCTTTTCTCTTCTTTCTTCTTTTTCTTCTTCTTCTTTTTTTTTTTTTTATATTTCTTCCAAATGGAAACTCACTATGGTTGTCCAAGATTCTTGCTAAGTTCTTAACTGACAAGAATGATCAAAGTAAGCTTTGATCCTAAAAATTTTCTAGAAGAAACATGTGGTTTTACTTTTGTTTGCAATAAAAAACCACTTTCTTTCTTAAAAAAAAAACATATGAAATGAATGATGCATAAATGCATGTATGATGAAACCTTGACCAAAAGAAAATAGCTCAATTTTCACATGCCCACGTTCTTCTTGACTACTTAGCTAACTTATGATAATCATATTTCATGCATGTGTTCTTGAGTCATGGGTCCTTGTCTATCTTTGAATTTCATAATCTTAAAGACAATCCAAAGAGAAGTAGAGACTTTATTAATAATGAAGAACAATTAGATACACTAAATATTGCTTCCCATAATGAATAGAAGCCCCAAGCTCTAGTGATTAACGCCTGAACTGCCTTCATTCGATCTTGCACATGTTGCTTCGATTCTTTCAAGCGTGGCCTAAAGCTCTTCCATGATATTGGGATCACATTGTGAGTACCAGTTTTTCCGGAATAAGCACGATGAAGACTCGATAAATGCAATTGGTATTGGATCGACATTCTCCACCTTTGTTGCCTATTACCATTATGATTGTAAGAAACAGTCAACCTTGTTGGTTGTGCTGCAAAATAGGTGAACAAACAAATGGCTTTGAGGAGAACTTTGTCGATTTCCTTTGTAGTTGTGCATGAGTCTTGGCGTAGAAAATACTACTTGGACTTGTTGATCCTTTGAGTAGTCTTCTTCGTCTTCGATTGATGATTCAATTGCATCATCGAATATCCTTCCCTGCTTAACCCCGTATTCTATTATTTCTCCAATCATCATGATGTTTGAAAAGTTGGTGGATGCACTTCCTATCATCCGATCATAGTAGGGAGATTCAAGGTGGGTGACGATCGTTGTTGGGTGAAATCTCTAGAATTGGTTAACAAAGAGATACTTTCAACTTATGCGAATGAGGTGAGTCACCAGGATTATTGACTGGGATGTCAGGTTGAGAGACATATACCATTGTTTCACCCTTCTCCAAAAGAGAGAATTTTCATGGCTTGTTCATGAGACTGCTCAACATTTTGTCCTTCCATGTCTTTGCCTTGTAGTCTGTAAGAACGATGAACATGTGGTTGTTGAGCCATTTGCTTTTAGAAAAAAGATAAAATGACTATGCAGGTTTTTCCATGAAATGCAAGTGAATGATGTGATAAAAAAAAATTGATGCATGAGAAGATACTGTCGTTATTGAGTCAAAAATGAAAGAAGGTTTTTTTTTAATAAATAAAAAAAATGACCTTAACATGGAATATGAGATAATGATATATGAGAAAAATGTGTAAATTGTAAACATTAATTGAAATGCATGAAAAATGTCTACTAAGTCCTAAATGCATCCTATGAAGAGAAAAATGTCTCCTAACCATAAACATGAGTGATTTTTTTTTTTTTTTTTTTGCATGAGAGTCAATGTCCCACCACTTTACATTGGTGTGAACATGGATCAAAATGCATGACCCTTTTATTCCATAAAATGAAGATGAGCTCCTTGGAATTCTTGTGATGAATGAGTGGATATGAGGAAAGATCTTATACACGAGGGTATTAAAAAGTGACACTACTCTATCATACGAATGTTCTAACCTTAGATGATGGTTTATGAAGAAAATGTTGTGATGAAGGATGGAATAAAGATCTAAAATGAATGTGAACAATAAAATAAAATGTGAGAAATCATAAACTTTAGGTTCAAAAATTAATTTCAATGTTATAAAATAACAAAAGAATTAATTTGAGTGAAGATTTTTCGTGTGCCTACACGGGGGCAATAATAACCCCTCGAAGGCCGACACTACTCCATCATGAAAAGTATGATCCCAAAGGTCATGAATGAAATAAACCTAAACTAAATGGTGCATGACTCCTACGACTCAATATGTGCTAGGCGTGCAACTCAAATTCTTTTTGGGACGAACCCTCTTTCTTTCTTTTTTAAGGAAACAATATAAAACCAATAAAAGAAATTATTTTTGTTTCTTTTTTGCAAAAGATCCTATTGTTTCCAAACAAAGAAAACATTAATATTCATCTTTTTTTTTTTTGTTTCACAAAAATATTTACAAATGAATAAAATGAAAATAATGAAGAAGATATTTGACAAAGAATTGTAAAAGGTGACGGAGAATAAAATTCTAATCTTAGGAAACAAAGGATCCCAAATTAATTTCAATGTTATAAGATAACAATTGAACTAACTTGGACTGATGGAGATGGATTAAAATTAACCAGGGAACAAAGGATCTCCAGTCAATTTCAATGTTATAAGATAACAATTGAATTAACTTGAGTGGTGAGGATGAATTAAAATTCACTAGGAAACAAAAGATCTCCAGTTAATTTCAATGTTATAAGATAACAATTGAATTAACTTGAGTGGTGAGGATGGATTAAAATTCACTAGGAAACAAAGGATCTCCAGTCAATTTCAATGTTATAAGATAACAATTGAATTAACTTGAGTGGTGATGATGAATAATGTTCACTAGGAAACAAAGGATCTCAAGAGAATTTCAATGTTATAAGATAACAATTGAATTAATTTGAGTGGTGAGGATAATGTGAAATTAAAGTTTTGATCCTAGAAAAAAAAAAAAGATATCAAGTCAACCCCAATGTTATAAGATAACAAAGAAGTTAACTTGAGTGATGGAAAATGATGTGAGGATAAAATTCTAATCCTAGAAGGGAAAATGGTTCCAAATTCATTCAAATGCTATAAAATAACAAATGAATTAACATGAAAGGTGAGGATAGCGTGAGACTAAAATTTTGATCCTAGAAAAAAGGTCCCAAATTAATTCAATGTTCTAAAACAACGATTAAATTAACTTGAGCGAATATTTTCATGCGCCTACACGGGGACAATGATGTCCCTTCGAAGGTCGGCATTACTAATTTCGAATGTGATGCATGAATTAATGGAATGAAGAAAAAAAAAGGTCAGTGACTAAATGAGATGGAAAATAATATAGAACCAAGGAAAAAAAACGCTCATTTGGGAGGGACTTTTTCAAAAATTTAAAAGAAAAAAAATCCAAGGAAGAGAGAAGGGAAAAAAAAAACTTACAAGAAACGAAAGATGGGAATACTTGAATTATTTTTTTTGAAACAACAAAGATATAAAGGTTTTTTATTTTTAAAGAAAGCCTTTAAAAAACGAGGAAGATATGAACACTTCTTGCTTTTGAACGAAAGCTTTTTTCCAAAACAAAGAGAATACTTCATTTTTGAATGAAAGTTTTATTTTAATAAAAAACAAAGAATATAAGATGACACCAAGAAAAAAAGAGTTGAAACCTAATATCCATGATTAACCCATTTAAAAAAAATTAATTATAACACCAAAAATGAGTACAAAATAAATGACATTACTTGGATAGAATAATAAATAAATAAAATATCAATATAAATACATGAAATAACTACCAGATACAAAATGATGAAGTGTTGGCATGTCTAAATCCTAAATGGATAAGGCTCTCAAATCAATCCTGATATTATAAAAAAAATAATAAAAGGATTAATCTGAGCGAGAATTTTTCGTGTGCCTGCACGGGGGTCGGAACCCCTCGAAGGTCGACACTACTACATTCTCAATTCTAATCTTAAAGGGTATAGCCCGGGTAAGAGGCTTGTGAATTTGTGTGAAATGCATGATGATCTAAAGAAAGTAAAATTACATAAATAAATTATACACAACAAAATAGCAGAATGGACCAAATAAATTACTAAAGGATCATAGAAAAATAAAATTGAAGTGACTTGACTCTCTAAGGTCCCCAGCGGAGTCGCCAAGCTGTCGCAACGTCATCGCGACACGGAGCGGCCGACGTCCTTCCCTAAGGGTCTCTTTCGAGGTTAAAGGTTTGGAGTCGCCACCAATCATCTTGGGGTGTGATTGGTCACCCTCTTTAAAGAAAAATCGGTCTTTGAAAACCAAAAATTAGGTTCGGGAGTCGATTGAGTGTAGGGAAGGTGTTAGCACCCCTACAACACCCATTTAAAAACGGTTACCACATTTTATTTTTAAAATCCTTTTATAACATGGAACGGTCCTTTACTTTCAAGAAAAAAAAAATCAAATAACAAATGTCCCACTTGATCTTACCTTAGCTTTTAAAATTAAAGTATGGTTTTGATGTAGTGAGTGAGGTTATACCCAATAATTGTTTGTCATGTTGAAATCTTCTTTTAATTAAAAGAAAATTTATCACCTCAAGAATTTGAGAAATTATCTCAACTCCGTCATAGGTTGCACATGAGCTATTTTGTCTCACATCTATTATTTCACATTTCAAAGATAAAATGTGAACTAATAATCATGAGTGGTATGACACCATTCAATGAAAAAAAATATTTTTCATTTTTAAATAAAATTCATTTGGAATTACTAAAGTAAAACTATTTTTGAAATTCTTTTGAAAAAACCAATTTAGAATCAAATTGAAATTCTGATTGTCAAAATAATTGACTAATTAAACATTAAGCTAATTTCCAGGCAGGGTGTTCTCTTTCGGTCAGCTTAAGTACACATTCTTAGACAAAATTAGCTTTAAAGTTTCCATAATCAATCGATTTTAACTTTCCAAAATATTAAATAACTAAAATAATAATATTAAAAACAAAATAAAAAGAAGAGAAAATGGGCTAAACCCCATTGAAAAACACACATTTGAATTTTGGGTTTTTGAAATTTGATTTAACCATTTAACAATTGGAATAGATTTCCAAATTAATTAAAAATTCATCGCCATTGATTGATTTCCAATTTAATTTTTAATATAAAACCAAATAGACATTGATTTTGAAATTCCAATTAGAACCTATTGAAAATTTAAAATTAAAACAAATTTAAGGCTGATTTGGAGATTTCAATGTAAAATCCAATTTGAAACCAAATTTATTTGAGAAATGACATAGTAAAGGTAATTTGAAATGAATTTAGGAAATCAAATTTAAAATCAAATTGAAATTGAATCAATTTAAAAAACAAAATGAAATTGAATTGGAAATCCAAATTTAAAATCAAAATGGAATTGAAACCAAAATTTAAAATTAAAACTAAATTGGAATTTGCTTGAGATTTTCAACTTAAAGCCTGACTTAAAATTGATTGGAAAATTCATGTAAGAAATTTTAAGTTAAAATCAAATTGGAAGATAAAGAGAGGGAAAAAACTTGAAAACAACTTAAAGAGAATGATTTTAAAAAAATGATAAAGGATAGGGATGAGCCCACCAAACTTTCTTCATCCTCACATTCTTTCTCTCTTCTCCCTCATAGTGATGGCGGCGTGGGCGGCAAAACTAAAGGCATCGAACGGAACTGGCGGCAGCGATGGTCTTCAAGTGGCGGCGATGGAGTTGAGGTGTGGGTTTTTGGAGGAAGAAGAAAATGAGTTTGGGTGGAGGTCACAATGGTGTTTGGAGAGAGAAAGAGGATTTTATGGGTAAAAGGAAAAATGGCTTCTAATCTACGTTGAAATGGAGTTTTGAACAAAAAACTCTTCTCCCCATTATAATTCTCTCTTTGCTTCTTTTTTTTCTAATTTCATTCTAATTCTCCCTTGTTCTTTCTTGTGTTATCCTTTTATAAGGAAGCTTGGATGGTGGTTGGAGAGAAAAATGGTGGGGAGTTGAGGAAGAGAAGGGGAGGGAAGTGGAGAAGTGTGTTGAGAAAGAGGGGGAGAGGGAAGTGGAGAAGGAATAGGAATAGGAAGACTTTGAAAATGAGAAAAAAAAAATGAAACAAAGAATAATTAAATTCAAAATTAATTGAAATAAGAAAATGAAAATAAAATAAATAATAAAAACCAAAAAGAAAAATAACATAAAATGAAATAAAATTCAACATCAAACTTTAATACTAAAAAGTAAGCCGGACCAAATACAGTGTCTACAACCTTAATCTAATTAAGCTTTATTCAGTCCAAGCTTCAAAAATTCAGAAGAAAATTAGTTAAGTTAGAGTTACTCAGTGCTCATGGAATAGAAACATCTTGAAATTTCATTTAAAAACATAATAAAAGAAATTACATAGCAGAGATATATTTTTAAAGCAGAAAAATTAAAAAGGAACAAGCAAACATATTTAGCAAACGGGGTCAGATATGCGCGAGCAAACAAAATGATAAGAACAAAAATAATGCTTGTTGAAGATCATTCCATCCATCAATCTTCCTGACCCTGTTCTTCATCAACATCCTCTTCTCGTTCAACAGGCGGGGGTGGTATCCAAAGATTAAACAAATCATTGGGAAACACTAGAAAGGCCTGATATGGTCTTGAGAAATTGGTTTGCAAGGCCCCCCTGAGCGCATCATCTCTCCTTTTAGCATAAGTCCAATAGGTCTGAGCTTGCCTTTCAGCAAATTCTAACCTACTGGTCAACACTGTCAGATGCTCTATGATCTGATTAACGCCATACACCAGCCCTCCCTGGCGAGCCTCTTGCGTACGCTGAAGCCGCGCCAGATTAGGTGTGTCAATGATTCCCTTATCAGTCATGATCATATCTTCTGGAACCGTGCGCACTCATGCCATGCTGCATAACATTGTGATAGTGTTTGGAAAGAACAGCTTCCCCACCTTCTTTTTCCAACAATCAACAATCTCAGAAGAAATAATTTTTCCTACATCAATACTCATCAAGCGAAGAATGGCAAAGGCAAGCAATACCCTGTCCCGAGATACTGTGGAGTCGTGTGTTGTCGGCAGCAAGCGTAGCCTGATGAAACCCATCCAAGTGTTGGCTTCACTCTTCAAATAAGCAGCTTGAAACGTATGCTTCCGCGTCTGCGACACCCTCCATTGAGCCCCCTCAATGCCTACCTCTCGGACAGCCGCACTCAGTTGATCACTAGATGGTGCAACCACCATCTCATTAAAAACGGCATGCGGAAAATCCTGGAGATCGAACAATTAATTAATGGCCTCAAGACTCCACTGTACAGGCACTCCTCGAACGATAACCTCAAAATCATTCTTAACGTCAAGATTGGCATAAAACTCTCGAACAATGTTGGAATTGACAGGTTCCGGTTTCGCACAAAATTGCCTCCATCCGAGGTTCACTATTCCAGACTCCAAGAACCTGGGCAAATCACTGCCAAATCCTCGTTCGAACAAGAAGTCCCGTTCCAGCACCTCTTGGTATTTTGCTCGAGCAAGATCGTTGACGAAGCGAATGAATGGTGCCCTCGGCTCCTCAATTTCTCCCGATGCTTCGACAATTCCTTTGCCCTTGCCTTCTCTCTATTCACTTACTACTTCTGCATATCTTTTGTTTCAGCATTATAAAAACCAAATCAATTTAACCAACCATTTGAAATCACTAAAAAGGCAAATTAAATCAATAGAGGTAGGCATTTCAAGACCCTGTGGATACGATAAATACTTATCACTTGCTGCTAGATTGTGTATACTTGCACAGTATTTTGGAGTCAATTTATCTCATATTTTTAACCACTCCAGAATTGCAACAAGTTTTGCCGGGGACTTGAAATTGTTTTATTTGATTGATTTTTTTTTTGTGTATTTTTGGTGATTTGGTGTGTGAACTTTTTTATTGTTTCTTTTTGTTTTGTAGGTGTGACTTTGGTGTGTGAGCGATCCCCTTCGGATTAGATTTAAAAAAAAAAGTTCAAGTGAATCTTGAAGAGGAACTGTGCGATGCAGCAAAATCCGCCGCTGGAGCAAAATGGACAGCAAAATAATCAGGCTAAGTATCCTATCCTTGTAGCAAATCATAGGGACAGAGTCATTAGAGCGTATGTTTTTCCAATTATTGACGAGTTAAATCCAGTGATAGTGTGTCCAGTTATTGAGGCATCGAATTTTGAATTGAAACCGGTCATGTTTCACATGTTAGAGATGGTTGGCCAATTCCATGGTTTACCATTGATGACATACAAAAATGTCATCATTTTCCTATTAATTTTAGCTAGTTTTATGCTTGAATTGTGTACTTTAATGCTATTTTCTGTTTAAATTTCAGAAAACCGAGTCAAGGAAGTAAAATCAGAATTTTGAGAGAATTTAGATGATTTTGGAGGCTTTTTGAGCAATTTGGAGAATTCCATTGAAGATTCGAGTCCAAAAAGCCAAAGAAGAATGAATTAGAAGCCCAAATTCATGAATTTCAAGTCTTAAAGTATCAATTTGGGTCAAGAAAAGTGCCCAAAATCCATTACAAGAAGTATTTGGGCCAAAAGAAAGTTGGAGGCCCAAAAATTGAGTCAAAATCGGGCCATTATTGAAGATTCAGGGCCTAGCGTCTCGACGCTAAGCCTGGAAGCGTCCCGACGCTAGGTAGCTGCGTGGAAAGATCCAAAATCGCGAGAGCGTCGCGACGCTGTCCAAGTAGCGTCTCGACGCTGAGACGTCTTGGAGCCCAAGAAAAGATGACGTCAGAGCGTCTCGACGCTGTCCTTGTAGCGTCTCGACGCTGAGCTTGCTGGGAGCCTATAAAAGGAGCCTTTTGCATCCATATTTGGTGTGCCAATTTGTGGGTTTTCACCCCATTCTAGAGTTTACTCTAAAATTAAGGATTTTTGGGAGAGTTTTGGAGCTTTGTTGAAGATCTTTGGAGCTCGGGATCGAAGGTGGTCGGCGCGGGATCGAGGAGATCGATACTTTTATGAGCATTTCTCTTCCCTTTTCCTTTATGTTTTAGTTTCTAGAATTGTTGTGATTAGGAATTATTGAATTTTAGTGATTATGAGTAGCAAATTCCTAAATTCTATGAGATTGATTTAGATGTTGAACCTCTGCTGAATTAATGAATTGATGTGGTTAATTGTCATTATTGTTCATTTGTGCATTTTGTCCTTAATGCTTTTAATCAACTGATCACTGATTAAATGAATCGTTACTATGTGGAAACTCGACGGAGAGAAGCTTAGACTAGAACTGAATGCATGACTAACGATTATTTACCCGGGTGACACGGGATAAAATAAATAACGTTAGAGGTTGTATTGAAGGGTCGTAATGCCATACTAAGTAAATAAAGATGAGACTGAAAGGAGATTCTTTATTGAACAGTATGAGATAGGAGGAGACCGACAGGAGAATCCTTGAAATTAGGCTTCTAGACTTATGAATCAAATGATTTGTTAATCCATATTAGTTATTTGATTATGCATTAAAGGTCCAGTTGATGAAATCAACAACTCTAGAATTACCCCATCAAATTGTGTCGCCATTTATCTTTTGCTTTCTAGATTAGCTTTTTATTATTCTTTTCAGCATTAGATTTTGTTCTCTAAATAAAGCTAAGCAAGATTATTCGTGGTACTTAATTGAATAAATCCAATCCCTGTGGAGACGATACTCTATACTCAAAATCACTATATTACTTGTCACGACCCGTGCGCTTGCGGAATTTAAAATCGTGCGAACAAGTTTTTGGCGCCGTTGCCGGGGATTGGCTAATTTCATTCAATTAATATTGTGAAGAAATTGCTTGCTTTAGATTAGAGGTTTTATTTTGCTTTTTTGTTTTATTTTTATCCTGGTCCATTGTTCTTGTTGTGCATTTAATTGGTGTTTGCATCTAACTGAAAGCCTTATTATTGTTGATTTAATTATTTTAAATGGCTTTTAATAGTTTTGGGTGGCCCTTTAGGGAATCTGAGCCCGAAGAACCAACACCATCATCCAATTTTTTTTATTCAAATTATCCCCCTTTAGAAGAAAAATCTCCCCTAGAAAGTTTGCTTCAAGATTTTATCGAGGATACTAGAGCCATTAATTTAGCTCTAGAAAAATCCCTAGGGAGATTGCATCCCAAAAAGGATGAGAGTGAAGTGCAATCCGCTTCCATAGAAGAAAAATCTTCCTTAGAGAGCTTGCTTGAAAATTTTATCCAAGAGTCGAGAGCCATGAATTTAGAATTAGAAAAATCTATGGAGAGACTCCAAACCCAAAAGGAAGATAGGGAAGTAGGATCCACTTCCATAGAGTGTCTAGTGAGTCATGTGGCCACTGATTCATTAGCGCCCATTCAGGAGCCAAATTATTTCAATTTTGCTGAGTTTGAGCATATAGGGGTGAGTTGTTTAGATAGTGAAGAAGAATTGGATAATTCTAGCACCCACCAAGAACAAGTTTGTGAGGAAGAAAAAGAAAATGAGCCTAGAGTATTTGAGGAGTTTCTAGAGATAGAGTTTAAGGTTGAAAGGCCTTTATCTGTTCTATCCTCCCCATCCTCTCTTGATAATGAGTGTTCTTTTTCTTGTTCTCACGAGTCAGAGTCAGAGTCAGAGTCCATTTATTTTGATCTTTCTCCTTTTATGCTTTTATTAAAAGAAAATCCCAAAAATATTTCTGCTTCAGGGTCCCATGAAAAGCTAGTAAGCTTACTAGCAATAGTCTGCTTCATTGATTCAAGGAAGAAGGGCCCGAAGAAATACGAGAATTTTTATGTGCCTTGAAAGTCCGCACAAACTCGTCTAGCTAAGAGACGTTAAACAAGCGCTTCTTGGGAGGCAACCCAAGTTTATTTTTCCGTTAATTTCCTTTTTCTTTGTTTTTCAGTTTTTTTTTTGTAGTTAGAGCATGTTGATCTTTCGTTCCGGTTGATCAATTTTTGAAGGAGCTCGAGACCACATTTTCTTCCAAAAACAACCCCAATGATGTTGAAGGCTGACATCCATGGTTTCTCTCACACTTCAGGGCAGTACCGTTCTCCCTTTATCTTTTAAATTGTCCTTATGCATGCTTAATTAGTCTGAATAATTAATACATTGAGGACAATGTATGATTTAAGTTTGGGGGGGAGGCTTTGCTGTTCTGATCTGAGCAAAATTTTTTCATGATGATTCTATTGCATCTGTTTTGATGAGGACGGTCTATGATATGATCTAGATAATGAATTTTGTTCAATTTTTGTGAAATATCAAAGCATGTTCAAGATTCATGTAAATTTAAATTTTTGCTTTGATTTCCTTGCACATGTTGAGCACTTAGCCTACTTATATGGTTTTGAATGCTTAGAACTGGATTATATTATCTAGATGTTTGTTGTCACTCCGATAGGCTTAAGATCTAATTTGAAAGATGAACGACATGAGAGTCTGTAATGTTTTACTTAGGAGAAAAATCATGTTTATTAGCCTGCAAATAAAAGAAAAGTGTGAAAAAAAAAATATATGAAAAAAAAAGGGGAAAAGAATGAAAAAAAAAAAAAAAAAAAAAAAGGAATGCTCCACTTTCTTGAAAGCGTTAGTAACCAGGGGCATTCATGACACCCATCGTTTGCCTTTGCATGAAAGCGCTGGAAAGAAATGAGCATGCTTCGGCAACCTGAAAGATGAGGCGCTCGTAGTTGGATGCTTTCATCACCAATGTTGGCAAGCCAAAACGAAGGCGCTACATCTAAAAGGATTCTAAAAAAAAAAAAAAAAAAAATGCAAGTTTGGGGGAGGCATACCCCATTGTTTCAGGCACCTTAGTGGGATATTGCTTACTTGATTGTTGGGAAGCTGGATAATTAGAGCTTATGACCAGTGGAGGGGGAAGATGAACTGAGGATTTTATAAACCTTTTCTAGGCTAGTAAAGACCTAATAAGGAAGCTCGCACACACACACGCAAGGGATGAAGAGTTTAAATTCAAATTTCGTGATGAATGAATATGTTTTAATATTTCCTTTAATTGTTAGAGTTCATTATTTTGATCATTGAGCTTAGAGTCATGCATTTGCAATAGTTGATTCATACATAAGGTTTTAGCTTTGCTCGGGACTAGCAAAGATTTAAGTTTGGGGGTGTGATGACATACAAAAATGTCATCATTTTCCTATTAATTTTAGCTAGTTTTATGCTTGAATTGTGTACTTTAATGCTATTTTCTGTTTAAATTTCAGAAAACCGAGTCAAGGAAGTAAAATCAGAATTTTGAGAGAATTTAGATGATTTTGGAGGCTTTTTGAGCAATTTGGAGAATTCCATTGAAGATTCGAGTCCAAAAAGCCAAAGAAGAATGAATTAGAAGCCCAAATTCATGAATTTCAAGTCTTAAAGTATCAATTTGGGTCAAGAAAAGTGCCCAAAATCCATTACAAGAAGTATTTGGGCCAAAAGAAAGTTGGAGGCCCAAAAATTGAGTCAAAATCGGGCCATTATTGAAGATTCAGGGCCTAGCGTCTCGACGCTAAGCCTGGAAGCGTCCCGACGCTAGGTAGCTGCGTGGAAAGATCCAAAATCGCGAGAGCGTCGCGACGCTGTCCAAGTAGCGTCTCGACGCTGAGACGTCTTGGAGCCCAAGAAAAGATGACGTCAGAGCGTCTCGACGCTGTCCTTGTAGCGTCTCGACGCTGAGCCTGCTGGGAGCCTATAAAAGGAGCCTTTTGCATCCATATTTGGTGTGCCAATTTGTGGGTTTTCACCCCATTCTAGAGTTTACTCTAAAATTAAGGATTTTTGGGAGAGTTTTGGAGCTTTGTTGAAGATCTTTGGAGCTCGGGATCGAAGGAGGTCGGCGCGGGATCGAGGAGATCGATACTTTTATGAGCATTTCTCTTCCCTTTTCCTTTATGTTTTAGTTTCTAGAATTGTTGTGATTAGGAATTATTGAATTTTAGTGATTATGAGTAGCAAATTCCTAAATTCTATGAGATTGATTTAGATGTTGAACCTCTGCTGAATTAATGAATTGATGTGGTTAATTGTCATTATTGTTCATTTGTGCATTTTGTCCTTAATGCTTTTAATCAACTGATCACTGATTAAATGAATCGTTACTATGTGGAAACTCGACGGAGAGAAGCTTAGACTAGAACTGAATGCATGACTAACGATTATTTACCCGGGTGACACGGGATAAAATAAATAACGTTAGAGGTTGTATTGAAGGGTCGTAATGCCATACTAAGTAAATAAAGATGAGACTGAAAGGAGATTCTTTATTGAACAGTATGAGATAGGAGGAGACCGACAGGAGAATCCTTGAAATTAGGCTTCTAGACTTATGAATCAAATGATTTGTTAATCCATATTAGTTATTTGATTATGCATTAAAGGTCCAGTTGATGAAATCAACAACTCTAGAATTACCCCATCAAATTGTGTCGCCATTTATCTTTTGCTTTCTAGATTAGCTTTTTATTATTCTTTTCAGCATTAGATTTTGTTCTCTAAATAAAGCTAAGCAAGATTATTCGTGGTACTTAATTGAATAAATCCAATCCCTGTGGAGACGATACTCTATACTCAAAATCACTATATTACTTGTCACGACCCGTGCGCTTGCGGAATTTAAAATCGTGCGAACAACCATCCGAGGACCCCCATTTACATCTTAAGTCTTTTCTAGAAGTTAGTGATTCATTTGCTTTCGAGGGAGTGTCGAGAGATGCCCTTAGATTAACCCTATTTCCTTATTCCCTTAGAGATGGAGCAAAGACGTGGTTGAATTCTTTTGCTCCAACATCGATAAGTACGTGGAATGAGCTAGTAGAGAAATTTCTTAGTAAGTATTTTCCACCAATTAGGAGTGCCAAGTTAAGGAGTGAAATAGTGGGATTTAGGCAAAACGAGGAAGAAACTTTTAGTGAGGCTTGGGAAAGGTTTAAGGAGCTTTTGCGAAAGTGTCCCCACCATTGTTTGCCATATTGTATTCAAATAGAAATATTTTACAATGGGTTAAACATAGCAACCCAGTGTATGATTGATGCTTCTGCGGGAGGGACTCTTTTGGCAAAATCTTTTAATGAAGCTTATGAGATTTTAGAGAGAATAGCAACCTACAGTTATCAATGGTCAGATGTTAGAGGCTCTAATAAAAAAGTTAATAGTGTGTTAGAAGTTGATAGTGTGTCTACCATTAGGGCCGATATTGTAGAATTAGCTAACGCTCTTAAAAATGTAACAGTGGTTAGTCATGTCCAGCAGCCGCCAGTGGTAAACCTGAAGGAATTGAATCCTCTAGCAGAAGCGGTTTTCACCGTTTGCGATTTAATTTCTAATTAGAATACCGATACGTTGGGCAAAAATAAAAATAGAAACGATTTCTATTAATTTTCTATGTTAAGCATGCTGAAAAATTACTCTAAACCACTTTAGAGTTGAAGAAATTACTTACGTGAATTGTAGTGGCCAAACTCCTCAGCACAATGCTCCAACTTGAAATTCACGTATAGCCTTATTGCTCCAAGAACACTACCAAAACAATACACCCACTATAACTCTTGGGACTCAAGATCCGGCTTGTGGGAACCCAAAAACTAGTCTTGAAAGGGATTTACAGCAAGGTGAATTGCTGGGATTTTGAGAGATGAAGAGAGAAAAAAAAACAGAGCCTTTTCTTTCTCTGTTTTTGCATGAAAATGAGAGAGTGAGTGACTATTGTGGAAACTCCCTCCCAACTTTACGATAAGTGGGGAGGGAGTTATCCCTACTTGATCTCTACCGTTGATCATAATCAACGCGATCCAGGCCGTCAATTAATTAAATAATAATTATCATTTAATTAATTAAATAATTATAATCAATTTAATTAAATCAATATTAATTAAGCCAATTATAACCTAAGATATTTAATTCAATTTGAATCATATTCAATTGAATTAAATTGGCCATTCAATTAATCTCATCAATTGAATCCACATTAATTAAATATCAAATATTTAATTAATTTTATAATTGAATCACATTCAATTTTATCTCTCATTTAACCTATAGTTTTAATGTGCATCAAAATGTACATTAATATAAACTATAGTATTAATTGCTATTAAATCACATTTAACCAAATTAAATTAAATTAATTAATTCCCCAATTAATTAATTCATGAATTAATCAAATATCACATATTTAATTAAATTCATTATTCTCTCAATAATTAATTTTGAATCATATTCAAAATTAATTATAAAGTTTAATTCTTTAATTAAACTTTATACTATAATGTATCTCCATACATTATATTAATTCCCTTTAATACCAAGACTAAATTATCTCAGAACCCGTTATGAGCTAGCAGGTGGACCTAATGGACCTACAGATCAGAAGCTCCAACGATACGAGATTGATCAGCTAAACTCATTAACCGAGTCAATCAACATTCGTTAACTGTAGGTCACTCCACTAAAGACTCACAGCTGCACTCTTCTCACTGTAGAATATTTCTGTGTCCACGGATATTGACCAATAGCAGTAAGTCAATCCTTCACATGTATTCGTAACACCAGCTGGGTTAAATTACCGTTTTACCCCTGGGTTACCTCTGGATCCTTAAGTGCCACTGATCCCTCTAATGAACAACCTGTTTAGGGTCCAACCACTAACCAGAAATTCCTCTCGGGCCAGGAGAGGACAGCGCGCTTTTGTTCAAGCCCCGGAATCAGCCCTTAAGGGAACACACATCTACTTACCTCAATAGAGGAAGGAGTGAATTCCATCTTGTACTGTTATGTTCCCAGCCCCCATTTGGTCTTGCCCCTGATATGGTAGGAATATTGAGTCGGCGAGCAGGCCACTTTCACCCGTACAAATCTAAGGACAATCCCTCCTGAAAAGGAGTTCATAACAGACTCAGGATTGAGATTGAGTTACCTAGGTCATCCTATTGAAATAGAAACCTAGACTAGTTAACGGCGTTACATCTAGTGGTTACTATTTCGTGGTCCGGTCTTATGCAAACTCATTGCATAGGATACCCCCACCCGCATGTCTCCTACATGGATGCTTTGGATCATTGCATCTGTATCGGATACAAGGTGGACCGTATCACATAGTGTCACCAGGATAAGGTACCAAGCCTTATCCCTATACTATAAACCATTTAGGTTGTTACTTGGACACTGATCCCCGTATGTCCCTACATACTAGTCCAAGTTTCATTTAAACAACCTTGGATCTTAGTTTATTGGATTTAGGGTTTATTAATGCAAACTCGATTATTCAATAACCCAATTACTGAATCACTCAAATAACGCTTTATTGAGATCGATTTATTTGTTTCATTTACTATCTACGAGTTTTAGGGCATAAAACCAAACAAAACCAAGTTACAGAAGAATCATGTGTTTATTGTTGTGAAGAGCATAATTATGAGTTTTGTCCTAACAATCCAGCTTCTGTGTTTTTTGCAGGTAATCAAAGGAATAACCTTTATTCTAACTTTTATAATACAGGTTGGCGCAACCACCCCAAGTTTGCGTGGGGAGGGCAAGGAAGCAATTCGCAAGTCCCCCAAGCACAGCAAAAGGTGGTGAACCAGTCTGGATTTGCTAAATCATAGGAATTGCCCCAGCAAAATAAGCAGGCATTGCCCCAGCAAAACTCGGGTAATTCTCTGGAGTCAATGATGAAGGATTATATGGCTCGTAATGATGTCATAATCCTAAGTCAGCATGCTTCATTGAGAGCCCTAGAGTTGCAAGTGGGTCAGCTAGCTAATGAGTTGAAGGCACGACCTCAAGGGAACATTCCTTTAGATATTGAACACCCTATAAGGGAAGGTAAGAAGCAGGTGCAGGCAATGACTTTAGGGAGTGATAAGCCACTAGAAGATAGAAAAGAGCCTCGTAAACCCCAGGAAGTAGAAAAGAGTAGTGATAGTAATGTTGTCGAAAAAGAATTGGGGTCTGGTCAATATGATGGAGGCAACAACAAAGATGCTGGAGCAATTAGTTATGTTCCAGATGTAGAACCCCCACCTTATGTACCGCCCCCACCCTATGACCCACCCTTACCTTTTCCACAAAGGCAGAAGTCTAAGAACCAAGATGGTAGTCCATTTTTGGCAACTGGTAGATCATTGATGGATGTTCAACAAGGGGAGCTTACAATGAAGGTGCATGACCAAAAGGTGAAGTTTAATATGTTTGATGCAATGAAATATCCAAATGATTTTGAGGGTTGCTTGTGCATTCAGGTGTTGGATGAGTTTGTTGAGGACCACTTTGAGAAGGAATTGATGGAGTACCATACCCAAAAGTTTGGAGAAATCCAAATTGAGGATTTGGAAATAGGTGGATTGGAGCATGAGCATAAATTTGTAGGTGAGATTTCTAGTTTTGAGAGGAATTTTGAATCCTTAGAGCCAATAGATAAGAAATCCAAGCCGAGTGAACCTTATAATTCATTGACATTGCTCCAGCAACCCGAGATTAGGAAATCCTTCCTTGATGAGTGGTTATTTACTGTAGCTCATAATAAGGCAGTGAAAACACCTTGGTATGATGACTTTTCCAATTACCTTGATTGTGGAAATTTGCCTCCTGGTTTATCAAAAGAACAAATGAAAGAATTTTTCCATGAGGTAAAGTTTTATTTATCAAATGATGCATCTATAGTTAGACAATGTGTTGATGATGGTTGTGAGTCTAAAGTAAATTTGATTTCTGTTTAGATTTAATTTCAGTTTGAATTTTTAATTTCAGTGTAGATTAGATTTTTAATAATATATATTCCTGATTTAATTATGAAGTATTCTTCTTTGAAGTTGCTGGCAGATTTAGGGAGCACAGATTTTGAGGGAGCAAAATTTCAACATTCTAATCAGAAGCTCCAATTATTTGATCTCGTTTTTTTTTGTGTTAATTTTGATTTATTGTCTGTTTTGATTTGATATGATTTTGATTTTGATTTGATTTTGATTCTGATTTGATTTTGATTTATTTATTTATTATTTATTTGATTTTTTTTGTTAGGTTAGTTTAGATTTGATTTTGAAGGATTTTATTTTCAAAAGATTTTTTCAGATTTTAAATAATATATCTTGTGGATGTTATTTAAAAACAAAAGATTTGATTTCATAGTTTTGTTGAGAAGATCGGGGATTTTATTCGGTTAAGATTTTTGTTTAGAGATAAGATTATAATTTTACCGTTGAGATTTTATTGTGTGGGCATGTAGTTAATTACCAGAGATGTCATGTGTTGAGCAGAGGGAAGCTAACGTTATGGTTGTTACACACAGAGTGAGCGTAGTAAATGAGAAGATCTTACCGTCTGACATACTAAAAGTTTCCACGAGTCCTTGCGGTTAAATCAGTAACTTAAAATTAATTAGTAGACAATTAGGGGCTACTTATTCGTTGAAGATCCTTGAGTTAGTGCCCTATTTATGCGATCTTCCATCAGGTACGTTTTTCACTCTCATCTTTTATTACTACTGATGTGATTTTTTTCTCTGTGTGTATTATTATTGTGAGGAAAAAAAGCACGAGCAAGGAAAGAAAGAGAGGCGAAGGAAGAAGTGTCGGTGGATGAAGATACGATGGAGGAGAGGGTTAAAGAGGCTTCGTAGAGACCAAAGAAAAGTATAAGAGGTCTAAGAGAAAAAAAAAAAAAAGTAAGAACCCCTACCCCAACCCTTCCTCCCTACCATTTGTTTCTGAAAAAGAAAAGTCAGAAGAAGAAAAAGAAGATGAGAGGAATGAAGTTGAGACCGAAATTGAGTGAAAAAAATTGAGCTTGATGAAAGATTTTTTCTATACGGGAGGTTCATTAATGAAGAGGCAAGACAAAAATATCAAGAAGTCCTGAAGCGAGATGTTCTAATGGAACGCGGCTTCGATGGTGGCAAAGAGCTCGCACATTTTCCTTGAGCGAACATTATTAATCACGTTTGGGAACGGTTGTGCGCAAAGCCGGAGCCCACTGTTGATCAACTAGAATGGGAGTTTTACGCCAACATCGATGAAAATGAAGGATTCTTGATTATTGTTCGTAGAGTTGTTGTTGACTGGAGCCATGTAGTGATTAATTATCTATTTAATTTGCAAGATTTCCCCCACACTATTTTCAACGCAATATTAGTTGCTTCCTCAAATGAGCAACTAAATGCCTAGTGGAGGTTGTCTAGGATGAGGACAAGAATATTCCAGTCAGCATACTTGAAGTGTGAGGCTAACACTTGGCCCAGCTTTGTCAAGTAGAGATTATTGCATACAACGCTTCAAAAAGGTGAGGTGTGCGAAGGTGGTTTGTTGTGAGGTGTCCATAGAGTGCTGGAGCAACTTGAGAGGATGTTCAGTAGGCCCGTATTAACTAAAAGACAACTTCAAACCTACTAGAGCTATGATCGTTGAAGGGACACCACACTAAGGAGGGTTATGCAAGTGAATTTTTCTAAGTCATATCAAGCCTTCCTAATTTTCATTGACGATCTTATGAACTTATGCATCCCATCCCCGCCCATTGTTCGAGAGGAAGGAGGAAACCCAGAGCCTGAACATAAAGAAGAATTAAAGGGAAGTTTCAATTTCTTTGAGCAAATATTTTGATGAATGATTTTTTGTGCTCGCCTTGCATGTGTTTTGTTCTTTCTGCTTATGTTATGTTCTGCTTCTTTGTTTTTTATCTGTTGCTTTAAAATCTATCTCTGACATGATTACGTAAATCTATGATCTTGATCTTTAATGAAATCAAATACTGTTTTGTTTGGCACATCTGAGTATCTAACTTATTTTTCTTCTGAATTTTTTTTTAAGCTTGGACTAGTTAGCTTTATTAGACCAAGATGTTTTGATCTCTAGAAACCTTTTGCTTGAGCATTCCTTCTAGCCTGGTCATGACTGCAGCAAAAGTTCTGAGGTAGCATTGTCTTATTTGATCCACCTTAAGCTTAATCTTAGTCCCACGCTTAGTTTAAAATTCAGATAGAAAAAATTAAGTTTGGGGGTATACTTATCATGTTGCTAATTCATTGAGGACAATGAATAATTTAAGTTTGGGGGACTTTTAGCTACTCCGCTTGTTTTGCTCGAGCATTCCTCTCCTTCATAATAATTTTTCTAGGTTGTTGAGTAACCAGGGACATTTGTGACACCCACAGTTTGTCTTTGCGTCAAAAGATGATCTAGGAGAATATATAAAAAAATGATAAAATTAATTGCTGAAAAGAAAAATTTTGAAAAAATTTTGCTGAGAAAATTCATAGAGCAAAAGTTTTGAAGGATGAATGATAATCTAGCAGTTTTCTGTCTCCCAGGGCTTAGGTGAGCTTCATCATAAAATGTCGCCATTCTTAGAAGCAAGGGATAGAATAACTAAGGATTTTTGGGTTTAACAATGAGTATTTAGCCTAATTGGTGATAAGTTTGAGGCAAGGGTATACTGCACCATAAAGTGGGTCATCTCATGCTTAAGAGCTTATGACTGTAGGGCTGCTTTAAGTCTGAAGAACAAAAATATAAACCCCTTAAAAATGTGTTTAAATATGTCTGATAATAGAGTTAGGTTGTGGTAAGTTCTTAGGATTGAGTTAAAGGTGGTGATTATTTGTTCAATGCTGAAAGTATTCTTTTGTTGCAGCAGTGCTTGGTTTTGCAGGATGCTCAGGTAAAGGTTGAAGGTATTGTTGGAATATCAGTTTTGATTGAGTTGTGCTATGACTAATGTTTTGAATTTTCAAGGGAAGGTGAGTTAGTATTGCTCGGGACGCGCAATAGTTCAAGTTTGGGGGTGTGATAACTGTCCGAAAGGTAGTTATTTAGGCCTTAATTCTATAGGGATTTGTGTGTCTTTTGTGCTTAATAGGGTTGGTTTTAGATATATATTATATGTTTTAACCCATTTGGAAGAATGGAGGCTTTGAAAGTTATTTTGTGCGGAAAATATTGTTGAGCGACGTAAGGGAGCAAATTCTGTGCTGCAGCAAAACTGGGAGCAAAACTGCCACATCACAGCTCGTTAGCCAAGTTGACAAACCGACTTCTATTGAGTTATTTTCAGGATAAAGGAGCGAGGAGAGCCTGCCATGTGTCCAATTTAACCTAATTCTCATCTTATAAAAGGAGGAGCCGTTAAAGATAAAGGCATTCACGATTTGGAGACCGAATCAATCGGCCGGAGGCCGAATTGACGGTGGAATGGAGATCTAAGAAGACCATTTGCAATTCCACTCAAGGAGACAAAGTTCTTCCATGTTCTTGGTGGTTTGAAGCAGCCGTTTAATCCCCAATTGCTAAAAGGATTAGTACTTCTTGTTTATTTCGCTTTATGGATGTGCTTATCGAGATTGTAACGTATTTTATGTCTTCAATCATGAACTAATTGCTTTGTAGGCATAGGTTAAGAATTATGTGATTGTTATATTTATAAATCTGGAAATTCTATTTGATCATGATCATCTTGAATTATTGTTGATCTTTATTTTCATTATGTGCCCGCCTAGCTAGCCGGTATGTATAGCTTCTCCTAGTTTCAGGGATGATTTAGGAGTTGTGTGGCGATAATTCACGCTAGATCATTGTGTATTGGTGAACGCCAGTGACTGAGTTAGGGATAGCCAGTTGCCTAGTGCTTGATCGATAGAGCTTCATTGGTTTTGAAACATATTCCAAAAAATCTGGAGTTCCGGGAGGATCCCGCTGATAATACTGCAGGAGATTGACAGATCAAAAGAATTGTTGGAGCATCTTTATAACAATTACAGAAGTCTTAATCTGTGTCTGTTTCCATTCTGTTTTCTCTAGTCGTAATCACTTACTGCTTCCGCATATCTTTTGTTTCAACATTTTAAAAACCAAATCAATTTAACCAACCATTTGAAATCACTAAAAAGGCAAATTAAATCAATAGAGGTAGGCATTTCAAGACCCTGTGGATACGATAAATACTTATCACTTGCTGCTAGATTGTGTATACTTGCACAATATTTTGGAGTCAATTTATCTCATATTTTTAACCACTCCAGAATTGCAATAATAGTGTCGAGCGAACTCTAGAGGGATTAGATAAAAGAAAAAACCCTAGTTTTAGCTTCTGCACCTTATTTTCCAGCACTTTTTACTTTTCATTTCTTTGTATTCTTTATTCATTTATTTCAATGAAAAGTTGTTCATTTGCATTATATACCATCATGCGTAGCTAAATTCCATTGAGGGGTTCAATATAGTGAATTCCCTTATGGTGTAAATAGCTTGAAAGTGTCTATTTGCTTAAGTTCTATTCATTGCATGTCACTCTTTATTGAATATCATTCTGAATCTTGCTGAGTTTAAATTGATCACTTAGACTTTGCATGCTATGTGAGTTTCATCTCGAAAGGGACAAACAATATCGATTTTCATAAAGGTGATATAGGAGAAATGGCTCGAGAGAGTGTATTCAGTGTTATAGGGAAAGACTGCTTTATGACAACTATAGGGTTATAGATTGCATGCATGAACTATCTATGTCGGAGTCGAGTCACAAAAATATGCATAACGGTACTCGCTTAGCCTTCTAACGGTTCTTGGGAGCAAGACCAAATAGAAGTTAAATCTGACCCAATGCATGAATAAAATTAGGTTAAATAAGCCATGATTAGAGTTATTTTCATCAGGGTTGAAGCTATATTGAATACCTTGTTTATTTTTCATTGTTATTCTTTACATTCGATAGTGTAGTGCACTAGGTTGGTTGAATTATTCTTAATCTTTATTTACCATCTTTTCCTAACATCTAACATCCATCATTCAGTCACTATACTCGCATCAGCGTCCTATGCAATGAGTTTGTATAAGAGTAGGACCGAGAAATAAGTCACCCTCACTTTATAACATTGTTTACTGTTGAGATTCATTATTTCATGCGATGACCTAGGCAACTCGATCTAAATCCTGAGCTAACTATGAACTCCTGTTTATTTGTGCTTATCCTTAGATCTGCATGGGTGAGAGTGACTCATCATCGTCGACTCAATAAACCCCCCATTTCAGGGATAGGAACGGGTAGATAGCTGGGGACATGGTCCTGCAAGATGGAATTTACTCCTACTTGTTATAGGGATAGTAGAGAGATTGTTCCCTTAAGTCTTGAATCCGAGACTTGAACAAGGGGCCCCAGCCTCTCATTGCCCGAGAGGGACTCGATTTGGAGGTCAGACCACTAACAAATTGTTCATTAGAGGATCAGTGAGACTTAGGAAATGAACAACCTGTGAAGGATCGATTTACTGGTTATGGTTATATCGGGTGGACAGAAATATATCTATAATGAAGGGAGTGCAACTATTGAACTATAGTAGAGTGTCTCGGTAGTTAATGAATGTTGATTAACTAGGTTAATGAGTTTAGCCAGTTAATCTCAGATCGTTGGAGCCCATGATATGTAGGTCCATTAGGTCCCCCTGCTAGCTCATACGAACTAAACCTTAGAACAGTATGATGAAAGGGTTTGAATTGTTCAAATTTGGTTTAGGGAGTTAACGTTAATTATATGTGATGTACTTAACGTATAATAGTTTAATTAAGAATTAAACTATAATTTATAGAGGGAATTGGAAATATTTAAATATCGATTTAAATATTGCAATATGTATGTGGTGCGTCATCAGCTGAATGGATGAAATGTGAGATAAGATGAATAATAATAATAAAGAATAATTCAGCTAACACTTAGTGTAAGTATACACTGTCACACGTAGTAATAAAAAACTTTAGAAGTATTCCAAGGGTATCGATCCCACGAGGACTAAATTGGTGATTCAGATTTGAAGAAGAAATTGCTCAAATGTTTGCTTTTGAAAAGGTAACCAAAGAAAATAAGTTGATTGATTGGGTTTTTGAAAAGATAAATAAAATAAGCAAGTAAATAATAAAGAATAACAATAATAAACAACGAGGTATTCAACATGGATTCATCCCTAAGGCAATAACCATAATCATGCAATATTTAACTTAAGCCTATTAAATGCATTGGGTCAGATTTAACTCCTATTTGGTCCTTGCTCTCAAGAACCGTTAGAAGGCTAAGCGAGTACCATTAAGCACATTTCTGTGACTCGACTCCGACATAGATAATTCATGAATGCAACCTATAACCCTATAGTCGATATAGGGTGCCTTAGGCAGCTTGCCCTATACCGCCGAACAATCTCTTTCCAGCTTTTTCTCCTATATCACCTTTATGAGAATCGATATCGTTTGTTCCTTTCGAGATCAAACTCATGTAGCATGCAAAATCTAAGTGATCAAGTTAATCTCAGCAAGATTAGAGTGATAATCAATAAAGAATGACATGCATTGAACACAACTTAAGCAAATAAAATAGTTTCAAGCCATTAAACCATAAGGGAATTCACCACATTGAACCCCTCAACGGAATTTAGTTACTCATGGTGAGATAAAGTGCAAATGAATACATTTTCATTGAATAAGAATGTAAAGAATAAAGAATAATGAAAAGTAATTACAAACTGGAAATAAAGGAGATAGCTAAATATTATGAGTTTTTCTATTTACTCAATCTTTCTAGAGTTCGCTAAGACACTCCATTCTCTCGGTTTTACAAGTGGGAATATGTGAAAATCCCTACAAACCCTAAGGTTTGATGTCTAACTTAGGTTAGAATTTTGTCATCTAAGAAGGACCTCGGGCATCCCTACTCATAGGCGTCGAGCCAAGGTTCTGTCACCACCCTTTTCTTCCAAATGAGTTATGCTTGAATTTACTTCAAATCTCGAGCTTATATAGTGTAGAAAGTGGTTGAGGAGCTGCGAAATAGGTGCTGGAAGGTTGCCCAGTCGATTTCGGGGTTAAAACAGCAAGTTAGGTGCGAAGAAGACTCGTCGACAACGACCCGCGGACAATTCGGAACGGCTTCAATTTTTTGAAGAAATGCGGTCGCATTCCATTTTTGCTTCCCAGAAATGCGGTCGCATTTTTGGGGAATTCTAGCTTTTCCTCTGTTTTTCTACATAGCAACAAACTAAGTCAAATTCTCTTAAAATCAAGTCTTTTTAAGCACAAATGAGTCAAATTTGACAAAAGTGATTCTCAACACCCTATCTTAACAACTTAAACATATTTTGAGCTCGGGAACAGTAAATTGATCACAACATACAACATTTGACCAAGAAATGAGCTAAATATAAGGGTAAAAAAGGTATATTTTTTACCCTTATAAGTATGTGATATGCATTTCGATTTGAACTTGACATATGAATAGGGATTCATATTGGTTTGAGAGAGATTGGGATTAGTACATTGGTAATTTTAATATTTTATATTAATGTTGGGTTTTATGTCCTAAAACTCAAAGTTGGTAATCCTTTCGCAATAAAGATGTTATTCAGTGAATTTTTTGTTTATATATTCTAAATCCAATAGATAAACATCCTTGGTTATATAATGAAATACTCAAACTATATCATGAATATGGACATGGATCAAGTTCTAGTATATAACCTAAATGGTCTATATGTTGGGGTTGGTGCTCTAAAACTCGTAGATAGTGAATGAAACAAATAGTTATATACTTGCTCGATAAAGTCGTTATTGAGTTCTTGTTCACTCAAGCTATTAAATGAGTGAATTGCACATTAAATAACCCAAATCCAATAAACTAGTATCCTTGGCTATGACATAAATGCTTGAACTATATGTAGTGACATAAATATGGATCAAGTTCAAGTAATAGACTAAGCGGTCTATAGTATAGGGATAAGGTTGGGTACCTTAATCTTAGGAAAACTATGTGACGCAACCCACTTTGTTTTAGTACAAACGATGTGATCTTGAATCGTTCATGTAAAGACATGCGAGTGGGGGGGTCCTATGCAAATGAGTTTGCATAAGACCAGGACCGAGAAATAAGTCACTCTTGCTTTATAACGTCGTTTATTGACAAGACTGACTATTTCAATGCAATGACCTAAGTAACTCGATCTTAATCTTGAGCTAACTATGAACTCCTGTTTATTTGGGCTTATCCTTAGATCTACATGGGTGATAGTGGCTCATCACCGCCGACTCAATAAATCCCCCATTTCAGGAATAGGAACGGGTAGATAGCTGGGGACATAGTCCTACAAGACGAAATTCACTCCTACCCAATTTAGGGATAGTAGAGAGGTTGTTCCCTTAAGGGCTGACTCCGGGACGTGAACAAAGGGATCCCTCCCTCTCATTGGCCCGAGAGGTTTTAGGTTTAATGGTGGGACCACAAACCAATTGTTCATTAGGGACTCAGTGGAGACTTAGGGAACTGGATGTAACTTCAGGGGTAAAATGAACATTTGACCCAGTTGTAGTTACGAACAACCTGTGAAGGTTCGACTTACTAATCATGGTTATATCGGGTGGACAGAAATATATCTACAATGAGGGGAGTTCAACTATCAGACTATAGTGGAGTGTCTCAGCAGTTAACGAATGTTAGTTAACTGAGTTAAAAGAGTTTAACCAGTTAATCTTGGTTCGTTGGAGTCCATGATCTTTAGGTCCATTAGGTCCTCCTGCTAGCTCATACGGAGTAAACCTTAGAACAAAGTGATGAGAGAATATGAAACGTTCAAATTTGATTTAGAGAATTAAACGTTAATTGGATATATTTAACATAATAGTTTAATTATAGATTATATATATATATATAATCTATAATTAAACTATTATGTTAAATAGTTTAATTATAGATTATATATATATATAGTTTATATATATATATATATATATCGAAAGAGATGGAAATATTTGATTTCATTATTATACGTACGAATACGGATTCGTATTAGTACAATGAGACAAAGATATCAAGATTGGTGTCGACATTTTGGTGATTATTTAATATTTGATGTTAAATAGTTTAAGATTATTTAAATATGAATTTTAAGAAATTCGTACTTGAAAATTAGATTTTCAATTAAGATAAAAATGAAATTGTAATTTCATTATAAAATTGGTTTCAATTTTAATTTTAATTGACAATTAATTCAAGAGGCAAAATGTTATAAAGTGACACCAATCCTCATGACTTGGCTTGAACCCAAGTTGTTGTCTTCACGATTGTTTGAGTTGATTGATAGTGGTGTTTGCTGTGTTCTTGAGAAAGAATATGGTTGCATGATTTTTCTCTTTAAAAGGAAAAGAAAGACACAAGTTTAAAGGTTAAGCTTCTACTGAAATTCTTTAGAGAAGAAGAAACACCCCAACTTCACATAAGCTCACAATTTCTCCTAAATTCATCACAATTTGAGTCCCACAACTCGTTCTAGGGTCGGAGGATAGTGGGGAAGACTCTCGTGGTCGTCTACAACCGATTCGTTCTGAGAATTCATCCACGAAGTGGTTCAATTTTATCCAAAAGGTTTGTATATTCTTGCACTTTGTTTTTGCTCGGTTTTTACATGTATTTTTTTCTAAAATTAAACGAAATTGAGAGTCTTTTGATCCAAATTGCTTCCGCTATGGTGTTCTTCATCCTTTTAATTGGTATTAGAGCAGATTTGGACCTTCAATTCTGATTAATTTTAGCTTGGTTGGTAGTTTTATACATGTGATGTCTGTTTGGAGCTAAAGTTGATTTATTTTCGATTTGACATCGATTTACCTTCAATTCGTTGAAATAAATTGTAATTGCCTACATGTTTATAGGCATTAACGAGTTCATATGGAGTTTGTAAAATTTGAGAGTCATTAGAGTCCATTAAAACCTTCAATTTGGTGAAATTCGGAAACTGCTCGAAGACAGGCTGTGGAACTTAGTTTATGGAAAAAGGCTATAGATGACAAGCTGTGGATGAACTCGAACCGGGACCTGGACCGGGAACCAGAAAAGCGCGCGGTTAACACGAAATTTCGACCGATTTGTGGGTTTGGTCAACGGTTCATGGATTTTGGTCAGCGGTTCATGCGATTCCTCTCCTCAGCGGTCCAGTTCGAGCTGCCCTGGTCCGGTTCGCGTCTATCTGGTTCATTCCCAGTCGGTTTTTGCTCCCAGCTACTTGAATTAATTATTTCTTGGTCGGTTCAGCTCATTATTCTCACATTTTTCATTCGGTTCAAACTTATTTGACTTGGTTCGAGTTGTTTCAAAGGATTCAGGAGTAGCTCAACCTCAAATTTAAATTATTCTTTTAATAATTTAGTTAAATTTTCTTCCTTAGGATGCCAAACCGGTCTACTTTAGTGTGTTTAATTTATTATGCATTAGGAATGTATGTTTAAATTGAAATTAAGAACACATATGCATATAGTATGCCATATAGATTTAAAATCCCACCATAGGAAAGCATGTTGCATGCATTAGTAATTTATTATAAGTATTGTAATAAAAATGATATGCATGATTTAGGGTTTCGTGATAGATTCATGCTGAATGTTTTAATTTTGTTTACTTCGATTAGTATAAAGCGTCATATTAATAAACGAAAACGAACAAGCATGCAACATGAAACCACCTTAGCATAAATGAATGTTATAGATTTATCGATCTTTATAAAGTGTTATAAATCGAGATAGACATTAAAATATATAACAAGATAAAAGCATGCTCACTTAGGGTTAACGAACCACAAACTCGATCAAATTGCATAGAATAGGTCGATATCTTGTAAAGGATAGGTTACAAGAGAACTCACCCGAGGAGATGTTGTCTAAGGCTGGAGGTATTTAAGTTGACGGTTTATGGAACACCTTCTACCTGGGTATCGAATCGGTACTTGAGTTAGGCTAACCCGAGTTTATGAGCATGCGTGAGCGATGTAAGGTTTAAAAAGAGTTTATTCATCTAGACATCGTAAGTATAAAGCGGTATACACACCTAGACGTAGGTTGCTTTTAAATGGTGCTTTATATAACTTGAATACTTGATTGTTATATGCTTTTATCACCATTAGAAGCATGTTATAGGGCTAATCCATTAAAAGTTATAATACTTATAAAAGTTAACGAATAAAAACCATCAAAACCTATAACAAAGATTGCATGCTAACATAGGATCTTAGGGATTGAGTTAAATTTAAAATGGTTTAAAATTTAATAGACCTAAGATCACGTTTCTAATAGGATTAGAAATTCCTACTTAGTATTTTAAATAAAGTTAAAATATGATTAAGTAGGATATAAGACTTCGATTATAAGGGAACTCTCCCAGCAAATGGTCCGGTACCTAAGTTGAATTAACCACAGTCTTATTAGCATGCACAAGTCACTAGGTAATTAAAAGGGTTTAATTCACCTAGACATTAGAGTAAAGACCTTTATAAAGAGTTATAAAAGGCATAGACTTAGATAGATTCATTTAGCCGGAATTTACCTAAGTAATAATAAGACCCTAAAAATTTTAGAATACTTTAGTGGGAAAAAAAGTATAAAATCAAGATGTTAATATCAAGTTTTTACTCTCACGTCCCCCTTATGTTCACATCGTGAGATCCATGCTTGGCCTTGAGGCGTCCTAGGAGTGTCCCCCTACGGATGGTGATTGCCTGGGTCAATAACAAGGTGAATGGGAAAAGTGTTCATAGTAAGTGGGTGAAGGAAACGTGTCAACGTGTCCTGCGGTCTCTTCCATTAGGTTGCACCGTGAGATTCCTATGCGTCGCCTGTGAGTCGCCCTGGGAGCGATCACCCTATGGAGGGCTGGCGCATGGGATTTGGAACAACGCAAACTCCAGAAATGGATAGGTTTTCTTAGGGTCATTCCTAACATTAGCTCTTCCCTACGATGGCTTTGTTAGGGTCGTCCTCTGGAATGTGAAAATGGTGGGTCACACTTACAAGATTGTCTTGACCGAATCGACGGTAGCTAAGAACTATTGGAATAAAAAGTTATTTTGGCAATAGTAAATGGCTGAGATTGTCTCGATTCAGAGGAGGAGTAGCTGACTGCCCTATGGTAGCGGTTATTCTAAACCTCTGAAGTATCGTTGCAAAATGTATCAAATAATATACTTGGGTCGATGATTACTTTTGCTAAATTTGATTGGATAATATGTATAATGGGTTTAGTGCAAGGTTTTAATAAAAGCTATTTGTTTATTTCAGCAGTATGTTGAATTATGTATGTGCTTTGTCAAACGCCAAATTAAACGGTTCAAAACATACGACTAAGAAAAACTTAAAACACGTGGCAAACAATTTATGTATGGTTTTAACTGAGGAACGTCCTCAGGCAAACTGCTTAGCCAACAAGAACATAATCCATGACTCTATATCTGATTTATTAGTCTCGGAATCGTGTATAGTGGAAAACGATAGTTCAGTCTGAATACTCGATTCAGGTGCCACTAATCACGTGTGTTCTTCATTTCTAGGAATGAGTTCCTAGACATGGTTACAAGTTGGTGAGATGACCCTAAATGTTGGAACAAGAGAAGTCATCTCGGCTACTGCAGTGGGAGACATAAAATTATTCTTCTCGGAGGAACGTTACATAATATTAAACAATGCGTACATAGTTCCTAAAATTAAAATAAATTATATTTCTCTATCTTGCTTAATTGAACAAGGTTATTCAATATCCTTCCCTGTTAATGAAGCGTTCATAACTAAAAGAGGTATTGATGTTTGCTCTGCAAACATGGAGAATAATTTATATGTTTTAAGACCAATTGAGTCTAAAACTATTTTAAATCATGAGATGTTTAAAACCGTTGAGACTCAACGTAAAAGATGGAAAGTTTCTTAAGATACCTATCTCTGGCACTTGAGGTTAGTGAAGGATTGTAATTCCCAATTCCGTTACAGCGGAAGCAATTGGACCGTTCGTAAATTAATTTTGTTCTACAAAAAATACCAATACATTGGCAAAAGGTTAAACTGTGAAAATCATACCTCCGTTGACGACTCTGAATACTTCAACGAATGATTCTTGATTGCTCTGCAACAACGAAGAACACCACCATTTGATCTTCCCTGCTATAACTCTGAGATTAGGAACGTAGTTGCGGGACTACCTAATCTAATGGGAAAAACTCTAAAGAGAAAATTCTCCCTAGAGTTCTTGAGTTGAGAGAATATGAGAGGGCCTTATGGTGGCCATATGCTGTCATACCTAAACCCTAGGGTTAGTGTTCTATTTATAGGAGAAATGCCATGAGTAAAATATTCATTTAAAATCAATTATTTCCATAACTCATTTAATCTTTTCCATAATTAATCAACTCCATGACCAATTAATTCCATAATTGATTAATCTTTTCCATAAATGATTGATCACTTCCATAAGTGATTAATCATTTCCATAATTGATTAATTTCCAAGTAATTAATTCATTAATTAATTATTCACCAATTAAATATCATATATTTAATTTCAAGCATTCTATTAGTTAATTAATTAATTACCCAATTAAATATCATATATTTAATTTCAGGCCTTCAATTAATTAATTCTATAATATGAATCAAATTCATATTAAAATTTGAACTCCTTCAAATTCTCTTATATCCTATAAATTTAATATGAATCAAATTCATATTAATATTTGAACTTCTTCAAATATTTATTTCTCTCATAGACTATAGTTTAATTAAATCTCATTTAATTTAAACTAAATTGAATAATTAATTAATTCATCTTCTAATTAAATACCCTATATTTAATTAGACATATATTTGAACTATTTCAAATATATCAATCTCTCAATTTAGTAAAGTTTAATCTCAAATTAGACTTTATATTTTAATGCATCATTATACATTATATTAATTTGTATCTCATACAATTAACTTAATTCCCAATATGAATTTGAACTATTCAAATTCTCTCAAGATATATTTGTTCCTAATTACTCTTTACGAGCTAGCAGGGGGACCTAATGGACCTACAGATCAAAAGCTCCAATGATATGAGGTTAATAGATTAAACTCATTAATCAGTTTAACCAATATTCATTAACTGTGGGTCATTCCACTAAAGACCCACAGCTGAACTCTTCTCACTGTAGAACATTTCTGTGTCCATGGATGTAGACCTATGCCTGTAAGTCAATCCTTCACGAGTGTTCGTAACCACGGCTGGGTCAAATTACCGTTTTACCCCTGTGTTACATCTGTCTCCTTAAGTACCAGCGCTCCTCTAATGAACAACATGTTTATGGTCCAACCATTAAACCGAAAGTCTCTCTCGGGCCAGTGAGAGGGCGGAATCCCTTTGTTCAAGTCCTGGAGTCACCACTTAAGGGAACATTCATCTACTTCTCCTAGAAGTGGGAAGGAGTGAATTCCATCTTGTGTTGTCATGTCCCCAGCCCCACACTCGGTCTTGTCCCCAAGAAGGTAGGCTTATTGAGTCGGCGTGCAGGCCACTCTCACCCATACTAATCAAAGGAAAATCCCTCGTGAGAAGGAGTTCATGACACACTCAGGATTAAGACTGAGTTACCTAGTTCATCCTATTGAAACAGTAACCTAACTAGTTAACAGTGTTACATTTAGTGGTTTCCTATTTCGTGGTCCGGTCTTATGCAAACTCATTGCATAGGATACCCCCGCTCGCATGTCTCCTACATGGACGCCTTGGATCAATATGTCTGTATCGAATACAAAGCGGGTTGTATCACATAGTGTTACCAGGATAAGGTACCCATCCTTATCCCTGTACTATAGACCTTTTAGGTTGTTACTTGAACACCGATCCCGGTATGTCCCCACATACTAGTTCAAGTCACATGTAAACAACCTTGGATCTTAGTTTATTAGATTCGGGTCAAATTGTGCAATATTT
The DNA here is from genome assembly GCA_036850905.1 of Luffa acutangula. NCBI lineage: Eukaryota > Viridiplantae > Streptophyta > Magnoliopsida > Cucurbitales > Cucurbitaceae > Luffa > Luffa acutangula. The sequence continues at coordinate 28,261,260 of CM072098.1, forward strand.
AACAATAACACTTTATTGTAGAAACTCAATTACACTTTATTGAAACAAGTATACAAATTGTTTACATTCACTATCTACGAGTTTTAGGGCATAAAACCCAACAGTTAGGCCATATTAATCTCAATAGGATTGGAAGATCGGTTAAAAATGGACTTCTAAGCAAGTTAGAAGATAACTCCTTACCTCCTTGTGAGTCATGCCTACAGGGTAAGATGACTAAACGACCTTTTATCAAAAAAAGGTTATCGTGCCAAAGAGCCATTAGAATTCATACGTTCGGACCTTTGTGGACCGATGAACGTTAAAGCTCGAGGAGGGTACAAATATTTCATTAGTTTTATCGATGGTTATTCAACGTATGACTATTTCTACCTAATGCATCATAAGTCCGATGTCCTTGAAAAATTCAAGGAGTATAAGGCCGAAGTTGAAAACAAATTAGGTAAGATGATAAAAACACTTCGATCCGCCGAGGTGGAGAGTATATGGACTCGAGATTCCAAGAGTACTTGATAGAGCATGGAATTACGTCCTAACTCTCAGCCCCCGGTACACCTCAACAAAACGGTGTATCAGAAAGGAGAAACAAAACCCTGTTAGACATGGTTCGCTCGATGATGAGCTATGCTCAATTACCTAACTCGTTTTGGGGTTATGCAGTAGAGACTGCAGTTTACATCGTGGTTCCCTCAAAGAGTGTTTCAGAAACACTATTTGAGCTCTGGAAAGGGCGTAAAGCAAGTTTACGTCATTTCAGAATTTGAGGATGCCCGATATATGTGCTTGAGGCAAATCTGAAGAAATTAGAACCTCGTTCAAGATTTTGCCTATTTGTAGGCTATTCCAAAGAGACGAGATGTGGTTACTTCTTCGATCCTGAAGAACATAAAGTATTTGTATCGACAAATGCTACATTTTTAGAAGAATACCACATTAGGAACCACAAGCACGAAGTAAAGTTGTTTTAAGTGAATTATCTAACAAAGCTACGAACACATCATCGGAACTCGTCGATGAAGCTGTCACCTCCAGTTAGTCACGTCCTTCTCAAGAGATAAGAGAGCCTCGACGTAGTGGGAGGGTTGTTAGGCAGCCTGATTGCTATTTAGGTTTAGCAAAAACACCAGTCATACCTGGTGACGGGGTCGAGGATCCATTTATCTATAGACAAGCAATAAATGACATTGACAAAGATGAATGGATTAAAGCTATGGATCTCGAAATGGAACCCATGTACTTTAATTCAGTTTGGGATCTTGTAGATCAACCCAAAGGGGTTAGGCCCATAGGATGCAAATGGATCTACAATAGAAAACGAGGCGCTGCTGGGAAAGTACAGACTTGTAAAGCACGACTTGTGGAAAAGGGTTTTACCCAGAGGCAAAGGATTGACTATGAAAAAACCCTCTCCTCGGTTGTCATGTTAAAGTCGATAAGGACACTTCTATCCATTGCTGCTTTCTATGATTATGAGATATGGAAAATGGATGACAAGACTACGTTCTTGAACAACAATCTTGAAGAAGGTATCTTTATGTCTTAATCAAAAGGGTTCATTTCCCAGGGTCAAGAGCAGAAGGTTTACAAGCTCAAACAATCTATTTATGGATTGATACTGCAATCAAGTCTTATGGCTTTGAACAGAATGTTGACGAGCTCTGTGTGTATAAAAGGATTGTCAAAAGTTCAGTAGCATTCTTAGTTCTTTATGTGGACGATATCCTACTCATCGAAAATGATGTAGGATATCTAACTGACATTAAAAATTGGCTAGTGACTCCATTTCAAATGAAAGATTTGGGTGAGGCGCAATTTGTTCTCGAGATCCAAATTATTAGAGACCGAAAGAACAAAACGCTAGCCATGTCTCAAGCATCTTATATAGATAAGGTGTTGATTACATATAAGATGCAGAATTCCAAGAAAGTTTTGTTATCTTTCAGGCACGAAATTACTCTGACTAAGGAACAAATCCCAAGACACCTCAAGAACTTGAGGACATGAGACGAATTACCGATGCCTCTACAGTAGGCAACCTTATGTATGCCATGTTGTGTACAAGGCCGATATTTGTTATGCAGTAGGGATTGTCAGTAGGTATCAATCCAATCCAGGATTCGATCACTAGACTGTCGTTAAGAAAATCCTCAAATATCTTAGGAGAACGAGGGACTATTTGCTCGTGTATAGTGATAAGGATTTGATCCTTACATGATACAATGATTCTAGCTTCCAAACCGATAAGGATTTGAGGAAATCCACATCGGGTTCAGTATTCACACTGAATGGAGGAGCTATAGTATGACGTAGCATCAAACAGAGAAGCATAGCATATTCGACCATGGAGGTCGAATATGTAGCTGCATGCGAAATAGCAAAAGAAGCGGTATGGCTCAGAAAGTTCTTAATCGATTTGAAAGTCGTTCCAAATATACATCTACCCATCACTTTTTACTGTGATAATAACGGTGCAATTGCAAACTCGAAAGAACCTAGAAGCCACAAGAGAGGCAAGCAGATTGAAAGAAAATATCATCTCATCAAGGAGATAGTGCACCGAGGAGACGTGATCGTCACGAAGATAGCATCGGAGCACAACATTATTGATCCATTCACGAAGGCTCTCACGGCTAAAGTGTTCGAGAGTCATCTAGAGGGTCTGGATCTACGAGATATGTATGAAAAATAATCTAGGGCAAGTGGGAGGATTGTAACCGTTATTTAATACCATGACATATTGGGTATTGTGATACCCTAGTTTATTGTATTTGTAAGTTGTTATTAATACAAGTATTTATTCACTCACTGATGTTATAGATTATTGTACATCCCACTAAGCTAGAGTTTTAGTGCAACTGGGAGATTGTTGGGGTTGGTGCCCTAAAACTCGTAGATAGTGAATGAAACAAATAATTATATACTTGTTTGATAAAGTTGTTATTAAGTTCTTGTTCACTAAAGCTATTAAATGAGTGAATTGCACGTTAAATAACCCAAATCCAATAAACTAGTATCCATGGCTATGACATGAATGTTTGAACTACATGTAGTGACATAAATATGGATCAAGTTCAAGTAATAGCCTAAACGATCTATAGTATAGGGATAAGGTTGGGTACCTTGACCCTAGAAAAACTATGTGACGTGCCCCACTTTGTTTTAGTACAAATGATGTGATCCTGAATCATTCATGTAGAGACATGCAAGTGGGGGCGTCCTATGCAAATGAGTTTGCATATGACCAAGACCGAGAAATAAGTCACTCTTGCTTTATAACACCGTTTACTGACAAGATTGACTATTTCAATGCGATAACCTAAGTAACTCGATTTTAATCCTGAGCTAACTATGAACTCCTGTTTATTCGGGCTTATCCTTAGATCTGCATTGGTGAGAGTGGTTCATCATCGCCAACTCAATAAACCCCCAATTTCAGGGATAGGAATGGGTAAATAGTTGGGAACATAGTCCTGCAAGACGGAATTGACTCCTACCCAATTTAGGGATATTAGAGAGGTTGTTCCCTTAAGTGTTGATTCCAGGACGTGAATAAAGGGATCCTGCCCTCTCATTGGCCCGAGAGGTTTTAGGTTTAGTGGTGGGACCACAAACCAATTGTTCATTAGGGACTCAGTGGAGACTTAGGAACTAGATTTAACTTTAGGGGTAAAACGAACATTTGACCTAGCTGTAGTTACGAACAACTTGTGAAGGGCCGACTTACTAATCATGGTTATCACTACTAAAAAAACAGCCTTTAATGACAGACATAAAAAAGGGGGTGGGACCTTTAATAACGGACGAAAAACGCGCGCCACTTTTAATGTCGGACGTGCATTTTTTAGGAAAAAATAGACCTTTAATGACGGGCATTGCCCGTCATTAAAAACTACCTTTATTGGCGGGCATCGCCCGCCATTAAGAGCCCATATATATATATATATTTTAAAAAACGGTAAAAAGCCCAAATTAATCTTTTCTCTCTCCCCAAAAAGTTTCGAAAAGCCCTAGCCTCCCTTCTTCAACATTTGGACGCCAAAACTTCCATTCCTCCCTTCTTCAATCTTCAGCCGTTGTAGGTTCCGTTTAGCTCTTCTTCAACCTTCGGTCGTTCCTCTCTTCTTCAACATTCAGTCGCCGCAGTCGTGTCCTTCGTCTCTTCTTCAACCCTTTAGCCGCTGGAGCTCTCTTCCTCTTGTCTTCAACCCACGAAGGCGAACCTCAGCAACGGCAGCTGAATCCTCACCTTCAGCCTTCAACTTCCGTAGGTTCCGTTCAACCCTTCTTCAACCTTGGGTCGTTCCTCTCTTCTTCAACATTCAGCCGCCGCAGCTGTCCTTCGTCTCTTCTTCAACCCTTCAGCCGCCGGAGCTCTCTTCTTATTGTCTTCAACCCACGACGGCGAACCTCAGCAACGACAACTGAATCCTCACCGGCGACGACTGGACGGCGACCGAAGGCTTGTTTACGTGGACGGTGACTAAATCTTCACCAGCATCGTTCTTCTCTTCTCACGTGCGTTAAAAACGAAGGTGACTGGATTTTATCATTTTTTTTATTTCGATTCGTGCCCCAACTCTCCCAATTTCTGCCTCTGCTGATTTGCTCTGCCTTTGCGTTAAAACCGAAGGTGACTGGTTTGATTTGGTTTTGTTTGGTTTAAATTTCAATATTGATTTGGTCTCTAAAATTTTGAACTTCTTTTTATGTATATTTTCTATATCAGTTAATGTTGACCTTTTATGCTGGGTATAAATTTTTTTTTGGAATTGAAAGGTCTTTGGGTTTACAGAAGGGAAGGGGAAGAAGGAGGCGGAGGGGAGAGTTGGGTTTTTGGCTGTCAATTTGACCATGTATGGTTGTTTAGTTATTGTTGTTGTATAATTGTGGTATTATTGTTAAAATTATAATAAATAAAGTGGACCCATTAAATTTGTATATATAAATATGTATACAAAAAAGAATACTTCTTTTCTTGGAAAAGTTTTTTCTTTTGATAGAGTTTTTTTTTTCCTATCACTATGAAGATAGAAACAAGGTGAGTTAAAGATTTGAAATAGTTTAAATTAATTACATTTTCCATTGTAATAATATAATGATGATAATAAAATAGAGTTACTTAGATTGAAGAAAATAAATGATATATATATAATACTACTATATGACATATTTATAATTAGCTATGCAACTTTTATGAATGAAGTGAGGTCTCAATCTTATCTGTTCATTATTGTGGAATTGTACTTAAAGAACAAAATTAGTTTGTTGGTTCCATGTGTTTTAATCAAAACAACGTCTTTATTTTCGATCAAAGTGCATATTTTTTAACTTACCGAACTCTCACATGATTAATTGGTTATTTTGCTTGAGTTTAGTGGGAGAGGGGCTGAGGAATGCTTTAAGTATGATTTTAAATTTGGTTGTTTAGTTTATGTTTTTAGTTGAGTTTAGGTGGAAGTTGAGAAATACTTGAATATTAAGTTTTGAAATCGTTGGGGTTAGTTTATAAGTATAGTTGAGTTGTGGGTTGAGAAATACTTAGTTATGTTTTTAAATTGTTGGTTTGTGTTGTTTTATAAGTTTAGTTGAGTTTGGTGTACTTGTGAGTTTAGGTGGAAATTGAGAAATGATGTGGTTGGACATGAATTTACATGTCAAAATTTCACGATGTTGAGTTTTGTCTCAACATCATGAATTTGAGGGAAATTGAATGAACAATTGAGTATTTAATTGTTCAAACTTTTTCTTAAGGATCTAATAAGCACAAATTTTTATGGAATAATTATTTTTCTTTGTAGATTGAAATTTCAAGCAAACAATTTTATAGTAATGGATAAGTCGTGGATGACAAAGAATCGGATGTCACCAGAATATGGTCTAGGGGTTGAGATGTTCATTGAAAATGCACTACGACAGTCAAGTAGGTCAAATGTCATTTGTTGTCCATGTTTGCGGTGTGTAAATGCAAAGTCTCAAGATGAAAATACAGTAGAGATCACTTATTCATTTATGGTATTGATGAGAGCTATAAAACATGGATTTGGCATGGTGAATCACTACCGGTTAAGAGAACTAATACAAACGTCTCTTCTAGTGGAAAAGGAGAGGATGAAGATGAAGATCTTGATGACGTAATAGGAATGTTTAACGCTATATATGATTACGTTAACGATGAATCCCACGTTTTTGAGGAAGTACTGGATGATGCCAAGAAACCATTGTACTCAAATTGTAAGAACTTTCAAAAATATCTGCATTGGTAAAGTTATATAATTTGAAAGTAAAGCTTGGATGGAGCAATGTAAGTTTTACTGAATTGTTGACATTAGTCAAAGATATTTTACCTAGTCCAAATGAAATTCCGACTTCTACGTATCAAGCAAAGAAGGTTTTGTGTACTCTTGGAATGTATGTAGAAAAGATTCATGCATGTAAATTGCAAGTACAAAATAGTGATGATATTAGGAATGTACAAAATAGTGGTGTTATGTTAATTGCAAGTACTATGCAAGTTTTTAGTGCAAAAGACAAAAATCTCATTATGTCAGACATGACCTTTTACAGTGTCATACAAGAAATATGGGAACTTGATTATCATGATTTAACCGCTGTTTTATTCAAATGTGATTGGGTTGAGAACAATAATGGTCTTAAAATAGATGACCTTGGGTTTACAACTGTGGACCTCAATCGTATTGGACATAAATCAGACTCGTTTATTTTAGCCTCTCAAGCTAGACAAGTGTTCTACGTACGAGATCCTCTTAATCCTCGTTGGTCAGATGTATTAACACCTTCACAAAGAATAATAGAAGAAGATTTCTATGAAGACGAAATAGTAGATATTATCCAAGATTGTGGGTATGGTGTGGTCGATAGAATGCCTAATATTGATGTATTTCATGAAAACGATGAAATTTCATCTACATATGTGAGAAATGATTTGAGGGCACATGGGTTGATAACTAATGTATTGAATGCGGTATGTCATTTGGTTGTTTATTTACGCAATTTTATTGTGTTAAATATCATATAAATTAAATATATCTTATGTTGTATACTTTTTTGTTTTCTTGTAGATTGTTAATATGAGTGGTTCAAGTAGTAACAGTGATGGTGAAGGTCACGTTACTATTCATATGGAGGCCAGACCGCCTGCTGGACGAGGTGTCACTACTATGCGTGAGTTGGAAGGTGTACGAAATTCTGGACAACGCTTGGTTGTTGAATACAACAGTCAAGGTCAGACTATTGGTAAAAATGCAAACAAAATGCAAAGTTTCATCGAAGTTTTTGTTAGACAACAAATTCAATTGACTTATGACAAGAAACTCGTTGCAGAAATCTAGCCAACCGACTAGATCACATGGTTAATTTGAATCAACTAGTCATCATCCCGTATAATATTGGGTAAGTAATGTCAATTCAAATTAGTTTTACTTAATTATATGTGTAATTTGTGATAATCTACTAAAAAGAATGTTCATTTTTAATAGGTGTCATTGGATGTTGATTGTGATCAATCCTGGAGAGAATACCGTTTATGTGTTGAACTCATTACGTAGTAAGATTGAAGAAAGTTTTCAAGGGATTATCAATACGTAAGTATCTATAAACTTTAATTGTGGTTGATTCTCATATCTATATCACTCTAATGTTCAAATTATTTACATCATTGAGAATGTGGCAAACAAAGAACTCACTCCCACAATATCGCTCGAACATAATTTGGAAACTTATAAAGGTAAATTTATATTGACTATATTCTTAATGTTATCAAATTTGTCAACTCAAGTATAATGTTTTCCACAACTTGTTTTACATGTAGTGCCCCCATCAATTGGGTTCTGTAGAGTGTGGATATTATGTGCAAAAGTATATTCGAGAAATAGTACACAACTCATCTACGTCTATAAGTAATCTTGTACGTAATCGTATTCAACTCCACTACTTATATAAATATCTTTTAATTATTTATAATTCAATTTTCTAAAGGATTCTTATATTTTGTTTACGGTTTTTCTTATGTTTAGTTTAACACGAAAACAACATATACGCAAGAAGAAATTGACGAGGTTCGGATAGAATGGGTAGGGTTCATGGGAACATTTGTGTAGGGTTACATCTGGATGATGTTAATGATGTAAATATGATGTGTAAGTACTTGATTTTCTATCTGTTGTAGATTTGTGTATGATTATTTTTGGATGACCTGTGGAGGGACGGATGGTCCCATTGTATGTTGTGTAAACTTCTATTGGATGTTGTTTATGGAGGGATGGGTGGTCCCATATGCATGATGTATATGAGATAGAAGTGATTATATGTTGTATTATTTCAGGTTAGTTTTGGATTGTTTAGTAGAGGTCATGCCGAAATTTTCAAAGTTTGATTCCAATTCTATTATATGTGTGGGTTCAAAGTGTGATTCCAAACATATTTATATCATTTGAAGGTTTTTTATGTAGTTAAACGTTGACTTCAAGCGTGTTATGTGAAAATTTGTTTTTAAGCCTATTACATGTTCTTATATAGTGATTCCAAGTCGATGTGTGTTCAAAATGTGATTTAAAGCATACTTGGATCAATTGAAAGCTTTTCATATAACACAATTATGATTACTTTCTGTACAGGTTGCTAAATGAAGAAAATATTGTTGGTTTGCCACCGGGCAACCAACAAATTTTTTCTTAAATTGTGAAAAAAATAATGACGGGCAATGCCTGTCATAAAAAATGACATTTAATGACGGACATTTAGTAACAGACATTTAGTAAGGAAATTTAATGACGGACACCTTTAATGACGGACATATCTTTCCCAAAAACATCTTTAATGACGGACTTTTCATGACGGGCGGCTTTTAATGACGAGCATAGCCCGTCATCAAAAGATCTGGTCGGTTGCAAAATACCCTTTGATGACGGACTTTTCATGATAGACGGTTTTAATGACGGGCATTGCACATCATTAAAGATATGGTTGGTTGAAAAATACCCTTTAATGACGGACTTTTGTTGACGGGCATCGCCCGTCATGAAAAACGTCTGTCATTGTACCTTGTTATGACGGACGGCTTTTAATGACGGGCATTGCCCGTCATTACAAAGCGCCCGTCATAACAAGTTACGACGACACTCGTATAGATCACGGATACCGCCCGTCATTAAAAGTGATTTTTGTAGTAGTGTATATTAGGTGGACATAAATATATCTACACTGAGCGGAGTTCAACTATCAAGCTATAGTGAAGTTTCTCGGTAGTTAACGAATGTTGGTTAACTGAGTTAAAAGAGTTTAACCAGTTAATCTCGGATCGTTGGAGTCCATGATCTGTAAGTCCATTAAGTCCCCCAACCAGCTCATACAGAGGAAACCTTAGAACAAAGTGATGAGAAAATATGAAACGTTGAAATTTGATTTAGAGAATTAAACGTTAATTGGATATATTTGACGTAATAGTTTAATTATGGATTAAACTATATATATATATATATATATATATATATATATCGAAAGAGTTGGAAATATTTTATTTCAATATTATACATACGAATAGGGATTCGTATTAGTACAATGAGACAAAGATATCGAAATTGGTGTCGAGATTTTGGTGATTATTTAATATTTGATGTTAAATAGATTAAGATTATTTAAATATGAATTTTAAGAAATTCATAATTGAAATTAGATTTTCAATTAAGATAAAAATGAAATTGTGAATTTCATTATAAAATTGGTTTCAATTTTAATTTTAATTGATAATTAATCCAAGAGGCAAAATGTTATCAAGTGACACCAATCCTCACGACTTGGTTTGAACCCAAGTTGTTGTCTTCACCATTGTTTGAGTTGATTGACAGTGGTGTTTGTTGTCTTCTTGAGAAAGAATATGGTTGCATGATTTTTCTCTTTAAAAGGAAAAGAAAGACAAAAGTTTAATGGTTTAGCTTTTGCTGAAATTTTTTAGAGAAGAAGAAACACCCCAACTCCACATAAGCTCACAATTTCTCTCAAATTCATCACAATTTGAGTCCCACAACTCGTTCTAAGGTCCGAGGATAGGGGGAAGACTCTCCTTGTCGTCTACAACCGATTCAAGTTGAGAATTCATCCACGAAGTGGTTCAATTTTGTCCAAAAGGTTGGTATATTCTTGCACTCAGTTTTTGCTCGGTTTTTACATGTATTTCTTTTGTAAAATTAAACGAAATTGAGAGGCTTTCGATCCAAATTTCTTCCGCTATGGTGTTATATCGAGTGGACAAAAATATATCTACAATGAGGGGAGTGCAACTACTAGGCTATAGTGGAGTGACCCGGTAGTTAACAAATGTTGGTTAATGATAACTGCCCAAAAGGTAGTTATTTAGGCCTCATTTATATAAGGATTTGTGTGTCTTTTATGCTTATTAGGGTTGGTTTTAGAGAGATATTACATGATTTAACCCATTTGGAAGAATGTAAGCTTTGGAAATCACTTTATGCAGATTATGCTGCTGAGCGACTGGAGGGAGCAAATTCTACGCTGCAGCAAAACTGGGAGCAGAAACTGCCACATCACAGCTCGTTAGCCAACTTCATGAACCGACTTCTGTTGAGTTATTTTCGTGATAAAGGATCAAGGAGAGCCTTACACGTGTCCTAGTTGACCTAATTCGAGCCTCCCATCCTTCTATAAAAGGAAGTAGCCGTCAAAGTCAAAGTCATTCCATGTTTTTCCCTTGGAAGCCGAATAGTATAGGGAGATTGAAGATTATCAAGAACACCATCAACCGCAAGCTGAGTAGGGAGTTTACCTTCTTTATTAACTTGTAGTTATGGACATGCATACTCAGATTGTAATTCGTATTCCTATGCTGATTATGAACTAAGTAGCTTAAGGTGTTGGTTAGGAATAATGTGATTACTGTGCTTCATCTCTAGTAATATATTGACTATCGCATTTTGGTTAATTGTTGTGCTTATTCTCATTTTATGCCCGCTTGGCAGCCGGTATGGATAGCTCTCTCTAGTTTCAGGGATGATTTAGAGAGTGTGTGGCAATTATCCACACTACGATCATTGTGTATTGGTGAACGCCAATGACTGAGCTAGGGATAGCCAGTTGCCTAGTGCTTGATCGGTCACTCTTCATTGGGTTTGAAACATATCCCAAAAGATCCGGAGTTCCGGGAGGAATCCGCTAATAATACTGCGAGAAATGCATGATCAATAATATTGCTAGAGCATATCTTAGAAAAATCACTAAAGCCTAACCAGCGCCTGTCTTTAATCTGTCTATCTATTTGTTTACTCGTTGTTCTGTCATTTATTTTGCTTCAGCATAATTCCGATAAAACCCAACATTTTTATTATCTTCGAAACCATTAGAAAGTTATACAAAATAGATAAAGTGGAAACTCATTCAGACCTTGGATTGATAATATTACTTGATGCAGACTGTGTATACTTGCACAGGAATTCTAGAGTATTTCATATCATATTTCTACTCACTCTAGGAACCCAACAAGTTTTTGGCGCCGTTGCCGGGGACTTGAATAAGTTTTTATCTGATCTGTTTTGTGTATGTGTTTTAGTGGTTTGGTGCTAGAACTTTTTGATTGTTTCTTTTGTTTTTGCAGGTGTGATTTTGGTGCATGAGCGATCCGCCTGGGGTACGGTTTGAGCTTGATCCAGAAATTGAAAGGACATTTAGGAACAGAAGGAGGGAGCAGCGCATAAACCAGATGGAGAACGCCCCGCAACTTCCACAGGTTCCTGAAGGTCCAGTAGCAGCAAACCCCCAGCAGAATCCGTTGCTGCAGCAAAACCCACTGTTTGAGCAAAATGAGCAGCGAAATAATCAGGCTGAGAATCCTATCTTGATAGCAAACGATAGGACCAGAGCCATTCGAGCATATACTGTCCCGATGTTTAATGAGTTGAATCCAGGGATTGCACATCCCCAAATCCAAGCGGCGAATTTTGAAATGAAACCGGTAATGTTTCAGATATTGCAAACTGTGGGGCAATTCCATGGTTTGTCATCTGAAGACCCTCATTTACATCTTAAGTCTTTTCTAGGAGTTAGTGATTCTTTTGTAATTCAAGGAGTGCCTAGAGATGCTCTTAGATTAACTTTGTTCCAGTATTCTCTTAGAGATGGAGCAAAGTCATGGTTAAACTCTTTTGCTCCAGGATCAATTAGGACGTGGGATGAGTTAGCTGAAAAATTTTTGAGTAAATATTTCCCACCTAATAGAAATGCTAAATTAAGGAGTGAAATAGTAGGGTTTAGGCAACTTGAGGATGAGACTTTTAGTGAGGCTGGGGAGAGGTTTAAGGAGCTTTTACGAAAGTGTCCCCACCATGGGTTACCTCATTGTATTCAAATGGAAACATTTTACAATGGTTTAAATGGAGTAACCCAAGGTATGGTCGATGCTTCGGCTGGAGGGGCCCTTTTGGCAAAAACTTTTGATGAAGCCTATGAAATTTTAGAAAGAATATCTATTAATAGTTGTCAGTGGTCGGATGTTAGAGGCACAAATAAAAAGGTTAAGAGTGTATTAGAGGTTGATGGTGTGTCCACCATTAGGGTCGATCTTGCTATGATTACTAACGCTCTTAAGAATGTGACAGTGATTAGTCATCAACAGCCACCAACTATGGAGCCTGTAGCAGTGGTGAACCAAGTCACGGACGAAGCATGTGTCTATTGCGGTGAAGACCACAACTACGAGTTTTGCCCCAGCAATCCAGCTTCTGTGTTTTTTGTAGGTAATCAGAGGAACAACCCCAACTTCTCATGGGGAGGTCAAGGAAATAACGTACAAGTGCAACAAAAGGTGAACCAGCCGGGATTTGCTAAAGCGCAGGTAATGCCCCAGCAAAATAAGCAGGCTTTGCCCCAGCAAAATTCGGGAAATTCTCTCGAGGCGATGATGAAAGAATTTATGGCTCGCACAGACGCTTCAATTCAAAGTAATCAAGCTTCGATGAGAGCCCTGGAATTGCAAGTGGGTCAGCTAGCTAATGAGCTCAAGGCAAGGCCTCAAGGGAAACTTCCATCAGATACTGAACACCCTCGAAGGGAAGGTAAGGAGCAGGTAAAGGCAGTAACCCTTAGGAGTGGTAAGCCACTAGAAGAGTCTAGAAAGACCCAGGATTTAAATAGTAATAGTGATAATATTGTTGTTGTTGAAAAAGAGTTGGAGTCTGGTCAGGGTGCTGGAGGCAGCAATAAAAATGCTGGAGCATCTGGTTCTGTGCCAGATGTAGAACCACCATATGTGCCGCCCCCACCTTATGTACCACCTCTACCTTTTCCACAATGGCAAGAGCCTAAGAATCAGGATGGTCAATTTAAAAAGTTTTTAGAGATTCTTAAGCAGTTGCATATAAATATCCCTTTAGTAGAAGCTATAGAGAAAATGCCTAATTATGCTAAATTTCTTAAGGATATTTTGACTAAAAAGAAAAGGTTAGGTGAGTTTAAAACTGTATCTCTTACTGAGGAGTGTAGTGCTATTCTTAAGAATGGGCTACCCCCCAAGGCTAAGGATCCAGGGTCATTTACCATACCTGTGTCTATAGGTGGAAAGGAATTAGGTAGAGCACTCTGTGATTTCGGTGCAAGCATTAACCTTATGCCTCTTTCGGTCTATCGGAAGTTAGGTTTTGGTGAAGCTAGACCTACCACAGTTACACTCCAAATAGTTGATAGGTCTATAACATATCCAGAGGGTAAAATTGAGGATGTCTTAGTAAAAGTGGATAAGTTCATATTTCCTGTTGATTTTATTATTTTAGACTATGAGGCTGATAAAGATGTCCCAATTATTCTAGGTCGTCCATTTTTGGCTACTGGTAGGACATTAATAGATGTTCAAAAAGGAGAATTAACAATGAGAGTCTGTAATGAGGAAGTGAAATTTAATGTGTTTAAAGCCATGAAATATCCAGACGAGATGGAGGATTGCTCCTTCATTAGGATTCTGGAGAGCACAGTTATTGAGACAGCAATACAGGATTCAGCTGATAAGCATTCGGAAAAGCATGGAGAGGTTAGTGTAGAAGACTTTGAATTTTGTTCTTTAGATAGAAAAAATGAAAAAGAATTGTTTAGGTGTGAGGATGTTTTTGAGTCTTTAGATTTAGATCAAAGAAAGGCTCCCCCAATTAAGCCATCCCTAATTGAGGCACCCACTTTAGATTTGAAACCTTTACCGGATCATCTAAAGTATGTGTATCTTGGGGAAAGTGAGACGTTGCCCATTATTGTTGCATCAGATTTAATGCCGGAGCATGAGGAGACCTTAATAAAATTGTTGCAGCAATACCGCAAAGCTATAGGTTGGACATTGGCTGATATTCAGGGGATTAGCCCATCTTTTTGTATGCACAAAATCACTCTAGAGGAGGGATCCTTTAGGAGTGTTGAGCAACAAAGAAGGCTTAACCCTGCAATGAAAGAGGTTGTTAAAAAGGAGGTAATTAAATGGTTGGATGCTAGGATATCTATCCAATTGTCGATAGCAATTGGGTAAGCCCTGTCCAATGTGTTCCTAAGAAAGGAGGTGTCACTGTGGTGAGCAATAAAGATAATGAGTTGATCCCCACAAAGACAGTAACTGGCTGGAGGGTTTGTATGGATTACAGAAGGCTTAATAAAGCCACCCGAAAGGATCATTTCCCTCTACCATTTATCGACCAGATGTTGGATCGATTGGCTGGTCAGGCCTATTACTGTTTCTTGGATGGTTATTCTGGGTATAACCAGATTACTATTGCTCCTGAAGATCAGGAAAAAACCACTTTCACCTGCCCTTATGGGACATTCGCTTTTAGGAGAATGCCTTTTGGCCTTTGCAATGCTCCAGCAACATTTCAGCGGTGTATGTTAGCAATTTTTTCTGATATCATTGAGTCCACTGTTGAAGTCTTTATGGACGATTTTTAAGTTTTTGGAGGGTCTTTTCAGAGTTGTTTAGATAATTTAGGAAAGGTATTAAAAAGATGTGAGGATACCCATCTAGTTCTTAATTGGGAGAAGTGTCACTTCATGGTGAAGGAGGGCATAGTGTTAGGTCATAGGATTTCTAAAAATGGTCTAGAAGTTGATAGAGCAAAAGTTGAAGTTATCGAAAGACTAGAGCCACCGAATTCAGTGAAAGGAATTCGGAGTTTTTTAGGACATGCTGGATTTTATAGGAGGTTCATAAAGGATTTTTCCAAAATCAGTAAACCTCTTTGTAACTTGTTGTGCACTGATTATGTTTTTGACTTTAATGCAGACTGTAGGAGGGCTTTTGAAACATTGAAGGCTGCTTTAATCTCAACACCCATTCTCTGTGCGCCTAATTGGAATTTGCCATTCGAGGTAATGTGTGATGCGAGCGATGCTGCGGTAGGAGCAATGCTGGGGCAAAAGCAGGGCAAATTTATTCATCCTATATATTATGCAAGCAAGGTTTTCAATGAAGCACAGGTCAACTACACAACTACTGAAAAGGAGTTGTTAGCTGTTGTGTTTGCTTTTGAGAAATTCCGGCCATATTTGGTTGGATCCAAAGTCACGGTGTTCACGGATCATGTAGCAATAAGGTATTTAATGTCAAAGAAAGATGCAAAGCCTAGACTAATTCGTTGGATTTTATTACTGCAGGAATTTGACTTGGAGATAAAGGACAAGAAGGGATCAGAGAATGTCGTTGCAGATCATTTGTCTCGTCTTGATCCATCATCATCTTTGCTGGAGCAATCTGCCATTTCCGATTCTTTTCCGGATGAACAGCTTTTTGCTGTTCAGGTAAAGGTAGTTAGGGATGTCCCTTGGTATGCTGATATTGCCAACTTTTTAGTAAAGGGAGTCACTCCTATTGATATGGATTGGAGGCAGAAGAAAAAGTTTAAGCATGATGCAAAATTTTTCTATTGGGATGAGCCGTTTATGTATAACCAATGCTCTGACGGTATTATACGTAGGTGTGTTTCAGGTGCTGAAGCAAAGGAAATCCTGGAGCAATGTCACTCTTCACCGTATGGAGGTCATTTCAGCGGTCAGAGGACGGCTATGAGGATTTTGCATTGCGGATTTTTCTGGCCTACGTTATTCAAGGATGCCCATTGGTTCTACAAGCAATGTGATGCTTGCCAAAGGAGAGGAAATTTGGGACCAAGAGATGAAATGCCTCTTACTTACATTTTAGAAGTTGAACTATTCGATGTATGGGGTATTGACGTTATGGGGCCATTTCCCCCTTCTAATGGCAATGTTTTTATCTTATTGGCAGTTGATTATGTGTCCAAGTGGGTGGAGGTGATGACATGCAAAAATGTCATCATTTTCCTATTAATTTTAGCTAGTTTTGTGCATAAATTGTGAGCTTTAATGTATTTTTATGTTGATTTTATAGAAAACCGAGTTCGGACAGCAAAACTGAGATTTTAAGAGAATTTGGGTGAATTTGGAGACTTTTTGGGCAATTTAAAGAATAAACATTGAAGATCCAAGCCCTAAAGTCCAAAGAAGAGAAGATAATTAAAGTGGGAGGCCCAAAAAGCCCAAAAGTTTGAAGAAAGGAGGCAAAAATTCTGCAAATCAGGTTTCTAGAAGGCCTAGCGTCTCGACGCTAGGACCGTAGCGTCTCGACGCTAGGACCGTAGCGTCTCGACGCTAGGTAATCAGAAAAGCGCGTGCCAAAATCGCGACAGTGTCGCGACGCTGTCTGCGTAGCGTCGCGACGCTGCGACAACTTCTGCCCCAAGACAACATGACGTCACAGCGTCGAGACGCTGTGACGTAGCGTCTCGACGCTGTCGACTTGCTCAGCAAGAAATTTCCAACCCCTTGTGCTATAAAAAGGCCCCTTCCCTTTGGTTCAAGTCATCCCAAATTTGGGGGAGCTCTCCCCTAGCTCAATAGAGAGAAAAAGTGAGAAGAATTGTGAGGAAAAAGGTGGAATTGAGCGAGATTCCAAGGCTCAAGATTCGAGATGATCGTAGCCGGAGCTTGGGATCAACTTATCGGTTATTTCTTCCTTACTTCTTTATAATTCCTTGTTATAATTTGAGTTAGGCCTATGGATCAAGATCATTTTGGCAAAATTATTTCCATTTTTGAGTAGATCTTGAGACCTAGGGCCGTTATTCTAGTTAATTGGATATTGTAGCGCAATTACTTGGATTAAGTAATGAAATTCTCCATATTTCATCTATGCAATTCTCGCTTAATGCTTTTAATCTCTTGATCACGGATTAATTGTTATGATGGTCTAAATTGATACTCGACAGAGAGAAATTAGATTAGATCCTAATTGCATGGCTAACGATTGCTTGGAACACGAGAGTGAAAGAGAATTGTTAGAAATTAATTATGAAGTTGCTTAATGCCATACTATGATTGACTAAGGAGATGGACACATAAATTAGTTATGATGGTATGAGATGTGGAGGAGCTTGAAAGAGAAATCCGCTTAAAATTACTTCTAGATTTATGGAATTGAAGATTATTAGTTACATACATCCATGTAATTGAGCTACAAATCCAAGAAAGCTAGATAACACCCTAGGTCAAGTTCCCTTATTTGGTTATTTTCATTTCATTATTACATGTTTATTTTTATTAATTTCTTAAATTTTCGCACTATCATTCGAGTTGATCTTCTAAATAAAATTGAAACATGATGATTCTTGGTACTTAATGGAATTAATTCAATTTCCCTGAGGATTCGATACTCGGTATTATTACCGTTTTATATTACTTGTAACGACCCGTGCGCTTGCGGAAAATCGTACCAACAAATTTTTGGCGCCGTTGCCGGGGAAATTGTAATTTTTTCCGTTAATATTGAGAATTAAGTGTTTGATTTTAATTTAGAAATTTATTTTTCTGCATTTTATTTTTTTTAAGTTTTGTGGAGCTATAAGGTGGATAATCTGTTCTTTTGAGATTTAATCATGGCAGAAGACAAAGCAATTCGAGATTATTTCTTGCCTGAATTTCCATTAAACTATTCTGGAATAGCTTACGAGCCGGTCACTGTCGATGATTTTGAGCTCAAAGCTAGTCTCATTCAAATGGTAAGAGAGAATGCTTTCAAAGGCCATCCATCAGAAGATCCTCATCATCACCTAAGATCATTTCTGAATATCTGTGGAACTGTAAAAATGGGAGGAGTTAGTCCTGACTCAATTCGGTTGCAATTATTTCCATTCTCTTTACAAGATAAGGCTAGAGATTGGTTAGACTCCTTAACCTCAAATAGCATCCTTGGTTGGAATGATTTAGTCAAAGCTTTCCTTGCAAAATTTTTCCCATTAGAAAAGATCACCAAGCTTATAGCTGAAATTGGAAAATTTCAACAATTTGAGGAAGAGCAATTATATGAAGCTTGGGAGAGATATAAGGATTTGTTAAGGAAATGCCCACAACATGGATATCCTGATTGGCTTCAAATTCAACTTTTCTACAGTGGGTTAAATAGGAATTTAAAGACAATTCTCGACACTACGGCTGGAGGAAACTTCTTAGCCAAAACTGTCAAGGAGGCACGAACCATAGTAGAAGAATTGGCGTTGACAAGTTACCAATGGCAACCAGAGTCCAAAATTAAGGAGAAACCATGTGAGAATAATGAGGTAAGTGCTTTAAGGTTGCAAGTCGAAGCTCTAACCAAGGCTCTAAACAAGCTCACAGGATCAGAAACTCCAAGTTCGCCGAAAGCTGAATTAAGAGAGGAGTTTAAAGAAAAGAAAAGCCCTTTGGAAGAAATGATGAGAAACTTCATGAATGAGACTAGAAATTTGAATGAAAAGGTTCAAGCGAAAGTAGATATTGTCATGGATCAAATGGCAATATTTATGAAGGAAATCCAGCAAGGAAATTTATCCAATGACATCACCATGGACCCACACGAACAATGCCCCGCCATATCTCTTAGAAGTGGGAAACAGTTAAGAGAAATTGAAAGAAAAGAAGAAACAAACCCCATCACTAGAAGGACAGCGGAGGAGGAAGATGAACACAAACCAGAGGAAGAGTCAACACCATCAGTACCAGATAAGTCTTCTGATTCTATTCCTTTAGTTCTTAACCAGATTCCTTATCCTCAGAGATTTCAAAAGAAAAAGTTGGATGCTGAATTTTCAAAGTTTCTTGATATTTTTAAACAGCTTCATATTAACATTCCTTTTTCTGATGCTTTGGAACAGATGCCACACTATGCCAAGTTCATGAAAGAAATATTGTCAAAGAAAAAGAAATTCGAGAACCATGAGACAGTGAATATGACAGCCAAGTGCAGTGCCATAATCCAGAAACATCTACCTCCAAAGTTAAAAGATCCAGGGAGTTTTACTCTTCCATGTACTGTTGGTAGTTTGTTCGTAAAAAAAGCTCTGTGTGATTTAGGGGCAAGTATAAACTTAATGCCATTCAGTGTTTACAGGAAACTGGGTTTGGGGGAATTGAAGTCGATCACAATTGTCTTGCAATTGGCAGATCGTTCAATAACATACCCCAAAGGTGTGTTAGAAGATGTTCTGATCAATGTCGACAAATTCATATTCCCTGTAGACTTTATAGTTTTAGACATGGAAGAAGACCCTGAAGTCCCGATCATTCTTGGGAGACCATTTTTGGCAACCGCTCGTGCTCTAATTGAGGTACAAGAAGGAACCCTGACTCTCAGAGTGGAAGACGACGAGGTAGTGTTCAACCTTTTTAATGCATTAAAACATCCAGAAGAGGTTAGCTCCTGCTTCTCGATTGATTCAGTTGACGCTATTATCAATGCATGTGTAGAGTCAGAGTCTCCTGTTGATCATTATGAGATAAGCATGCCTGACGTGTTTGGAGATAAATTATTAGATGTTGATCAGAAAAATGCTTTAATTGATAGATCTGTAGGAAGGGAAGAAACGCTGTCATTAGATATTTGTGCTCAAGTTGATGTCCCTTCCCCTGAATTAAAACAATTGCCTGCCCACTTGCGCTATGCATTCTTAGGAAACTCTTCTACTTTTCCCGTTATCATTTCTTCTGATTTAAGTAAAGTAGAAGAGGAAAAATTGTTGGATATTTTGAAAAAGCATAAATCTGCCTTAGGATGGTCCATTAGTGATATTAAGGGTATTAGTCCTTCAATTGTCATGCATAAAATTTTAATGGAAGATGCCTTTAATCCTTCAGTAGAGCACCAAAGGAGATTAAATCCAGCAATGAAAGAAGTGGTAAAAGCCGAGGTGTTAAAATTATTAAATGCAGGAATTATATATGCTATATCTGACAGCCCTTGGGTGAGTCCTGTTCAAGTTGTGCCTAAGAAAGGGGGAATGACTGTTGTTAAGAATGAGAAAGATGAATCCATTTCTACTACGACAGTCACCGGTTGGCGTGTGTGTATCGATTATAGGAAGTTAAATAAAGCCACCAGAAAAGACCATTTCCCCCTTCCCTTTATTGATCAAATGCTTGATAGGCTAGCTGGGTATCCATATTATTGTTTTCTTGATGGTTATTCGGGCTATAATCAAATCGCGATTGCACCCGAAGACCAAGAGAAAACAACATTTACGTGTCCCTATGGCACTTATGCTTTTCGGCGTATGCCATTTGGGTTATGTAATGCTCCAGCTACCTTTCAACGTTGTATGATGGCCATATTTTCAGACTTTGTAGAAGAGATCATGGAAGTATTTATGGATGACTTCTCTGTTTTTGGTTCAGCCTTTGATAACTGTTTGCATAATCTCTCTCGTGTTTTGCAAAGATGCCAAGAGACTAACCTTGTTTTAAATTGGGAAAAATGCCATTTTATGGTAAAAGAAGGGATAGTCCTAGGTCACAAAGTGTCTGAAAAAGGTTTGGAGGTTGATAAAGCCAAGATTTCCGCTATTGAACAACTTCCTCCGCCCATTAATGTTAAAGGAGTTCGTAGTTTCTTAGGCCACGCAGGGTTTTACAGACGTTTTATAAAAGATTTCTCAAAAGTTGCTAAACCCCTGTGCCACTTGCTTGAAAAGGATGCTCCATTTGTGTTTTCAAAAGAGTGTTTGCTAGCATTTAATCTTTTGAAGGAAAAATTGATTTCTGCACCCATCATTGTTGTCCCTGATTGGAGTCAACCATTTGAAATCATGTGCGATGCTAGTGATTATGCTTTAGGAGCTGTCTTAGGGCAACGACGAGATAAGTTCTTTAGGGCAATCTATTATGCAAGCAGAACTTTAGATAATGCTCAGCAAAACTACACCACTACAGAGAAGGAAATGCTTGCTGTTGTGTTCGCTTTCGATAAGTTTAGGCCCTATTTACTCGGTACAAAGGTTATAGTGCATACTGACCACACTGCTATTCGTTATTTGAGTAGTAAAAAGGATTCCAAGCCCAGACTCATAAGATGGATTCTGTTATTGCAAGAATTTGACTATGAGATCAAGGATAGAAAAGGTTGCGAGAATGTAGTCGCAGATCATTTGTCTCGGATAAAGCATGAAAAGAACATTGCAACCTTTCCTATTAAAGAAGTTTTTCCTGATGAAAGGTTATATGCTGTTAAAACTTCTTTTCCTTGGTACGCCGATTTTGTGAACTTTCTTGCAGGAAAAGAAATACCTCCAGACTTAAATGCTCAGAAAAGAAAGAAGTTTTTCCATGATGTAAAGTCCTATCTGTGGAATGACCCATTTCTCTTTAAAGTATGTTCTGACCAAATCATTCGAAGGTGCATTCCGGCAGAAGAAGTAGGTAAGATTATTCATGATTGTCATGCATCTCCTTATGGTGGTCATTTTGGACCAACTCGTACTGCAGCAAAGGTACTTCAATCGGGTTTTTATTGGCCTACTTTATTTAAAGATTGTTATACCTTCGTGAGAACATGTGATAGATGTCAAAGGACAGGAAATATTTCTATACGCCATGAAATGCCTTTAACCCCTATTCTCGAAATTGAACTTTTTGATGTGTGGGGCATGGACTTTATGGGCCATTTTCCCTCTTCCAATGGATACTCGTACATCCTAGTTGCTGTTGATTACGTATCTAAATGGGTAGAAGCAGTAGCCACAAAGACTAATGATGCTCGTGTTGTGTTACGTTTCTTGCATAAAAATATTTTCACTAGATTTGGCACACCACGAGCTATAATTAGTGATGAGGGATCTCATTTTTGCAATAAATTGTTTGAATCATTACTGAGGAAATATGGTGTCAAGCATAAGAATTCTTTAGCTTATCATCCCCAGACTAACGGGCAAGCTGAGATTTCTAACAGGGAGATTAAGCAAATTCTGGAGAAGACAGTTCGTATCAACAGAAAGGACTGGGCATACAAGTTGGACGATGCTTTGTGGGCCTACCGGACAGCTTTCAAAACTCCAATCGGTACATCCCCGTATCGATTAGTGTATGGTAAGGCCTGTCACCTGCATGTGGAGCTTGAGCACAAAGCATATTGGGCTATCAAGAAGCTAAACTTGGACGCAGAGAAGGCTGGTGAACAACGTCTTCTGCAGCTCAACGAACTAGAAGAATTCAGGAGCCAGGCGTATGAAAACGCAAAACTCTATAAGGAAAGAACCGCAAGATGGCATGACAATATACTCCAGAAGCGTTCTTTTGAGCCAAGGCAGCAAGTTCTTCTATTCAATTCTGGATTGCGATTGTTCCCAGGAAAATTGAAGTCAAGATGGTCCGGTCCATTCATAATCAAGGAAGTATCCCCATACGGACCAATTGAATTAATGGATAGCAACGGGTTAACTTTTAAAGTCAATGCTCAGAGAGTGAAGCACTATTGTGGATTCAAAGAGCGCAAGGTCGAAAAAATGATTTTAACGGATCCAGGGTGACGAAGCCCCGTCTAGCTCAGGACGTTAAACAAGCGCTTCTTGGGAGGCAACCCAAGCTGTTTAAGTTTTTAGATTTCATTTTTGTTTTTCGTGTTGATCCTAATGCTCCCTTGAGATTGATCCTTATGCAGGAAGCCCGTGAAAAGACACCTATCCGCTCATTCTCTCTTCGGACGAAAAATCAAGACGTTTCAGACTCTCTCGCTTTTTCAGGGCAGTATCGATCTCTCTTTAATCTGATTAAATGTTCATACATTGGGGACAATGTATATTTTAAGTTTGGGGGGGAGATTCGCTCTGCGTAGGTTTTGCATAAGAAAAGTAATGCTTATGATGAATTAAATGCATGTTGATGATGATGACGTCTGATGATTTGCTTTCAGCCATGATTCTCTCTTATTGTTGCAAATTTGGAAGCATGTCTAAATTCAAGAAATTTTAAAATTTTTCTTTGATCCCCTTACAAAGTATGATGATTCACTTGTTTTATTATGATTTTGAAAGCTTAGATGAAAGTTATATGCTTTGGAAGTTTGTTGTCACTCCGATAGGTGTAAAGTTTGTCTAGATAGCTTTCATGCGTAATAGTCAGTAATACTGAGCTTTGGGAAAAAGAAAATGAATTGCTCAAAGGATAATAATAATAATAAATGCTCCACTTTCTTGAGAGCGTTAGTAACCAGGGGCATTCATGACACCCATCGTTTGCCTTTGCATGAAAACGCTGGAAAGAAATGAGCATGCTTCGGCATCCTGAAAGATGAAGCGCTCGTAGTTGGATGCTTTCATCACCAATGTTGGCAAGCCAGAACGAAGGCGTTACATCTAAAAGGATTATCTTCATATCTATGCAAAAAAAAAAACCCCTCAAGAAGAAGAAGAAGAAGGTTTGGGGGACACCTCAAGAATCATGAGCACCTTAGTAAGGTAGTGCTTGCTAGATAAGCATGATGGCAAAAGGGCAAGCTTTAGTGCCAGTGTAGGGGGAAGATGAATGGAGGAGTATATAAATGATTCCGGGCTAGTAAAAATTGTGATAAGGCAAGTGATGATTCGTTTTTGCAAGGGAGGATTAGATTAAATTTTAAAACTTCTTGATGTTTGTTCATGATTACTTATTTGTTTCGATAGTTTGTATTCATGGCTAGAAGCATTGAGGATAGAGTTGTTAGCATGCAAGTTATGATTCATATACATTACTATATTTTGCTCGGGACTAGCAAAACTTTAAGTTTGGGGGTGTGATGACATGCAAAAATGTCATCATTTTCCTATTAATTTTAGCTAGTTTTGTGCATAAATTGTGAGCTTTAATGTATTTTTATGTTGATTTTATAGAAAACCGAGTTCGGACAGCAAAACTGAGATTTTAAGAGAATTTTGGTGAATTTGGAGACTTTTTGGGCAATTTAAAGAATAAACATTGAAGATCCAAGCCCTAAAGTCCAAAGAAGAGAAGATAATTAAAGTGGGAGGCCCAAAAAGCCAAAAAGTTTGAAGAAAGGAGGCAAAAATTCTGCAAATCAGGTTTCTAGAAGGCCTAGCGTCTCGACGCTAGGACCGTAGCGTCTCGACGCTAGGTAATCAGAAAAGCGCGTGCCAAAATCGCGACAGCGTCGCGACGCTGTCTGCGTAGCGTCGCGACGCTGCGACAACTTCTGCCCCAAGACAACATGACGTCACAGCGTCGAGACGCTGACGTAGCGTCTCGACGCTGTCGACTTGCTCAGCAAGAAATTTCCAGCCCCTTGTGCTATAAAAAGGCCCCTTCCCTTTGGTTCAAATCATCCCAAATTTGGGGGAGCTCTCCCCTAGCTCAATAGAGAGAAAAAGTGAGAAGAATTGTGAGGAAAAAGGTGGAATTGAGCGAGATTCCAAGGCTCAAGATTCGAGATGATCGTAGCCGGAGCTTGGGATCAACTTATCGGTTATTTCTTCCTTACTTCTTTATAATTCCTTGTTATAATTTGAGTTAGGCCTATGGATCAAGATCATTTTGGCAAAATTATTTCCATTTTTGAGTAGATCTTGAGACCTAGGGCCGTTATTCTAGTTAATTGGATATTGTAGCGCAATTACTTGGATTAAGTAATGAAATTCTCCATATTTCATCTATGCAATTCTCGCTTAATGCTTTTAATCTCTTGATCACGGATTAATTGTTATGATGGTCTAAATTGATACTCGACAGAGAGAAATTAGATTAGATCCTAATTGCATGGCTAACGATTGCTTGGAACACGAGAGTGAAAGAGAATTGTTAGAAATTAATTATGAAGTTGCTTAATGCCATACTATGATTGACTAAGGAGATGGACACATAAATTAGTTATGATGGTATGAGATGTGGAGGAGCTTGAAAGAGAAATCCGCTTAAAATTACTTCTAGATTTATGGAATTGAAGATTATTAGTTACATACATCCATGTAATTGAGCTACAAATCCAAGAAAGCTAGATAACACCCTAGGTCAAGTTCCCTTATTTGGTTATTTTCATTTCATTATTACATGTTTATTTTTATTAATTTCTTAAATTTTCGCACTATCATTCGAGTTGATCTTCTAAATAAAATTGAAACATGATGATTCTTGGTACTTAATGGAATTAATTCAATTTCCCTGAGGATTCGATACTCGGTATTATTACCGTTTTATATTACTTGTAACGACCCGTGCGCTTGCGGAAAATCGTACCAACAGGAGGCCATTGCATATCATCAGAGTGATGCCAAGACAGTAGCGAGGTTTCTTCAATCGCACATCTTTGCGCGGTTTGGGACACCTAGGGCTCTAGTGAGTGATGAGGGTACACATTTTGTTAATAATATCTTAACTAAGCTTTTAGCTAAGTATGGGATTAAGCATAGGATAGCTACCCCTTATCACCCACAAGCGAGTGGTCAAGCTGAAATTAGTAATAGGGAAATTAAAGCTATTTTAGAGAAAGTAGTCCATCCATCTAGAAAGGATTGGTCCTTTAGGTTGGATGAGGCTCTTTGGGCTTATAGGACAGCTTATAAGACTCCTCTAGGTATGTCTCCCTATAGGTTAGTATATGGGAAAGCTTGCCATTTACAATTAGAGCTAGAGCATAAGACGTTTTGGGCTTTGAAAAAGTTAAATTTTGATCTGAGTCGTGCAGGAGCAATCAGAATGCTGCAGCTTAATGAGTTAGAAGAATTTCGCCAATTTTCTTATGAAAATGCGAAAATGTATAAAGAAAAGACTAAGTTGTGGCATGACAAAAAAAATTAAATCTAAAGAGTTTGTCAAGGGTCAAAAAGTTTTGTTTTATAATTCTAGATTAAAATTATTTCCTGGAAAATTAAAATCTAAATGGTCAGGACCGTTTATTGTGGTTGAGGTTTTTCCCAATGGAGCAATTACTTTGCAGGATGAAAAAGATGGGAGAGTATTCAAGGTGAATGGACAGCGTGTGAAAAATTATTGGGGTGAGGAGTTTCGGATGAAATATCCTTCCCTAAGGTTGGTTGATGATTGAGAGAGCAGGATATTTGCGGGAGCATTTCACAGAGCAAAATTTTGAGCTCCCAGGATTTGTAGTGATTTTATTTTCGTTGATTTGTTTTTAAGTCCGATTAGGTTAGGTTTGATTTTTGCATAGTTTATTAGATCTCAGTATTTTTATTATTTTAGATTTTATTTCGTTTTGAATTTGATTTGATTTTATTTTCGGGTTATTTATTTAAATTATCTTTTAATTATCCGTTAATTAGTTAGATTTTATTAGATTTTATCTAGATTTTATTTTCAGTTATTTGAATTCTAGTTTTAATTAATAGAGATTTTCGCTAATTTATTCGGATTCTTTTGGGAATAACAGGTTAAGTTTGCTTTGATCAATTTAATTTGAATTCAAAAGATTTGATTTGTCTATTTTGAAATTCGAATTCCGTATCTGAGATTCTTCAGGTTCAGCAGATTGTTTCGGCAAAGATATTGCTGGAGCAAAATATTTCACGATAGAAGGATTTTCGTTGGAATTTATTATTGTTACCGTTAGACTTAGCTTTAAATTCTCGCAGGTAAATGTGAGTGCATCATCTGATGAGGCCATGTGGCGCAGAGTAATTATCCAACGGCTTCAATGATGACAGAGCATTAATTTTTACCATGGCCGTTTGGAATTCGCAATTTTACCGTTGGTAATTTTTTAATTTCAGGTTTGCATTTTTAATTGCAACGGTAATATTAGTTATGGCAGGGCAAATCCTTTCGGTTAGGATTCTTGTTTGCTGCAGCCCTATTTATTCACAATCTCTGGTAAGTACATTTCACTTCGTTTTCTTGATCAAATCCTTGTGCGTGTGTTATACTTTCTTTTCTTTGCAAAACCCTATTATACCTTCCATGGCTAAAACAAGAGCGCGAAAAGAGAGGGAGAGTGAGGAGGAAGAGATACCCGTCACACCGGAAGTACAAAAAGGGAAAATTAAGAAAAAAAGAACGCCAGAAGAGAAGGAGGCAAAGCGAAGACGGAGGCAGCAGAGGGCTGCGGAACAAGAAGTCATCCAAGAGACAGCGACTGTGCAGGATCTTGAGACAGAACCGATAGTTTCTGCTACGGTTCAGGAAGGGAATGCTGAGAAGGAACATGAGACAGAGGTCGGGGGACAAGTCGCAGGTGTGCCTGAAAAAGAGAAAACACCGGAGCCGGTGCAGGAGGCCCATGTTGAAATTATTATGCCTGAACCACCCAAGCGCCGCCGCATCAAGAGGAAGGCGGGTCGCGTGAGGGTGGTTCGGAACACTCCATCGCCTCCGACGTCGGACTCTGAGGAAGAAAGAAGGGAAGCTGAGAATAAGGAAAAAGAAGAAGAGGCGAGAAAAGGCAGAGGAAGAGCGTTTGCGTGTCCAGAGAGAAAGCAGGGGCAAAGGAATTGCCGAAGCATCGGGAGAAATTGAGGAGCCGAGGGCGCCATTCATTCGCTTCGTCAACGATCTTGCTCGAGCAAAATACTAGGAGGTGCTGAAAAGGGACTTCTTGTTCGAACGAGGATTTGGCAGTGATTTGCCCAAGTTCTTGGAGTCTGGAATAGTGAACCTCGGATGGAGGCAATTTTGTGCTAAACCAGAACCTGTCAATGCCAACATTGTTCGAGAATTTTATGCCAATCTTGACGTTAAGAATGATTTTGAGGTTATCATTCGAGGAGTACCTGTACAGTGGAGTCCTGAGGCCATTAATGAACTGTTCGATCTCCAAGATTTTTCGCATGCCGTTTTTAATGAGATGGTGGTTGCACCACCTAGTGATCAACTGAGTGCGGCTGTCCGGGAGGTAGGCATTGAAGGGGCTCAATGGAGGGTGTCGCAGACGCGGAAGCATACGTTTCAAGCTGCTTATTTGAAGAGTGAAGCCAACACTTGGATGGGATTCATCAGGCTACGCTTGCTGCCGACAACACACGACTCGACAGTATCTCGGGACAGGGTATTGCTTGCTTTTGCCATTCTTCGCTCAATGAGTATTGATGCAGGAAAAATTATTTCTTCTGAGATTGTTGATTGCTGGAAAAAGAAGGTGGGGAAGCTGTTCTTTCCGAACACGATTATGATGTTATGCAGCAGGGCAGGAGTGCCCACGGTTCCAGAAGATATGATCATGACTGATAAGGGAATCATTGACACACCTAATCTGGCGCGACTTCAGCGTATGCAAGAGGTTCGCCAGGGTGGACTTGTGTATGGCGTTAATCAGATCCTAGAGCAACTGTCAGTGTTGGCCAGTAGGTTAGAATTTGCTGAAAGGCAAGCTCAGACCTACTGGACTTATGCTAAAAGGAGAGATGATGCGCTCAGGGGGGCCTTGCAAACCAATTTCTCAACACCATATCCGGCATTTCCAGTGTTTCCCGATGATTTGTTTAATCTTTGGATACCACCCCCGCCTGTTGAACGAGAAGAGGATGTTGATGGGGAGCAGGGTCAGGAAGACTGACTGATGGGATGACCTGGAGCGAGCATTACTTTTGTTTCTCCATTTTTGTTGCTCGCGCATATTGACCCTACTCACTGTTCTAACTGCTTGTCTTGTTTCTTTTTAATTTTTTATTGCGAAAAAAATATATCTACTTTGTACTGTTTTTTCTATGATTTTAATGAAATTTCTGAATGTTTCTATTCCATGAGCACTGAGTAACTCTAACTTAACTAATTTTCTTCTGAATTTTTGAAGCTTGGACTGATTACGCTTAATTAGATCAAGGTATTCTGATCTCCAGAAACCTTTTGTTTGAGCATTTCTTCTAGCCTGGACTGTTGCTGCGGCAAGAAGATTTTGACGGTAGTATTGACTTATATGATCAACTTTAAGCTTAATCTTAGTCCCATGTTTAGTTTAAAAATTCAGTTAGAAAAATTTAAGTTTGGGGGTATAATTTGCAAAATTAATGATTCATTGGGGACAATGAATAATTCAAGTTTGGGGGACTTTTTGCTACTCCAATTATTTTGCTTGAGCATTCCTCTCCTTCAAAATTAAAATTTGCTAGGTTATTGAGTAACCGGGGACATTTGTGATACCCACAGTTTGTCTTCGCGTCAAAAGATGACCTAGGAAATGTGAAAAAAATGAGAAATATGAGAAAAAATTATTTGCTGAAAAATTATTTGTTGAAAATTTTGCTGAAAAAATTGACAGAGCAAAA
Source organism: Luffa acutangula (assembly GCA_036850905.1). Classification (NCBI taxonomy): domain Eukaryota; kingdom Viridiplantae; phylum Streptophyta; class Magnoliopsida; order Cucurbitales; family Cucurbitaceae; genus Luffa; species Luffa acutangula. Next base: position 28,290,770 of record CM072098.1, read on the forward strand.
GTTTTGAAGGATGAATGATGATCCAGCAGTTTTTCTGTCTCCCAGAACTTAGGTGAGCTTCATCACAAAATGTCGCCATTCTGAGGGGCAAGAGATAGAATAACTAGGGATTTTTGAGCTTTATAATGAGTATTGAGCCTAGTTGGTGATGAGCTTGAGGCAAGGGTATACTGCACCATAAAGTGAGTCATCTCATGCTTAAGAGCTTATGACTGTAGGGCTGCTTTAAGTCTGATAAACAAGGATATAAACCCCTTTAAGAATATGTTTTGAAATGTCTGATAATAGAGCTAGGCTGTGGTGAGTTCTTAGAATTAAGTTGAAAAGTGGTAATTATTTGTCCCTGCAGAAGGAATCATTTTGCTGCAGCAGAGCTTGGTTTTGTAGAGTGCTCAGGTAAAGGTTAAAGGTAGTGTTGGACTGTTTGGTTTGATTAAGCTAATTCTTTGTCTAATGTTTTGAAATTCTTGAAGGAAGGTTGGTTAGTATTGCTCGGGACGCGCAATAGTTCAAGTTTGGGGGCAAGATAACTGCCCAAAAGGTAGTTATTTAGGCCTCATTTATATAAGGATTTGTGTGTCTTTTATGCTTATTAGGGTTGGTTTTAGAGAGATATTACATGATTTAACCCATTTGGAAGAATGGAAGCTTTGGAAATCACTTTATGCAGATTATGCTGCTGAGCGACTGGAGGGAGCAAATTCTATGCTGCAGCAAAACTGGGAGCAGAAACTGCCACATCACAGCTCGTTAGCCAACTTCATGAACCGACTTCTGTTGAGTTATTTTCGTGATAAAGGATCAAGGAGAGCCTTACACGTGTCCTAGTTGACCTAATTCGAGCCTCCCATCCTTCTATAAAAGGAAGTAGCCGTCAAAGTCAAATTCATTCCATGTTTTCCCTTGGAAGCCGAATAGTATAGGGAGATTGAAGATCATCAAGAACACCATCTACCGCAAGCTGATTAGGGAGTTTATTTCCTTTATTAACTTGTGGTTATGGACATGCATACTCAGATTGTAATTCGTATTCCTATGCTGATTATGAACTAAGTAGCTTAAGGTGTTGGTTAGGAATCATGTGATTATTGTGCTTCATCTCTAGTAATAAATTTACTATTGCATTCTTATTTTATGCTCGCCTGGCCAGCCGGTATGGATAACTCTCTCTAGTTTCAGGGATGATTTAGAGAGTGTGTGGCAATTCTCCACACTATGATCATTGTGTATTGGTGAACGCCAGTGACTGAGCTAGGGATAGCCAGTTGCCTAGTGCTTGATCGGTCGCTCTTCATTGGGAGGAATCCGCTAATAATACTGCGAGAAATGCATGATCAATAATATTGCTAGAGCATATCTTAAAAAAATCACTAAAGCCTAACCAGCGCCTGTCTTTAATCTGTCTATCTATTTGTTTACTCGTTGTTCTGTCATTTATTTTGCTTCAGCATAATTCTGATAAAATCCAACATTTTTATTATATTCGAAACCATTAGAAAGTTATACAAAATAGACAAAGTGGAAACTCATTCAGACCTTGGATTGATAATATTACTTGCTGCAGACTGTGTATACTTGCACAGGAATTCTAGAGTATTTCATATCATATTTCTACTCACTCTAGGAACCCAACAGTTAACTAGGTTAAAAAAGTTTGGCCGGTTAAACCTCGAGTCGTTGGAGCTCATGATCTGTAGGTCCATTAGGTCCCCTTGCTAGCTTAAGGAATAAACTGTGAAACAATATGATGGAAAGAATTCGAATTGTTCAAATTCGGTTTAGGGAATACGTTGGTCATATTGGATATTACCGACACGTCGGGTTTTTGGTTAAACCTAATTTTGAGAGTTTGATATATTTAAATATGATTTAAATATCGAGCACGTGAGTAGGGATTCATGGTTGAGAAATTGAATTTCGAAAATGATAGGGATTGGTTGCAAAATATTAATTTAATATTAGATATTAAATTAATATATAATTATATAATTGATTATTTAATTAATTATTATTTTAAATTAATTATGAATTGATTTAAAATTCAAAATTCAAAATTGGAAAAGAATTTTTTATTATTAATTAATTAAAATCAAATTAACTAAAATTCAATTTCAATTGAATTAATTAAATTCAAAAGAAACTGAATTTTAGGAGGTGGAGTGCATGGTGACTTGTCACACCCCCTCCCGGACCACTTGCTAGCTTAGCCCGAAAGACGGCGTGAAATCAACGGACATCGTCACCTCTAACGATCCCTGTTCACCCTAGTGAAACGTTGAACCTGATAAACATACTAATCATGGATATAAAATATTCCATATGAACCACAACACAACGGAAACCCCGAAAACATATCAACATACATGAGGTGTCGCCACGACATAGCTCGGTTTGGAAATAACCTGGTATAGATATCATAACCAAAGACATGTACAACGAGGAATTATACAACCACGACCTCTAGGACTATATTATCCAATCCTTACAAAACATTTACAATATGAACAGACTCAATTTACAACTCCACCCACGTGCTGAAGCTTGATCCAGAACTTTCAGCAGACGTTGGCAGTGTATCAGGCACCGGGAGCTCGATCTCTACCTGAAAAGTGGAAAAACATTTTGAAAGAATGAGCTACGAAGCCCAGTGAGTGACTAACTTTAAAACTCTAAATCCGGAAGTCAAAAACACGAGATAAACCTTTGAACGTATAAATATGCTCAATCAAAGCGTTTAACATAGACGTGTAATGGAAAAGGTTTTCTAAAATATCTCGCACGTTCGTCAATAAAAATCTAGCAAGGCATATCAAGTACATCAAACGTTTTAACTAACATGACCGATCTACGTTGTGTAGGGCACGCCCAGTACAACCAACGTTACTAGTCCTACGATGTAGTGGGGCCCGCCCAGCACTCCCATCGTCTTTGTCGTAGTGGGGCCCGCCCAGCACTCACGACAGCATTGTTGTCACGGAGTACACTCAACGTCAACAACGGAACATAACCTGTGTGCACACGGTACCATATAGCCTCGGGCTCAATATCTCAGTCATGTAGTCAATAGAAATCTCGGAAATCACATGAAAACATTAAAACATGCCTGCTTATCGTTATCTTTCGTAAAACTCAAGCTTACTCAGCTTGCTCGTGAAAAACTTTAAATCATTAAACAATATTTGCTAACACATGCTTTACTTTAAAGATATCGTTTCAACTACTTTTCATAAAGCCATTAGCCACGTGCTCGTATATAAACCTTATTAGAAAATCTAAGCTCAAAACTCATGTTTGAAACCGTTCACAAAACCATGTATCATTCATAGAAAAGCATGTAAAACATATAATCATGAACAACCGTTTAAGAACATTTTCGAAATTCATTTTGTCACTCACAGTCTTATCTAGTTCCCCGGTTTGTAGACTCGACCTATTTCCTCTTGGCCTGTCAAATAACCAAAACCGAGCATTAGAACCATAGATAGCTTTGTTTTTCCATGCTCATGAATTCTCGACACTTGAATTAAAAACCACATCCACATTCTACTTTTCCAGATTTTCCAGATTCTATACCCTAACTTCCAACACCCATAACCTTCTCAATACTTAACCAAAATTAATGAAATACACATCAAATTCTTCATTTTCGAACACTCTACAACTTACCTGAAGAAATGAAAACGAGATGCCCAACCAATTTGTCCAGAAACTCCCCGAAATCAGACAACACCGATTCGAGCTTCTCTGTTACCCTTTATCTTCCTCCTGAAATTAGACCTACTTCAAGTACTTTTTGGCTCACGTATTCTTCATGAAAGGTTTAGCATATTGAATAAGCTTTCCAACCATACCAAATAGAGCTTCTGATTCGACTTGTGCACTCCAGAATACTCAAAACATCAGAGAACACCAGAGATCCTCCTGGTTTGCTCGAAAATCCTGTGCTCTGTTTTCCATTCCAAAAACCATCAACTTCCCATTCGATTTAGGTCAAGCTTACTTCATGAAGTTTGTTAGAAAATGAACTAACGTTCAAGAAAATCAAACCTCACCTCTTGATTCCTTCTGTGTAGCCCAAACCGACTAAAACACCAGAGGTTGACAGGTTGAACACAGATTCTGCAATGGCTGGCTTTGCATGAGCTTTTCCCTATCTTCTTCAACCTCAAACCACGAAATTATTCTTCTTCTTCTTCCTTCACTCTCTCCTCAAAGTTCTCTGAAAGTTTCAATGGAAAAGGATGAAAAATGAGATGGAAATGGGCTGATAAAAAAAATGTTGTCGGTGGTGGAGTCATTGCTGTCCATTTCCATTTTCTTTCTTTTTTTTTTTTTTTCTTTTTTTTTTTCCTTCTTTGCTGATTTATTTTTCTTTTATTTTTCTTTTTTTTTTTTTCCATTTCACTTTCTTTTCCTTTTCTTTCATTTCCCACTTTTGTTCCATTTCTTCTTGTAAATTGGTAAGTTCCAACTCCTTAAATCAACAATCAAACCACAATAACCACAAAACTTGCTATTGTCCTTCAACAATGAAACAACTTTTAATTCAACTTCCACAATAGATGACAAGACAAAATGATCCTAGAGAAGTCCCGGGTTTACAACTTACCTCCCCCTTTTCAAATTTCGTCCTCGAAATTTAGAAGTCCTTAGGTGAAGAGTGTCGGGTAACTCCTCCTCATCTGATCTTCGGACTCCCAAGTTGCCTCCTCAACTCCGTGATGCCTCCAAAGAACCTTCACGAGTGGGATCGTTTTGTTCCTCAAAACTTGCTCCTTTCTGTCGAGGATCTGAACTGCTTCTTCCTTATAACTCAAGTCTTCCTTCAGCTCAATTGGATGCACTTTCAACACATGGGATGGATCTGGTATATATTTCCTCAACATGGACACATGAAAAACATCATGTATTCGAGCGAGTTCCGCTGGCAACTCAAGTCTATAGGCTGCTGGTCCAACTCGTTCCATTATCTGGTAAGGGCCAATATATCTAGGACTCAGCTTACCTTTCCTCCCAAAGCGAAGAACACCTCTCCATGGAGATAACTTCAAGAAAACCTGATCTCCAACCTGGAACTCTAAGTCTCTTCGTCGCTTATCTGCATAGCTCTTCTGTCGATCCTGTGCTATTTTCAGATTCTCCCTAATTAGCTTAACATTGTCTGACGTAACTTGTACCAACTCAGGACCAACTAGCTTTCGCTCTCCCACTTCGTTCCAGCACACAGGAGTCCTGCATGGTCTGCCATACAAAGCCTCGAATGGTGCCATGCCTATACTAGACTGATAGCTGTTATTATAAGCGAACTCCATAAGTGATAAGTGAGTATCCCAACTTCCTTTAAACTGGAGGACACATGCTCTCAACATGTCCTCTAAGGTTTGGATGGTCCTCTCAGACTGACCATCTGTCTGGGGATGGAACGCTGTACTGAACTTCAACTTTGTTCCCATTGCTTTCTGCACACTAGGCCAAAACTTAGAAGTAAACCTTGGATCCCTATCTGAAACTATGGACACTGGCACTCCATGTTGACTTACAATCCTGTCGACGTATAGTTTAGCTAGCTGATCTAGTGTAGACGTCGTTTTAACCGGTATAAACCGTGCTGTCTTGGTGAGTCTATCTACTATTACCCATATACCATCATGTCCGCTAGAAGTACGGGGTAATCCAAATAGAAAATCCATGGTAATATGCTCCCACTTCCACTCCGGCACTGGCAGTGGATTAAGGAGTCCTCCTGGCCTCTGTCTCACTGGTTTAACCTGTTGACAGATCAAGCATCTATCGACATATTCAGCTATCTCCCGCTTCATACCAGGCCACCAGTAAGTTTTCTTCAGAGTTCTATACATCTTGGTGCTTCCTGGATGCATAGCGTAAGCTGAACTGTGAGCTTCCTCTAATATAGCACTCTTAAGCTCACTAATACTCGGAACGCATAGTCTTCCCTGTTTAACTATGGCTCCGTCTGCTCTCAACTCATATTCTGCCTCTGGGCCTTGCTTGGACTTTATAAGCATCTTCTGTATGTTACTATCCTCTGACTGTCTTCTCACAATCTCTGCTACTAGAGAAGACCTAACTTGAAATTGAGCTAAAAGACTCCCTGAGCTTCCTGTAGTCATAACTGCCTTGAAACCTCTTAACGCACTTAGCAAGCTCGCTCGAATACCACACAAGGCATTCTTCGGAAGTCTCGACTTCCTACTTAATGCATCTGCTACCACGTTAGCCTTACCCGGATGATATTCTATGGTACAGTCATAGTCTTTAATTAGTTCTAGCCATCGCCTCTGCCTCAGATTCAGCTCTTTCTGATCAAAGATGTACTTCAAACTCTTATGATCTGTGAAAATGTGGCACTTCTCACCGAATAAATAATGTCTCCAGATTTTCAGTGCGAAAACAACTGCTGCTAGCTCAAGATCATGGGTAGGGTAATTACACTCATGCTTCTTCAACTGCCTTGAAGCATAAGCTATTACCTTTCCTTCCTGCATCAGCACACAACCTAATCCTTGCCTCGAAGCATCACAATAGATCACATACTCCTTTCCTGTTACTGGAAGTGCTAGAATAGGCGTTGTCACCAATCTCTTTTTCAGCTCCTGGAAACTCTGTTCACATTTGTCTGACCACTCAAACTTAGCATTCTTCCTTGTCAAGGCTGTCAAGGGTAACGCTAACCGTGAGAAATCCTCAACAAAACGTCTGTAGTATCCTGCTAGGCCGAGGAAACTACGTACCTCTGTTGCACTAGCTGGTCTTTCCCAGTTGACAACAGCTTCCACTTTCTGCGGATCAACACTAACTCCGTCCGCTGAAACTACATGCCCTAAGAACACCACTTGATTCAACCAGAACTCACATTTGCTGAACTTAGCGTATAACTGTTTTTCACGTAGTGTCTGTAGAACAATCCTTAGATGTTCCTCATGGGCTTCCCTATCAATTGAGTATACTAGAATGTCATCGATGAACACTATCACAAACTGATCTAAATACTGGTGGAAGATCCTGTTCATGAGGTCCATGAAAACTGCTGGCGCATTCGTTAAACCGAATGGCATCACTAAAAACTCATAGTGCCCATACCTCGTCCTGAATGCTGTCTTAGGAATATCTGATTCTCTAACCTTCAACTGGTGATATCCTGACCTCAGATCAATCTTAGAGAACACTGCTGCTCCCCTTAACTGGTCAAACAAGTCATCGATGCGTGGTAGAGGATACTTGTTACGTATCGTGACCTTGTTTAACTGCCTATAATCAATACATAATCTCAGGGTACCATCTTTCTTCTTCACGAATAACACTGGAGCTCCCCACGGTGATACACTTGGCCTGATGTATCCCTTGTCAACTAGTTCTTGCAACTGCACCTTCAGCTCCTTAAGCTCGCTTGGAGCCATCCTGTATGGTGCCTGTGAAATAGGTGTTGTTCCTGGTAACACTTCAATAGTGAACTCCACCTCTCTATCAGGCGGCAAACCCGATAGATCAGCTGGAAAAACATCAAGATATTCATTCACCACCGGAACATCTTCTTGTTTTAGCTTTTCTTCTTGCACCTTTACTACGTGTGCAAGAAACGCTGTGCAACCTTTCCTCAACAACTTCTCAGCTTTAAGAGCTGAAATCAAACACGTAGGAATAATCTTCCTCTCACCCCTGAAAACCACTTCAGTCAAACCTGGTTTCTTAAAAGTCACGTCCTTCGTATGGCAATCCATAGAAGCATAATGAGTGAATAAGAAATCCATTCCCAAAATCACATCCAACGCCTGCAACTCTAGGGGAAGAAGATCCACTAACATACAGAGACCTTCTACTACAACCTCACAATCACGCAACACTTCCTTGACTAACAAAACGTCACCAACTGGAGTGCATATGACTAATTCCTCAGATAAAGGCTCTAGCATCCTATTCAGCTTAGTTAAAAACATGCTAGAAACAAAGGAATGCGTAGCGCCTGGATCTAATAAAACACGTGCAGGTACATTACATATCAAAATCGTACCAGTGATCACATCTGGTGCATCCTCTGCTTCCTGTTGAGTCATGGCGTAGACTTTTCCCTGCTGCCTGGGTCTCCCCAAAACTCCCTTTTGCCTTGCACCACTAGTGCCTTCTCCTACGCCTGCTAAGACTCTCGGCTGCTCAACTGTGTGGGACTCAACTCCATGGTCCTTCTGAACTGTTGCCTTCAACTGTGAGCAATCCCTCTTGAGATGCCCTGGTTGTCCACATTGATAACACACACCAGCGCCAACAAGACACTGACCTCGATGATTCTTGCCACAACTTGCACATGATGTTCTCCTGGATTCACTAGCAACGGATTCCTGACCCGTCCGCGGTCTTGCTACTGAACTCGCAGACTGACTGGGGGCTCTCTGACTCTGCCTCTGATAGGCACTACCCGAACTCATTTGTCTCGATAATTGGCCACCAGATCGACGCTTGAAGTCTTGACGGCCTGAAACATTCACTCCAGGTGCAAACCTCCGCTGCTCACGACCTCGAAAACCACTTGCTGTTGGAGCTCCACGACTAGGCTCCGCAACCGACCTTTCCTCTATAATACTCTGCTCCACACGTAAGGCAGTCTCTACTAGCTGAGAAAAATCCGTCCACTTTGCAATAGCAGTAACTGGGGTACGTATCTCAAAACGTAGCCCTCTCTCAAACCTGCGACACCTGTCACTCTCAGATGCCACAATCACTTCAGCATACCGGGAAAGCTCGGTATACTTCCTTTCGTACTCAGCCACTGAAAGTGACCCTTGTTTCAGCTCCAGAAACTTATCTCTCTTTGCCTCACAATATGTGGCGGGATAGTACTTTTCCTCAAATATGCCTCTGAATGTCTGCCAATCTAACGTACGCGCATCACTGCGCCTGGCTATAATAGACTTCCACCATCCCTCTGCCTCCTTCTGCAAAAGGAATGTGGCTAATTTGACTTTTCGCTCCTCAGGACAACTCATCACGTCGAAGCATTTCTCCAACATATTCAACCAGACCTCGGCGTCAGCTGGATCTGTGGAACCCTCAAACACTGTGGCTCCCAACTTCTTCAACCGTTCAATCCCATACGTCTTTTCCGGATCACTAGGCCCTGCTCTCTCTGGCCTACCGATCTCCTGCGCAGATCTAGCAAATTGCTCACTCCCTGCCTCATTCTGACCTCTCGGGGTACTGGATCCCCTTTCCGATTGACTTTGGGTAGGATCCTGCGTCCCGTCCTGATTCTGCCTGCGTCGTCTGCTGGTACGTGGTGGCATGACTCCTATAACATATCATCACATCAGACATACTATAGATACTTAACTCAGATGCATGATACTAAACTTATACACACATTCTAGTCCTGACTAGACTCACTCTCAACAATACTCGGACCATACTCTGCTAGTTCTATATGAACTGACCCAACGTGTAACTATTTACTTCCTGGATTCTTCTTAGCACTAACTACCATGTCTCTTTTCCCATGGAGCTAACTGCTCTGATACCAAGTTGTCACACCCCCTCCCGGACCACTTGCTAGCTTAGCCCGAAAGACGGCGTGAAATCAACGGACATCGTCACCTCTAACGATCCCTGTTCACCCTAGTGAAACGTTGAACCTGATAAACATACTAATCATGGATATAAAATATTCCATATGAACCACAACACAACGGAAACCCCGAAAACATATCAACATACATGAGGTGTCGCCACGACATAGCTCGGTTTGGAAATAACCTGGTATAGATATCATAACCAAAGACATGTACAACGAGGAATTATACAACCACGACCTCTAGGACTATATTATCCAATCCTTACAAAACATTTACAATATGAACAGACTCAATTTACAACTCCACCCACGTGCTGAAGCTTGATCCAGAACTTTCAGCAGACGTTGGCAGTGTATCAGGCACCGGGAGCTCGATCTCTACCTGAAAAGTGGAAAAACATTTTGAAAGAATGAGCTACGAAGCCCAGTGAGTGACTAACTTTAAAACTCTAAATCCGGAAGTCAAAAACACGAGATAAACCTTTGAACGTATAAATATGCTCAATCAAAGCGTTTAACATAGACGTGTAATGGAAAAGGTTTTCTAAAATATCTCGCACGTTCGTCAATAAAAATCTAGCAAGGCATATCAAGTACATCAAACGTTTTAACTAACATGACCGATCTACGTTGTGTAGGGCACGCCCAGTACAACCAACGTTACTAGTCCTACGATGTAGTGGGGCCCGCCCAGCACTCCCATCGTCTTTGTCGTAGTGGGGCCCGCCCAGCACTCACGACAGCATTGTTGTCACGGAGTACACTCAACGTCAACAACGGAACATAACCTGTGTGCACACGGTACCATATAGCCTCGGGCTCAATATCTCAGTCATGTAGTCAATAGAAATCTCGGAAATCACATGAAAACATTAAAACATGCCTGCTTATCGTTATCTTTCGTAAAACTCAAGCTTACTCAGCTTGCTCGTGAAAAACTTTAAATCATTAAACAATATTTGCTAACACATGCTTTACTTTAAAGATATCGTTTCAACTACTTTTCATAAAGCCATTAGCCACGTGCTCGTATATAAACCTTATTAGAAAATCTAAGCTCAAAACTCATGTTTGAAACCGTTCACAAAACCATGTATCATTCATAGAAAAGCATGTAAAACATATAATCATGAACAACCGTTTAAGAACATTTTCGAAATTCATTTTGTCACTCACAGTCTTATCTAGTTCCCCGGTTTGTAGACTCGACCTATTTCCTCTTGGCCTGTCAAATAACCAAAACCGAGCATTAGAACCATAGATAGCTTTGTTTTTCCATGCTCATGAATTCTCGACACTTGAATTAAAAACCACATCCACATTCTACTTTTCCAGATTTTCCAGATTCTATACCCTAACTTCCAACACCCATAACCTTCTCAATACTTAACCAAAATTAATGCAATACACATCAAATTCTTCATTTTCGAACACTCTACAACTTACCTGAAGAAATGAAAACGAGATGCCCAACCAATTTGTCCAGAAACTCCCCGAAATCAGACAACACCGATTCGAGCTTCTCTGTTACCCTTTATCTTCCTCCTGAAATTAGACCTACTTCAAGTACTTTTTGGCTCACGTATTCTTCATGAAAGGTTTAGCATATTGAATAAGCTTTCCAACCATACCAAATAGAGCTTCTGATTCGACTTGTGCACTCCAGAATACTCAAAACATCAGAGAACACCAGAGATCCTCCTGGTTTGCTCGAAAATCCTGTGCTCTGTTTTCCATTCCAAAAACCATCAACTTCCCATTCGATTTAGGTCAAGCTTACTTCATGAAGTTTGTTAGAAAATGAACTAACGTTCAAGAAAATCAAACCTCACCTCTTGATTCCTTCTGTGTAGCCCAAACCGACTAAAACACCAGAGGTTGACAGGTTGAACACAGATTCTGCAATGGCTGGCTTTGCATGAGCTTTTCCCTATCTTCTTCAACCTCAAACCACGAAATTATTCTTCTTCTTCTTCCTTCACTCTCTCCTCAAAGTTCTCTGAAAGTTTCAATGGAAAAGGATGAAAAATGAGATGGAAATGGGCTGATAAAAAAAATGTTGTCGGTGGTGGAGTCATTGCTGTCCATTTCCATTTTCTTTCTTTTTTTTTTTTCTTTTTTTTTTTTTCCTTCTTTGCTGATTTCTTTTTCTTTTATTTTTCTTTTTTTTTTTTTTTCCATTTCACTTTCTTTTCCTTTTCTTTCATTTCCCACTTTTGTTCCATTTCTTCTTGTAAATTGGTAAGTTCCAACTCCTTAAATCAACAATCAAACCACAATAACCACAAAACTTGCTATTGTCCTTCAACAATGAAACAACTTTTAATTCAACTTCCACAATAGATGACAAGACAAAATGATCCTAGAGAAGTCCCGGGTTTACATGACTAAACTCATTGATAACTTGCAAAAAACAAGTTACTTCTCACCTAAATTTAAATTAAATAAGGCTAGAAAAGAACCATGATGCGCTGGTTAGGCGCATAAATTGCGGTAATTCAATCTTTGAGGCCTATTCCTTGATGCGACGAGAAACTGCATGTTTATATTTGCTAACGCATGTTTTCTGTAGCTATTTTCCTTGCTCAAGTTATCCTTCAGTGCAAGCGCCAGTCCGAGCACGTGAAAAAGTTCATCGATAGCTGATGGATGGTCATTCTAATGTGTGACTGATTTGCAAGCTGGCAAAAGAAGATTAGGGCATGCAAGCCTATTTCTTGGAGAAGTCAGCATCCTTGGCCTATAAAAAATCCCCCATTTGCCAATAGAAAGTGGGGATCGGCAACGAAGAGAGAGAAAAAGAACGGAAAAAGGAAGAAGTCAAGCACTAGCACAGTTACCTCTTGATTATATCATGTATTGCGTTATGTTTTCTCTTTGTAGCATGAGCTAATTTCCTTATATCAAGGCTTAGCCTATGCGCCTGATGACATGCAAAAATGTCATCATTTTCCTATTAATTTTAGCTAGTTTTGTGCATAAATTGTGAGCTTTAATGTATTTTTATGTTGATTTTTCAGAAAACCGAGTTCGAGCAACAAAACTGAGATTTTAAGAGAATTTGGGTAAACTTGGAGACTTTTTGGGCAATTTAAAGAATAATCATTGAAGATCCAAACCCTAAAGTCCAAGAAGAGAAGATAATTAAAGTGGGAGGCCCAAAAAGCCCAAAAGTTTGAAGAAAGGAGGCAAAAATCTGCAAATTAGGCTTCTAGAAGGCCTAGCGTCGAGACGCTAGGTGGTCAGAATTGCGCATGCAAAAAGCGCGACAGCGTCGCGACGCTGTCTGCCCAGCGTCGCGATGCTGCGACGACTTCTGCCCCAAGACAACATGACGTCACAGCGTCGAGACGCTGTGACGTAGCGTCTCGACGCTGTCGACTTGTTCAGCAAGAAAATTCCAGCCCCTTGCACTATAAAAAGACCCCTTCCCTTTGGTTCAAATCATCCCAAATTTGGGGGAGCTCTCCCCTAGCTCAATAGAGAGAAAAAATGAGAAGAATTGTGGAGAAAAAGTGGGATTGAAGCGAGATTCTAAGGCTCAAGATTCGAGATGATCGTAGCAGGAGCTTGGGATCGACTTATCGGTTATTTCTTCCTTACTTCTTTATAATTCCTTGTTGTAATTTGAGTTAGGCCTATGGGTCAAGATCATTTTGGCAAAATTATTTCCATTTGTGAGTAGATCTTGAGACCTAGGGTCGTTATTCTAGTTAATTGGATATTATAGCGCAATTACTTGGATTATGTAATGAAATTCTCCATATTTCATCTATGCAATTCTTGCTTAATGCTTTTAATCTCCTGATCACGGATTAATTGTTATGATGGTCTAAATTGATACTCGACAGAGAGAAATTAGATTAGATCCTAATTGCATGGCTAATGATTGCTTGGAACACGAGAGTGAAAGAGAATTGTTAGAAATTGATTATGAAGTTGCTTAATGCCATACTATGATTAACTAAGGAGATGGACACATAAATTAGTTATGTTAGTATGAGATGTGGAGGAGCTTGAAAGAGAAATCCGCTTAAAATTACTTCTAGATTTATGAAATTAAAGATTATTAGTTACATACATCCATGTAATTGAGCTACAAATCCAAGAAAACTAGATAACACCCTAGGTCAAGTTCCCTTGATTGGATACTTACGTTTTGTTATTGCATGTTTATTTTTATCTATTTCTTTAAATTTTTGCTCTATCATTCGAGTTGATCTTCTAAATAAATTAAAACATGATGATTCTTGGTACTTAATGGAATTAATTCAATTTCCCTGAGGATTCGATACTCGGTATTACTACCGTTTTATATTACTTGTGACGACCCGTGCGCTTGCGGAAAATCGTACCAACAAGTTTTTGGCGCCGTTGCCGGGGAAATTGTAATTTTTTCCGTTAATATTGAGAATTAAGTGTTTGATTTTAATTTAGAAATTTATTTTTCTGCATTTTTTTTTAGTTTTGTGGACCTATAAGGTGGATAATCTGTTCTTTTGAGATTTAATCATGGCAGAAGACAAAACAATCCGAGATTATTTCTTGCCTGAATTTCCATTAAACTATTATGGAATAGCTTACGAGCCAGTCACTGTCGATAACTTTGAGCTCAAGGTTAGTCTCATTCAAATGGTGAGAGAGAATGCTTTCAAAGGCTATCCATCAGAAGATCCACACAATCACCTAAGATCATTTTTGAATATCTGTGGAACTATAAAAATGGGAGGAGTTAGCCCTGACTCAATTCGGTTGCAGTTATTTCCATTTTCTTTACAAGACAAGGCTAGAGATTGGTTAGACTCATTAACCTCAAATATCATCCTTGGTTGGAATGATTTAGTCAAAGCTTTCCTTGCAAAAATTTTCCCATTAGAAAAGATTACCAAGCTTAGAGCTGAAATTGGAAAATTTCAACAATTAGAGGAAGAGCAATTATATGAAGCTTGGGAGAGATATAAGGATTTGTTAAGGAAATGCCCACAACATGGATATCCTGATTGGCTTCAAATTCAACTTTTCTACAGTGGGTTAACTAGGAATTTAAAGACAATTCTCGACACTACGGCTGGAGGAAACTTTTTAGCCAAAACTGTCAAGGAGGCACGAACTATAGTTGAAGAGTTGGCTTTGACAAGTCACCAATGGCAACCAGAGTCCAAAATTAAGGAGAAACTATGTGAAAATGAAGGAGTGAGTGCTTTAAGGTTGCAAGTCGAAGCTCTAACCAAGGCTCTAAACAAGCTCACAGGATCAGAAACTCCAAGTTCGCCGAAAGCTGAATTAAGAGAGGAGTTTAAAGAAAAGAAAAGCCCTTTGGAAGAAATGCTGAGAAACTTCATGAATGAGACTAGAAATTTGAATGAAAAGGTTCAAGCCAAAGTTGATATTGTCATGGATCAAATGGCAATATTTATGAAGGAAATCCAGCAAGGAAATTTATCCAATGACATCGCCATGGACCCACACGAACAATGCCCCGCCATATCTCTTAGAAGTGGGAAACAGTTAAGAGAAATTGAAAGAAAAGAAGAAACAAACCCCATCACTAGAAGGATAGTGGATGAGGAAGATGAACACAAACCAGAGGAAGAGTCAGCACCATCAGTACCATATAAGTCTTCTGATTCTATTCCTTTAGTTCTTAACCAGATTCCTTATCCTCAGAGATTTCAAAAGAAAAAGTTGGCTGCTGAATTTTCAAAGTTTCTTGATATTTTTAAACAGCTTCATATTAACATTCCTTTTGCTGATGCTTTGGAACAAATGCCACACTATGCCAAATTTATGAAAGAAATATTGTCAAAGAAAAAGAAATTTGAGAACCATGAGACAGTGAATATGACAGCCGAGTGCAGTGCCATAATCCAGAAACATCTACCACCAAAATTAAAAGATCCAGGGAGTTTTACTCTTCCGTGTACTGTTGGTAGTTTGTTCATAAAAAAAGCTCTGTGTGATTTAGGGGCAAGTATAAACCTAATGCCATTCAGTGTTTACAGGAAACTGGGTTTGGGGGAATTGAAGTCGACCACAATTGTCTTGCAATTGGCAGATCGTTCAATGACATACCCCAAAGGTGTATTAGAGGATGTTCTGATCAATGTCGACAAATTCATATTCCCTACGGACTTTGTAGTTTTAGAAATGGAAGAAGACCCTGAAGTCCCGATCATTCTTGGGAGACCCTTTTTGGCAACCGCTCGTGCTCTAATTGAGGTACAAAAAGGAACCCTGACTCTCAGAGTGGAAGACGACGAGGTAGTGTTCAACCTTTTTAATGCATTAAAACATCCAGAAGAGGTTAGCTCCTGCTTCTCGATTGATTCAGTTGACGCTATTATCAATGCTTGTGTAGAGTCAGAGTCTACTGTTGATCATTATGAGATAAGCATGCCTGACGTGTTTGGGGATGAATTATTAGATGTTGATCAGAAAAATGCTTTAATTGATAGATCTTTAGGAAGGGAAGGAACGTTGTCATTAGATATTTGTGCTCAAGTTGATGTCCCTTCCCCTGAATTAAAACAATTGCCTGCCCACTTGCGCTATGCTTTCTTAGGAGACTCTTCTACTTTTCCTGTTATCATTTCTGCTGGTTTAAGTAAAGTAGAAGAGGAAAAATTGTTGGACGTTTTGAAAAGGTATAAATCTGCCTTAGGATGGTCTATTAGTGATATTAAGGGTATTAGTCCTTCAATTGTCATGCATAAAATCTTAATGGAAGATGCCTTTAATCCTACAGTAGAACACCAGAGGAGATTAAATCCAGCAATGAAGGAAGTGGTAAAAGCCGAGGTATTAAAATTATTAAATGCAGGAATTATATATGCTATATCTGACAGCCCTTGGGTGAGTCCTGTTCAAGTTGTGCCTAAGAAAGGGGGAATGACTGTTGTTAAGAATGAGAAAGATGAATCCATTTCTACTACGACAGTCACCGGTTGGCGTGTGTGTATCGATTATAGGAAGTTAAATAAAGCCACCAGAAAAGACCATTTCCCCCTCCCCTTTATTGATCAAATGCTTGATAGGCTAGCTGGGTATCCATATTATTGTTTTCTTGATGGTTATTCGGGCTATAATCAAATCGCGATTGCACCCGAAGACCAAGAGAAAACAACATTTACGTGTCCCTATGGCACATATGCTTTTCGGCGTATGCCATTTGGACTATGTAATGCTCCAGCTACCTTTCAACGTTGTATGATGGCCATATTTTCAGACTTTGTAGAAGAGATCATGGAAGTATTTATGGATGACTTCTCTGTTTTTGGTTCATCCTTTGATAACTGTTTGCATAATCTCTCTCGTGTTTTGCAAAGATGCCAAGAGACTAACCTTGTTTTAAATTGGGAGAAATGTCATTTTATGGTAAAAGAAGGGATAGTCCTAGGTCACAAGGTGTCTGAAAAAGGTTTGGAGGTTGATAAAGCCAAGATTTCTGCTATTGAACAACTTCCTCCACCCATTAATGTTAAAGGAGTTCGTAGTTTCTTAGGCCACACAGGGTTTTACAGACGTTTTATAAAAGATTTCTCAAAAGTTGCTAAACCCCTGTGCCACTTGCTTGAAAAGGATGCTCCATTTGTGTTTTCAAAAGAGTGTTTGCTAGCATTTAATCTTTTGAAGGAAAAATTGATCTCCGCACCCATCATTGTTGTCCCTGACTGGAGTCAACCATTTGAAATCATGTGCGATGCTAGTGATTATGCTTTAGGAGCTGTCTTAGGGCAACGACGAGATAAGTTCTTTAGGGCAATCTATTATGCAAGCAGAACTTTAGATAGTGCTCAGCAAAACTACACCACTACAGAGAAGGAGATGCTTGCTGTTGTGTTCGCTTTCGATAAGTTTAGGCCCTATTTACCCGGTACAAAGGTTATGGTGCATACTGACCACGCTGCTATTCGTTATTTGATTAGTAAAAAGGATTCCAAGCCCAGACTCATAAGATGGATTCTGTTATTGCAAGAATTTGACTATGAGATCAAGGATAGAAAAGGTTGCGAGAATGTAGTCGCATATCATTTGTCTCGAATAAAGCATGAAAAGAACATTGCAACCTTCCCTATTAAAGAAGTTTTTCCTGATGAAAGGTTATATGCTGTTAAAACTTCTTTTCCTTGGTACGCCGATTTTGTAAACTTTCTTGCAGGAAAAGAAATACCTCCAGACTTAAATGCTCAGAAAAGAAAGAAGTTTTTCCATGATGTGAAGTCCTATCTGTGGAATGACCCATTTCACTTTAAAGTATGTTCTGACCAAATCATTCGAAGGTGCATTCCGGCAGAAGAAGTAGGTAAGATTATTCATGATTGTCATGCCTCTCCTTATGGTGGTCATTTTGGACCAACTCGTACTGCAGCAAAGGTACTTCAATCTGGTTTTTATTGGCCTACTTTATTTAAAGATTGTTATACCTTCGTGAGAACATGTGATAGATGTCAAAAGACAGGAAATATTTCTAGACGCCATGAAATGCCGTTAAACCCTATTCTCGAAGTTGAACTTTTTGATGTGTGGGGCATGGACTTTATGGGCCCTTTTCTCTCTTCCAATGGATACTCGTACATCCTAGTTGCTGTTGATTACGTATCTAAATGGGTAGAGGCAGTAGCCACAAAGACTAATGATGCTCGTGTTGTGTTACGTTTCTTGCATAAAAATATTTTCACTAGATTTGGCACACCACGAGCTATAATTAGTGATGAGGGGTCTCATTTTTGCAATAAATTGTTTGAATCATTACTGAGGAAATATGGTGTCAAGCATAAGACTTCTTTAGCTTATCATCCCCAGACTAACGGGCAAGCAGAGATTTCTAACAGGGAGATTAAGCAAATTCTAGAGAAGACAGTTCGTATCAACAGAAAGGACTGGGCATACAAGTTGGACGATGCTTTGTGGGCCTACCGGACAGCTTTCAAAACTCCAATCGGTACATCCCCGTATCGATTAGTGTATGGTAAGGCTTGTCACCTGCCTGTGGAGCTTGAGCACAAAGCATATTGGGCTATCAAGAAACTAAACTTGGACGCAGAGAAGGTTGGGGAACAACGTCTTCTGCAGCTCAACGAATTAGAAGAATTCAAGAGCCAGGCATATGAAAACGCAAAGCTCTATAAGGAAAGAACCGCAAGATGGCATGATAATTTAATCCAAAAGCGTTCTTTTGAGCCAGGGCAGCAAGTTCTTCTATTCAATTCTCGATTGCGATTATTCCCAGGAAAATTAAAGTCAAGATGGTCCGGTCCATTCATAATCAAGGAAGTATCCCCATATGGACCAATTGAATTAATGGATAACAGCGGGTTAACTTTTAAAGTTAATGCTCAAAGAGTGAAGCACTATTGTGGATTCGAAGAACGCAAGGTCGAAAATATGATTTTAACGGATCCAGGGTGACCAAGCCCCGTCTAGCTCAGGACGTTAAACAAGCGCTTCTTGGGAGGCAACCCAAGCTGTTTAGGTTTTTAAGTTTCATTTTTGTTTTTTTGTATTGATCATAATGCTCCCTTGAGATCGATCCTTATGTAGGAAGTTCGTGAAATCATGCCTATCTGCTCATTCTCTCTTCGGATGAAAATTCAAGATGTTTCAGACTCTCTCGCTTTTTCAGGGCAGTATCGATATCTCTTTATCTGATTAAATGTTCATACATTGGGGACAAAGTATATTTTAAGTTTGGGGGGGAGATTCGCTCTGCTTAGGTTTTGCTTAAGCAAAGTAATGCTTATGATGAATTAAATGCATGTTGATGATAATGACGTCTGATGATTTGCTTTTAGCCATGATTCTCTCTTATTGTTGCAAATTTGGAAGCATGTCTAAATTCAAGAAAATTTAAAATTTATCTTTGATCCCCTTGCAAAGTATGTTGATTTACTTGTTTTATTATGATTTTGAAAGCCTAGATGAAAGTTATATGCTTTCGAAGTTTGTTGTCACTCCGATAGGTGTAAAGTTTGTCTAGATAGCTTTCATGCGTAATAGTCAGTAATACTGAGCTTTGGGAAAAAGAAAATGAATTGCTCAAAGGATAATAATAATAATAATTGCTCCACTTTCTTGAAAGCATTAGTAACCAGGGGCATTCATGACACCCATCGTTTGCCTTTGCATGAAAGCGTTGGAAAGAAATGAGCATGCTTCGGCATCCTGAAAGATCAAGCGCTCGTAGTTGGATGCTTTCATCACCAATGTTGGCAAGCCAGAGCGAAGGCGCTACATCTAAAAGGATTATCTAAAAAAAAAAAAAAAAAAAAAAAAAAAGGGAACGCCTCAAGAATTATGGGCACCTTAGTAAGGTAGTACTTGCTAGATAAGTATGATGGCTAAAAGGGCGAGCTTTAGTGCCAGTGTAGGGGGAAGATGAATGGAGGAGTATATAAATGATTCCGGGCTAGTAAAGATTATGATAAGACAAATGATGATTCGTTTTTGCAAGGGAGGATAGGATTAAATTTTAAACTTCTCGATATTTGTTCATGCTTACTTATTTGTTTCAATAGTTTGCATTCATGGCTAGAAGCATTGAGGATAGAGTTGTTATCATGCAAGTTATGATTCATATGCATTACTTTATTTTGCTCGGGACTAGCAAAACTTTAAGTTCAGGGGTGTGATGACATGCAAAAATGTCATCATTTTCCTATTAATTTTAGCTAGTTTTGTGCATAAATTGTGAGCTTTAATGTATTTTTATGTTGATTTTTCAGAAAATCGAGTTCGGGCAACAAAACTGAGATTTTAAGAGAATTTGGGTAAACTTGGAGACTTTTTGGGCAATTTAAAGAATAATCATTGAAGATCCAAACCCTAAAGTCCAAGAAGAGAAGATAATTAAAGTGGGAGGCCCAAAAAGCCCAAAAGTTTGAAGAAAGGAGGCAAAAATCTGCAAATTAGGCTTCTAGAAGGCCTAGCGTCGAGACGCTAGGACCGTAGCGTCTCAACGCTAGGTGGTCAGAATTGCGCATGCAAAAAGCGCGACAGCGTCGCGACGCTGTCTGCCCAGCGTCACGATGCTTCGACGACTTCTGCCCCAAGACAACATGACGTCACAGCGTCGAGACGCTGTGACGTAGCGTCTCGACGCTGTCGACTTGTTCAGCAAGAAAATTCCAGCCCCTTGCACTATAAAAAGACCCCTTCCCTTTGGTTCAAATCATCCCAAATTTGGGGGAGCTCTCCCCTAGCTCAATAGAGAGAAAAAGTGAGAAGAATTGTGGAGAAAAAGTGGGATTGAAGCGAGATTCTAAGGCTCAAGATTCGAGATGATCGTAGCAGGAGCTTGGGATCGACTTATCAGTTATTTCTTCCTTACTTCTTTATAATTCCTTGTTGTAATTTGAGTTAGGCCTATGGTTCAAGATCATTTTGGCAAAATTATTTCCATTTGTGAGTAGATCTTGAGACCTAGGGTCGTTATTCTAGTTAATTGGATATTATAGCACAATTACTTGGATTATGTAATGAAATTCTCCATATTTCATCTATGCAATTCTTGCTTAATGCTTTTAATCTCTTGATCACGGATTAATTGTTATGATGGTCTAAATTGATACTCGACAGAGAGAAATTAGATTAGATCCTAATTGCATGGCTAATGATTGCTTGGAACACGAGAGTGAAAGAGAATTGTTAGAAATTGATTATGGAGTTGCTTAATGCCATACTATGATTAACTAAGGAGATGGACACATAAATTAGTTATGTTAGTATGAGATGTGGAGGAGCTTGAAAGAGAAATCCGCTTAAAATTACTTCTAGATTTATGAAATTAAAGATTATTAGTTACATACATCCATGTAATTGAGCTACAAATCCAAGAAAACTAGATAACACCCTAGGTCAAGTTCCCTTGATTGGATACTTACGTTTTGTTATTGCATGTTTATTTTTATCTATTTCTTTAAATTTTTGCTCTATCATTCGAGTTGATCTTCTAAATAAATTAAAACATGATGATTCTTGGTACTTAATGGAATTAATTCAATTTCCCTGAGGATTCGATACTCGGTATTACTACCGTTTTATATTACTTGTGACGACCCGTGCGCTTGCGGAAAATCGTACCAACAGCGCCCATGCGGCGATAACGTTATTTTGTATGCATTAAGTATGAATGAATGAAAATTAATGCTTTCTACTTAGATGCAATAATATTTTCATTACTAATTCCCGCATGGCCAGCCGGTTGCGGTAGCAGCATGATAAACCCTTGACGGGTAACGCATGTGGAACTATTTAAGTAGAGCAAGTTAACGCAATGCATGTAGTCAAGGTTGTATTAGTTTTAATATTGTCGCGAGAGATATTTCATGAATGTGTTTAAATTGTTTTAAGAATAACTTAATCACTTGCAAGTTATTAGAGAACAGTACCAATGCATGAACTAATTGAACAAAACGTTGTTAGTTCTATGCCAAGCGCATGTGTAATACCAGAAGGAAATCACATGTTTATTTCTCACTTAGGCATCATTAGCATTTCATTCATACTATGCGCTACTAAATAAGTTATCAACGCATGTGGTTGCCGCAGCGAAAGCCTTGATAGCCTCTCTCAACCGTTTGTCTTTTACTTCTGTCGCATACCTTTTTTTTTGTGTCCTCATTTTCAACTCTCCTTAGCACATACTTCCTTTTACCAAATTTATGCATATGAGTGTTTGTCAGTGAGTTTGTTAAATACCTTTGTTTTTCCTTTCCTGTGTTCTAACCCTAAGATACTCCAGGTATTACTTTGTTATGCTTAATGTATACTTGGATTAATGCATATCAACGATATTTTCAGCATAATATTGAATAGCTTTACAATCTCCAACCACTCATGCACTCCTCCTCAATTAGCCAACAAATCCCACTTAATTTGGGATGGTTTTGTTGCCAAAATTTGGTGCTTCAACTCAACTTAATTTCCTCTTTAAATAGAGGAAGAATTGCTGAACAAAGAAGGTTAAAAAAACTAGTGTTCTACTGCCAAATTCCTCCCTCAAGCTCAAGAACTCAAAAGCTCTCTCAAGCTTGTAACCCAAGCACTTTCTCTCTCAAATTCCATCACTAGAGGATCCCACAATCCGTTCCAAAGGCCTAAGAATAGCAAGGAAGATCTAGTGGTGGTTCGTGACAATTTGGTGAGGAAAAACAACTAATCGATTCGTTCAATTTTGAGCTACAAGAGGTTGGTACCTATGAACTCTATTTTTCCCCTTTTGGACTACATGCTTTGTATGATCAAATTGATGTTATTATGTGCCTAAGATCCAAAATTGCTTCCGCATGTTAGATATTAACACCTTCATTAATTAGTTATTTTTTTAAAAAAAAGTTAAAATTAATTTTGTAAATTGATTTTAATTTTGAAAATCAATTTTAAAATTCAATTTGAGTGGGTTATCTCATGGCAAGCTAAAATTGAATCTTGAGTAGTTTTCTCATGCATTTACCATTGTTTGGACACCTACAAATGTGACTAATCCATCTCCATTTTTAATAATTCCTTCATATAAAAGCTAGAATTTGTTTCTTGCTTGAAGGATAGTCTTTCACAACAATGAACATGAAAAATTTGGCTGAGCATCTCTCTCAAAACAAGTTTGTTTTCTCTTTTTCTTTTGCTTGAATACTCAAGTCTACTCCCTCAAAATTCTTCAACAATTCGACTCCCACAAGCCATTCTAAGGCTGGAGGATAGCACGAAGACACTCGTGATCGTCTACAACCCGTTCGTGATGCAAAAACATCATCGAAGTAGCTTGATTTCGTCCAAGAAGGTTGGTCATTTTTGTGCTCTGTTTTTGCTTCAATTTTAACATGCTTTTAATTCTAAAATTAATTGAAATTGAGAGTTAGTCGTGTTGGGTTTTATGCCCTAAAACTCGTGGATAGTCAATGTAACATTTGACCAAACATTAATGAAATGACACTTAAGGTATTATTCATTTATTGTTAGTATTATATTTTTCTTGCCTAAATAACCCTAATCCAATAAACTAAACATCCTAGGTTGTTTGTGTTGGGTTTTATGCCCTAAAACTCGTAGATAGTAAATGTAAACAAATTGTATACTATGTGATACGACCTGCTTTGTATTCGATACAAACGTATTGATCCAAGGCGTCCATGTAGGAGACATGCAAGCGGGGGTATCTTATGCAATGAGTTTGCATAAGACCAGACCACGAAATAGTAAACCACTAGATGTAACACCGTTAACTAGTTAGGTTACTGTTTCAATAGGATGACTAGGTAACTCAGTCTTAATCCTGAGTGTGTCATGAACTCCTCCCCATGAGGGATTGTCCTTTGATTAGTATGGGTGAGAGTGGCCTACACGCCGACTCAATAAGCCTACCATCTTGGGGACAAGACCGAGTGAGGGGCTGGGGACATGACAACATAAGATGGAATTCACTCCTTCCCGCTTCTAGGAGAAGTAGATGAGTGTTCCCT
Organism: Luffa acutangula; assembly: GCA_036850905.1. Lineage (NCBI taxonomy): Eukaryota > Viridiplantae > Streptophyta > Magnoliopsida > Cucurbitales > Cucurbitaceae > Luffa > Luffa acutangula. Next base: position 28,314,806 of record CM072098.1, read on the forward strand.
TAAGTGGTGACTCCGGGTCTTGAACAAAGGGATCCCGCCCTCTCACTGGCCCGAGAGGGACTTTCTGTTTACTGTTTGGACCATAAACAGGTTGTTCATTAGAGGAGCACTGGTACTTAAGGAGCCAGAGGTAACATAGGGGTAAAACGGTAATTTGACCCAACTGTAGTTACAAACACTCGTGAAGGATTGACTTACCGGTATAGGTCTATATCCATGGACACAAAAATGTTCTACAGTGAGAAAAGTTTCGTTGTGGGTCTTTAGTGGAATGACCCACAGTTAATGAATATTGGTTAACCTGATTAATGAGTTTAATCTATTAACCTCATATCATTGGAGCTTCTGATCTGTGGGTCCATTAGGTCCCCCTGCTAGGACGTAAAGAGTAATTAGGAACAAATATATCTTGAGAGAATTTGAATAGTTCAAATTCATATTGGGAATTAAGTTAATTGTATGAGATACAAATTAATATAATGTATAGTGATGCATTAAAAATATAAAGTCTAATTTGAGATTAAACTTTATTATATTGAGAGATTGATATATTTGAAAGAGTTCAAATATATGTCTAATTAAATATATGGTATTTAATTAGAAGATGAATTAATTAATTATTCAACTTAGTTTAAATTAAATGAGATTTAATTAAACTATAGTCTAGGAGAGAAATAAATATTTGAAGAAGTTCAAATATTAATATGAATTTTATTCATATTAAATTTATAGGATATAAGAGAATTTGAAGGAGTTCAAATTTTAATAGGCCTCAAATTAAATATAGGGAAAAATACACTTTTGGTCCCTGAGGTTTGGATTAAATAACACTTTAGTCCCTGAGTTTTTAAACTCAACAAAAATACCCCTGAGGTTTGAGATAAGGAGCAATTTGGTCCCTGCCGTCAATTTTGCCGTTAAACCTAACAGTTTGCTGACGTGACACCATTATTTTAATAAAAAAAATCAATTTTTAATTTTTTTAAATAAAAATATATTAAAATAGATTAAAATATTAAAATATTATTATTTATTAATTTTTTAAAATTCTCTCTCTTACTTCTCAATCTTCTTCCTTCCCCACCCTTCTTCCTTCCCCATCACTTTCTTCTTCCACTCCCGTGGCCTCCCGCCGCCGCGGGCAGCTGGCGAACGGTGGCGGCGGTCGGCAATTAGTTATTTTTTTTTTTTCAAAAGCTTAAAGCTTAAAAGCTTAAACCCAAAAGCTTCAAGCTTGATTTCTCAAAACCCCTCACTTTTAATTCCTTACATTACCACCCCAACAGAGGAGATTTTGGGACGTAAAAACCCACTCATCCCACAGGTGAAAATCTCCAATTTTTTCCTTTTTTTGTATTATAATTTACCTCATCTTTTGACCGTATCTGCTTTTGCAAATCCATGGAGCTTATGAAAGTTCCATGGAAGCCATAAGGAACTTGAGAAGGGAGTTTCACAGTAGCTTCAAACTCCAAAGTCATGGCGTTAACGATCTGCAGCTCCGATTAATATTCCTTCTTGTCGTCAACGAAGGCCAAGATGTGGTCGTCGTCCTCCGCCGTCTCACCTTCTCGGGGCAGAAACAGAGGCTCGCTGCCGTACCTCTGTTCGCTGTAGAGATACTTTCTGATTTCTCTGGTGGCAAGATTGACCTTCACGAAACCAGAAACCTTCGGCCATGGCTCTACCAGAGGAAGATAAGCGAACTGGGTTTTTCTCCCCAATCGATTTCGGTTCACCATTCTCCCCAAGATAAGCGCCGGATCGGGGAGGAGCACCCCTCCCGTTTCAGATCTGAAACGGGAAGGGGAGGAGCTCTCAGAATCTCTCTGTTTTTTTTTTTTTAAAAAAAAAAACAGAACAAAGAAAAGAAAGGAGAAGAAGACAAGAAGGGAAGAAGAAGAAGAAATAAAAAAAAATTCTGGCGGCGACCGACCACCGGAGGGGAAGAAGAAAGTGATGGGAAAGGAAGAAGGGTGGGGAAAGAAGAAGATGGGGAAGTAAGAGAGAAAGAATTAAAAAAAATTAATAAAATAATAATATTTTAATATTTTAATATATTTTTATTTAAAAAAATCAAAAAACGATTTTTTTTATTAAAATAATGGTGCGATGTCAGCAAACTGTTAGGTTTAACAGCAAAATTGACGTTAGGGACCAAATTGCTCCTTATCTCAAACCTCAGGGGTATTTTAGTTGAGTTTGAAAACTCAGGGACTAAATTGTTACTTAACCCAAACCTCAGGGACCAAAAGTGTATTTTTCCCTTAAATATATGATATTTAATTGGGTAATTAATTAATTAACTAATAGAAAGTCTGAAATTAAATATATGATATTTAATTGGTGATTAATTAATTAAAGAATTAATTAATTGGAAATTAATCAATTATGGAAATGATTAATCACTTATGGAAGTAATTAATCATTTATGGAAATGATTTAATCACTTATGGAAGTGATCAATCATTTATTGAAAAGATTAATCAATTATGGAATTGATTGGTCATGGAATTGGTTGGTCATTGAATTGATTAATTATGGAAAATATTAAATCAGTTATGGAAATAATTGATTTTAAATGAATATTTTATTCATGACCTTTCTCCTATAAATAGAACACTAAACCTAGGGTTTAGGTACAACAACACAAGGCCACAAGAATGCACTCTTGCATTCTCTCTAGCCTCCTTCTCATATTCTCTCAACACAAGAACTTAAGGGAGAATTTTCTCTCATAGAGTTTTTCTCATTCAAGATTAGGTAGTTCCACAACTACGTTCCTAATCTCAAAGTTTTTCCCATTCGTTGTTGCAGAGCAATCAAGAATCATTCTTGATTTTGAGAGACGTCAACGGAGGTTTGCTTCTCTTTTCTTTATTATAGATTTAGATCTAAATTTTGTATGCTTAGCCTTAAGTTTCTATTGAATTTGTTCTATGATTTTTGCCAATGTTATGGTATTTTTGGATAAACAAAATTAACTACGAATCGGTCCCAACTACGCTTTCGCTTTAACGGAATTGGGGAATTCCAAATTCTTACAGTTTGTATGAGACTTGAACATTATGTGGGGACATACGGGGATCACCATTCAAGTTAACACCGTTAACTAGTTAGGTTTCTTTTTCATGTGTGTTCCCTTAAGTGGTGTCTCCAGGTCTTGAACAAAGGATCCTTCCATCTTTATGGCACGAGAGAGACTTTTTTTTGTTGGTTGGACCTCAATCAGGTTGTTCATTAGAGGAGCACTGGTACTTAAGGATATAGAGGTAACTCAAGGGTAAAACGATAATTTACCCAACTGGTATTACAAAAACTCGTGAAGGAAGGACTCGCTGTTATTAGTCAATACCATGGACACAGAAATATATCTGTAGTGAGAAGAGTGCAGCTATGGTTCTATAGTAGAGTGAACCACAGTTAACGAATATTGATTAACTTGGTGAATGAGTTTAGCCAATTAATCTCATATCGTTGGAGCTTTTGATCTATAGGTCTATTAGGTCCCACTGGTAGCTCATGAAGGGTGTTGAGGTAAATTTTCTGAGGAAAATAATATAATGTATGGAGATACATTATAATATAAAGTTTTATTTTATTAAAACTTTATAATATAAATTTATTTTGAATATTGATTCAAAATTAATTTAAGGGAGAATTGAATATTTGAAGGAGTTCAAATATTAAATTTAATATGTATTGGATTCATATTAAAACTATAGGTTAAAATTAATTCGCATGGGATGCACATTAAAACTATAAGTTATATGAGAGAGATATAGTTGAATATGTGATATTCAATTTAATGATTAATTAATTAAAGAATTAATTAATTATTTGTTTTAATTTAATTTAACTAAAGAACATTAAAACTATAGGGTATGTGAGGTATGCTCATTTAAATGTTATTTAAGTGAATCAATTAATTAAATATGATTTAATTAGTTGTAATTAATTTAATTAAATTTTTTTAATTAAATTAAATTAAATTAGTTTTAATTTTAACTGATTTTAAAATTAAAATTTATAACTGAAGTAGTCAGTTTTTCCCTTTAATCGTGTGTGGTTCCACAATGTTTTCTTCCTCTAGCATATAGATAGGGAAGTTAGGTCTTTCATAGACTGACGCTTACTCTCATGCTAACACTCTCTCTCAGAAAGATTTTGCTCTCCAGAGAATTTTTCCCTTTCCACTCCCTTGAGAAAAATTGCTCCTACAAGCAACCTCACACTAGATCCTTTGAAGCCATACTAGTGTTAATCTCGTGGTGGTGTTCACGTTTATTTTGTAGATTTTTTAGAGAAAGGGTTGCTGTAACTTTGTAAGAAAACCCTAAGGAATTGACGTATTCGATCAAGTCGTCTACGCAAGTAAGTCATTCCTTGATCCTTTTTTGAATGTAGAATGTGATGATCAAAATTAGGCAATTTACATTCTGTTTTCAGCATGCTTAGCCTCGTTTGTACGATAGTTTTTATGTAAGCTTGCTGTAATTTTTTACCACGAATTGGTATTCATAATTTTGTGATTGAATTCACGAATAAAGGTTCGGTACTATTCTACTGCGCTAGGGATTTTAACCTACAAATCGATCCAAATTGCTTCCGCTCAGGTGTTCGACAGTCCTTCAATTGGTATCAGAGCAGATTTGGGCCCTCAATTTTGATTAATTTTAACTTGGTGGGTTGTTTTATTCATGTGATTAATGTTTGGGGCTAAAGTGGATTTAATTTCGATTTGGCATCGATTTTCCTTCAATTCGTTGAAATAATTTGTAATTGCCTACATGTTTATGGGCATCAATGAGTTCATATGGAGTTTGTAAAATTTGAGTCATTAGAGTCCATTAATGCCCTCAATTTGAAGAAATTCAGAGAGTGTGCAAACTGGCCGAAGAACAAGGGATGAAGAACTGCAGATTCTAGAAATCTAAGAGAGTGTTCTTTATAACTTGAATGCTTGATTGTTATATGTTTTCTGTCACCATTAGAAGCATGTTATAGGGCTAATTCATTAAAAGTTATGATAGCTATAAAAGTTAATGAATAGAAACCGTCAAACATATAACAAAGAGTTGCATGCTAATATAGGATCTTAGGCATAATGAGTTAAATTTTAAACCGTTTAATAGGATTAGAAAGATGTCCTACTTAGTGTTTTAATAGATTTAAAATATGGTTAAGTAGGAATAAGGCTTGGTTATAAGGAACTCTCTCGGCACATGGACAGACATTTGGGTTGAATTAACCACGGTCTTATTAGCATGCAACATCACTAGGTAATTAAAAGGGTTTAATTCACCTAGACATTAGACTAAAGACCTTTATAACAGTTATAAAAGGCATAGACTTAGATAAATTCATTTAGCCAGAATTTACCTGAGTAATAATAGATCCTAAAACTTTAGGACACTTCAGTGGGAGGAAAAGTATAAAAACAACATATCATATCAAATTTTTACTCTCACGTCCCCCTGTGTTCTCACACCGTGAGATCTATGCTTGGCCTTGAGGCACCCTGGGAGCGTCCCCCTACAGATGGTGTTTGCATGGGTCAATAATAAGGTGAATGAGGAAAGTGTTCATAGTAAGTGGGTAAAGGAAACATGTCAAGGTATCCTACGGTCTCTTCCATTAGGTTGCACCGTGAGATTCCCATGCGCCACTTACGAGTCGCCTTGGGAACGATCACCCTATGGAGGGCTTGCGCATGGGATTTGGGACAATGCAAACTCAAGAAATGGATAAGGTTTCTTAGGACCATTCCTAACATTAGCTCTTCCCTACGGTAGCATTGTTAGGGCCATCCTCTGGGATCTGAAAATGGTGGGTCGCACTTACGAGATTATCTTGACCGAACTAACGGTAACTAAGAAGGTGACGCCATAGGTTTTATTATTATCTAGCCTAGTGACATTACTAAACTCCTATTCAAAATAACAAAGAGCTCTAAAAATTTCGGCAACATAACGACAAACATAGGATGAAACCAATTTTTTTTAATCACCTGATAAACACAAAACAACACTTCTATATTATTCTCGACTACTCCACCTAACTTCAACATATTAGAACTCAACCTCACAACACAATACGAGCCAGGTCTCGTATTCACAATCAACGTTAGAACTACAATCCTCAGTATACATGCATTTAATATCTAGAGTCAACTTAACTCTATTGATCTTTAACATATTTACAACCTAACGGAAGCATGAAAATCTACACAAGCTCAACAACTAAAAGTTAATCCAACTTAGCTACAAATTAAAGATTCAGCCTATCATCAATTGAACGAAGGACTACCCTATCTATCAAAAAGAAAATAAACAAGTAAATGGACCCATGTGGTCATCCCTAGTGAACCTCCTCGTCTACATCACTGGGCACATAAAACTCGTCAAACACCTGCATAGTCTAAAAATGTTGGGGGGAAGAAGGGGGGTATCGTACAACCACAGTACTGGTAAGTAGCTCACACCCGGTGAGTCACCAAACAACAAACAACCACATCGACATGCTATCCACACATATCATGCTTGTAAAGCGATAAACAAACCAACATGCTCTTAAACACGAAAACAACAATGCCAACACATGTTTCATGCAAAATGGGATGACAACATGAATCCACGCATCATGTTATGCACCCCCACATGGTTTCCGCGCCATGCACACACACTCACACGTGATTTCCACGTCACGCTCCGCACTCACAACCCACACGCGATTTCCGCGTCACGCTCCGCAAACCCACCCAACACATGTATTACGCGCCATGTGCAGCGCCACACATACGTGATTTCTGCGTCACGCTCCACACTCACACCCACACGTGATTTCTACATCACGCTCCGCACACACACCCAGCACATGATTACGCATCATGCTCTACCTCTCCCTAATGACCACACACTATGTAGACACAACTTTTATGCAGCATTGTTATCATACAACAATGTCTCATGCTTTTGAAATAAACGAAAAAACATGTTTATCTCACATTTCAAGTTATATATATAGCACACACAACGCATAAGACAAAACAGGTAACACAAGCAGCATGCTCAACAAACAAACAAACTCATCCAGGTAGAAACTACTTACACAAGCTTAAAGCATTCCTAAATCAAGATAACGCTTGCTGGAAAATATCGTATTAGCCCCTAAGTACACCTACAAGCACAATAAAGACTTCCTAAAGGTTAGGGGACAAGCTAACAATCTTACCAACACCTAACATAAGTTAAAAGGGACCTAGAACGTGTTGTAATGTGCTGAAACTTACCAAAAAGGGGTGGGAACCTTGCTGGAGTTTACCAATCAGCACCAAAACTCCATGAATAAGTGATGTTCATGATCCATAATGAGCCCAAACTACACTTTAAAGAGCACCCAATGGTTATACACTATTCTAAAGCTAAACTAAATGGATTCTAAAGGTTTAAGGGCGTTAGAACTTACTGATCAGTACCCAAACAACCTCAAATACGTGCTAGGATATGATCGCCTAAGCCCGAAAACATGGATTCCAACTCCCATGCTTATGGGTAAATGATAACTCTCTAAAATGGAGTTATTTAGGCCTTAGTTCTATAGTATTTTGTGTGTCATTTGTGCTAAATAGGGTTGCTTTTAGATGAATATTACATGTTTTAACCTATTTGGAAGAATGGATGCCTTGGAAGTTATTTTGCGCAGAATATATTGTTGAGTGACTTGAGGGAGCAAAATCTGTGATCTAGTAAAGCAAAGAGCAAAACTGCCACATAATAGCTCGTAATCCATTTTAATGAACTGAAGTTAGTTGAACTATTTTCGGATCTAAGAAGCTTGGAGAGCCTTCCATGTGTACAATTTGACCTAACTAGGGCTTGCCTTCACTCTATAAAAAGGAAGAGTCGTCTCAAGTTAAAGACATTCCATTTTTGGAGAAGGTCATTTCTCATTTCCATCTTTGGAAGCCGAATAAAGGAGGAAAGATTGGAGACTTCAAGAAGACCATCAACTACGGATTTCACCAAGGGAATTAATCTTTTCTTGTAATTTCTTGTAGTTATGGATGCACA